>CM067479.1:38003272-38077267 GCA_034552555.1 Semaprochilodus insignis
AAAGACTTGCTGTCTTGGTCACAGATGCGCCAGCAAGACGTGCACCAACAATTTGTCCTCTTTTGAACTCTGGTATGTCACCCATAATGTTGTGTGCATTGCAATATTTTGAGCAAAACTGTAAAACTGTGCTCTTACCTGCTAACTGAACCTTCACACTCTGCTCTTACTGGTGCAATGTGCAATTAATGAAGATTGGCCACCAGGCTGGTCCAATTTAGCCATGAAACCTCCCACACTAAAACGACAGGTGTTTCAGTTTCATTGTCCAACCCCTGTATATGTGTATCTCACTTACTTTCCTTTTACTTTCTCTTCCTCGTACTAACAGACTGTTCTATTTCTAATCTCTTTAGCAATATCTCCTGTAAAGTGTAAAACTTGTACTTAATGGCTTTTCTGCCAGGAAAATACTCTGACTTTTGCACAGTGTTTCATGTCTCTGTTGTACATGAAATGTGGAGACACACAAAGATTTCAGACACTTAAAGAATTTGAACCTCTCTTTATGAACCAAAGAATCAAGCAATTCAATTCACTTCACTGCTTCACTGTTCTTTGCTTTGGAGTTTTTTTCTGGCAAACTGTTGAAGCATTTCAGTGATGCACACTTTGCTCATTCTCCGGCTTTTTTTTTAAAGAGCAAGGACATGATTTGTTAAACATTTTGTTTCAGGGCGTGCTAAAACAAGCTTTATTTAATCATGTTAATTGGTCAAGAATAAAATGCATTTGTTCAGGCAGAATAAAGTCTCTTCATTATAATAGTGTTGTTGCTGCCTCAACTTGTTAGTCATCTGCTCAGTCTTTTGTCTAAAGCCAAACATGCCTAATTTGATTTCCACTGTTATGTAAAATAATTGTTAGTTGTGTGTAGTGTTGGTATCGATAATTAGTCTTACAAGAGCATCTAAACGGCCAGGCGATTTCCTCCTGTAACAGGTTACGCTGCGCTATTTGGGCATCTCTAAATATTCCAGATCTTTTAACAGGAATGAAATGTAATTTATGAAAATCTCTACATTTTCTCTTGCCTGTTCAAAGCTCTTCAGAATTGGTCAGGATGACCAAAATGGGGTTTGACATATTTGTTGTTTATCAACACTGAAAATATGAGGAATATTAAGCATTTCAAAGAAATGAAAGGATGTCCCGAGTATTGTCACTCCTGCGTTTAGTACTTTGTGTACCGTTGCGTTGTCAGTCTTCTCTTGTACTGTGGAATGATGTGGCAGAACTCTTAGTGAATGTTTTGAGACCGTTCCTCCATACAAAACCTCTGCAAATCCAAGTTCTTGGCTCCTGCTTTTGAATTCTTCTCCTCAGCTGACTCGCTAGGTCAGTGGACTGAGAGGGCCACTGCGAAGGCTTAACTGTGTGGTCACTAAGCCATTCGTGTGGATTTGGATTTAGGCTTTGTATCATTGTTCTTCTTGAAGATCCATCAGCGGCCCAACCATGTAGCCTCCTGGAAGAGGAAGTTCGATTCCTTCTGGCAGAGGAAGCTTTGATCTAAAAGAAGCTTCAGAAGCTTTGATCTAAAACCTGATGTTGCGCTCACCCAGGGCCTTTGGAAAGAAAATCAGTTCCCAAAAACCATGACAAATCTACGACCGTACTTCACGAGAGGGATTAGATTCTTTTCTCCGTGACTGTTAACATGAAAGACACCTTTTGTGTTTGTCGTTAAAAAGCTCTATTTTTATCTCATTTGACTAAAGGACTCTGCTGCAGTCATGACTGTAGTGATGTTAGGTGAACACCCGCCCCTTACATTTCTAATTTCATGACAGCGCTGAGCTCCTGGTGTGCTAATAGCTGTGCATTCTCTTCCAGGTTGGCTCATCATAGCTCCAGTTTGAAAATTCTTAGCTGTTGTGTAGAAGGATATTTGAAGTTGTTTTTTTGGCCATTGTTTGATTTATGAAAGTCGTATTTCAGAGTCGTATTTCATGATGGATGCGGTTGTTAAGCCTGCGTATCAGTTTTTATAGGCTTTCATATGGATCACAGATTTCTTGTTTAAGTCATTTTACCTTGAGGTTAGATTTCTTTTGTTTTCTTTTCTTTTCTTTGTATTTACAGTGGAAAATCAAGACCAAATACAGTGCTACCATTTTACTATTGGTCAGTAATTCTAGAGAACAGTGTAAAGACAACTCAACAAAAGGATGCTGAAACACGGGTATTAGTCTTAGTAACCACAGTTCAGTTAATAGGTACTCAGGTGAAAAACAAAATCAATTAATAAGTGAAAAATACAATCCGAGTGCTTTGGATCCACAAATCGTACCATTAGATTTTTCTCTCAGATGTTTTCGCAGCGTGCAGTCTAGGTAGGTTCATAAGGACAGAATTGGAATGACAGGTAACATTTAGGTAACAAGCCAGGTGTTTGAGCTCACCTCTTTGTTTTTCTGAGCTCACTTCCTTGATGCTTGGAAGTCTGGACTTGTATTGTTGTTTTGGCATTCACTTTGTTGAAACAAAGCATGCGATTACAGTTACATGATGAGTTGCTTTTCTTTATGTTTACAGTTTTAGCTTTTTTATGTCAGACAATGACAAAAACGTGGCAAAAAAAGTGAAATCAGACTACGTACTGTAGTAACTGTGTTGGCAAACTCAAATCATAACATAGTATCACCTGAAAGTCCACGCTTGCAACAGAATTTCTCTGCTTGTTTTGTGTAAATGTAAATTTACTCCATGCTTTTTTTTATCACAGGTGACAAGTGATTCATTTGGCTTGTTAAAAGAACAACTGTTAATAGAAGAAAGAGCCATAAAAAGAATGACAGGGTTTCCGTAATGATTCACTTTTAGGCAGCTGTTGCTGAAGCTTCTCCTGTCTGCCTGTTCCTGTCTGTCTCGCCCTGATGATGCTGATTACATCCTTTTTCTCACTGCTTGTTTAGGCTCTGCGGGTGATGGCTAAGATCATGAGGGAATGCTGGTATGCCAACGGGGCAGCCCGCCTGACCGCCCTGCGCATTAAGAAGACGTTGTCCCAGCTCAGTCAGCAGGAGGGCATTAAAATGTAGGCCCGAGACCCCGGAGAGGCACCGACCTTGGCATCTTATCATTTTTGAATTTGTTTATTATAAAGGTCATCGTTGTTGTTCTTATCCGTGGTTATTGCATTACAAGTTGAAGACGGAGAGAGAGAAAGAGAGGACATGAGCACTAAGAATGAAGGTTTGGATTTTTATTTTTTATTTTTCTTTGACTTTGACTGAGAGTGATGCTAGCTGCTGAAACTCACTCCGGGCTTCTGAGACTGAAACCCATGGCCTTTTTTTTTTTTTTTTTTTTGGAGCTGTGCCCCTTTCAACCTCACTGTCCGGATGAACATGCCGCGGTAAAGCCCATGCCCATTTTTGGCTGCATCCACTGTCTTGCCTGGCTGCTGCGCTGTCTGGGGTGGCCCCGATCCAGAACCGGTTGAGATGTTTTACATTCGAGCAAAGCGCCAGACATTTCGACAGTGACTAAGGACTTTTGTGCAGGTCATAACTCGTGGGCAGCATTGTGAAATATTCATGCTAGTGTTTTGTCTTCTGCCAGTCGAGCTGGGTTCACTGAAGATCTGCTGTGAGACAGAGTGATTTTTTTTCCCCCCTCTCCTGACTTAGGTCATTTTATGGTCAGGTGGAAGTTGTTTTTCTTTGGATTTGCACCTTGTGTTTCCTCCTTCTTTTCTCACCCCCCCCTTGTGTAACTTATTTATCATAAGGGTTTTTGTTTTTTCTTGTTTTGGGCAACAAACTGGACATGACCTCATTCAGTCTTGGCAAACATGCTGCGACATATGCAATATAGATAAATCCTATCTATTTTATACCTTAAAAGTTCTGCTACTACTACAACAGTTCAACAGCTTCGATGACAACCATGCCCTCCAAGCCAGGTGTTACCGGAAAGTGCCACTGCTTTAAACCAACCTTCCCTCATGATGTGGACCGGTCCCTTAACTTCGCCGTCTTAAGAACGCCGCCGCCAGGGAGCTTGTCCCTTGTGGAGTCTCGTCTCTCTTATGCACACGGAGTGAATGCTAGCATGGGACCGCCACACAACAACTTGCTGGTGCCATTTCTTCTGTTTTACGTCATCATCATCATCAACAGCATCATTATCATCACGGCCGTCATCACCTCTGATGCAGCTTTGAGGGATGTTTCAGCTCTGACCTCAGTTTATCCTCACTAATGTAGACCACCAGCCCAAGTTATTGGGTGACATTTTTAAAAAGGGGATGGATGCAGATGGTGCCACGTCATACATAGTTTTCCCATTTCCTAGAGAGGATGCTGTGGGATCTGATTCGGTCGTGCTGGCCTTTTTCCCGAAAGTGCAGACTGTTCTCTTCCTTGCTGAGAAGCGTTGATAGATGAAGTCGAGTAAACAAAGCTACTCTCAACAGACTGACAAACTGTCGCTCATTGCGGAAGACTGAAAAAAGAAAACTGAGCACTGCGCTCATTTAGATGAAGATGATTTTGAAGTCGAACACATCAGCATTACTCAAGTTGCCCTGTAAAGAAATGTATTTGTTACGCTATCTTTTTTTGTTTTGTTTTGTTGTCAGTGTTGCAAAGCTGATGGGGTACATTCATTTATATATGTATAGCAAACGGATATTTACTAAGCCATAGATCTTCCAACATTTTATGGCAACTTTTCGTGTAGAATGTAAATTTTTGTGAGGGGAAAAAAAAAAAAATCCTGTTGACTGCTTCAAATCTCAATTGAGCAAGCCTTAAGGGACCAATAGAATTGGGTTCATTGCTGTTTTGTAAAAAAAACAAAAAAAAAACATGAAATGATCGTTGTTAAACAGTAAAGTTGATATTCTATTTACAGGAAGACTGAAATGTAGCACCAAATCTAGCATTTTATATTTCTGTAAAAGAGGTACCTTATTGCCACACAAATGAGCTTGCGTTCAGGGAAGCAAACCTGAATGGTATTCTAATATTGCTTAATGAAGCGGCGTTTATTAACATGAATTAAAACGTGTGCATATCAGAATGAATTTGGCGCAACGGGATGAGCGTGGAATGTGGTTTTTTGTCTTTTCCTGTAAAGCATCCATTTTTGAAGATGTGCTTGTCGAAGCATGCCACCTGACATGTTAATCAAGTGGAACTCTGTGTCTTTTCAATGTGTCTGTTTCTTTTCTTTCTTTTTGTCTTTGTTTCTGTTGGTTTCTTTTTTTTTTGGCACTTTAGAGTGAAGTGTAAGTAACGTCCAGTGACCAGGGTGGCCCCTGAATGAACGTGCATGTCGATCGGTATCCTGCCAGCTGATGGTCATGATTATGCACAAGCCCTTTGAACCTTCAGCNATCGGTATCATGCCAGCTGATGGTCATGATTATGCACAAGCCCTTTGAACCTTCAGCACCAAACAGTGGGTACAAATCTGGTTGTTAATTCAGCAATAAGAACATGTGCATGTTTATTGGTGTGGCAATAGGGTGTTGATTTGTCTCGCTTCTTTCCAGTGGTCACCCACTTGGACTGTATCTCAAGACAACTTTGCTGCATTTCCTGACTCGGTACAGGAGCTAAAGTGTGTGCTGGACTGTCATTCTGAATATCCGACTATATGAACTGCAGTGTACTTTCAGACTGAGCCCCATTCCTGAGTTATCATTCCACAGTCCTTGGCGACTTATGCGGGCTAACCTTTCATCTTTCTTTTCACGCGTTCGGATTCAAATTTACGTTACGGATCTTGTTAACAGGAAAAGCTTTTGTCAGGTACCGCACCTGGCGTTATGTGTCTGTTACTCTGTTCTCTCTTTGTGTTACCTTAGATTGGAGTGATTTCACACCAAGCAAGCTAAAGACTAGGATCACTTTACTTCTTTTAGTTCAGTGATATTCTATCCCATTCCATGTAAAGAAAGAGTGCTGTTGGGTCAGTCACTGGCACACATGCAGTGAAATGTGTATGTTTTCTGTTCTTGCTCCAGTACAGTCAACCATATCTTTCTTTTTTTTTTTTTTGGTCATAAATGATTCCTAATACACGCTGAACTAAAAATGTACAGAGCTTGAATGGAATAGTTCTACAAGGTGTGGATAGGAATATGTATAAATATGTACATTGTAAATAGATATCTACGTATATATATACAAATATATATGTAACTATGTCTGTTAGCCTTGTGGCCCTACGCCATGTACAGATGGTCAACAGAAAATTGGACGTTTTAAACAGGAAGTGGAAGTTAACCCAGTATGGTCGGGGGCAGTGCCACTAGAAAGTATGAGCTAAAAAAAGGAAAGCAGATGAAGAGAGACGATTCTGGGCCCTTTGAGAGCTTAATCATACTTTCTGGGACAAACCTTTTCTAACAAAACTTCTGTTTCCCATCATGCCACTGCAAGCCGTTACTGGGCCAGCGTTCATCTCCGTCTGACACATTTCTGTCTTAAATCACCAGCAGCCTTTTTGTTCCAAAATTCAGTGGTGACCTACTTAGCCGCAAAACATGCATATCCAGGTATTCCTCACAGTGACATGCAGGTATACTCTCGGCCTCGGCGGCCGAAACCACACCAGCTATGACTTAACAGAAAAAAACCATACCGCTGCACCTCTGGTTCCATGCGATCGGGCGAGACCGGGAGGGCCGCTTCCAGACGCTCCCTTCGTCCCCGTAGTGTCCCATAGCTAGGAGATTTTTCTACTTCATAACGTCAACCACAGATTCGGTAGGGAGCTGCTGGGCCGTTTGGAGCGGGTCCTCGCCTGCCCCTCTCCCGCTCTGGCTCCCCCGGTCTCGCCCTGTGCTGCCGATTTCCCTCTCGATGTCACCGACTTCTGTGCCTCCTCCTAACTCATCTGCACCCGAGGATACATTCATACCGGCGGATTAGACTTGACTGCGGCCGTGTTTTCAGTAGCCAGTGCAGGTGACGGAGAGGTCATTTCGAGTCCTCTTAACGTGACCCAGACTCCAGCGCGCCCGCCTGTTCATTAAATTGACTGTGCTGTGTTTTTCTTTTCCTATCTGTTGACGTTTTCTGTTTTATACGACGCATTATGCAGTGTGTCCGTGCAACCATGCACAGAATTTTTTGCACAAAGGACTAGTTCGCTTTGTCTGTTCATGGCTATTGTGTGGTCTAATTGAGCAGACGTAAACGTCTTGCCTGAAACGTGACGGGACGTGAATGTAAAGCGCTCGACATTCCCGCAGTGCGCTGCCAATTACAGCACAAACCCGCAGCGTAATTTCAATAAAGGTCATGCATATATGCCATTTAAGGGCATAACAGAAACACACGGGTCTTTACACTTGGTTATGCAAATTTGTATGGCGACACAGTCCTCAGGCTTTCCGCTGGCAATCGCCAAGTTATTTATTACAGTTCAATTCTATATCTATGCCAACATCCGGACACTGTGAGGAAGACCCTTGAGGGACGGTGGCCCGGTAGCACCAAAAATCATGACCAGATAGGGAACAGTGAACAGTGATTTTGAAGGCGGGGGGATGGTTACGGAGTTCCAAAAGCAGGAGTCTGGGTCACTACAGGACTGAGAAGCCAACCAAGGTGCTTTTCACTTGGTCAGCATGTGTGTGTGTGTGTGCGCGTGCGAGTGTGTGCGTGTGTGACTGCGTGATTGTGAGAACATTGTGGAAAGGTAGAAGAAAGCTTTATCCAGTTTTATTTGGTGCCTAAGTTTGACTATATACGTTGTTTTTTTTTGTTTTGTTTTGTATTCCACTTAGAATGATGCACTGCATGTGACTGATTTCTAATGTTTGCATCATTTGCTTTTTAAAGAAATTATTAATAGAAGAAAAAAAGATGAAAGGTTTAATTAATACGTTTTAAAAAGGTCAGAAAAAAAAAATCCAGAGAAAAAAAAATGTACAAAAAAATACATACCTCCTCTGAAGACCAATGTGTTTTTACCTCAGTGTATATATTCTATTTGTTTACTTAAAGTTTGCAATTTTGTTTCTATGAAATGCTAAATTGAAGAATTTCACTTTTTGTGTCAATGGTACTTTTATGTGGCATTGTGTCGTTCTCGTGTCCAAACGGAATATTCTTTCTTTGAACCATAATCTGTACTTTATTTCTCCTTTTTTTGTTGTTCTGTCTGAGTTGTAAGTGCTTTACAGACATCAAACTATGTCCTTTTAATGCCTCTTTCTCGACTATGTAGAAAATGCCTTGTGTACTATTTTTTCTTAAAAAAAAAAAGGAGGTTGAACTGATGACCGCTGGTCAGTAGTGAATTGGTGGCTGAGAGAGCTCTCATGTGGGATGCAGCTCTGTACCCCACTTGACTTCTAAAGCATTATGTATAGACTTTTTTTATAGCGTGTACAGAAGTACAAACGAACAACATAGGAACATAGGAGAGTGACGCTGATGTGCCATTCTAACATAGTGGACTAGAAATGGGTGTGAATAAAAAGAAGAAAAAAAAAAAAGTGGTGTTCTCTGTTTTCTTGTGTGTAACTCAGTAGTTGTTAGGATATCACGTTTCGAGTACTGATATTAATACCAGTGCCGTATTATTTCTTTTTTAAAATCCACTAAGCACTAAAGGGGAATTCCACAAGTTCCACCTTTTAGATAGATAGATAGATACTTTATTGATCCCACACTCTAAAAAATGAAATGTTGGATTTACTTAAAAATGTTATGTCAACCGGTCCCACACAACTGTGTTAAGTAGCTTTTAAGATATTTGATTGAGTAAAGCATACATATCGGATTCAACTAAGTCACACTAAAGTGATTTGACTAAGTACTTTTTAACCGGATTTAATAAAAAAATCTTATGCCAAGTGGTTCCATGCAGTTGTGTTAAGTAGCTTTTAAGATGCTCTTTTGAGTAACATGTACTCATACTCCGTTTTGACTGGACAGATAATTTTTATGTATTAATCATATTCAACTTTATGTGGTTATGTTCCACTAATTAAGGTAGGAAAAGTTCATTTTAAGTTAGATCTATGTTAGTTTGATAGGTTGCTACTGTGCTACTAAGCTGCCATAAAATTCTATTCTCTATTCTAAAATTCTACTCAGCAGTAGGGAGCATGGTAACTTGCACTAACAGCCAACATCAATGTGGTTAGGCAGTTAACTGTGGAACATAGAAAGTAGCATACACAGTGGAAGGCAGGCCAGGGGAAGAGACAACACAAAGTCGGTGAGTAAAAAAAGTAAAACAATATGCAAATAGATGATGACAAGAGCCAATGGGAAAGACAGTTCTACTTAGCAATATTATACTCGCGTTTAAAGCGAGCTAGTTATGTTGGTTTTAATCTGTGGTATTCTGTAGCCTTGAAATCTCATATTATTATTTTAATGCAATGAAACGTGCTTATTTTTTACTGTGAAAATTAAATAGTAAAAGTAATTTCACTATAAAACTATTATGTAATGCAAACAATACCAGTGTTTCATTTCTTAGAGTGCAGAGGGAAATTCAAACATCCAGTAGCAGATATACAAAGTGCACAGAAGTAACAAGAGAAGCACAAGATTAATACAGATGAAGATACAATATAAAGTATGAAAATAGAGTCCTTAGTGTCTGTGTAACCATTATACCATTTGCTGTGGAAATTGAGAAGATGACTGATGTCAGCCATATAGACAGTGCAAGTACGCAGTAATATAAATAATTTAGCAGTGCAAAATATGTAAACAGTAGTAGAATAATACAATAAAAATAGATGTAGGGCATTTAGGAGGGAGTGTGTGCAGAGATGGGGGTGTGTCCGTTGGAGTGACCGGAATGAAAGAGTGTCACAGAGTTTTCCCTTTGCTGAACTGAGAGGAGTTGAACAGTCTTATGGCCTGAGGGACAAAAGACTTCCTGAGTCTGTCTGTGGAGCAGGACTGGGACAGCAGTCTGCCACTGAATGAGCTCCTCTGCCTGATGACCGTGCTGTGCAGAGGATGGTGAGCATTGTCCATGATGTTCAGCAGCTTGCTGAGGGCTCTCCTCTCTGCCAGTGGTGTTAGGGACTCCAGCTCTGATCCCAGCACCGAACCAGCTTTCCTCACCAGCCTATCGAGTCGTCCAGCATCCTTTTCAAAATGCATGCAGGAATAAAGGTAGGTGTGTGTTTATAATGAATTCATGGCACATGCTGGTACATACAGGCTGTCATAAGGCAAATTGGTCCTCAAAGAAAACTGTTTTACCTAGTGGTGTAGGTTCACTGGTGGGTTTACAGGGTAAATGAAACGGCTATATTGCACTGACTTCACGCCGCCTGTGTCCTTGCACAACCACGGTAGGCTCTTTAAATGGCCTTTCAATGAAACGAATAGTGTAAGATAAAATGGGTTTTGTCTGATTGAATGATGGGGGGGTGTTGGGGTAGCAAGCTTACCACAGTAGCTACTATGCTACTGTCTGTGCTGTGGTGGCTTTTCAAAGGTGGTCATTTACATGAACTGTGCAGCTCTCTATGGCTCCATTATTGAATATGTGGCTCTTTTAAAAAGACCCCATTTCTAATCCCTTCTATTAAGCGGGTGGACGAAGGTTTCTTCATTCTTTCTGAGCCAATCAGGCTTTTGAGAGCTAATTTTGGTCCTGATGAATCAGTTGTACATAAACGAAGCAAAAAAAACAACAAAAGGATTTGGATTTCATTCCAGGAACACATTTCTGAAAGGGTTCTTTTCAGTCAAGGATGTTTCAGTCTATTCCCTCATATGTAAAACCAATAAAAATGGAAATATATGGGTTATAAATACAGTATATGACATATACTAGCATATAGTATGTACTAACAGTTTTACCTTACTTACATTTATCATATGGCAATGTATTTGAAATGGTCTATTTCCAAATATGAGACATATATGTCAACAATATATAAACTTTGTCTGTATAACACATATATTTAACAATATATGATAGAAAACATTATTCATATATAAATAGTATATATCACTTATATGCTAGTTTAGCTTTCAGATTACAAGGTTCTTAAACATGCACACTGTAAGATATGCAATGCATTCAATTAAAATATGAAATAAATGGAATAAAATTCCCTGAAACATTTGTATGATTTAAATCAATACCATAATTTACATAATTTAAATCATAACACAACGACATGAGTCACAGTTATAACTGTACTAGGACACAGCACGGTATATGACGCATATACTGTATTGTGCATATTCACCCACCTGTCAGACATGTAAGATCCTTATATCTTGCATGTATGTCCAGTATTTGAAAGCTACACATACGCACCTGACCTTTAATAATATATACACTCATAGCCAAAAGAATAGCTGCACAAATAGCTGCACCCAGAAGGAATCAACCGACAGGGATGAAACTTGGTGGGTAGGTTTGACATGGTGAGACATGCAAATGACTCAAGTTTCACGCTCGGCCCACGCACGTGCCAGAGTCATGGGGTGACTCAGAATGGCAGCGGGTCATCTTCAGTGACAAGTCCCACTTTTGTCTTGGTGGAGACGACCAACGCATCCGTGTGTGGAGGCACTGTGATCAGCACCACACGTCCAGAAGGCCTGGTGTCACTCCACCTCCACCCCTACCGCACCATCTGCAGGAACTGTGTGAGGATATTCAAGCTGCATGGGATGGATTATCACAGGACACCATTAGGGACCTCTACAACTCCATGCCGAGACGTCTGGCATGTTGGGTTAGCAAACATGGTGGCCCGATACCGCACTGAGAGACAGACTTCTGTATGTGTAGCTCAATAAATATTGATATCAGTCTAAATTGATCATCAGTTATTGATCCTGGTAACCTTTATCTTCCTTCTGAATAGCACTGCAGTCCCACACCTCCTTCTGGGTGCAGCTATTCTTTGGATGATGAGTGTAAATGCATATATATATATGTTAATGTGCCTATATGACCTGGTCGGCAGCAGCAGCCAGTAAAGCATGATATTTTCATATTTATGATATTTTGTCTCTCTTACTTCCTAGATACAACATTCATGTGTTTGTAATTGGTCCTTGATTAGAATGCTAATTCAATCTTTTTGTATTGACCTCTCTAGCATCGACCTCCTCGCCTCTCGCAGCGTCTAATTCGCAGTGAAATTGATCGTGAAGTGTTTTAGGGATATAGCTCTGCGCGCACGGCTTCCCTGGGACTCGTCCGGCATCTGTTTCACGCATCGATTTCGGTGACACACCCAATTATATTCATGCTTCCAGCTGAGCCATTAAGAAGTAGCTCAGCAAACTGGAACTGACAATGGAAATGCGCTATTATCCTTTTTTCCCAGACTTCCTCGTAGCTCGTTGTCTGCTCTACCCTCGCTCGCGGATGTTTAGATGTGCTCCAGTAGACTTCAAGCAAAACAGATCAGCTCCCTCTCTACAAGATGGGTTTAAACCCTACTATTGACTTTAATGGACTCAGTACTCCAAGTAGATGGACCCTTTGTGTCCTGGGTTTGAAGTCAGTCTGACATGAAAATGGACCTTTAATGTGTACCTTGTTAGTTCATTTCCTTTACATCATGTCAAGCACACTTGTTGCTGTTTTCATGCTCGGTCTTTTCAAAAACTGCATCAATTATGCTGAACATGCTGCGTACATATAAAAACCTTCAATGGGGAGAACAAAATTTACTGTCTACGTTTCCTGAAATAAACAATAATAATACACTGGCAGTCAACACACCCAACTAAACGGATGTTGTTGGTGATCTTAAAGACTCTACAGGCTCACACTTCACAGCTCCAACTGATGAGATGTCTGAAACAATACATATTCTGATATACCACATATATACTCTTGTGTGTATCACAATATTGTATTAGTGCCATATCGTCACCTCTAATATATACTTTGTTGTGCAGATTTTTTTGTTGTTGTTGAGTTTAAAAGCTCTAGTAAATAAAATCTCAATGTAGTGAATGTTCATGATGTACAGACCGATAGAACTGGTCCAAAATTTGGATCAATTGGAAGAAATCTTGTTATATCAGCCTCCACTGCAGGTTAAGAAAGCTGTTTTATCCTCCTGTAAAGTTCTATATTGGAGGTTTTTAAGGTGGACTGCGTAATTCCATAAGTGCTATTTTATAGTTAGGTGTCTTTTATTCTACAGGAAATTATTAAGATACAAATAAGGAGAAATTTCAGTGGGGTCTAAACTTTTGACTGGTAGTGTATATTACAGTTATTTCCAACCTCCTGATGTGATTATTGGCATACCCAACAATGGAACTCAGACCAAAAAAGGGTATGCATTGATGCCACTTTCCCTCAGGAATGTGCCTCATGTGGCAAAACTTTCTGCACCGAGGCAACGCAAACAGGGTGGTAGCTACACAGTCAAGTCACATTATTATGACCACTACCTAATATCCACAGTAACTGCCGTGTGCAGCACAGACAGCAGCTAGATGGGCTGGGAGTGACTCAGTAAGGTCCTGGTAGGTTGTCACAGGTATCTGGAGTCATGCTGACTGCTGTGAATCCCACAGCTGCTGGAGGGTGTGTGGGGGAGGATCCATAGAGCGAACACGGCGATCGAGGTGGTATCACAGATGCTCAGTTGTGTTCAAGTCTGGGGAATTAGGGGGCCAGGGTAGTACATGGAAGTCTTGGTCATGCTCATCCAACCAATGTCGGACTTTTCTAGCTGTGTGACATGTTACATTGTCTTGCTGGAAGATCCCATCCGCCCCAGAGTGCCTTCCACATGGATAAGTGGGCCCAGAGAATGCCACAAAAACATGACTTCCTTCATGAGCTATGTGCTGCCGCTGTCAAAAGCAGGTAGTGGTCATAATAACGTAACTCGATGATGAGTAATCACAGTAATACATTCAAATAATGTTGTGTAAATGTCTATTTCTTTACTTTAATATGTAAATATGGGTATTTAAACCTGATGTAAGCATCAAGGATCCTGTTTCCATTCTAATGATCCTATTCCAAGCCTCTTGGCGAGATTGTATTACTATCTGACTCCAAATGTTGCACTTCATACTCCTGTTAAGTCATCCTGAGACAAGTCTGCTAACCAAACAGCAGTAAATCAGCATTTTGCCTTCATCTTTTATTAACTCCAGATCACATCTGAATACCCCATAGCCAGTGTGTTAACAAGGCAGCGGCTAAGATTTCTGGCCAAAAGTTAACAAGCAGCACACGACTTGAACCCACTACAAAACCCCTATAATAACGTCCAAATAAGTGCCAACTCAAAATCCTTAAAGCACGCAGCCATAATAACCTGATGACTGACTCTTTGTGTTTGTTTGTGCTATAAATTACTTGTGAAATGATGAAATATTTCAGTGGGACTGAAAAATATAACTGTTATTAAAATAAACTAAATGATCTTACAGTGATCTTATCAGAGAGGAAATATATGCATCAACATGAGATCATTTCACTTGCTAGGATTTTATTATTGCTGCAGAATAAACATCTTCTGAATTTCCAGCCGGTGGGAAAAACAATGTTAACCTCCCCCTCTAGCCACCCCACTTGTTATCAACTGAAAATGAAGTGATAGCCAAGAAGTGGGATGGTTTTATCGACGTATTGTGCACCATACCGGTTGTGCAGATACTACCATAACACGCTGTTGGTGGCAGTAGATAGAAGAAGACATGAAGGATTTGGGACCTACACAAACCACGGAGAGAGAGAACCGACGGATTGTCTGACATGCACGGAGTGACCCGACACCCACGGTTACGGATATTCAGTGAGCAGTGATACCCTCCATGAGTCATCCTGTTAGTGCCAGCGCCATTGGCAGATGGCTGCAGAACGCAGGACTACATGTACTCAGACCCTTAAGACAACTGCCCTTAACACCACGTCACCGTCACCAAAGACTGCAATGCTGTCGTGCCAGACTGTCATGGAGTGACTCAGAATGGCAGCGGGTCATCTTTAGTGATGAGTCCCGCTTTAGTCTTGGTGTAGATGACTAACGAATCCGTGGGTGGAGGCACCGTGGTCAGCATTAAGATGAACGGTTTGTTGTCACGCGTCACATATCAAGGCCTGGTGTCACTTCACCTCCACCCCTACCGCACAATCTGCAGGAACTGTGTGAGAATATTCAAGCTGCATGGGATGGATTATCACAGGACACCATTAGGAACCTCTACAGCTCCATGCCAAATTGTCTGGTTGAGTTAATTAGCAAAAATGGCGGCCCGATGCCATACTGGGAGATATGGACTACTTCCATATGTGTAGCTCAATAAATATTGCCCATATCAGTCTAAATTAATCATCATCCGTTGTTCCTGGTAACTTTTATCTTCCTTTCTAATAGTATTTCAATCGGACACTTCCTTCTGGGTGCAGCTATTCTTTTAATGATGAGTGTAATATGCTGTTCAAATTTGAGAGGTTAAAACCAAATGACCAAAAAAACCAAAAAAACCCAAAAAGCCCTTAAAAAGCCATAAAGCACTTGTACCACACTGTACTGCAGCATCAGTGATAAGCCCTGCATATGGATATTGACTAAGACCCTGATAGTGAAAAAGCCATGTAAGCCTGGAGGTCCTAAACCCAGCGGCCTTCTCCGCTGCCAGTCTTTTGTGGGGAGTCACCGGGGAGCTGCTGAGTCGTCCACACCACCACTGAATAGGTCAATAACAAAATCGGGAAATCGATAGCTGAATCATACGAGCTGCAGCCGCCCCCTCTCTCTCGTTCTTTCTCTCATTCTAGCTTACTCCCTTACGTGCCCACATACCCTCTATTTCTTTTTTTTTTTTAGAAGTAAAATTTCAAAGGACGGAAGGAAGGTCTCTTTCAATAGACCTCTGAAGATGTCTTAGTTTAGCCATTTTTGTGTCTGGGAAAAAAGGAATTTCAAACATTGCCCTGTTCATGTTCTGTGGTTAAGATAGATGTTCTGAAACCTATTTGTTTTGTCTATTGCACATTTTGCCCAGCATGTCCCTGCCATTTGCACGGCAAGGTTCTTAAGTAGTCAAAATAAGGACATTGCTACAGACATGCTATGTGCTGCCCAGCACTCCTGCACACTGAGCTGGCATCATTAACTGACATCTTCAACAAAATGTCCAGTAGTGTTGTAAGGAGTGTCTGATGTGCAGGGCTATCAGCTTACCTGTAGCATTGTTTGACTGCTCATTAGCTTTGTAATTTTGGGGATCCTGTGACAGTTGAGGGTAAAATGTACATAGGGTACAACGTGAGAAGGTGCAATAAAGGACGTTTTTGAGAAGCGCCATTCATTTCTCTCTTAGACAGAAACTTAGGGTGACCAGATGTCCCCAGCTTGGAAAATGTCCCAGTTCTTAATTGTGAATTAAAATCACACACCGGAACGTCCTAGCTGCAGAGCAAACATGGAGCTTAAAAACTGACATTAGTATTTGAATTTGAATGTTGTATATTTGAATGATATTTACTGGCATTTAATAAACTTGAAGCATTAAATGATGTAATGGTGAAATTTGCTGTTGAAAAAATTCTTACAATTTTCAGATTTTAAAAAATCAGATCCATGAATTCAAATCTGTTTGATTCAAAAGTCCGAAATATGGAAACTCAGAAATATGAAATGAAACAAACTGAAATTTTTTTAAAAATTAACCACAAATTTCATAATTTCAATTTATTTTTTCAAGTTCATATTTAAAGTGTCAGATTGCAGTGCTATTGGGAAGGAAGATAAAGGTTACCAGGAACAATAACTGATGATAAATTTAGACTGATATGATCAATATTTATTGAGCTACACATACAGAAGTCTGTCTCTCAGTATGGCGTCGGGCCGCCGTGTTTGCTAACCCAACATACCAGACGTCTCGGCATGGAGCTGTAGAGGTTCCTAATGGTGTCCTGTGATACTCCATCCCATGCAGCTTGAATATCCTCACACAGCTCCTGCAGATGGTGCGGTAGGGGTGGAGGTGGAGTGACTTCCGGACATGTGATTAGTGACAACAAACCGTTCATCTTGGTGCTGACCACGGAGCCTCCACACACGGATTTTCTGGTCGTCTCCACCAAGACGAAAGAGGGACTCATCACTGAAGATGACCCGCTGCTATTCTGCTAGTCTTCCACAACATCACTGCAGTCCGTGGTGACGCTGATGTGGTGTTAAGGGCAGTCGTCGTAACAGTCGGCGCACGTGTAGTTCTGTGTCATGCAGCCGTCTGTCAATGGTGCTGGCACTAACAGGATGACTCCTGGAGCGCATCACTGCGCACTGAAAGTCCGCAATTGTGGCTGTTAAGGCCCGCCCTTGCTTACGTCACATGCGTGGCTGAGAATGAAACTTGAATCATTCATATGTCTCACAATGTCAAACCCACGCACCAAGTTTCATTCCTCTCGGTCAATTCCTTCTGGGTACAGCTATTTGTACAATTCCTTTTTGATTATGAGTGTACTTCATTATTGTCAAGTTTTTTTTAATCTGGTGAAGTGCAGTAGCCTGTTCCAGCGCGTACAGTGCATATTTTATCATAGCTGTTCATAGGATATGTGCAGATGTTTTATCTCTCTCTAGATTAAATAACAACAGTATGACACACGAATGACAGTGACCTGAATGGATTGGTGCAAGCAGAATATCTTCATGATTTGATCAAGCCTGTATACAGTAATCATGATGTGTTTTTGATGTCTTTGATGTGTATTTGCTGGCTCACCTGTCAGGTTGGCACTAAGAATAGAGCAAATTTGCATCAACTAGCAGTGAATTTTTTTCTCCCTTCTTTACTTTCCCAGTTTCCCTTTTCTTCAAACCCCAGGAGTCAGGAGTTTGGTGAAAAAGCTGCTTACTCAGAATATGTAATGGTGTTGAGGAATTGATTTTTGTGTGTGGGGGTTGTGATTTTCTAAAGGTCAGGTTGCAAAGTGTTCTTTCAAAGCTGGGCGGAGAGATAGATTGTTGCTGGGTACTTTTAGACACGCTGACATTTGAAATGCAGAGGAGAGTGCTGGCGCACGGGCTGCTGCAAGAACTGGGGCTGGTCTGCTCTCGGGTCCATCGCTTTTGCAGGCTGCAGGCAGGGCGCTGCAGTGTATCGACCTGGCCTTTCCACTGCAGCCCTGATTTATACAGCGCTGGAGCTCAGGCTGGGCTGGGCCAGCACTTAGTCCATTACAGAACATGCCAGCAGGGGACACTGCTGCACTTCAAATGCATCTCCTGCCTTACCAGGTCTCTGCGTTTAGGCCATTCATAGCTCCTGTTATTGTATTTAAATGAATGCACTAACAGCTCACTCTGACCCTTTCATGGCTAATGTGAAGTCTGTTATCCCAGACCCAGACTGTACTCTGCTTAGATATTACACTGCAGAGTTCTACACGTATTAAATGAATATGTTATAAAGTATCCTGACCTGCAACCATAAAGACACGAGCAGGTACATTAAAACCACCACATGCTAATGGCGTTCTTCTTCAAATCCTTGATTTTATGCCCAAATGACGATCGTGTTATAATAGCATCCAGTCACTTTGGTTCTCATTGCCGTTATATGTTCCTTGTTAAGGCCAGTACTCGGGTCCTGTTGGTGTAAAGCTGAGCTTAGACGATAAAAGCAAACTAAACCTGCGAATCTCTATAGCAGTTTTTAATGCAGGGTTAATTACTCGCTCTACAAAACTGCCTACTGAATGAACTACAGTCAGATTTCTCCAGTTGGGGCTGATTTCCTATTACTTTATATAGACACAACAGTCTAGTACCCTCAGGTCCTCTGCTCTGAAGCTGCATACCAATCACAGGTCCAGCACTAATCTCAGAAATAGCTCATCAGTTCTACAAGCTGGTGACATTTTCAAGGACAGTTTTTAATGGCTCGTTAATGAAAGTACTGAATAATTTATTGACTGTGGGTAGATACACACACTTACAAAAAGGTGATTCTTCAAGGGTTCCTTAGTAAGGAAATAGGTTCTATACAGCACCAAAAGATTATTCTATTTTTACTAGCTTGACATTGTAACAATAGGAGATGTTAGTGCTCTATAGAACAATATAATATAATATAATATAATATAATATAATATAACCATAATTTCATGTTGAAAGTGAGACATTTTACCATTTCATGAAAAGTATTAACTAATTTAGAACTAACAATAACAATAACAATAACAATAATGATAATAATAATAATAATCAGTTAAACTTATATAGCAACTTTCACATACCAAAGAACACGTCACAATTTCTGGAGGGGAAAAAATTCATAGAGAATGAAAGTATTCTGAGAAAAGTCGGAAGATGGAAAGAGAGGGAGAAGATCCAGAGGGTGGGGGAAGCACACTAAAGGACCTGGCACCCATGGAGGAAAGACTTCACCTAGGATCAGCCAGTAGACCAGAGTCAGAGAACCTTAGCTTGCATGGTGGAGCACAAGGATGTGAAAGAGTAGACAGATGAGTGGGTGCAAGTCCATGCAAGGCTTTAAAGGTCAACAGCAGGATGTTATAGCCGATCATAAATGAATCATGCCAAGAGTTCTCTGAGTGTACATGGTACTGCTGTAGGACCATTTTCTTTGCTAAGGTTCTCCTGAAGAACTCTAGGTCAGAAACCAAAGCGTCAGGGTTTTACGTCATTTGAAAATGCCCATTGTCCTTTACATTGTGTATACATTTCAGAATGAATGTACCCAAAGAATTGGCCCAAAACTACCCAGAAAAAAGTCGGGCTCCATTGATGAACATCAAAAGGTTTGTCCATGAATTTCCAAAACGATTTTTCCAGTGTAATCTGATTGATTGCTCTGGAAATTTTGGAACACCTCTGCTGTTCTCCCTAGCCTCCAGTCTCCCAACCCCGCTTAACCATCTGCCCTTTTAATTAAACAGGCTCTCTGAAACAGGATGCGGAATTCAAGAGAATGTTAAGTATTCTAAACCCAGTTATGATAATGCACAACTCCCTGATGATCCCCCGACTGACTCTGGATCTTTGGAATGCTAGTAATTAATGTAGGATAAAAAAGCAATAAGGGGATTTGTCCTCATTGCTAAGGATTGCTAAGAAGATGCTTAGAAAAGTGCAGTTTATCAGCTACAGTACGACCTCGCTAATGAACCGTTAAAACTTAATCTAGCGGCTCTAAATCCAAACCCACTGACAGTTCATTTGCGCTAAGCTTTCACAAGGTGCTGCTAAGAAACATGTGCACCTGCTCTTCTTAACTGATGACTCTTCAGTGATCTCCAGTCATCCCAAAGTTACTAACTGCCCTCACTGGTGATGTGTGACCTTCTCTGCCAATAGAAGTCTCTTTCTGAAGCACAGAGCATCCGGCGACACTGAGCAGCTCGACCCACTCAGAGGAGAATGCTAAGTGTTCTAGCAGATGCTCTGACTGGCTGGCTCACAGCATATATCAGATAAAAGAGAATACGGCCAAGCGGTCCTTCAGGAGCCACTAGTGATGGATGGGCCATCACACTGGCTGGTCCCGAAGCTTCTTCCCATCCTGCTTGCCATGTAAGCGTTACAGATGATATTTCAGAGGCTAATTTACTGACAACAAGAATAATAGCAGCACTTTTTCTAAAACGGCCGTCAATTAATCTTGCAAATTAACTTGTGCGCCTGCAGTTATAAGACTAGAGAACTTTGCTGACGTCTTATGGCTTTTCAGGCGAGTTCGCGGTTCCAAGAAAACGGTTTATGAGTTTGAATTTGCAATGCTAATTTACAAATGCCAAGCTATTCAGCTGCACAGTCTTTATTTAGCATCTGTGAACCCGTGAATTATTGCCTTTTCATTTAAACCGTGAGCATATGCGTTCCTCACTGACCCTGGCCAGATAATCTTGGCGCATCCAAGAATGAAGTGATGTGTTCAATAAATCAGTGTAAAAGATATGTACTCTTCACAAAAGCATTGCCTTTCACTTGCCCTGTGTTGCCAAGAATAGCCATATCATATGTCATGGTGAGGAAGAACTGGAAGGGGTTTGATGTTATTGTGTTTACAGCATAACAACCCAGCTACAACCTTAAAAAGGATGTGTGTGTGCCTATATGTGTGTTTGTCTATATGAGTGTGTGTGTATCTATATGTATAGAGCTGCCATGCTGTATATCTGATAAGGGTCTTAATATCATCATATCATCAAAAAAAATATTTTCCTCACATACTCCAAAAAAATAGGGGGCAACAGCCCTAATGTAAGAAACAAGGAAATGCACAGTCCATCCTCCTCAGTGTTAGTATTAGCAGCTGTTTAGTTCAGTATCACATTTTAACCCCTTACTTGTCAAGACCATCTCCAGTGATGGAAAGCAATGCCAATGTTAACTCTTATTTTGCTTCTATTGACGTTGTGAGACACGTGAATGGTTCCAATTTCATGCTCTGCTGCGCATGTGATGTGAGCAAGGATGGGCCTCATCTCTGTACCTGACTGACCCAACAGCCATGATTGTGGACAATCAGAGAGCATTGATGCCCTCCATTGTCGTCCTGTTAGAGACACTACTTCAGTAGCTTAATAAATATTGCCCATATCAGTCTAAATGTATCATCAGTTATTGTTCCTGGTAACCTTTATCTTCCTTCCCAATAGCATTGCAATCTGACTCTTCCTTCCGGGAGCAACATTATTTTTTTGGATGATGATTGTACATCACTTCTTTTGTTTGTTGCTGTGTGTGATTTTTGTCAAGAGTGATCTGCAGTCATTATAATGGTCACTTGCCAAGAGCTTCAGCCATCGTTGCATTTACTGTTCCCTTCTTTGGCGCCCTGCCCTTAAATAATCTAACCCCACAACAGAACCTTCAACATGATAGAGAAGAGATCAGAACATCTCTTTGGAGCAGCGACTGACCATCGACTCTTGAGGTACAAAGTGGTATTACGAGACAGAACGGGCCGGGGGTAGCTGGTTCGCATGCTAACTTCAGAAGATATCTCTGCATACATAAACGTCTTTGAAACACAGTCAAAACCAAATAACATGAAAGAGACTGACATAGTAGGTAAACATTATTGAATGGATATAAATGCTTCATATTTTGGGCAAGCATACTTTCCTTGCATGTTTGCCAACACATTCACAAAAATCTGGTTATTCAGTTTACAGTGGTTTTGCTCGTCTGTTGCCCGTCTATTGTCCATCTATAGTCTATAGGGCAGTTGTGGGCTGGAGGTTAGGGAACCAGCCTGGTAACCAGAGGCTTGCCGGTTAGATTCCCCAAACCAACAGAAATGGCTGAAGTGGCCTTGAGCAAGGCACCTAACCCCCAAATCGCTCCTCAGGCACCGTGGATAGGCCACTGCTCCGGCCAAGTGTGCCCCCTAGTATGCCCCCTAATGTGGGTGTTTCACTTCATGGATTGGTTAAAGGCGGAAGACAAATTCCTCTGTGTGTAAAAACACAAATGGTAAGAAATGGCTCAAGAACCCTCTTCTCAATGATTGGTCTCGCCTATATATTCATACTCCAGTTATAAGCAAAGTTTGTTCGACTGCTTTTTGAATAAGGCAGCCAATCAGATCAAAGGTCATTTACATATCAGTTTAATTAGCACAGTAACAAAAACCAAAACAAGGTGGAAATGGTTATGGTCAGTTCATGGCTGGGCTTACAAATGTGTGGACATCATGGAGAATACAAAATAACAGGTAAGTGAAATGTAGGATTGGGCCTTCTTAAACCCGTTCCTGTGCAGACCATCATGACTTGACTGCAATCATTACCTTCCCATCCCCCACCAGTTATGCAAATAGAGTGCCTTGTCCGGTCACTGAAACAGTGCTTGGGCTGAAGTTGATGACGCTGACCTTTCAGGGCCTCTGTCCAATCAAGAGCTGAGCTGATTCCCAGAATCAATCAATCACACAGTGGCACTTGTGCTCTGGTGTCAGGGGCAAAGATGAGCACAAGAGCTGTCTGAGCAATCACTTTAATGACTCCCTCTCTCTCTCCTGCTCTTTCTCTCTCTAGCTCTGGATGAACTGAGGTGGGGAAAAAAGAAATTAGAACAAATGGTGAAAAAATGACTTCCTGTACTTATTTACTCAACGTAATGGTTTGAGATCCGTGTTTTTGACAGCAGACGTATTAAAACATAAAAATCATGTTCAGTGAACATTATTTGACCCCTTGACTCTGGAAATGTACATACATTATTGAAGCCATACGTGCAAGGTGACCTTCCCTCAGGCTGCTGTTCCCCACAGTCCACATCATGTCAGATCATCTGTGCTGACCGCTGTGTACATCTTTCTGAACCATCCAATCCAATGCCAGTAACAGACGCTGTCCAGTGGTCAGGGATATTGGAAAAGACAGATGTGTGTAAAAAGAGGCAAAAAAACGGACTACTTTCTCAACTGCATTTTAGCCATCCAGCAAACCGAAGGCTAATCCTTTCATGATGATTACAGACTGGATTTGAAGTCTTAGGTTTTGGACTGGATTTGAAGACAGGTTTAAAGCCTGTTACAGATGCTGCCACCTCTTTCCCTGTCTTTGGTGATCATCTTTGCTATGCTGATGAGAAAAAAAATACAGATGCTTTGTTTGTTTGTTTGCTATTTATTTATAATTAATCCTGGTTTCAAATAGGTAGTTTGATGATAAACAGATTTGCGGTTTTCCCCTGGACTACTAAATGTAGTCCATCAGACAAACCTATCAGCAAAATTCAGGCTTTCAGATGGCTCCAAACCGTTTATCCTTCTGGGTCGCTGGTGGTCCTGGAGCCTATCCCAACACTCATTGGGAATTGGGAGGAAGATAGAAACCCCCCTGGACAGCTCGCCAGTCCGTTGCAGGGGAGAAACACAGACGTTCACACACTCACACCTAGGTGCAGTTTAGTATCTCCAACTCACCTGACTGCACGTCTTTGGTATATATACATATGTATATATATGAATGTACTCTTCTGTTTCATTATGGTGATGTGCAATGGGTCACTGTCACTGTCCATGATAGAGACCAGTTTGCATAGGGTCCTTCTCTCTGCCACTGTTACCTGAGAGTCAACACTGCATACAACATTGCAATGTCAGAATATACTCACTGATGTTTGTATGTAATATTATGGTCATGTGGTTTGCGCACGTCTGTTTAGTGGACTATAGCTTCCATTGCTTGTTAGCAACATTAGCCTCATAGATAACTAATGTGCAAAACCAAAGAAGCAAACTTTAGACATCAAACATGACTCGCTTATTCTAAAATCTGTATTCATCTTATTATTTTTACTCGTATCAGCTGCACTGGTCATTAAATTAATTTAAGTCATTAAGTCAATTTAATGGTTATATTATCTAGTCTTTAAATCTGAACCTTGAGTCCAGTTTCTAGTGCTGGATTTGGTAATCACTGGTAGGTATGACACTGGGTGGCCAATCGATTACACCAAAAGTTCAGTCAACTCACAGTGAATGCAAAAAGCAGATCTAGAAGCCGGACTGAGGATCTGAGTCTGAAAACCATATCAGTGTGAGAAATGCACAGGAAAAGGAAATCTCTGACTTCATACCCAATACAGCAACAAACATAACTCGGGAATAAAGGCATCCTTAACTCCATTAACTGTGTGCCCAAAAGTATCCCGACACCCTTCTGGATCAGCCATACCTAAGTGTAAGATCACCAAGCTCAATACCAATAGTCAGATAGATGGGTATAAAGTGCCACAGCTTTGTACCGTGTCCTCTGGAGAGATGGAGCTCCATCCAAGATCATTGGGATCAGACAGAGTGGTGTTTGTGGTCTGGCATGAGAATGCTTCTAAACTGGTAAATGAGCTGAGCCCTGAAGCCTATTACAGCGCAGTGGATAAAATGAGACTATGATTCAGCAGTTCATTGGGCTGTGATGTCTAAGAGAAGACGCTATGGTAAATCCAGTATGTAACAATAATATATTGGTTGCTATTGACTGTTCCTTCCAGGAATTGAAGAATATATTAATCAAGGCAACAGAAGACTTATTAAAAATAAGTATTTTAAGTAATAAAGCTAAACTAAATGAACTAAATGAACTAAATGAACACAGACATGTGCAGTCGTGTGCAGTGTGAAGTGAAAAAGAACACTCTCCTGCACATTATGATTTAATATATAAATGGAAAATAAAGCAAAATAGCATCATAGCACATCACAAATATTTGAACTCAGCAAATTGCTGCACCCACAAATAGTCAATTGACAGGAATTAACAGGAACTTTTTTCTTTTTTCGTGCACTGCCATGCATGTGACGTAGGCAAGGATGAGCCTGACTGACCCTTCCTGTTAGTGCCAGCACCATTAGCAGGACTACATGCACGCAGACTGTTACAATGACCGCCCTTAACACCACGTCAACGTCACCAAAGACTGCAATGGTGTCGTGCCAGACTGTCATGGAGTGACTCAGAATGGCAGCGGGTCATCATCAGTGACGAGTCCCGCTTTTTTCTTGGTGGAGACGACCAACATATCTGTGTGTGGAGGCACCGTGGTCACACATCACACAGCCTGAAGGCCTGGTGTCACTCCACCTCCACCTCCACCCCTACCACACAACCTGCAGGAACTGTGTGAGGATATTCAAGCTGCATGGGATGGATTATCACAGGACACCATTAGGAACCTCTACAACTCCATGCTGAGATGTCTGGTATGCTGCATTTGCAAACATGTCGGCTTAGTAGATATGTGTAGCTCAATAAATGTTGCCCATATCAGTCTAAATTTATCATCATTTATTGTTCCTGGTAACCTTTATCTTCCTTCTGAATAGATTACAATGTGACACTTCCATCTGGATGCAACTATTCTTTTGAAAATCAGTGTAAGTAGTTTTGAGTTGGCTCTCATATGCCCACTGCAAGAACATGCGAGATGTAGAGTGTAAAATAATAAGGTCTGTGAAAATGCATAGCTTAATATGCAATGAAGGAATGATGAAGGAGAGTGTAACTGCACTGGACGGTGTGCTTTCAATATGGAATTCAGTATGGTGCAAGTCAAAAAGGAGCCAAATTGAGAGCATGGAGGGATGAGAGAAAGAAAAGCGGGGTCGACACACAAGTGATATCAGTATGGAATGCATTTGTGTTCTTTGTTTTATCTGTATCTCTCCGTCTGATTTGGTTTTGGAGCTTAAAAAGTCTGTATATAATGGTATCAGTGGACAATGGAAAGATGCATGAAGGAGTAGAGGGAGTAGATGGAGGTGCTGTCAGTATGAAATGCAGTTATGTGTTTTGGGTCAGCAGCTGAATTTTTATAGCGATTTTGTTGGTCTCAGCTCGAAAGTTCAAGGAGTATCAAAATCAACTGGGTTGGATGTGAATATGGAGGGATGAAAGGATGGATAACAGGGTTAGACAGTGAAGTGCTTTCCGTGTGAAATGCAGTTACCAGCTTTGAGTTGAATATTTACACAGTGAGTTTGACGGCTCTAGCTTAGAAATTCAAGGAGCAGTGCAATCAATAGTTTGTGAGGGATGAAAGTGGGGTGGAAGAATGAAAGGATATAGAGAAGTGAAGACAAACAAATGGGTGAAGAGTTAAATTAGGACAACCTAGCCATCTTTGCGGACTGCATGTTGTTAGGATCAAGAAAGCAACTGACTGAATTCGCTAAAGTCTACTTGATGAAAAGAGAGGTAGGAAAAAGAAAGGATGAAGGAGAGATAGTGGTGTGAGACAGATTAGTATTATGTATTAGTGCTAAGAACCTCCACAGCCAGTTTGATGGGTTTGATCTGCACACTGACAAAACAAAACCAGTCCGAAAATTAGCTTCATGCTATTTCATGCAAGCAAATTGGAGAAACAGAAGGTTGAAAAACGAGTGCACACTCTCAAAAGTCGAAGCTACTTAAAGGAGCAGTGTGTAACCTCTAGCAGTGAGGTGGTGTTTTGCTACCTACTGAACCCCCTTCATCCACCCTCCCTTCCAGGTGTCCCTTGTCAGTCCTTCAGCTTATATACCCCTCGGTTTGCCCTCAGTTTTTGTGTAGCACTGTTACACTACCAGTCCCAAGTTTAGACACAGACACTCATAGAAGGTCTCCGTATTTTTAGCTTGATGCTTTACTTTAGAATAAAAGTGAAGACATCAAACTATAAAACAGAACTCATGGAATTACACAGTCCACCTTAAAACCCTCCAACATGGAACTTTACAGGAGGGTAAAACAGCTTTCTTAACCTGCCGTGGAGGCTGATAGAACGAGATTACTTTCTAAGCAATTCTGGACCAATTTTATAGGTCTGTCCGTCATGAATATTCTCTAAATTGAAAGGGGATCTACAGCTTTGCGCAATAGGTTACTGTCATTGTCCATGATAGAGACCAGTTTGCATAGGGTCCTTCTCTCTGCCACTGTTACCTGAGAGTCAACACTGCATACAACATTGCAATGTCAGAATATACTCACTGATGTTTGTATGTAATAATATGGTCATGTGGTTTGCGCACGTCTGTTTAGTGGACTATAGCTTCCATTGCTTGTTAGCAACATTAGCCTCATAGATAACTAATGTGCAAAACCAAAGAAGCAAACTTTAGACATCAAACATGACTCGCTTATTCTAAAATCTGTATTCATCTTATTATTTTTACTCGTATCAGCTGCACTGGTCATTAAATTAATTTAAGTCATTAAGTCTATTTAATGGTTATATTATCTAGTCTTTAAATCTGAACCTTGAGTCCAGTTTCTAGTGNAAAAAAAAAACTCTCCCTTTCCCTCACTCCCTCCCACCCTCCCCCTCCCTCTCTGTCTCTGTCTGTATCTCTCTCTCTCTCTCTCTCTCACACACACACACACACACACACACACACACACACACTGAAAGACTGACTGACTCTCAGTCCGGAGAGGAGAGATGGCAGGTTTGGTGAATCGCTGGGGAACGGCGACGGTGGGTTTCAGATGTTCTCTGGTGGTCTCCGCGGGTCCTGCGCCTCGGATGTGGGCTCCGTGGTGACTGTGACCAGCCAAACCTGTGCGGTTATAAGCGGACCCTCCCGCATGGAGCTTCGCCTCTGCCTCCACCGCCGCGGCCGCTGCACTGAGCGGGAGATGGGAGAGTTTCTGAGCTCGCTGGTGAGACAGACGATACTTTTCTCTCTGGCTGATCGGCGTTAGGAGCCCCGCTCCGAGAGAGAGAGAGAGAGAGAGAGAGAGAGAGAGAGAGAGAGAGAGAGAGAGTGAGTGTCCTCTCTTTACCCCTCTCACTGTAGAGAATCTGTATGACTGTGTGCGCTGACACTGGGGCTGAAACAGTCCTTTTCTCTGTTCTAACACGCTGGTCGTGTTTGTGTGAAGGAGGCCGGGATGCTATTGTACTTTTCCTCCCTCTGTTGGAGCGAGTGAGTGAGTGAGTGGCTGAATTCAGGGCTAACAGAGTTAGTTTTAATACTAGTGCACTTTTATTGACCTCGTTGCGAGTTTTAATGTTAATCACACTGAAACGGATCCGTTTTCCTGCACAGACTCCTGGTAGTGACCACTGCGGACTGTACACAGCCTCGTGGAGCAGCATCAGGACCGACTGATTTTCTCCGAGAACTGAAAAGATTAAAAAAACGCGTTTTCTCCGACCGCTGAAGTTTGGCCTCCGTGGGGCGCCGTCGAAATGGGAGAGAACATGTCAAAGAGGCTAAAGCTAGTAACGGCCTCCGAGTCCGAGATGGAGGAGCGCTCATTTCTCAACCCTTTCCCCGACTGGGAGCAGGGGCTCCTCGTGTCCTCCGGGTCAGCAGCGAACAGCAGCACCGACCCCTTCGATGGAGACGGAAAGGTAAGTAGCAGATGAGTTTGTTTCTGCAGAGTTTCTTCCCGCTGCAGTGGCACCTTATCCGGCTAGCTAGCTAGATAGCATTTAGGGCTATCCAATGATGGTCTCCTAGCCAAAACATTACACTGGCGCGTGTATCCACACCTAGCGTTCTAGGTAAGCATGCTTGTGTTCTAAGTAAAGTGTTCCTTAGTCCTGGTCCTGGAGACTCACTTCTCTGCACTTTTTAGTGTTTCCCCGCTTTAAATACACCTGATCCAACTTACCCACTAACAGACCCTTATTGGGATTAAAGGAGCAATATGTAATATTGTTTTGGTTTAAAACATTCCAAAATTACCCATGATTATGTTGAGATTGTGAAGAAATAACAGTTTGGGAGGTGTTGCAAAGATTACATCGTATTCTAGTATCTTGTCAGTCTTGCTGGAGGTTCTACCTCTGGTTAGATCATTTAATTACAGATAGCCAGTGAAAAGAAGAGTAATGGAATTATACAATATAGATAGAAGCAAAACAAGAGTTAACATCAGCATTACCTCCCATTGCTGGAGGCGCTCTTGGAGAGAAATGGGATGAAGCTTTATGCTGAACCTCATGCACCCTTTTCTTTTAGACAGGTGAGTAAACAGCTGTTAATACTAATGTTGAGGTGGAGGAACTGCATTTCTTACGATAGGGCCGGGCACTAATGTGTTGTGATATGTTGCCTCCTATTGGAGTATTGTAGTATTAATTTTACAGGTTTCGTCATCTCACACATTGCTCCTTTAAAATGGTTGTGTTAAAAGCTCCAAAATGTTTACAATCAGAGCTGAGAAACACTGCTGTGCATGAGGTGCATAGCGTAGCTGTCCTAAAAGCTAAGTGTTCTAGATTGTTCACAAGTGATTAGATTAGAATAGCATGTTGTATATTGGTTTACAGTGATGTCACTCCCTGTTATTGCTGGAGCCCACAAAAATTCCGCATTATGTGATTTAAGCAATGCAGGAAAATAAACAAATAAGCAAATGTGTATGGTGGACAATACTTTCAGGCATGGTGAAGAGCTTGGCTCCGGGTTATCCACACTGCTGACAGGTCTCAGGACTGGCATTTATGTTTTGTCTGGGTGCACTTAAAAGGCTACTAAAGATCGACTGGGCCGATCAGAAATGGAAGGGCAAGTTCTTGCGATGTCCAGCAGCTCATAAATTCAACACATTCACACGTACTTTGGAGTGAGCTGAGGTCAACACAATCAGAACAGGGTGCTCTGAACTTGAGACTGAACAGTTACAGTCTGGACAGTCTGTCAAAACAGCGCTAGTTAAGTGTCCTAGTCAGAACTCAGTACACAGATTCGAGCACAGCCTGTAGATTCTCACTAAATGGGTCATGTGTTTTTGGAAAGTGTATTTTGGATGTTGTTGTTGTTGTTGTTGTTGTAGTATCTGGATTTAACCAACATTGCACCTGCCACCTATGCATTAACCTGCAGTTCATGGTGACTAGTGTATCTCTTTGTAAAATGAACTGAGTCCACACTTCTGTGACTACATATGAATTATGTTAGCAGATGGCTCCTTAGCTGGGCTATTGGCTGAAGCTCAAACAGGTGCAGCAAGCTTCTTTACCTGCTGTTGCACCTGTACGCCTCTTGGATCTTCTGCAGCATGACTGTCATGATGTTGACGTTTATGAAAAGCTTAATATTATACCACAATATCAGATCCGCTCTTTGTTTGTAGCTCTTATTGAGACTTTATTGAGTTTATTGAATATAAAATGCTTGGTTTATCTTTATGTCTAATTGCCATGTGGACGATGCTCCTGAATACTGAGTTCAGGCATTTCAGCTACACTCATTACTACCAGGTATATAAAGTCAGTCACTATGACTGTATGTCTATGGAGACCGCATAATGGCGGTAGAAGGGGTTGTAGCGAAAAGCAACACGGTCATAGGATATGACCTTTTTCACAAATCAGTTTGTGACATGTCTACCCCCTAGATCTGCCCTGTAAGTCAAATTGAAGTCTTAACCTTTGTTCACTCCCATTGCCAACCAATGGGGAAACCTGTGTTTGGACCGATGCCCACAACCTCCCTATTTTATAAGCAGTGGATGAAAAGCAGACATGGAGCTCCTGGTCCACAGCCATCAGTCGCTCCCTGTTCTTGTTCTTGATGTAAGTTAGGCTCAAAAAGCTCAGTCGGCACATCAATGCTTGTGCACCTAGCATGTTTTCTGCAATTGCTGTGCATGCTGGCAATATGACCATTTTGGCGACCGTGTGTGGCTTCTTAGCCTTAACTACTGTCTGGGCCACTGGATAGCTAGCCTCTTGTTGGCTGTGTGGACCTACTGCGGTAGACCATGCAAACTCATACACAGAACGTAAAAAAAAAAGTCACCTGTTTTTTGGAGCTGTTTACTCTGAACCTGTGCTTCGGGAGCTTCATGGAATGGGTTTCCCGGGCCGATCAGCTGCACACAAGCTTAAGATCACTATTGCTGTGTCTCAGTTGTGGTCTACACGCTAATACGACACAGTATATGCTGTGTGCTAATCGTCACAGTATGAGTTGGGCAGGCTAGTAGTGTGCATTGTGGATTTTTGAGTATACTGAAGTTTAACATTCGTAACTGTACTACGTAGTACATGCTCACAAACTAGTTTTGGGCCCTTAGCTTTAGTGAAGGGTAATGTTAATGTGCCTGCACACAGAGATTTTAGACTAGTATGCTTCTAACTTCCTGACAGCAGTTTGGGCAAGCCCCAAATCTGTTCTACCATGACTGCCCACCTGTGCACAAAGCAGGGTCCATAAAGACTTGGTTTGACACGTTTGGTGTGAAGGAACTTCAGTATCCTGGACTGAGCTCTAACCTCAACCCCAGTGCACACCTTTGGGATAAATAGGAATGCCAGGCCTTCTTGTACAACAACAGTGCCTGCTTTTACAATTGTACTTTTGGCTCAGTAGGCACAGATTCCCATGTACTCACTCCAAAATCTTGTGCTAAGCCTTCCCAGAAAGGTGGAAGCTGTTATAGGCCAGTGTCACTTCCACCCGTATCAAATATCTCTTTGAAATATCAGCTCATTTTAAACATGAGGGTCATAAGACAGAATTATCCACGGATATGGTTCTGATATCTTCATGCCCTATTAGACTCTGAGAAACATAGTTTTATTGCTGACTGTCCTAAAATCATTGTCAAAATCATGGGTTTCTGATTAATCAGGCAGTGTATAGTCATTTATTATTAATCCACATCACATTATTAATCCTTTTGTCCTTCTCATTGGGCATAAAGCAGATTTACAGAGAATTCTAGAATTAGAATATAAATGGAGAGAATTTAGAATATGCAACATAGAAATGTACTGTGGCTACATCTCTCACCTCAACTGAGAGTCTTGCAGCCAGCCAAGAAGAAAAGCCTGCGGGGTTCTAGATAGGTATGTACTGCTTGCTGCTGTGGTTGTGGGGGTTTTGTTTGTTGCTCAGGGAGGAAAGGTCATGCTGTCACTTAACATGTATATCCTATGCAGGCCTGTAAAATTAAAGGGCAGTGCGCTCCCTTCTTCTTCTTCTTCTCCAGAAGCTTCACGCTTTAACCTTAAGCTCTCATGAAACACATCAGTCTTGATCTGTACATCAGCCTGGATCAGTTTGGACACATCAGAGAAAACTGAGTTTGATAAATGAAGACTGTCCTGCAGTGTCGGAGCTGTTACAGTCTGTATCGCGTTCCTGTGGTTAGGGCACAAAAACCCGGAACAATAGGGGACGACATGTAGTATATCCGATTCACATAGAACAGCGCCTTAGCATTTAACTGGTTTGAATCTGTGAGTGGTGGGACCTGGTCCTTCATCAGCATCAGACCCACTGCAATGGCCAAGTACACTTATGTGTCCTAGAATTTAGTCTTTGTGGAGTTGGTATATATGTCAGTAGGTGAGAACAACTTGTACAGAAATGGTAAACAACAATGCAGTAAATACAAAAAAAGTAAATACACAACCTTTAAGGCCAAAATGAATTATAAAACCTTTGAATCAAAGTCTCTATATATTTGGGGTATACATTAACATACCAAAAGTCATGGGTTAGAAGTACACTAATTGATTATGATGTGGCGTTACTTTAGGGGGCGGCTTGCAAACGCCTACACCTGTATAAGCTGTGAGGTGGTATCTTTTGAGTGAGGTTGAACACTGGCCAGCATGCTCATGGGAAGGCGGTCTGAATTATCGGAGTTCGGATAAAGCATGACAGTGGAGTGCCTCTATTGGGCTCATGCCGGGTGAACGTGCAGGTCACACCATTCGTCAAAACTCTCTAGAATGCTCCTCAAACCAGTTCTTTGAGCCAGACAGCATGGTGCGTTATCCTGCTGGAATATCCCATTATTATGGGGGTACATGAAGTCCATAAAGTGCTGCAATTCACAATTTACAACTCACAAGTTAACTCAGGAGGCAGCCTAGAGATGCACACACCTGTATAAGATGTAATACATCTGGTATGACAGCTTGGGGCAGTCGTGGGCTGGAGGTTAGGGAACCAGCCTTGTGACCGGAGGGTTGCCGGTTCGATTCCCTGAACCAACAGTAACGACTGAGGTGACTGAGGTGCCCTTGGGTAACTTTCTTCATCAACAGCAGTTCTTCACTTAACATTCAGTTTAGATATGGGTTAGCCCTGTACTCTCTCTCAGTGTACAACAGAGGACAGTAAAGATCTTGGGATGAATGGATCATATAGGAGAAGGGCTGTTGATGCACATGCCTTTAGCAGAAACTGGTCATAAATCAGAACATGTATGCTGAACTGGGGTCAACGTTAGGGCCTGACTGATCTGAGAGATATACTGCTTTTAAGGCCTGGAAATTCTGATGACCAAGCTTTACATTTTAGTTTTGCACTGCAGTAGCTGTAAGACTGCTTTACTAACTGAGGTGATTACGAGTTCTCATTATCCACGTGTAGTAAACTCAAATGAACAGCTGAAACTGTTGGGTATTGTAGCCCTGGAGGTGGATCATTCGTTCATTCATTCATTCATTCATTCATTCACCTTGTGTTACTGTCATTTGGTTAAGCTGGTGTGGCCTTACTTGCACTTTCCGCTGGTGCAAGCCCTGTCGTCTGAAGAGTTGTGGAAACCCAGTGATGCCATGACCTGAAAAAGACACAGAGACATTATTGGCAATATTTTCACAGGTGCTGCTAAAACCATGGTGGGTGTTGACCAGCTGACATAAGGATCTGGCTCTAGAGTGATGCAGTGAATTCAGGGCATTGAAGTACTTTTGTCTCCACTGCTGCGCTCCCTTCATTGGCTTCCTGTAGCTGCCCGCATCAGATTTAAAACTCTGACGCCTACAAAGCCAAGAACGGACCAGCCCCTCCCTACCTTATGGCAATGGTGAAGAGTAGATCTGTACCTCGAGCCCTTTGAGCTTCAAGTACAGCTAGACTCGAACCGCCATCCCTGAAGTCTCATGGAAGACAAGCGTCCAGACTCTTCTCTGTCCTGGCTCCCAGATGGTGGAATGAACTCCCACTGGGTGTTCGAACAGCGGAGTCTCTCGCGGTCTGCAAACGCAGACTAAAGACCCATCTCTTCATAATGCACTTAACTGAGTAAGCACTAGTAGAGGTGTAAGTTGTGTTGCACTTGTATTGCACTTTTAATGACCCTTTTCTTTTTTATAGGTGTGAGCACTGGGCTGGGGTTGCCAGGTAGTGCTCTTTTTGCTCTATTTGTGTATATTGATCTATCTAGATATCAGCACTGGCCCCCTGTTTGGGCAGTGTCTGAGCTCATGGTGAGTTTTAGGCTCTGAACTAGCTGGAATATTATCCAATGGAACACTAAGCACGGTTGTAAGTCGCTCTAGATAAGAGCGTCTGCTAAATGCCTTAAATGTAAATGTACTTTTGGCTTTGTGCCACTCTATTGTCCAAACAGCACCACATCCACCCAATGACTTGGCTCGAATCCACACAGAAAGCATATGCTATATATAACATATTGATGTGGTTGTACTATTGTTAGTGCAGTTGCTGTATTGAAAATGGTCCTTTCAGTTGCCGTGGTTTCACAAAAATACCATAAACATTGTGTAAATTAATTTCTATTATTAGCTCATTTTAACTGTTAGTGATCTCTTCTGAAGGTTTATTTTTAGTTCTTTAACAGTTCTCGGATTAAGAACCTATAGAGAATGTTTGGATCTTACCCACAAAGTGCCTCTAGCTATCTTACCACAGATATGTCATAACTTTGGTTGATGGTTGCATCAGAATCCATCCTAATTCACTTCACCAGGCTCTGGGTTTGTTCGGCTGCAGCACATTAAGGCTCGTGGGACACGCGCAAGCTGAGCAACGCTCACGCTCCTTTTGTTATGCAAACTGGAGGGAGTTTATCTCCTTAAAACATTCGCTTCCCGAGCAGGCAGCAGGAGGCTTTGTTACAGGCCTGTGAGCAAACAGGGAGGAGGCCGTGCGGCACAATGTAGGAGACTCTCAGTCGCGATCACTGCAGCTCGAAAACACACACGCTTACAGGCTGGCAGCGTATCTGTGTCAATGAGGGAAAGAAAATGTGCAAAACTTCAACCAGATTTCAGCATACAGTACTCTTATTAGTTTCACTGCAGGATGGGGCTGGGCAGTATGACAATATACCCTCATCATCAGAAGAATAGTTGCACCCAGAAGGAAGTGTGGGATGGCAGTGCTATTGGGAAGGATGATAAAGGTTACCAGGAACAATAAATAATAATAATAAATAATAAATTTAGACTGATATGGGCAATATTTATTGAGCTACACATACAGAAGTAGTGTCTCTCAGTATGGCGTCGGGCCGCCATGTTTTCTAATGCTACATGCCAGACGTCTCGGCATGGAGCTGTAGAGGTTCCTAATGGTGTCCTGTGATAATCCATCCCATGCAGCTTGAATATCCTCACACGGTTCCTGCAGATGGTGCGGTAGGGGTGGAGGTGGAGTGACACCAGGCCTTCTGGAGATGTGGCGCGTGACAACAAACCGTTCACCTTGTGTTGACCACGGTGCCTCCACACATGGATTTGTTGGTCGTCTCTACCAAGACAAAAGTGGGACTCGTCGCTGAAGATGACCCGCTGCCATTCTGAGTCACTCCATGACAGTCTGGCACGACACCGTTGCAGTCTTTGGCAACACTGACGTGGTGTTAAGGGCAGTCGTCGTAACGGATGACTTGCATGTTGCCCTGCGTCATGCAGCTGTCATCACTTCTCGCAGAATGTCTGCAATTGTGACTGTTGGGTCAGTCAGGTACAGCAGTAAAGCCCGTCCTTGCTTATATCACATGCATGGCCAAATGTGAAACTTGAGTCTTTCGTATGTCTCATGATCTCAAACCAAGTTTCATTCCTGTTGGTTGATTCCTTCTGGGTGCAACTATTGTTTTGACGATGAGTGTAATTTATCACGATAACGAAATGTGGTAATACAGTGTCCTTTTCTGAACATAGGGTAGATATCGTCAGTACGTGTAGAACACAGACCAGCTCCATGTTTTAAACAGAGCAAAATTAGTCTTGTTTAACTGGAATTAGTGCAACACATTATGTCAAATTCGAATTAATTTAGCACTACACAGCATCTAGCACAATATATGTTGTGACATGTCATGCCTGCTTCTAAGATAGCACAGTGAGAATTAGGGCTGCACTGGTCCAGCTTTTCCAGTTCCGCTACCAGCACCATAAACTTTGCATATCTGTCGATACCCAATATTGATCTGATACCATTTTTGAATGAATAAACCGTATACTTCATCATGTTGGAGAGATGTAAGGCACCAGGATTGACATAAACAATACCTTACTAAGCCTACTCTTACAGCTTACTCTCTGGCTTGCACTCCATGTTGTTGCTCCTGTTCGTAACTCAAGTCTACTGTAAGGTCTTGGGTTCCTGCAGGTCCACCTCCGGCCACTCGGGGGAGACAAAGGGCAACCAATGAGCAATCAAGCGACAAACGCTAACACCTGCAGCTCATGCTACTTAAGCGTCAGAGTGCCAGCCCTTGGTTGCTCAGTCTTGAGTTCATGTTGTCATGTGCACGTGGCTAGCCGGTAGAAGGTTTTGAGCCTCTCAAGGCACATTTGCGCTGCCAAGAGCTCCATACCATGCTGGATTTGGTTACTGTTTTGCAGAGATACCAAAAGTGCTCGGCTGGAATGTGTGAGGAGAGCTAGGAATGGTGCAGACCTCTGTTTGTCAAACACCGTTCACAAAAATCAGGAAGCTGCCTAAAAGACACTACCTAGCCACAATCACCGGTAGCTGCAGTTAGCGCTAATTAACACACTTTCACGACGCCTGTGATGTGTTTACAGGTGCGTGCTGAAGGTGTAATGTTGCATACACCATCTGGTGTTTTCTTGGTTCTGCAAAATGATATTATTCTTGAATATTATAATAGTGCTTTATTATAGGTTGTCCCATCTCTCCTCAATTTCTCAAGAAATAAACATTTCCAAAATGATCAAACCTACATGTATTCACACGGGAACACACTACAGCCAAATATATTCCAAATTGTATATTTCAAATTTCATGAAACGCGATGTTTTGGAAATGCAGATCACTGATGCTTTAGTCATTGAACAGTGCATTACATACTGCCTGTGCATTAGGCTTAAAAAAATAAATGACAACCTTTATAGTGCAGAGAGTAGCTTCCATTAAGCCTACTACGAATCCCTCTTGAAGGAAGCTACGAGTCATGTGATGTGATTTTGAGATGTTTTAATGACCAGTGCTCAGTAGAATGATACAGCTGGTGTTTAACTGCTGTTTGCATCTCAGTCCTGGTAACATTCTGATGCACAGTTACTGATCTTGCACATCTCTTTTATGTTGTTTATGCACATATTGTTCTGTGTCTCTGTCTTTTTGTCTTTGCACTATTGCTTACTATTAATCTATGGTTAATTAGGCTACTGCACTGGAGAAGTAGCCTGATGGTGTTTTGTTATATCGCACAACCCTGTATTGGTATAGTGACAATAGAGTTGAATTGATTTGCACCCTGTATTGGTGTAACAATAGTAGAGTTGAATTGAACCCTGTATTGGTATAATTACAGTAGAGTTGAATTGTATTGATCCCTTTGTTGGAATAATGACAGTAGAGTTCAATTGAATTAAATTGGACCCTATATTGGTATATTAACAATAGAGTTTTATTGAATCGGATTGAACCCTGTCTTGGTATAATGACAGTAGAGTAGATTGAATTGAATTCTGTGTTGGTGTAAAACAATGGAGTTCAATAGAATTGGATTAAATTAAAACAAAACAACTGTACTGTTGTCCTATTGGAACACTTCTCGATCAGGTATAACATTACATGTAATCTATGAAGGTGCAGGTGAAGGTGCAGTGCAGTGCAATCACTGCTGGTCCCGTGATACGATATTATTACAGCACTGAATTTATGATCCCATTTAAATGCATGTAACATGCTAATTATGGCAGTTTGTGATGTAGGCCTATTGTTATATATTGCAATTTGCAGTATCTATAAGCCAGCGCTCTCCCTCGGGAGCACATAATAGTGACAGTAAAGTATTGGGCGTTGCCTGATTAAAGATTTAATGCGGTTAATGATGGTGTTGGTTAGTTGTTTTTGATCTACTAGCCCACGTCTTGTACCCCGAACCCTGTTACCTCAAATTAACATCCAAAGCTAGAACATGATGCAGTGCAGTTTTTCACTCAGACTGAGTGTCTGCTGCTGAGGTGGGCAGGGTGGTGCTGTCTCAGTGCAGTCTGCTGTAGGTGAGTGTTTTGATTCGGAGGTCAGAAGAGCCTCTCATCTCTCATTAGCATTCAGCTCACAGACGCAGCGCTCCTGCAGATAGAGCTGCCGGTGTAGTCAGTCCACCTCCCTCTCTCTTGTGCTCTCTCTCTCTCAATGCCTGAGGTGCTATACCTGGCAGTATCAGTTCAGAAAAGGTGCTGCCAGCTGAGCGAGGGAGAGAGCGAGAGAGAGATACGGCAAGCACAGTGAGGGATAGAGAGACTGACTGTCTCTCAATGGCAGCGTACACTCTGATCAAAAGCCTCTGTACTGTTCTTTATCTGCAGCAAAAGACTTCCTTTGTGTGACATCTAACAGCCAGTACCCAGGACTGCCTCATGCCGCTCTGTACCATGGTCTGCTAAGCACGCAAGCTTTCTGGGTTGATCTGTGTAAAACTCTAAATCCAATATAATTGCACGATAATGACAAACGTGTCAACACAGTACAGTGTGATCTTCTGAACATACGGTCGATATCGTCAGTACATGTAGGACACTAAGCAGCTGCATGTGTCCTTATAAATGGTCCAAAACTAGTCCATTTTAATTGGATTTAGTGCAACATATCATGTCATATGCTAAAAAAAAATCCTTGTGTTAAGATTTTTACAAAAAATTAAGCCCTGCTGCGGAAAAAAAATGTTTTGACACATGCCCACCACCCAGTCAGCGTAGTAAAATGAATTTATTAGAACTTTTGGCTTTGCTTACTGGATTAATTGGGGGAAAAAACAACACCTTTTAATTATTTTTTTAATAATTTTATTAACTTTTAATAATTTGGATCAGTTACATAATTTTAACAGTTACATAATTTCTTACTGGATTTCCATCCCTTTTATTTCGTTACAAGATGATGTCATGCTGTAGTGCAATTCTTATTGCCCGGCAACCTCTGTACACCCTCACACAACACTGCTGCATTCAAACACTCTGACAGTTAACCAGTCAGGACAGAGTGGGTGAGCTGACCAATCAGAGCATCCTGGGCTCATTCAGAGCTCTAGCAGTTGTGAATGTAGATGTACAGTATGAGGGAAAAATAGAGTATTTTGGGGAAAACTGAATTTTTAAATCTATTCTAGTAGACCCCAAAAATAAAATGATGCACATTTGAATAGAAGTATAACAGGTCCACTTTACACAGTTAAAATGAAAGAAGACTCAAATGGAGATACGACATCAGTGTTCGCTCTTATTATTCAAGGATGCACCAGTTTTGACTGTCGGAGAATGATTTAAAGTGAAGTACATATCGTTTAAGTTAAGTTTCAAGATGTTCTGGGTAAGTGTTCCACCACCAGGGACCTGTCTTTTTTTTTTTTTAGACTCTGAATCTTGATGCGAGGTCCCACAGGGCTTAATACTGAGGCCTCTGCTTTTCTCACGAAGACACTGTCTCACCACTCTGTATGACAAGTTTAAGCACTGTGCTGATTCAGTTCTCTTTTCTGACTACAACTGCTTTCAAACTGAACTGAATATGTCAATCCGTGCGGAAAACATGAAATCTGTCTGTTTTTTTATTTTTTTTGCTCTCCTTTAAACAGATAAGTGAAGCCTTCCAGAAGAAAGTACAGAACAAGATCAAAGATCTTCTCCAGCAGATGGAGGAAGGGCTGAAGACTGCAGACCCACACGACTTCTCCACCTACACAGGCTGGACAGGTGAGGGTCCCTCTGGTGGCCTCACTACTCGCTAACAAGTAATGACACTCAGCAACCCTTGGTTTACACTAGACTGCAGACTGTAGCTTTGACTATTGTATCTGGTGCTAAATTGTGTCAGATGCGTTTGGTTTAACGTTAAGGTGACAGCTCAAGACGCACCACACAGATTCAGATCACAGCCAAATTGGCCAGCGTGTTTAAACACACCAGCAGCACACTCCGTTCCTGTTCTGTGGTGGTCCTGTGGGGGTCCTGCCCATTAAATTACAGGGTGAAAGGGGATTAATAAAGTATGCAGAGAAGAAGTTGTACAATAGTCTGTAATTGTAAAACTACAAAGTGCACCTGATAAATCGTACAAAGAGTGTAGATACACAGAGGTGTATTTAATGAAGTCCTGCTGATGGCGTGCGTGCATGGAGTTAAAGGCAACTGTCTCTGTAGCTGGTGTGTCATGTATTTTAATAAATATGCTGTGACATTTTGGTACAGGTTTAGAGGCAGTATTCAAACTCTGTGTGAGAGCACTTACCTGACATTGTTTCATAAATTGGTGACACGGCTTGACTACAATAAAATCTGATCTGATTCCAATCATTCACCCTGATAATATCAATATGTAAGTAGGTAAGAGAACCAAAGTTTTGGGCACATTGGCCTGATGACCTTGATTATTATTATTATTATTATTATTATTATTATTATTATTATTATTATTAGTAGTAGTAGTAGTAGTAGTAGTAGTAGTAGTAGTTTGGCCTTTGTTGTACCATTGCACTTTGTACCATTGAGCTTTTTATAATATTGCTAATGGTATAGTGATTTATTTGATTCCATATTTTTGCTTATGAATATAAACTACAAGGTAATGAAAATAAATAATAATTAATTTAAATGAGCTAAAAGCTTACTGAAAAGCAAGAACTGGTTTGCAGGCTTGTGCAGGAGGGAACGTCACCTGTTTATCCACTATTTGTCATTAATATTACCACTAAAACTCTCTAAAAATATTCTTAGTGTTATTTTGATATTTTATTAGAAGTCTGTTTGATCTTAGAAGCAGCTCGTTTTTAGGACGTTTCCTTACACATATATTTGACAGCAGAAATTTCAGTGCATCTCTAAGTAGTTCTGTGGAGGTGCTGGGTCGTGGGTATGAAGGTGTGGGTCTGTGTTGTTGCAGGGATTGCTTTGCTGTACCTGCAGCTGCATCGGGTGAGCCAAGAGGCTTCTCATCTGCAGCGCTCTCTCGATTATGTCAAGCGCGCACTGAGGAACCTGAATGGTCGGCGCGTCACGTTCCTCTGCGGGGATGCTGGGCCGCTAGCCGTGGGCGCAGTCGTCCACCACCGGCTGAAGAACGAGGCAGACTCTAAGGAATGCATCACCAAGTATGACACTCGCCTCCTTTTCTTTCCTTCTCGCATCTCTCCCCCTCTTTTTCACACCTCTCCTCTTACTGCCTGCGTTTCCCAGTCTGGACTGATATAAACAGTTCTCACTCTGTAACTGTGATCAGCTTTTCATCCGAACGTGTAATAAACTGCTCTGTTGCGGAGCGGCGTGGGATCCGAGGGATGGAGTGTTCTCTGATATCTGTGTTGACATTCAGAAATCTTTTTGTGCTCTGTTCACATTAACCCATGTCTGAGTCAGAGCACAATAAGACCATGTCTCAGTGCTCTGTCAGTCATCCCTCACTCCCTCCTCCTATCCCTCCCATCCCTCCCTCCCCAGTGTCTACAGAGAGAGGGGGAGAGGGTGGGCTGTGCTAGGAGGTGTTTTATTGTGCAGGGCTTCATGCTGTGCTCTGTTCTCTCCATAGTCAGTGTGGCATTGTAACTCTGCAGCTCCCAGCATGAGACTGATTACACCTCCTGTAAACTCTAATCTCACTCAACCACTGATATCAAATCTCTCTCTCATATCTGACTCTCTCTCTCTCTCATATCTCACTCTTTCCCTTTCTTTCTCTCTGTCTCTCTCTCGCTCATCTCACTCTTTCTCTCTCTCTCTGTCTCTCTCTCTGTCTCTCTCTCACTCTTTCATATCTCACTCTTTCTCCCCCTCTCCCTCATATGTCGCTCTTTCTCCCTCTCTCATTCTCTCTGTTCATCATGCCTCTCTATTTAAATAATGTTTTGTTAAGTGCTCTCATTTTTCATTTCTGTCTTTAGTTCTTGTCATCTCTCTTTGTCTTTCTTCTTTTGTCTTATTCTTTTTTCATTTTTCCTTTTTCCTTTTTTCTGTATATCCATGTGACCATCTTTTCTTCCTCTCATTATTTCTCTCATTTTTGTCTTTTTTGTTCTTTTCTTTCTTTCTTTCTTTCTTTCTTTCTTTCTTTCTTCCCTCCTTTCTGCCATCTTTCCCTCCCTACTGATATGATGCTTTGCTTGTTGTCAGTTTCACTGGCTTCTTGGTTTCTTTAGTTGCCCATTTGCTTGTTGCTTAAGTTAGGTTAAGCTAGTTAAGCCAGCTAGGTCAAGTGGTTAAAGGGTTCTTCTTGCTTTCTGGCAGATTGCTCCAACTCCAGCGCTCAGTCATCAGCCCAGACTCAGACATCCCAGATGAGCTACTGTATGGACGGGCTGGATACCTCTACGCTCTGCTCTACGTCAACAAAGAGATTGGCCCAGACACAGTGGACGAGAGCACCATCAGCCAGGTAACCAGCACCTCTGCTACTTGAACCCAGTTTATTAAGGGACCAGGTCTTTGGAAATCACAGCGTACATCCTTTCATCCTCCTTTATGTGTCACGTCATGGGAATTGTAGTGGAGTTGAATTCTTATAAAACACAGTTTAAAGCAGCTCAGCATAAAGTTATGTACTGTAGAGTCATGTTAAGTTTTTCCCCATCGTTCTGAATTTGATACAGTACATTGAAGTAGCTTAGAAGATTTCCAGCCAGTTCTCAATGTTCCCCAGACAGTCGATTTCTTGTTCCTCAGGCAGTCCAGGCAATTCAGGTTCCTTGTTCTGTTCCAGGTCCCCAGCTGAGGCCTTTTATGGAGCGCTGTATTGTCTGGCTTACCTAGCTCAGTCTGGTACTGGCATAAAATAGATGCGTGGGTGACCTGAGGGTCTTCAGGGATTATGTGGGAGGCTTTTGTGATGAGACTGTAGACTTAAGTGTGCACATAACTAGGCAGTTAAAACCACTGCAGTGTAGTAGGGGATGTGCTGTGTTGTGTGCGGTTTTTATGAATTTATTTTTGATCAAAAAGTGAAACAGCAAACATCAACGTAACAAGACTGAAATGTATTTTCTGTACATCTGTACTACCTTTCTGATTTCATTGAAAACAAACTCTGTTGCTTTAAAGCAATACAATCCACCAAGCAAGTGATAAATAAGCTAACCAGACAAAAAATGAGTCACCTGGGACTGAAACGTACCTAGTAGCGTGTAATACATTGACGAACACGAATAACAGCTGCGGTTAAATTTGGCATGGACTGGACAAGTTTCTGAATGTAGGCCACATCAATGTTCATCCACAGTTGGTGGATGTCTTCCCTGGTACAGTTCTGAGGAGTATTTCCTGTAGACTGGGATTTGTGCCACTGCTGGTAGACCCGCATGACCGTCGGCTTCCATACGCCTGCAAATTTAGCTACTTCCTTCACACTATGGTCTTTGGCCCGGCCAGATGCAGTCACTCCGTTTAGCCAATCATTTTCCACACAGGCTTTCACTGCACTGTATCACCTCTTCTCAATCTATGAATTGTATTTATAGGCCCATCATCTTCGTGCAACACCATCTGCAGGAGCCTGAAGTTACTACCACCTTAAACATGCAAGGTGACTAATTTTTTGTCTGGTGGGCTGAATATAGGTGGGAACTCGGCGTCTTAAAGGCACATCTCAGTATTTGAAAAACACTAGTAAATGATGAATAAAGTCACTTTAATGGCACGCAAACAGTCTTGAAGGGGAATCTCGCCCGAACTGGAACATCTCCCAGAGTACTGATTACAACCTGACAGGACCTCACCATGGTGAGAGGTTAGAAACCGTCAGTTTGAGTGCAGATGTATAAATTGGAATAAAGCAGTATAAAATAACATGCAATCATAAAAATAATCAACTACTAATATAAAATTGAATTCTGCTTTAACAGTTCTTCAAATAAGTCCTTCAGCGTGGATAAGCTTTCTGCAAGCTGTGCAGTACTGAATTGGCAAAGTAGCATATTGAACATCTACAACATACATGTCTTTTTAATTAAACCATTTCTTTTGTTTGCCAACTTGAGACAATTTGTGTGGTCAAATAAAAGAAGGCTGAAAGCATAACACGATGATTTACAAGCTACATTGGAAGCCATAGAATCTTTGAAATCAGGTTCACTTCATTTAGAGGGGGTAGGATTATTTTGGTGTTGTGTAGGTCTGGTTAGCAGAGAAAAGGACGAGTGCAGCTGGAGTTGTTGTAGTGTGGATCTTAAAAGGAAACATGTACAGTTTTTTTTTGTATGGATCACAACTTTCAGAAGCCTATGCAGTTAAAACAACTTGCTGGTTGTTCATATATTCGTATATTCGGGCAGTCGTGGGCTGGAGGTTAGGGAGCCAGCCTTGTGACTGGAGGGTTGCCGGTTCGATTCCCTGAACTGACAGTAACGACTGAGGTGCCCTTGAGCAAGGCACCTAACCCCCAACTGCTCCCCGGGCTGCCCACCGCTCCAGGTAAGTGTGCTCACTGCCCCCTAGTGTGTGTGTTCACTAGTGAGTGTGTATGTGGGTGTTTCACTTCACGGATGGGTTAAATGCAGAAGACAGATTTCCCCACTGTGGGATCAATAAGGGATTAAATCTTATCTTATCTTATTCACGTCTGTTTAAAATGCATAAGGTTTATATAAGGTTTATTTGTAACACACAAAGTGCACTCTCACACTCTCACATTCCTTGACTCTCTCTCTCTCTCTGTTGCTTTACTTTGGAGCCAAAGAGCTTATTTTTAGTACAGTGTCCAGAGTGAGCATACTAGCAGTGGGCCTGAGCCAGCCAACGCCCTCTCAGAACCTTGAGAGCGGCACAGACACTGATAGAAACTGAGCCCTGTAAGAAATATCTCTGTATTGAATAAGCTGTAAACACTGAACGCCAGTGATGGACAAGGTAGCTGAAGCCTGTAACCAGTGGAGCCTTTTTACTGGACATGGTGCCAAACGCCACCTGTATGATATGGTGTTTTGCCCCATTCTCCTGTGCAAAACTGCTTCAGCTTTTTGGGTTGTCTTCAGCACTGCTTCAGCTCAGTCAGGCCAAGTCAAATTTATTTATATGCCACTTTTTACAGCAGGTGTTGTCACTAAACAGCTTTACGGAGAATCCGGGTCCAAGCCCCCATTGAGTAAGCCAAAGGCGACAGTGGCAAGGAAAAGCTCCAGAGGAACCAGGCTCAAAAGGGGAACCCATCCTCATCAGATCGACCCCAAATAGCAACAAACACAAAAATCTGAATTTTATATTTGTATTCAGTGTTGAACAGGAGAACTGTTAGTAACTGTTAGCTAGAAGACTATGATGACAGTCTGTTAGAAAGAATAGAAGAAGCATTTTCTGAGGCAGAGGAAGAAATGTCTGATTAGCCTGTGATTAAATAGCCGAATCATTGGATGGGTGCACGGGATGCAGGTGATGCAGGTGAAGCTCCCCCTCACATGAAGCTCCATGGTAGGCAAACTGATCAGCAATGCAGGCAGGGAGTGGCACCAAACCAAGGCAGATGAAGCAACAGCAACAGAGCGCACAGGAAGGGCGGTAGCTCCGCATTAGACCACACAGTTTGGGCAGTAGCTTAGCTGTGACAAAGAAAACACAGACAGTTAGCTCTGACCAGGTTCACACATGTTTCACAATTTCTGCATAAGTAATATTTTAAGTCAACGTGGTTTCGTGTGAATTGAGTGATTCGGGAGAAACGTGCAGAGTCAGAATTGTTTACAGCACTTGTGATAGGAACTGGACGTCTGAAATTTCAAAAATTTCATATCTCAAAAATCTACCTCACAGAAATCTGAATATCTAATAGCGATTTTTCTGATCAGTATTGCGACTTGATTTAAATTGCAATTATTTTTGTGGGAGCTAAAGTCCTGGCTTTTTATTCTGTCAGTAAGAGAAGAGCATCCAATTTCTCAGTTAGCTGTGAAGCATATAGTTGTTTGGCTGCCTCTGATTGGTCTAACTCCTCTACAGGCAGTTTACCAGCTCTGATATTAGGACAACGTTCCCCATATACTTTTGATAAAATAGAGTATAATTAAAATTGCAGCTCTTGAATATTGCACTCTTTTGAAAATTGCGATTTTGATATAAAATCAATTCATCTTTCAGCCCTACAGAAAGCTATAATACAAAATGCTTATGAACTCGGTGGCTGATGCCTGAACTATGGCTTTACAATGGTTTGCAATGAATGTTTATGTTGCAATAAATGCTGTTGTTTAAATGCAATTATGTTTATATTACAATTAATGTTATTTAAAATGTTTAATTTTTAAATGAATTTGTGGTCCAGAGGAGCTTTCAGGGTGTTCTAAGGCAAAGCGGTATCCAAATAATTTGCTTCCAGATTTGCCACTATTTTGCAACTATCATCATCACCTACAACAACTTAAATAAAAACATTGAACAACTTGGTGAATAATGTATCTGCATTTGTGTTATAGACCAGTGCTCCTCAGCCCTGATCTTGGAGACCCGCTGTCCTGCACATTTTAATGGTTTCCTTGCTTCAGTACACCCACATCGTCTCAGTAAGGGGATGTTAATGAGCTCATTAGTTGGTTGAGGTGTGTTGGGGGCAGGGAATGCATTAAAATGTGCCAAGCATTGGGCTTCCAGGACCAGGGTTGAGAAACACTGTTCTAGGCATGGTGACCTCTGATTCGTATCATCACCACGATCAATGTGAAGACTCTTGAAGTTTCTCTCCAATGTACCAGACTGCCTTTAAAGCCTTTGTTTACAGCTTGATGATTCGGTTATTCACTAAATTTGGCTTTTCGGCTTTAAAGTCGGGTAACCGAGCCTTAGTAAAATACCAAAACAGCCTCTGTGTTGTTCATTTCCTGGATCGTTGTCATATTCCATAAGCCAGTCTCTTATGAGTTTCAAATCACAGACAGATGCCCTGAGGTTCTGAGGTGTAGAATTTCATAATTCAAATTCTCTGGTCCCTCAAGGACTGTACATGCACTAGGACAGCGAAGCAGCTCCACACTGTTCTACTCCCTCCACTAGAATTGCAGTGAAGGTTGGTGTTAATAATGATGTTAATGCTTTCTTTGTCTCCAAACATGCATCCGTATGGTCTTTGTTCATGCCTGTACATCCTTGTGCGTCACTAAAAAATGACTGGCACGTCACTCGTTTAAGGATTCTACTGCCCTGAAATAGCAGTGATTAGCGTAATGCAGAGTATCAGACTCAGTGCTACCTTATTTTTCCATTTATAGACTCTGGAACAGTTTCATCTTTTAGAAATCATTGTGTAACCTTTTCCAGACACTTCAGAGGCTTTTTGAGGCCCTTCAGAAACTCTTTTGATTGTGAGGTATTGCACTTAAATAGAGTTCTGTTGCAAAGAGCAAGTAGCCAGTATTTGAAGGGTAAGTCAAGGCTATGCCTCACAACAAGTACCCTTTTTTAGGTCGTCATCTCAGAATATTACATACAAGTGTGGGTTTTTTTTGGTTTTTTTTTTTTTTTTAATTAATTAATTTATTTTATAAATAGTTTGAATGTTGCAGAATTCAGGTCCAAGCAGTTTACTCATTGTACAGTTTACGCTTAAGCACAGACCTGTATGTTTTGATTGGGAGCTTCTGACCAGTTCTTGAGTTGTGCAGGGTCCAGTCTGTTGGGTCATACATATCACTTATCACCTAAATGACACCTGAGAATAGTGTCGGTTTGTTACACGACCTTTTCCTGCAGTTGTTTTCTCTGTGTGTATTTATTATGCCATCTAAATATACTGGCTGTCATTTGGACCAGTGGAAATGGACCAGAGTGAACATGCTTTTATATCGGCTTGTATTAAAAATGAAGAATGTTTTCCTTCTCCTTCTGTAACGTTACCTTTGTTCAGAAATTTTGAAGACAAAGTTTAAATTAGGCTGTGATGATGTAAAGAACACAAATTGTACAGCATTGTGGAGGGATGTTTTTTCTTCGACCTTTTTATATTGATATTTTTACGTTTGTTGTTTATAATACGGTTGGCCATGAGTCTGACTTGAGCATATAATTGCACTAATTGTACTTTTCAATGTTGAGAACTTATGCATGCAATATCACAAATTTCTAAGAAACTTATGAAATGTTGCAGTTCTGGACCAGCATATTCCTCAAATGTTTGGACTGTTCAGGATATCGCTGTGTAGACTGCAAAGATGCTTGATGGGTCTGTTTTTGGTCTGTCTGCATCTTAACAAAGATGAGAAATGCACTCCAATCTGTTTGATAAAGTAGGATCAGGAGGAATGGGTCTCAGTCACTTGGTTCAGATTTCACAAGCCACCTCCATGCGGACTGTTTGGCAGTGTGTAAATTTAGATGTTAGTTTTGACTGCTCAAATGCTGCAGAATGGAAGTGTCATTTTATCTCTCCACCCCTGTTGTAGGATATGAATTGATGTAGTTATGAGAGAGACTCCAGTGACCCTGAAGGATCTGTAGCATAATATGAGCAGATGTTAAAAGTAAATTGTGTCGGGTATCAGACACTAGAGCTGTAACCTGCACAAACAGACTTCTAACAGTGTTCTCTGGCAACCTTTGCCCTCATTTGAACAGACATGCCCTTCCGTAACAATGCTTGTAATCAGAATATCTACATGAATATTAATGAAGTGAGTGAATCCCACAGTGTTGAATAAGGACAAGCAAATCCTCTTCCTGTTGGGATCGAATGCTCTTGTTCACAACACGAGACAGCAAGCACTCAGTGGATTGGATCCTTTCACACAGTGCCATTTGGTACCATTTAGCTCTTTGTATAGGATGCTGATGTTTCACTGTCCAAGGAAATGTTTATCATGCAGCCTTAATTAAAAGGACAGCCTGCGGCCAGAGTAACAGACACTGCACCCGGTACACAATCTATTTTGGCATCAGACCTGCAGCCTACAGCTAATGCATGTTTTATTATTACCTTTTTTGGCTCTAAATTGTTAGAAGCTTTTCGTTAGGAATTGCTTCCAGGACCACCCGAATGTTGAGGAGGTGACACAATATTCCTTTCTCTTCTGGTACTGATATCAGAATCTTGTATGAGCTGCTACTGATATGGAGCCAGTATTTGTTTTCTTTCGAAGCTACTGAGCTTTAAAATGAGCCTTTATAATTGAAGCTTAATGTGAGCATCTAACATGTACTCAGTCACTTTCCTACCCGACAGGAAGAAATACACAGCAGACACAGTCACATCACACAGTGCTATTCCAGCATAGATTGGTTAATTTTTTAAATCGGATTTATCCCTTTTTCCTCAAAACCTGATCCAGCATTTTCTGCTGATATCATCCCCGTACCATAACCCATCAGGAATGATGTCTATAGCGAAGATATTTCGGCAAGTTCTTCCATCCTGAGCTGTTTCAGTTGTTGTCTATTTTTGGGTTGCATCGGATGACATCACAGCAGGGCCAAAGAGGGACTTGTTTTCAGACCGGGAGTCACATGATGCAGAAGAGCCCACCTTAATATCTGTACACACATGTATGCACACACACAGTGGGTAAGCTTTGTAGATAACATTTCAAAACACACTAATGGTCTGCAGTGGTCTACACCAGGCTGTAGCCTATTTCTAACAGCAGTGAAGTCATCACCCCACATAGTCCAACTGTAGCAATCAAGCAGAATACTTCATCCACATAAACACAACCGACACTGCAGCACCTTCATGCCCTGCTCACCACAAACACCGCTTCAGCCCAGAGAGGATGATGGAACTAAGCTTCATCAGACAACTGAGATGTACAAAGATGAGGACAAGCGACACAGCGATCTTAAAAACCCTAAATCAAATCATCCACAGCAGGCATGGAACTTGTTTATAGTGTACTGAAATAACATTTTTGCGAAGCTGTATGTACCAAATTTGCTTCGGCTTTGAATAATTGGAAAACAACATACTTTAAGGATATGCGCTTTAAACTTCCCCAGTTAACTTGCATCTTTTAACCACAACTGGAGATTTAAATCCAAACTTTAAAGGTGGAATGGATCAAGCTAACTTCAGCTCCACCTAACCTCTGTCTCTGTTATCTGCATCTGTTATTTGCTTGTTATCTTCCTTCAGGTTCACTTAATCTTATTATTTGTTTCTGCGACTTACGGCACTAAATCCAGAGAGTTAATGAGTTAATGAAGGAAGACTTGATAATCAGATTGCTAGTTGGCTAATTCTGATCAGTTTGTTCAGAGATGACAGAATAATTTGGTACATTTTGCCGTTCTTCCTTTAAATACCACTGTAGGATGATTGCGTCCAACTGGCTCAAAGCGCTACCAGCCCATCGGGAATTTTCCTGGCTCTTCTGATTACCTGCTCCAGCATTGCGTTACAACTTTACAGTTGGACTGAGGTCCGGACTGGTTCTAGATTACAGAATTTCTCCTGTTTCAGTCATCCTGTGGTTGACTCACTCCTGGGATCTGTGGTGATGCGTGAGCTTTAGATCACAGACAGACAGGCACCTCGATTCTGTGAAAGGTCCTAATGTTGAACTTCTCTGGAGCCTCGGTATTTATTGCAGATATATTGAAATACAGAAGGAAAGACCTGATGCATTGTAAAATGTTTGGATGGTTTAAAAATTCAGGAAAAATTCAGCATTTGTGAAGAGATCTCTTTTTATTCAGAACCCTTTTTTACTGCTTCTACCTGGGTGAAGTGGATATTGGAGATGGAGAGGGAAAAAGTATAGAAGTCTGTTAAGGTAGTGATGCACTGATGGAATATACCGATTCTGCACCAATATGGACATTATTAAATGGCTCAAATATTGGCCAGACATGAACAGCCTGTAAGTGGTTATATTAGTAGCTATAATAGCATAATCACTGGTCTTTTGTTCTGTACTTGCCACCAGTACAACCTGTATCTGTCCAAGTAGCGATGGCGTAATACCACATTTCCTTCACGACATCGATACCTAATGCTAATGGGGGATATGTTTTATGTTACCACACTGCAGACTCAAGCGCTTCCCTTTGATGAGCGATCCACATTCAGTATACGTAGTAGTAAAACTGTAACTTCAGGACGTAATGCACCTTTAGAACAATCTGACTAAAATACTGTACATGGTCATAATTATTTCATCCTGTGCTTTGAGCTGCTCCCGTAGAATTAGTTAAATCAGAACGAGAAAAGCAAATGCTAGATCCACACACGCGCGCGCACACACACACACACAAACACACACAAGCACACACACACACACACACACACACACACACACACACACACTGCTGCTACTAGCCTTTTACAATATAGGTTGATTTGTTCATCACTACATAGTCTTAAACCACCAGAATTTCGAGTGACGTTGATCGATTATATTACTAATTCACTAATTGTGCTAGTTTGCCATTTAACTTCTTAACTCTTTAAAAGGTAAATATATAAGAACATATGTGAGACTTCAGTTTTTCTGCTTGCATTTACTGTTAAGTAGCTTGTTAAAAAGTTGGTAGCGCAAGAGCATGAAATCTAAACCTGAATTTGCGTTACATATTGATAGCAGAGTAGAGACATAAGAGGGCTGTGTTCTCCGGACATAGCAGCAGGCAATATAGCCAACATACTGTACTAAACTCAGAACATTATTATTATTATTATTATTATTATTATTATTATTGTTGTTATTATTATTATTATTTTTTTTTTTTTTTTTAAAGCTTAAAATGGTGTTAAGCGTAACTGGCTGCTTGATGGAAACATACTGTTGTGTGACTCCCCTCTTGTTTAGGCCTGAGGACAATGTACCCTAAACCTGCTGACTAAACCGGATGACGTTTTATACTGTACTCTCTTCTAGATTACAATGTTTTTAAATCTGTACATCACAAGCAAAGGAAATCAGCATTGCACACGCCTGTTTGCTACCTTGTGAATGAGTGCTGTAACAGATCACGGATATTGGAATTATCATGGTCGGATATCAGAATCAGTACCTGGAGAGAACATGTAGGATTGGTGCATCTCTACTTTAAGGCTAATCTGTTCTCCTTACTCTCTATGTCGGTTCAAATCGCGGCATGAAACAAGAGAAGGAACATTTTCATGACAGTAACTCGATGCTTTCAGTATTTTTATTCTGTTGTTTAGTTTTATTTATCCTCTTTTGTCTTCCCTGCTGTCCTTTTCTTCAGTATGTTGGCATGGGTTCTCTCTCTTGCCTCTGTGCTCCGTGGCTCAGCAGTGCAGTGCTTCCCGGATGATTAAGCTGTTTTATGGGTTAATTCTTCAGTGCCGCACTGCACCTTACTGTGGCCATCTCGGTTCCTGGCAGACCAGCTTGTTGTGGAAGCATGTCATGTTCCGTTTCATCATCCATGCATAAACTAGCAGATAGGCTCCCTGTAGCTCAGAGGTAGAGAGCATGTGCACTCTAAGGTGTGGTGCACTGGTCAGATACATGATGTTCAGGTGGAGTGTGACTTCAGATTTTCTTCTGCTGGTTTAAAAAAAGTGGTGCGTAATTCTAGTTGTTAAATTGTTGAAATCTCATGTCAAGAAGGGAAATTTTCTGGCTGATGACTAAAATGTTCCCCCCATCAAGTTTTCCCATCTGCTCAAGCAAGGGTATCATTGTTTTTCTTGTCATTACAAAGGTTTAAATGAAATTAGAGTTACCCGTGTTTCGCGGTTCAGGGTTCCCAAATGCCATATTTATGGATCGTTTCCGAAGCTGAAAAGAAATCTGAAGATAGTTAGTGTCTGATTACAACATTAAACCAACTTGCAAGTGACTAATTTTCTTCTTTCTGCAAGAAGACTCCCGATTGGGTCATATCAAAACATATTGACAAAACATATTGAGAAGCCACTGCTTTAGTTATGTGCATTCTAACTAATATTTGATAACTGTTTATCCATAAAAGCTCATGAACTAGCTAACCTAGCAGCTGAGCAGCTGCATCACTGCCTGGTTTGGGAACTGCACTGTATCGGATCGCAAGTCCCTGCAGCGAGTAGTGAGGACGGCTGAGAAGATCATCGGTATCTCTCTCCCCACCATCACAGACAGTTACACTACACGCTGCATCCGCAAAGCAAACAGCATTGTGGATGACCACACACACCCCTCACACACACCCCTCACACACACTCTTCACCCTCCTACCGTCTGGAAAGAGGTACAGAAGCATAAGGGCCCTCACATCCAGACTGCAACAGCTTCTTTCCCCAAGCCATCAGACTCCTTAACAACCAGAGTTGTTGAATCTGGTCTGAATAATTGCACACATTTCAGACTGGACTGAACGCGCACACACACACACACACACACACACACACACACACACACACACACACACATACACACACACACACACACACACACACACACACACACAATCTCATCCTTTAAATCTGTCTACACATAAACTTAAGGAGTAAAATGTTTACACTTATACCAAATATTGACATAACTGCTGCTAAAAACAATGTTCAATGTTCATCTTAAAAAAATGGACATAACTGCACTTTACTGCTCCCGCTACCAGTGAGCTATCTGCTCCCGCTACCAGTGGGCTATCTGCTCCCGCTACCAGTGGGCTATCTGCTCCCGCTACCAGTGGGCTATCTGCTCCCGCTACCAGTGAGCTATCTGCTCCTCCCTGTATTTATTGTTTGCTGTTTTGTATATTGTAAATTGTCTTGTGTATCTATTGTATTTATTGTTCTGTGTAGCACCTTGGTCCTGGAGGAACGCTGTTTCGTTTCACTGTGTACTGTACACCACTGTATATGGTTGAAATGACAATAAAAACTACTACTACTAATACTACTAACCCGCTACAGGTTTCTCCTGTTTAGTTACCGTGTGCCAATGTGATATTCCCAGTTTGTCAGAGAAATATATTTCTGGACAAAACTTTAGCCTTATTCTATACAAGCCACCCTGTTTCTGCCTTCTCAGTCACGTCCTTAATGACTGAACCTTGATAACACGCTTACATTAAGGCACTTACAAATCCTATCTAGTTGTTGCTCCAGGGCGTGTTACAATTTGTACAAGTTGGAAAGAAACAGAGAAAATTAATTTAAGTGCTTTATGTGGAAGGAAAAGTCAGTCTCTGCGTTTGCTCTATGGACCACCTGGAACTGGTCTGAGAATCACAGATCCATGTGGTAATGCAGATGAGCTGTGCCTCAGTTTAGTGTTTGAAGCAGTATATTAATGTGTACACACTAATGCATGCAAAATCTCACTCCAGCCTCACTCTTGTCACCTTAAAATCTCACTCCAGCCTTACTCTTGTCACCTTAAAATCTCACTCCAGCCTCACTCTTGTCACCTTAAAATCTCACTCCAGCCTTATTCTGATCACCGGAAAATGTTACTCTGGTCACAGGTACATTTCACTTCAGTCACATGAAAAATCTCACTGCAGTGTCAGTATGGTCACTTGAAAAACTCACATCAGAAATCTGAAAAGTCTCACTCCAGCCTTATTCTGATCACCTGAAAATCTCACTCCAGCCTCACTCTGGTCACCCAAAAATCTCACTCTGGTCACCTGAAAATCTCACCCCAGCCTCCCTCAAGTCTCCTGAAAATCGAACTTGTCATTCCAGTTACTTTGAAAAAACTCACTGCAGTCACACGCTGAAAATCTCCTAGCACTCTCACTCTAGTCACCTGAAACTCTCACTCAGATCACCTGAAAATGTCACTGTGGTCTCATTCCGGTGGCCTGGAGTCGCCCTGCAGTGCTACCTCTTTAACTTTTTGCATTGATTAATGTTATTATTCATCTGTAGGTGATGACGCTTTGTATGAACCTGCAGTTGCCTAAATAATTTCCTCTGGATGCTCTTGACCCTCCTAGGTGGTGACAGCCATTTTGGAGTCAGGGAAGAACCTGTCCAAAGAAGAAAAGAAGACTGAGCGATGTCCGCTGCTTTATGAGTGGCATAAGAAGCAGTATGTTGGAGCAGCGCATGGACTGGCTGGGATCTACTACATGCTGATGCAGGTGAGGAGCTTGAGGTTGTGATTTGTTGATGCTAGATTGAGACGCTCAGCTCTCACTGGCATGGACACCCTGCAACTAATTAAATCATCAAACTAGTTTTGCTTGTCCCTTTTTACCCTGCTCTTAATTAGGAGCTGATTAGGATTGAGAAACGCCTGCACTCAGACATGCACATAAAGACCCTCCAAGGTGAAATTCGAGTGTCACTTACCCTTTTAGATTCAGCACTGCCCTACTTCTGTAATGCAGCAAGAGTGCGAGAAGCTAAACTTCAGCATTTAATTGCCTCGGTGAAGTGATTAATGGTCATGAGAGGCTGCTCCTCTGCTGGTCTGAGCCTCAGTCAAACAGGAGCAGTAAAAGAGGAGCCTGAAATCAGTGCAGAAGTATTCCAGTGTGGAGGCAGGACAGGAAACAGTGATGTACACCGAACCCTAAACATTATATTTCATTTGAATAATGTACACAATGTAGAAATGCCTTTTTAAAAAGTTGTTTTAGTCCATTTAGTCATCATTCAACGTACGTGTGTGTGTGTGTGTGTGTGTGTGTGTGTGTGTGTGTGTGTGTATATATATATATATATGAAATGATCCCTCACACAATGTCACAGCTTTCAAATTATTAGTAGCTGAGGGGGGAAAATAATGTAAATAATTAATGAACAAAAGTGTAAATGAGTCTGAAATGAATGGAAATGCTGTGTAGAAATGGAATTAAAAATTTGAATTCATTAATTATTAAATTTAATATCCAGAATGCTTTAAACGTTAAACGGTGGTTAACTCTAAAGGTAGAAACCCTGACAAAAATGACTGTAACAGTATCAGAGCATATGGTACATCAATTAATAACTTGGTCCCAAAATAGCAGAAATATTGAATAAAACATGCAAGATATCTTTTGCCTTCTAGTATATTTTGTAATATGACTAATTATTTAGATTAAGATAAATACTGTGCTGATTTGATGTGGATATACAGTATTTATAGACAAATGTCTCAGTTAACAAATCGTTTACGGAAGTTGTAAAACATTTTATTTATATTATTTATTCACATAATAACTTGATATCTGTCAGCTCTGTCAGGCACGCCAAAAAAGTCGCCTGTATATAATAGTAGTGTTTTGCAACATAATAGTAATAATAGTGTTAGTATTAATATAGTACTAATAATAGTAATAAGTGTTAATATTAATATAGTACTAATAATAGTAATAAGTGTTAGTATTAATATAGTACTAATAGTAATAAGTGTTAGTATTAATATAGTAATAATAATATAGTAATAATAGTGTTAGTATTAATATAGTACTAATAATAATAGTAATAAGTGTTAGTATTAATATAGTAATAATATAGTAATAATAGTGTTAGTATTAATATAGTAATAATAATATAGTAATAATAGTGTTAGTATTAATATAGTACTAATAATAGTAATAAGTGTTAGTATTAATATAGTAATTTTATTATATTAATAAGTGTTAGTATTAATATAGTAATAATATAGTAATAATGGTGTTAGTATTAATATAGTAATAATAATAGTAATAATAGTGTAACAGTATTTTGCTATATTGCATGCTGCTGTTTCAGGGGGACACTGCAGTCCTCTTATGTTTCCACTCTGCTATTAATACGTAATGCAAATTCAGACACCGATTTTGATATTTCCATTGCAGTCCACACTGACAGTCTAGAGTTTTGCTCTGTGAGCTCTCAGCACAACTCCAGCAGGCACTGATTGTTGTTGATTGTATTTGATTTGTTCTTGAGCACTGGATTGAGAATCTATGCTCTGTTGTTATTGCCCCCTGAGCAAGCCTATGAAGATCATACAGGTTTAATATACGATACTGTGTAAACTATAGTGAATAAATAATGTCCCCCCCACACTCTATTTTAAACCTCTACTTTATGGACTTGGAAACGGGGTAATCTGGCCATAAGTCAACTTCCAGATTTATTGGAGAACCCTGAGAGCTGGTGAATAATTTATGGAGAACTTTTAAAATATTGAACTTAAAATTTCATAAGAGACCGTTGAGTCTCACTCTGTTGGCCAGCAGCCCAGAGTGACCCACTGAACAGTTTTTTTTTTTTTTTTCTGTTTCCCAAAATATGTTGTTCCAACTTGCAGAATACAGCTTGTGGTGTTAGAAAACATTTGGGGGAGGTAAGGCCACTTTGCAGTACTGCTGTAACTAACTGATGAACTGCTTCAAGAAAGAACTTCAGTATACAGTACATTCACTTTACCCCTTAATTAATCATAATTTAATTAATCATAGCCATCAGGCTGACACCATGCCTACATTAACAACTCTCCTGTTTATTAGGAAGAGGAAGTAAGCATTATTTATCCAGGTCATTTTAATGTGGTCTCAGCACTGATTGTGTCATGAACCCAAACAACCTGATTCAGAGAATCCGGAGAAATCGATGTATGTAACAGGAAAGGGCTAAAACCCACAACTGAACGCTCGTAAGCTTCACCCCCTCAGGCAGCACTGCCTTAGAAAGCAGGCTTCTGTGATGGAAATCACCACACTGGTTCAGGAATACTTTGACAAATACTTCCTTTTCAATAAACACCGTTTGTCGCTGCATCCACAAATGCAGTTTAGCCATATGCCAGCAACATGTAGAAATGCTGATGATTTTTCTTGGCTTGTGCTCATCTGAAACGGACTGGGTCAATTCAGAAATGTGTATCGTGGTCTGACCAGTTACCATTTCTGGTTGTTTATGGGAATTATGGATGTCATGTTCTCTGGACCAAGAAGTAAAGCACTATCATGACTATTAGGGCTGCAGGGTTGCAATATAATATGTTCTGAGGCATTGTGATATTGCACAGAAGACGACATATTGTAGGTCTAGTTTTAGGAAAACTGTCATAGTATGAAACGCAGACCACCATATGCATGAGTTTGTTAATGCTAATGTTAGCGAAGCAGCCTTATGCTACTTCTTTATGTTGGAGTGGAAGAGTCTAATGGCTGAAAACGGATTACAACACTGTCTGGCAGTCAAAGGTTTAAACACAACGCAAAATGAACCACTGACTGACCTCAATCTTTGCACATAAACTGTTTATTACACATTGATACAGTGTTTTGAGAATCGATACAGTATCACCAAACATAATGTAGTTATATACAGTTTTTCAGTGTTTTCTTACACCCCTAATTGTTACCAGTATCAAGTTCAAAAGCCTGAGTCTGCTCATGTATGACTTAAACGTCCGTGAGAGCACCGTTAACACTGAACGATTTGTACACATTTTAGAGCATATGCTGCCTTTTAAACTTGATCTTTTGCAAAGATGTTGATGCTTATTTCAGTGTTACAGTGACAAGAAACATTCTGCACATGTTACAGCAGCATGGCTATGTAATCGGCCGGCATGGGTGCATTATAAAGCAATGAAGGCCCATACGGTCTTGTAAGAATCACATAATCAGATGCACTTTCAAGACTGGATCATCTTCAGTCCCTGGATGTTAAAAGGAATGATGTAACCCAGTGATAAACCCATTTATTTCCTAATTATAATACCATTACACACATTTCTATGAACAGGAAACATTGAGCTCGCAATTCATACGCATTGTATAGACAGTTTAAGCCCTTTTACCAGTTAAAACACTTGAATGTTTAAATCTGATTTAAAAATTTAAAATGTAAACAGGTCTGCATCCAACTCATGACAATGGATAAAACAATCCAGTGAAACAAATCACACAAACATTACTACAGGTATTCATTCAGTTGTTGATCCAGTGTTAAATGTCTTTATTGACAACAGTTTGTGAAAATAGGTTTTCAGTAACTGAATGGATGAATGGATCTTTACTGGTCCCCAAGGAAATTACAGTTACAGTAGCAACACATTTATATTGCAACATAAACTTTCCATAAGTTAATATCTATATTTACATAATGAGTATAGTAAGCATATAAGGAGATTTGTTGTGAGCAGGCATTGCACTAAATGGAATAAGGTATATTAATACCTGTTGAGTATAAACATAACCAGGAGTGGCAGCAGTATTTGCAGTGTGAAGTGCACAGTAAAAGTGTCATTGCAGTAGTGGATTGTGGTGCAGTATATTGCCCAGTATTAAAAACAGCCAATATTTAGTGATGAGTTGTGATTCAGTACAGTTCAGACATCAGGAGATCAGTACTGTCTCTGCAGTATGTAGACTAATTGTAGAGCCTTATGAAAGTATGAGTGAACATGCACCTCTGTTTTTCCTGTGTAGTATACAGGGGGTGTGAGGTATCACCCAAGATGGCTAATGCTGTGCTGAGTGTTCTTTGTTCTGCTACAGATTCCAGTTCACCGAACTCCTAAAACCGAGCCAGCATTTCTGATGGGTTTGTACAGTTTGTTCACAGCACTATTATTAATACTATTGCTCCAATATAGCACTCGCTAAGACAGACTGGTAGAATGTCCATAGCAGCTTGGAGCACCCACCAAGGACCTCAGCCTTCTCAGGAAGTACAGGCAGCTCTGGCTTTACGTGTATTACAGTTCCAATCCAGTTTGTTGTCCAAGTGCACACCCAGGTACTTGTACGCCCCTCCAACCTCCACATCTGTGATGGTGACTGGTTACAAGGCAGGTCTGGACTTCCTAAAGTCCACCACCGTCTCCTTAGTCTTGTTGATGTTTGGTTGCAGCAAGTTCAGCTTACACCACTCGACGTAGTTCTTCGTCAGCTTCCTGTATTCCTCCTCCTGTCCGTTCTTGATGCATCCCACAATGACATGACTGTGCTGTACCTGAAGTGAGAGGTTTAGAAGTTGAACAGGAATGAGGCTGTGACAACAGGTTCCTGTAACTGACCAGTCCTGCATATTGACTTGTGGGAATTTTGGCAGATTCCTCCTTAAAAAAAAAATCTACTTCGACTCAGTGAGGTTCTTGGGCTTTCTCGCATTAACTCTAAACTCCAGGCCCTGGTGTGACATTTCCATTGGACTAATATCTGGATATTGGCCAAAAACATAGCAAAGACACTGTATGACTGAATGCAACTCTGTTTAATGGAAGTTGCGGAGGGCTGCTAACAGACTAACACGAATGCTAAGGGGAAAAAATGAATATTATTGCTGTATTATATTAATGTTGATACCCGTGCTGGCTAAGTGCTGAGTCATACAACCTCTCATACTTTTAAAAGTGTAGTTTGCATTACCACACAATGAAACCAAACCTGCTGCCCATCTGCTTTCACTTCAAAATGCCCACCATTAAAGAGCTGAAGACTACCCAAATGATGCTGAATGATTTTATTGCCAGTGTGCACACAGAGTTAGGACCAGAAATGGGTCGGTTCTGGTAGCTCTGACCGTGCACCCCTAAATCTGGCAGTGATATGTGGGGTCGGCAGTAGAGACTGTGTATAAGCTGTGTACAGTCTGCAAAAGAACTGTAATTTGACCAGTATCTTGGCTTACATTGATTCCATCCTATTTCTGCATTATCCTCAGTGCCTACGTCTCCCAGTGAGCATTAATCCCTCTCCCTAATGGATTTCCCTGGAAGCTTCTATTGCTGTGCATGCAGTTTGCTTCAATAGGAGCATTTTCATAACTCTTTTCAACCCATTTTGTAAGGCGAACCCTAAAGTAGTTTATCTCTCATCTGTTGTAATATAGTCTGTGTGTGTGTGTGTGTGTGTGTGTGTGTGTGTAAAATGGTCTGTTCTGCAACAGTCACGCTAACACGAGTGTAGCCCTCTGACCTCTGGTGTGTGACTGGCCTTTCACAGCTGTACCCTTGGGGTTTTGGTTTGTAGTTTGGTTTAATGGGGCTTTTCACATGGAGCTGCCTCTGTGTAATGTGCGGCCGTGTTTGAGCTGACTCAGTGGCTGGAGCAGAAGTCCTCTGTTTTATATAGCAGAAGGAGGGTGGCGGTAGGCTGTTTTGGGACTTTAATTGGCAGGCAGATGATATAATGATGGTGTGTGGGTGGGTTTGTGGGTGTGTATGTGGGTGTGGGTGTGTGTGTGGGAGAGTGAAAACATAATGAGGTGATTATGCGGTGTGTGAAATAGGTGTACTGTTGTGTTTAGTGAAGAGCCAGTGTGCTAATGTATGTGCGTGTTCCTGTGCTGTGTCTGCTTGTTGGTAAATATGGCTGTATCGTGGAGAGAAAGCTCAGATTTAACCCACTATTTTGGAGTGTGTAAGTACAACACCTAAGCACATTGTTTACAACCATTTACCTCTGCAGTGAAATCCTTACGTAGTACTAGATTAACAAATAAAGTAACAAGAATTTCCTAGTTTTAAAAAGGTAACTGATGTCTTGTGACCTAGCTGGAAGAACAAGCTTAGCTGCGGATTTATCTAGTACCTCAGACATCACAGAGTTATCACATTCCATCAGCAGCACTGGTTTTACATCGGTGAGGCCAATCATTCTCTGAGTAGTGCCATTTGTGATTTTCACACAGAGGAATTTGTGTTCCGCATTTAACCCATCCATGAAGTGAAACACCCACATGCACACACTTAGTGAATACACACACTAGGGGGCCATGAGCACACTTGCCCGGAGCGGTGGGCAGGCCTATCCACGGCGCCCGGGGAGCAGTTGGGGGTTCAGTCGTTACTGTTGGTTCAGGGAATCGAACCGGTGACCCTCCGGTCACAAGGCTGGTTCCCTAACCTCCAGCCCACGACTGCCCTGCCTGCCATGATGAAGTATTGATTAGCCAAACCAGCTGTTGGATGATCACTGCAAATAATATTCAGCTTCTGAATGTTGGATGTTTGACATGTGTAAGATCTCTATATATTGTATTAATATTATTTGTTTTTATTCTAATTTTAGTGGTTTTAACACTTACTGCCAAATAAACAGCTTTGTAAATATCATTCAGTGGCCTATTCTTTTGCCTAGTACTGATTTTTTATATCTGTCTTTTTTTGTATCAGTAATAATCCATACTAATACAGTTAATCATGGTCTTTATTTTAGTTCTTTGACAGCCCTAATATAAATGCAGTACCATGCAAACATCTGAGAGCACGTTAGAACATAGTTATATGAAATATATTTTTAATACAGTTTGTACAGCTTCCTGTCACGTTTAACTCCTTTATCCAGTCTTAAAGCCAACCAGTTATAGCTGTGTCCTTCCTAAAAACAAAGCTCATCATAGAGGAGAAACTGACACCAACATTCACTCAAGCAGCTAAACACCCAAACTCACCCTTCTGATCTCCTCCTGATGTGTATCTAAATTGGCTAAAGGAGATATTTTGTTAGATCCACATGCAAAGGAGGAGGAGGGGTAATGAATTGTGACTCCTAATAACCACCTGATGGACCTCCAAAACTGTCACCATAAGATGAACAGTACTTGAAGCTGAAGAAGGAGAAGGTAAAGCTCCACTCAGATCTAAACAAACCCACAGGTATTTCTGCCCATTCTTCCACTGTGAGAACGCTACTCGACACTGAGTCTGAAAGGATGTGTAGCTGTTACTGAGAAAGGCAAATAGACAAAAAAGAAGAAAGAAAACTGCCCTAGAACTCACAACCTGGACATCGTAAACAAGGAATGAGATTTTTTGTATAACGTATTTAAGATTGCTCGAATTATGTAAAACACAAGCTTCTAAGACTGAACTATGGAGGTGTGGGCAAGTATCCCTGCATATCTGGACGGTTAATAATGAACATTTTGATAGTATGTTTAGTCCGTCAAACATTCACATATACAGATTGTCAGATTGCTTTATTACCACACTAACTTTGATGCCTTAAATATATACATTGACCAGTCATTTCATTAGGTACACCTCCTTTTATCTACACTAATTGTCCATTTTATCAGCTCCACTTACCATATGGGAGCACTTCGTAGTTTGACAGTTACAGACTGTAGTCCATCTGTTTCTCTGAATACTTTATCCCCCCTTTTACCCTGCTCTTCAGTGGTCAGGACCCCCACGAGGACCACCGCGGAGCACGTGGATCATTCTCAGACACTGATTTGGTGGTGGTGGTGTGTTGTGCTAGTGTGAGTGAATCAGACACAGCAGTGCTGCTGGAGTGTTTAAACGCTATGTCCACTCACTGTCCACTCACTCCTGCCTTGCTGGTCCACCTTGTAGATGTACAGTCAGAGACGATAGCTCATCTGCTCCAGCACAGTTTGTATTGGTCATCCTCAAGTCCCTCATCCATCGTCTATCCATATAAACATATAAGAATGGGCTAAGTTTCAGTCTCCTCCATTCAGGTCCCTCCTTTTCTCCTCTGCCACCTTCCCCCCTCACCCATCCCTTCGGCTCGGACGGTCCTGCATCCAATAATCAATAAACTCTGCTCCCTCACGTATAGGGGGAATTCAGCTGCTTCAGCCTTTGCTAACTCTGGTGTTGGCTGTTATCAGTAAAGACAGCCTACGTTTAGCTTTCCTGTCCACGCCAGTTATTCACAAATAACACCTCCAAAATGAACCGTCTCTGGACTGTGGCCAAAGCTGGAGATGAATTATTGATAAGGGACTAAATTGTTATGCTTGGGATAGGTCCCGGAGATCCCTCCCGTAAATGTCCAGTAATGTGGAGAAAGGCGGGCGGGACAGACACAGTCTCTCACACACCTCGCAGAGACCCTGCAAGATGATTGGGCGTGGCTCACTTGCGGTTGCTAAGGCGATGCAGCTGTGCGTAATGGTGACGCAGAAGGACACGGTCCACTGATCATAATATGGCACTGTGCTGTCTTTATAATGGGACTGGGTGTGTATGTGTGTTTGTACGGCTCTGTGAGACGTTGGGTTCGGCCTCTTCGCTTATTCAGCTGAAACCTAAACAGCATCGCTTTGAATGGAGCACCAGCGAAGTGGCAGAGAGGCAGTGAAAAGTGCCTAAACCTGCAGCAGGACCGGTGCGGGCAGTCCTAACAGCAGCAGATGCATTACTGAACGGCATTGTAGCAGCTGCTGTATTAGCCGCATTAAAAGCAGCTGTTCAGGGATTAGGAACGCTACCGCTGCTAGTGACAGCATCATCAATAGCACTGCTGTCATTTGTTGCCTTTGTTACTCTGGAAACTGATAAACCTGATTTACAGCATATGCGTCCAGTCAGTAATGGTGTTCTGGGTAGGAGTCTGAGTTATTCGTTGACTAATTAGGCCCTCTGTGTACAGATACATGCACTTGGTCAGATTTATTTGGACGTCGCATTACATACGTCAGGAGGAGATGTTCAAATCTGGTGTGCGTAAGCCACTATAAGACACCCTGTAAAGCCTGAAATGATAGCCAGAGGAGTTTTATGGACTACGTCATATGTGTTAATGTATTAATGTCATATGCACAAGCTCAAATAGAAGGTCCAGCATGATGATCAGTCAGTTATCATCTGTTTTTCTGTTTCATATTTAGTTTTTCCTGCTCTGTTCTTCAATGGTCATGACCCACACAGAGCAAGGGGTGGATTATTTTCAGCACTGCAGTGACACTGACGTGGTGGTGGTGTGTTAGTGTGTGTTGTGCTGGTGTGAGTGGATCATACACAGCAGTGCTGCTGGAGTGTTTAAACACTGTGTCCACTCACTGTCCACTCTAGTAGACACTCCTACCTTATTGGTCCATATTGTAGATGTAAAGGCGGAGAGGTAGCTCATTTTACTGCACAGTTTGCGTGGGTCAGTCTGTAGTTTATCAGTGCTGATGGGAGGTTGCCCACAGCAGATGACTGTTCGCCATCCATCAGTGACACTGAAACGTTTAAAAACTCCAGCACAACACCGTCATGTCAGCGTTACTGCAGTGCTGAGAATGATCCATCACCCATATAATACCTGCTCTATGGTGGTCCTGTGGTGGTCCTGAGCATTGAAGAACAGTGTGAAGGGGGCTAATATGCACAGTATGCACAGAAACAAATGGACTGCAAGTCTGTAATTGTACAACTACAAACAACACTAACAGGAGAGCTAGAAAGTTTGTGAACTGATTTGAATTTTCTATATTTCTGCATAAATTTGACCTAAAACTTCATCAGATTTCCACACAACAAGCAAATAAGAACAACTAAATTAAACAAATGAAACAAAAAATATTAGATTTGGTCATTTATTTTTTGAGGAAAAAAATGCCCTTTAGAACTCTTTTATTGTTGTTATTATTATTAGTAGTAGTAATAGTAGTATTATTAGTATTTGTTTATTTGTTTGGTTGAATTCTTTTTAATAGTTAACTAACTTGTATTTTTCTAAAATCTTTAGTAATTTTTGTTAAAGGCTCTGCAAGGTTTGTGAGTTTGTTCAAATAAGTCATTTTGTTATTATATATTCTGTTTTAAAACTCTTGGTCACTAGATTAATTGTCTAAACAGTTGTCTTAATTATGGCTGTTATAATGGATAGCGGCATTGCTCAATGCGACTGACGCTTATGTAAGCCATGGTACCTGTAGCGGTGTTAACAGCCGTGCAGATATTAATGGCATGTTTTCTATGCTGTGCAGAGACGGCGCTAGCAGCCCAGTGAAAGTGAGAATGATCACTGCTGCTTTCTGCAAGATATACTCCCTGCTGGCCTCACACCCCCAGCAGTACTCTGTCTAGCTCAGTGGGAGCCTTCAAGCAGGATATCAGACCCAAGCCTGAATACCTTCCTGAATGAGAGTCTTCCCCAGCAGTACAGCCAGTAAAGGCACCGGAAGGCAGCAGCAGCGGAAAGCTACATGTTGAAGCTGGGATTTTGGGTTGAGGAGCAGCTGTGCTGTTGGCTACATCCTCATGTTTCTCTAGCCTTTATCCTCCCAGACTGGAGGTGCTGATGGAAACTGGCTGTATGATAGGAAGAAATGGGTGGGGGATCAGCATGTCTGAAATGCATGTCTAAAATGTTTTCTCACAATTTGAGTCGGTCAAAGAGACGGAGACGGTCTTTTTAACTGTATTGTACGTGTGCAAACACTCACACGGTCATTTCAGTAAATGACCACATGGCAATAATGGGTAAAGTCAGGTAGAGTAAGCGGTCAGTTCAAATTCAGGCTGTACTTCAGTTCATACTATTGTACAGCTGCTCATGTTGGTTTGTGGGAAATTACTTGGAATAAGCAGAGTTGGGAAGAGGTGCAGCTTCACTCCTTCTGTTTACTGTCACTTGACCCATTGTTGCGTTTACTTTCCTTCATTGGCTGCCTGTCCTTGAATGGTATAATGTGATTCAACACAGTGTTACAGTGACTCACTATCACCTCTCTCTTAGCCCAAATCTGATTTGGCATATCCAGATTAATAGTCTGGACGACAACAACAACAAAAAAACACATAAAATATGATTTTTGCATATCAGACCCAAACCACTTTTACAGTGCAGTTCTAATCAGATTTTTACAGATGCGTCTCAGTCTGGATGCTCTTGATGCTCAAATTCAATTTCATCTTCTGCGTTGCTCACAACATGACAGACAATGATAATGTCACATCCATAGTTGTCTCAGAAGATCTGATTTGAGAAACAAATCCGAAACAAGTGTATCGCAGTCTGAAATACAATGGTATTATAAGGATAGGCCGGGCTAGCTGATTAGCATGCTAACTTCATGCAGCAGGATACATAGGCATCTTTGACGTACCATCAGAACTATTGTCTTCACTTTCTTTTGGTAATTTCAGGTAATTTTGAACGGTTTTAACCTAAAAGTCTTACAAATGGCTCTTTTAAGACTGACAGAGTAATGGTACTGTATGACGCTTCTTAAGAACCGTTTAATGCAGGTATAACCACAACACAGTGGCAGACAAGAAGGTGCATGTTCTCTGGTTTCTAGGTGAGAGGGAGAAATGGAGCAGGGTACCTCACTATCAGTGCTCAGTGCTACCTCATAGTTGCTAATTTCAGGCCGGCATGTCTGAAAGGCTTCTGCTTCGAACCAGCATATAGGAAATGGCCAGTTGATTGATTGTTTTATTTCGGCTGTTCTGTGTAGCAGTTTTGTGATGTAAATTATGAGAGTCAGGTAAAAGCACTTACAATGTATTTAAATGCTGCTGCTACACTTAGTGGTAGCATAATTATACATGACTCATAGTGCTAAGTGGCCACTACCTTTTACCTACAGTGCCGCTCTTTATTTGATTTCATGTTCTTTAAAAAGGCAAATGATTATTTGTGTAAGAAGATGCAAATAATGTCATTTCTATTGTGACTGTGGTTATATAAGGACATACTGGAAATGGTGAATTTTTTTTTTTTTTTTTGCTTATAATTATTCTCTCTCTCTCTCTCTCTGTGTCTCTCTCTCTCTCTCTCTGTGTCTCTCTCTGTGTCTCTCTCTCTCTCTCTCTGTGTCTCTCTCTCTCTCTCTCTCTCTCTCTCTCTGTGTCTCTCTCTGTCTCTCTCTCTCTCTGTGTGTCTCTGTCTCTGTCTCCTCAGCCCTCAGCTAAGGTGAATCCTGATATCCTGACTGAATTGGTCCGGCCAAGTGTAGATTATGTACGGCACAAAAAGTTCCGCTCAGGCAATTACCCGTCATCCCTCAGCAATGAGACAGACAGGCTTGTGCACTGGTGTCATGGAGCACCGGGCGTGGTGCACATGCTCATCATGGCACATAAGGTAAGTGACTGGTAGTGCACCAACAAACACACATGCGTGTTCTGCTCCATTCCTACTCATAAATAGTACAGTATTCATATACAGTGGAGTATTCAGGTACATTACAATACTCATACAGTACTCATCAGTCCTATACAATATACAGTACTCACATAGCACAGTACTCATGTACTCACACAGTACTTGTACTGTACAGTAATCATATACAATACATATGTACAAAACCGTACTATTAAACATACAGTACCGTACTCATATACTCATATACAGTACAGTACTCACACAGTATATACATTCTTCAGTCAGACCCGCTCAGTAACCTGTATAATTTTCTAATTACCCATGACTGGAGATAAATGTGTGTCTCTCTCCCAGCTCTGTCTGACAGAACTTGGCAGTGCTGTGTTTGCGATGCATCTTAATGATGAATATCAGTGATGAGTTCAGGGAGCTAATCAAAATGAGTGATGAACACAAAGAGCTCATCATGAAGATGGATGGTCAGCTGTGAGCAGAATGAATTCAGACTAATGCAATAAAGCATATTCACCTCTTACAGCTGCGCTGTTAGACCTGCAGATCACACCACCTTCTCCTATATTACATGCTTTCTTTTGTTTTTCTTTGCTTCATTTCTTTTTCTTTTCTTTTTCTGTCACAATATCATCTCTCTCTCAATCACTCTCTCTCGCTCACTCTCACGCTCTCTCTCTCATACTAAGCAGTCCACACTGCCATCTAGTGGTTGGACCTCAAAACTTTCCTTTACTTCCTATTCAAAGTCTAAAGGAGTTGCACCCAGAGTTTCAGCATAACAAACAAAAGTTCTATTCATCTACCTGGAACTCAAACCTTATTCCAAAGTCTGGAAAGCTGCTATCATCCTACAACCATGCAGTAACCAGAGCCACGCATTAACACATCTGCTATCTCATTGATGTAATTTATACTTTAGTACAACAAGCGGTCATTTATCACGGTCATTTGGAGCTCTTCTCTCTTATCCGCCGTGTGAAAGAGTTTGGAGCTTTAATAGCCTTTTTATCACAGCCACTGTTTCTCTTCTCCAAGAAAGCTTTTTATGGACTATTCTTGATATCGTTCCTTCCCACTTTGCTTGGACAGATGGTTCATCTTGGAGCTCTCTCTCTCTCTCTCTCTCTCTCTCTCTCTCTCTCTCTCTCTCTCTGATGCACTTTTTGAAATGACAGTGCCTGAGGGCTGGTTGGAGAAATTGAGCATGTGTTATATTTGGAAACTGCATTTCCTCTGTAATGTGTTTAACTCTGCTGCTGTGACAAATGACAGTCTGCCTTTCAGGTGTCACTTGTACCGTTCACACATGCACTTGTCTCCAGAGGTGCACAAGGAGCGCCTAATGTGCGTTTAAGCTTCAGAGTGGGCCCTCGGGTGGGTTCCAGTTAGAGCACTTTCTTCTGAAACGCAAACTTGTAGCGTTAGTTTTACCTCCTCCACGATCACAAGCTTCTTAAAATAGCAGCATCCTTTTGATTTTCAAGGCTGTATGTTTTTGCAGTTTTCTAGAGTTGCCACTTAGAACTGCTGAAGGGAAAGCTGCCTACAGAGTGCTGTGATGCCATTAGCAGTTTTAGAAGCTAAGCAAATATGCAGATCTAATATTACAGATACTACAGAGTTGTTTGAAAAAACAAACTCACTCACTCATCTGTACCCTGTCTGTTTGTGCCTATCGCTGTACCGGGGGCCTTTGCCGGAGGCACCACTGAAAGCCATGAGAGGTGGGAAGGCAATGCCTGAACCTTGCTCGATGATGACAACTGAGTCCCACAGCTACCGGGATCAGGCATCCTGGTGTCCTCCTTCTGCTGTAACTTGTGGCTGTCATTGGTGTGCGAGGTTCGGCCTCTGCCTTCCAACTATGGCTGTGCCAGACACCCACCCTCTCTGGGCCAATACTGACAGCAGTGAGAGGCGGGTGCCTGGCACAACCATAGTTTGTCTAAGTGAACCACACATAAAAGCCTAGCTGCCTGTCTCAACCTCCTCATTTCTAGCTTCCTGACCAAATACATGCTTTACTGGAAGTAGGGGACCCTGGGAGTGTTCCTATTCCAAAATAACCAATTCAGTTCTCCTCCAAAAGCCTAATCGCCAATACCAATAAATACATTTATGCTGTCCTAACTCCCTAACATAAACAGGCTCTCACTGCCTGCAGATTCTAGGGATGCATGATGATATCAAAGTCATATCAGTATTGACGGAAAAAAGGTCATCAGATTTGGACTGATGTTTCAAACTGGTACCAAGTATTCAGACTTTTGGCTTTGTTATTTAATATACTTCCATTGAACCTCCAGTGAAGCTGTAATTGCCAAAAGCTTGGTACACAAGTGCTGTATACATATTTTTGCTCATGTTTGTATGTATAAAGTCCAAGTTGTAAGTGATAATCCAGGTAGATGAAGGCTCAGTTCATACATTTTCTCAGTGTTTTCATATTGCAATTGGTATCAGCATCTGCAGATATGGCCATGGGCAACATCAGCATTGGCTCACAGTTCCCATATTACCACATCCCTGGCAGATTTCCTAATTTATGACTCTGTAAAAAGGGCAGATAAGAATAAAAAACAAACTATTACAAATGAAGCTGTTTGTAGAATTCTGCCTAAATTAGTGTCACAATATGTAGCAAACGCTAGGAGTGGGCAGTGTTATTATGATATCGTGCATATCTTGTGCTGTGAACATTTTTTGCCATATCACCCACCCCTAGCATACACTCCAGGTCTCAGCAGTTCCAGGTATGTTTTCCGGTGATTGCACAATTATGAGGGCCATTAAAAAGATGGAAAACGAGTGAAAGCTGTGTCTGTGTGCGTGTGAATGGCCATGTGTGAAGTTAAATTACGGTATCACCCGGCGGGTGCTGGTGTTTGTGTGTTGTCAGGTGTTTAAGGATGAGAAGTACGTGAAGGATGCGGTGGAGTCCGGGGAAGTGATTTGGCAGAGAGGGTTACTGAGGAAGGGTTATGGAATCTGTCACGGCACGGCTGGTAACGGCTACGCCTTCCTCTCCCTCTACAAACTCACCCAGGAGCAGAAATACCTGTACAGAGCCTGTAAGGTACGCAGCTGCACCACCACGCATACATACTGTGTTTGCACTTCTTATAACAGAAGGCTGTCTCTTAAAGGCTTAATTTATCCAGCAGCCCCTTTAACATGGGCGTTCTCTGGTGTGATTTTCTTTCCTCCATATGTTTGTATTCGTCTTTTCTTGTATTTTTTTTTCAGCATGTAATTCCTTTCACAATTGGAAGTACAAAGTCCAAATCTACACTGCTGGTTGGTTGGAAATCTGGTACGGCACTGCTAGGGGGCGCTATTTGAAATCAGCGTTTTCAGTAATCTAGAACCAGTAATCTAGAACCCAGTTTGGGTTCAGATAAATGTAGAAAGTTGTTGTATTATGCTAGTCCTGAGCAGCTTCACAGGTCTTTTCCAGCTGTTTCTGTTATAGAGTGAGAGCGCTGTCTAGCATCAAGAATTTAAAATCACAATCAGATGATAAATCAGATTTCAAGCCAGATAACATTACAAAATGATTGCAGATAGTTTGTTATATACATTTTATTTTACATTTTAATAGCTGCTTGTTTCCAAAAGTCACGTTTTGCTATTTAGTTTGTTTGACTCTGAATTATAGGGTGTATCTATATATAAGGTAGTATTTTGTATAAAATATCAAAAATTAATGTAACCATATTCCATACTTGTTTTGTGTCTGCATTGTCTGCATGTTTCCGAAGCATCTTTTTGTTCTTTCCGTTGCTGAGGTCTGGGGGCGGGGCATGTCTCTCTAGCCCCTCCCCTGCAGGATAAAAAAAAAGAGCACTGGGGTTCCATATTGACCTGCTCTTGGCTCTTGAGCCACTCAGCATGCTGGCAGGAAACGCTGCTGTAGGATCAGTCACGCCCTCCCCAGACTCTCAGCAATGTCACACAGCTTCACACGGCTTCACACTGCGCCGCTTTTCTTTCAGCCCTTTCAGCTAATGCCATTACCGAACGCCTAGAGTGAGGATTTTCCGCTGGATTTTTTATTTATTTATTTATTTATTTGGTGCCTTCTGCTGCTATACTGTTATACCCTACTGTAGTATATTATTACAGTATAGTTACTTTAGTTTTAGCTTTTATTAGTTCCAAGTGTAGCATAGTTGTGCTTTTTTATCTTCAGCTATTGCATTATACGCTGTCGTATAATCACTGTGGTAACGTTAGACTTTTAGTCAAGCCAGTCCTGTTTTCGCTTTAAAAGGAAATTCCCCTGCATTTTCAAAATGTCTGCATACGTAATTGTTTGCAATATAAACAAAGTCATCAGAGTGGTAAAATGGCTTATTATAGAAAAACTTAAATACTCTGATTTATTTGCTGTGGTGGTGATGAGACCGAGGGGTCATGATGTCTACAATGCAGATATAACCGTTTTATTTAGTATTTCCAAAACCAACTGCACATGTCTTCTGAGCTTTATTAATTTATTAATAGCTATTAATTTATTCATAGCTTTAATTAATTAATAACTATATTCATTCTAATTCTAGTTATGTGTAACACTGTGGTTAAAATCGTGATCTAAAACCTTAAACAGTTTTTCTTTGGTGACAATTTAGTGTGCATATGCCTGTCTGACATGAATGAACTTTAAAAATACATTTAAGCCACAATTAAAAAAAAAAAAAAAAACCTATAACTGGCATCAGGCAACGTATGCCAACCCATTTTGTCTGACTCACTTTCTATGAGAGTGCTTTTAGAGGCATCAAACTTTTCAGGTGCCTTGTTCCTAACACCATCGCTGTGAACAGTTCTAGTCTGATAAGTTTTTCTAAAAATAAGTTGAATTCCCGTTTAATTCTGTATGCATTCTTATTGTCTGTGTCGCTGGAGCCGTTCCACCTTCTAACATCATCTCTTTCTGTTTTATTGCTTGTGTCAACCCTCACAAAATTGTGCAGTCATGGCCCGTCCGCTGAGGGGCAGCTCGTCACGCAGTGTTTTGATCTGAGACGGGTAGACTGATGCTTTGTATTCACTGCCGGCTGTATAGCGCTTTCCTATTAGAGCTCTGATAATTACTGCAGCCTAGCCAAACTGCCAAGTAATGAAAGCCTTATGGGCTCCGCTGTTCCTGCATCATTGCATTAACCTTTTACAGCTGGAGTCATTTTCCACCGCTAATAATGTACCAGATACGGCTCCCGTCTTTAGGTGAAGAGCTTAAATGAAAATGTGTTTATATCTTTACCATGTCAGAACAATTAGATTGCATTCATTGAAGCCTTTCTTTCTCAGTAGCTGAGAATACCGTGTAGATTATCAAGGATTTAAGCAAGATGGGAGTGCATAGGTGTCGGCTCTCATTGTTTGCCCACATAAAGCACACTGTATGTCATATATACACCTGAAAATGCAGTTTTTCTGCTGAAATTAAGGGTATTAATGTTGAGTGTATCCCCCACTTTTGCTGCAGTATCAGCTTCTCCTCTTATGGGAAGGCTTTACACTACATGTTGGAACATTTGTTATAAGATTTTGTTTGCATTCAGCATTAGTAAGGTCAGGCACTGATGTTGACATAGATCTGAATCGCAAACACCACTCCAGCTCATCCCAGGGGTGATGACTTGCCATGAAGTCATATACAGGGGTTGGACAATGAAACTGAAACACCTGTCATTTTAGTGTGGGAGGTTTCATGGCTAAATTGGACCAGCCTGGTGGCCAATCTTCATTAATTGCACATTGCACCA
>CM067479.1:38126250-38153579 GCA_034552555.1 Semaprochilodus insignis
ACTATCCTGCAAGAAGAATGGCTTAAAATCCCTCTGACCACTGTGCAGGACTTGTATATGTCATTCCCAAGACGAACTGACGCTGTATTGGCCGCAAAAGGAGGAGGAGGCCCTACACCATACTAATAAATGATTGTGGTCTAAAACCAGGTGTTTCAGTTTCATTGTCCAACCCCTGTAGTAGGTATAAAGAAAGAATTCCAAAGAGGCGGATGTGGCTGAGGGACAGTACTGTCTGGAGCTGCAATCTAACTTCCATTTCTAACTTCCAGAGTGTTAGACAAACTGATTTGTGTAACATAAGCGTTTTTCTTTTCCAGCTGTGATGGTGGCCTTAGACTGACACCTCACCTTAGATGCATATTTCATTGTGTATGAGTGTGCTTCATGCTGACAGCTCATCCGAAGGTGAAGTTATGGGTCATTAATATTGATTTTTTTTCTTTTTACCTTTATAAATTCATTCATATTGGTTTATTACATTCATAGTATTTTGGCTCAAAAATGTTTTGGAGACAAAAATGTTAAGCTTTGTGGCATTTTTGCCCTTTGCTCTTAGTCATTTCTCACTGAGGAGTTACGGAAGATTGTTTTCTGTGGTTCAAACAGACACTCATTTAAAGTCAGATACTGTAGGTGCACAAGCAATGTCTGTCTTGAGTATTGCTTAACATGCAAGTGTTTGCCAGTCAGTAAAATCAGCTGACATGTGAACGAGGCGAAAACCTTTTTTAATCATCTAATATTAACTTAAGTCCAGTCAGGTTTATTTATATAGCACCTTTTACAACAGATGTTATTACAAAGCAGATTTACAGAGTCCAAACCCCCATAGAGCAAGCCAAGGGTTACAGTGGCAAGGAAAAACTCCTTCAGAGCAAGAGGAGGAAACCTCGAGAGGAATCAAGATTCAAAGGGGAACCCACCCTTCTCTGGTTGACAGTGAGATAGCAAGACAAGCACAAAAGCTAAGTTGAAAGGATAAGAATTTACAGTTATATGCAGCATTTCACAGAGAATAATCACAGTCCTGTGAGAGTAGCAAAGAGAAACTGACCTGAAAGTGTGAATGAACCTCAACCACTGATACCAGTGCAACCAGTGACCACTGCCAGGAGTTCATCACAGTAAAAACTTTGGATATTCATTACTGCTGCTAAACAGCTGGAACCGTTTCTACTGAGTGTACTGAGTGCAAACTGTATTCTCTATATTGTTTAGAACAACATTGCAGCACTTTAGCAATCTTCTAAGCACTCTGCAAAGATGGTCACATTAGCTATGCTTGAATCTTTACAGGTTTGCTTATGTGCTTGAGTTAAAAGTCAGTGTATTTGGATTACTCTGCCTAGGATGATATCTCCCTGCTGCAGTGATACAGCACTATACAACAGAAAGCTTACAGCAGAAAAGCAGTTCTTATAGCTATAGGAGTAGGAGGGAATCATGCCTTCTGCTTTATTGCCAGAAATAATTTATGGATGAAGCTGATGTATCACCTTGCAAGTGAGGACCGAATTGTTCGTTTCAGTAAGTTTGTGTTCACTTGTTAGAAGCAAAAAATGTCTTTCCTGTCTGGCTTACACTGTAGCTCAACAAAACAACATCAATTTCAGCTTCAGTTATTCAGAAACGCCCACTGCTACATCTTATAAGTAATAAGTGATGATGGAAAACATGGTGACAGATCTGCATGGTTATTCTTAAGAAGGGTGTTTCTCAAGATTCCTCATTGTCCTGCTTTGAGTCACTTCTCAGGAATTGCTAGTGGACTCATTTATGAGATTTAGAAGGGCCTCCAAATCATATGTATTAACTTTTACAATCTACATTTTTTGCTAGCAAACCTGTGTTGTTTCTGCAGCGTCTAACTGGGGCTTTAAAAGGGCAAAAAATTTTCCAAGAATTTATAGTATATAAACAAAGTTAAAGTTTCAATATGGCTTCAGTCAGTATGGTCCATATATGGAATTTAAGCTGATAAAAACTGGTCCCTGTTACTGTGATGAAATGAAAAGCAGCACATTTACATACACGGCCATATTAGAATATTAAAACCATCTCCTTGTATCGACACTCAATTTCCATTTTATCAGCTCTACCTACCATATAAGTGCACTATGTAGTTCTGCTGTTACAGTCTGCAGTCCATCTGATTCTCTATATACTTTGTTAGTCCCTTTCACCCTCTTCTTCTATTGTCAGGACCCCCACATGACCTGATGTGGGTGGTGGATTGTTCTCAGTTTCGCGGTGACACTGACATGGTGGTGGTGGTGTGTGTGTATTGTGCTGACGTGAGTGGATCAGACACAGCAGTGCTGCTGTGCAGATACAAGGAGATTTCCTGAAATGACCATGTATATCCACTTACTCACAGTTAACTCCACCCATTCATATTGAACTTAAAAGCATTTTTGAACGAATCAATCAAAACATAAGTCATTTACATACATCTTAAAGGCACAGTAAATAAAACAGCCTGTTTAATTCCAGGGTCATAATGTGGGGTTGAAAATTGCTATTATAAAAATTACCTTATTTAAATTCACAGTTATTCTTAAATGTTAAAACATCTTACAGAAGATAAAATAAGATCAGTTTCTGAGTTTATAGTATTTTATTTATTATTATTATCATCATTATCATCATTATTATTATTATTATTATTATTATTATAAAAAACCTCTTACATTTTCATGATACTTCATGATATTTATTCATTTCAGTCATTTGATCAGTTGGAACGGAAAAAAAAGTACCAGTAGTGCCGTGAACTACTAGCTGGGACACACTGATCAGTGCTCTATAAGCACTAACAAAATCCATGATATGATCAGAAAAGCATGTATTATAACATAATGTATCACAATAACAGCATACAGTGCCATACTGCCCGGCCCTAGTTTATAAAGTAGTTTATTAGTCGACATGTAGATACAAGGCTCTCATTTGCCGACCCTTCCTACCTCTATTAACGATGCCAAAGTTATAGTAATACACACAGCCAACATTTTCTGGGGTAACTGCCCATTTGCCTTGTCTCAAATAGTTGCACTGCAGATATTAGGGCATGCACTTGTCTAAAACACTGCCACTGTGGTGGCTGGTAACAGTGGAAACGGTGCCTGTGGTGGCCCATTAAGATTTTTATCCCCACAAGTTCTACTTATTTAGGGTCACAATAGTGTCAGATACAACTCATCACTGGGGTAAACAGGCTGAATTAAATGGGACCCCACACAATGGTTTTTTGTCACCATGTTTGGCACAGAGAGAATGATCAGTAACAGGCAACAACAGCAGAAAGGTTCTGGCAGAGGATAACCAGGCACTGCCAGCAAAACTGAGCCAACACCAACCGCTGCGTTGCCATGTATCTGGGGGGAAAAACAACGCCAGACCAACGTCACAACCAGCAAGCGGATGAATGCCAAGCAAACCTAATAGACTAGGTCTGAAAACCATTATAGATGCAAGGAATTGCAAATGCTCCACTTCGATCCTGTGTCTTTGATGCTTCATGCACTTTCCCTGCTACTTTGCATCCGCAGAGGCTGTACTGAAAGACCTCATATGGAAACACATTTCAGGGGAGGCTGACCAAGGCAGATTGTTTGTTAATGCTTTAAACAACCTCCTTTTAGCATGGAAACCTTTCCAGAACCTCATCAAAAAAAGCAGACCCAGTGTCTCATACAGCAGCTCTCATCTGGGCCGTCGATATTCTCATTCCATTGAAACCAGACAGTATATTTGAGAGGTCACTATCAAATATACACTCATCAAGAATAGTTGCACCCAGAAGGAATCAACCGACAGGAATGAAACTTGGTGGGTGGGTTTGACATCATGAGACAACCAAGTTATTCAAGTGTTACGCTTGGCCATGTGTGTGACGTAAGCAGGGACAGGCCTTATTGCTGTACCTGACTGACCCAACAGCCACGATTGTGGACATTCAGCGAGCAGTGACGCCCTCCCTGAGTCATCCTGTTAGTACCAGCACCATTGGCAGACGGCTTCATGACGCAAGACTACATGCGCCACCGTTACGTCAACTGCCCTTCGCCAAAGACTGCAATGGTGTCGTGCCAGACTAAGATGGAGTGACTCAGGATGGCTGAAGATAAAGGGAAGGGCCCCCTTTTGGGATCCATCTATGCAGTTACCTGTTGACAGCAATAAAATTACTAAGCTTTTATCACGATTACCTGGAACTGGGTTACTATTAGCGCATGGTACAGCATGTTCTGTGCATAGACTCAAAGTGTATGGTCATTATTTTAAAGCCTTCACACCCACAACTCACTAGACGCAAGAGCCATCAAGTGGGATTTCAACGGGTAAAGAATAGCGGCACATTCATAAAACATGCCCAGTCATGGCTCCATCTTGTAAAGCCGAACAGGTCATCTGACACCAGAAAAATATGAAGCCATAATCCAGAATTCCCCAGCTCTTCATAAAACTCTTCTTCTCTCCTGTTGTGGAAGCTGATGGCACCTTAATGACGTTTTGCTTTACCCAGCCTTAGCGAACACGCCCCCAAGGAGATCTCTGCACACGATTCAGAGAATTTATTGCATGGAAAAAATGGCATTCGTTGCAGTCTGAATCTCCGTTTCATCAAGCTGTGAGATGGCCCAAAATTTAATTAACAAAATCGATCAAAGATGCAGGTTTCAATTTGAGAATGTCAATTACTCATCAAAGGAGAGAAAGTAAAATGGTGGAACGGTGGAATACACCTTGCACGCTAATATGATTATTATTACACAACTGGAGCAGAGGTGTGCATCCCAAAAGTGTACAGACCATCACCTCTTTTAATGGCTTACTGAACCAAACAATGGCTGTGTGACAGGTGCAGTAGAGTGTGATGGTTATATGAAGCAGCCTAACCACACACTGTCTCTCACCACTAATCAGCAAACACACCACTATAACCTCCCCCATATTCAAATATACCACGACAAACGTGTCTAGCTGTTAACATAACGCTTTCAGCACAGAGTCATCAAATCGAAATGAGTGTTCAAAAATACAGTATTGAGTTATAAAGATGTTTTGCCAGTACACTATTCCGTCTCTCGTTTTGCTGCATTTTGTGGAAACTGCTAAGCCTAGTTATAGTTAATGCTTAAGGCCACTGCATACCACATGCGACGTGTCACTCCGACACCCAAAAGATACACACAACAGTGCAAATATTCAGTGTCGCTGTGAGCCAGCACCTGTGACTCCCAGCACTTCAAAAATCAAATTTAAAGCAGCCGTATGTAAGATTTGTCATTAAAAACATTAAAAAATGAACTCAAATTATCAACTGAATATGAATAAATAACCATTATGACAGTGCATCAAAGACCAAATGTACTGTTTCGCAGAAGTATCTCTTGAAGTTACGTCAATTCAGTCCAGTATATAAAAGAATGAAGAAGTAGCACAGCCCTGACAGTGTATTCTAACCTCAGGTCAAGCATGTTGAAAATCCTGCTCCAGGTTAAGGAGAGGTAGCCAATGAAAGGAAGAGTAAACACAACAATGGATGAAGCTCTTGGTAAGCGACTGCAAGCCACTCCTGGCAAGAAAACCCTTTCAGCAGCTTAACAAGAATTAACACTTGCTTAGCTTTCCACCGCTAGAGACAATCTTGACAAGCAAAGGATGAGGTCTGATGTTGAATTCTTAATGTCTCTTCTAGATTGGTAAGATTGGTAATTTGGGAACTTCGCAGTCTTACAAATTGCTCCTGTAATAGTGACCTCAAATACGAAAAACATATTGGATCTGAAAATATCTGTATTGTTGCACCCCTACAAACTACATTCACACACACCAGCCATAGTTAAATATTAGTTAGGTTAACAGCATAGATAACTGGTCTCCTGGACCTTTTATTTCAGGATCTGACTGAACATGCTAATCCTGGCACGAAACTCAGGAGTGTGCCATTGTGTGCCACCCTGTCCTTTGTTTAAAATGAGCCCTTGTTAAATTCTGGCTGCTGTTCAAAGAGGTCTGCCGAGGCAGTGGGGTAATCTGGGAAGGCCGAAATGGAGTTAACTGAGCATTAACCTGAGGCATTAGGCTAATGTCTTTGTCTTTGGTAAATATAGATTCACAGATCAGGCTGAGCAAATCCCTGTATCAATGCTACAAGACAAGCCCAATAAGAAATCAAGCCCGGTGCTGCTTTACGTGACCCGATCTCACAATCAATGGCAGATGTATTTTCTCAATCTAGCAAGGCTACATGTAGAGGAAACTTCCACCTGTGTTTTAAAATAAAGAATTTGAGTTAACTTAAATACACTCATCATCAAAAAAATAGTTGCACAACTAATCGCACCCAGAAGGAATCAAATAACAGGAATGAAATTTGGTGGGTAGGATTGACATTGTGTTTCTAGCTCGGCCGCACATGTGATGTAAGCAAGAACAGGCCTCATTGCTGTACCTGACTGACCCAACAGCCATGATTGTAAACATTCAGCGAACAGTGATGCCCTCCATGAGTCATCCTGTCAGTGCCAGCACCATTGGCAGACGACTGCACAATGCAGGACTACATGCCATTACAATGAGGTGACTGCCCTTAACACCACGTCAATGTCGCCAAAGACTGCAACGGTGCCACTCCACCTCCACCACTACCACAAAATCTGCAGGAACTGTGTGAGAATACTTAATACTTATACTTAGCAGCATGGGATGGATTATCACAGGACACCATTAGGAACCTCTACAGCTCCATGCTGAGGTGTCTTGCCTAAGCAACCATGGAGGCCCAATGGCATACCGAGAATCACTACTTCTGTGTGTGTAGCTCAATAAATATTGCCCAAATCTGTCTAAATTTATCACCATTTCTTGTTCCTGGTAACCTTTATCTTCCTTCTGAATAGCACTGCAACCCGACACTTCCTCCTGGGTGCAGCTATTCTTTTGATGATGAGTGTATATCATAACGATTAGGGGTGTAAGAAAAAATCGATACACCTTAATGTCGCGATATTCTGTTCTGCGATACTGTATCGATTCTCAAAAAAACAGTACCGATTTTTAATTAATATTTTACACGTAAAGATTCGCGGCAGTTGATGATTTTGTGTTGTATTTAAATCCCCGACCGCTAGATGGCAGACAGTGGTTCACTTCAGCCATTAGGCGCTTCCGCGTCAATGTAAGCAAGTACCGCACCACATGAGCACTAGCAAACCTAACTGCGTTAGTGTGACCGCCAATGGCTGAATCCGAACGCATCAGACCGGCTCCCGCGGTGTATAGAGCTGAAGTCTGGGCTCATTTTGGCTTTCACAATAAAGAAGGCACAACGGAGATCGACAAGAACCATGCCGTTTGCAAAATGTGCCACGCCAAAACCAAATGTTCGGGGAACACGACGAATTTGAGAGCACACTTAGCAAGACACCATTCTGACGTTAAACGAGTGGATCCCTCTCAGCTCACTCTGGAACAAGTTCACACGCCAAAGTTACCACCGACCTCAACGCGTGCAACCAAAATAACTCAGTCAGTGCTTTATTTCATTTGCAAAGACATGCGCCCTCTCGGTGTTGTAGAGAATGAACCTTGCTTAAAGTATCACAGTATATCGAATCGTAAGCCCTGTATTGTGATACATATCGTATCGCCAGATCCTTGCCAATACACAGCCCTAATAACGATCCAGACGATGAATACACTTTGACTGTTACAATGAGAATTACCTACCCACGTGGCCTGAGACAGGATGTAAGGTAATACACTGAACAGGCTGAATTACCTACTTTCCAAGTTGGCAGGCTGATTAAATAATAATGCATATTACCTCTGCATTCTTTTTAAAGCTTAATGGTTTTGGATCACTCATTCTGATGCATTCATTTTCAGTAGCGATAGTGATAGCTGTAATAACTAGGCATGTGCTGCCTTTGTGTCTGACTTCACCAGCCTGGGATCTTTTCTGATGGGAATCCTGGGAAAGTAAATGAAGGCTGGGCCTAAGTAGGATTCTGCAGGTGAATTGCTTCACCTATTTATGCACTGTGATTCTTTATTCAAGAAGAATTCGCAAAAGATTCGCTTCTTTGTACAACTCATTGTGCTTGCATATTATGCCTTTCTGCTGGTTGCTCCGGGGCATGTGTGAAGGCTATGAAAGAATCATGAAATCACAAGTGAGTCCAAGCAAATGGGATGCAGATATTCAACACACACAGCTATAACGGCTTTCAGGAGTGCCAGGCCGGTGGGCTAATAAGGGCTGTGAAGCCACCTGCCTTAGTCAGCTGATCAGGTGATAAATAGAGCACATACCTTCAAGAGCACATCCGTTCACTAGGAGCTGGAATAAGGGAGAATTCTATGGGCCAGGTATTTGTTTCTGTGTGTGTTGTTCTTATACCAATCACAAAGCAGAGCAGTCATAGCAATAGTTCTTTATAACAAATTCAAGTGGGTTTCATTCAGGTTCCATTCAACTGAGCATAAAAACTCTCTCCTATTATCGATATAAGAACATATTGTAATGTCTCAAACTAGTTGGCTGCACTGTGACTAGCTATGGACTGAAAGAGGTGGGAGATATGGCAACAATCTAAAATAACTTAAATTACTGAAACATTTTCATCACATGCAATATCTCAATATATTCATTTCAGACATTTGATTAGTCAGAACAGAGGAAAAGACAGCAGCAGCGCTACAGTCTAGAACATATCACAAACTGTGAATACAAATATTTTTATTTGGTATTTGGCATACTGTGTCATACCAAATCCAGTCAAATGGGACTCATTTTGGACAAGTACTATATAATGAAACATGCAGCTGGTCAGTGTTCAGAAGGTATACTGTATTATATTAGGACATTGTCTATTATAATAACAATATATATTGTCATGTTACCCAGCCCTAGACTAACATATTAGCTTGAGGCCAGAGCATTGGAAATACAACATAATGTAAACCCTTGGTTGAAACTGAAATTCAGGCAAACTGGGTCAAAACCTGAAATGTAAAAAATAAATAAATAAACACAGTTTTTGTATACAATGAACTTATTAAAAATGATTACAGCACATAAGCTACAGCATGTGCCACTAAATTCTGCATCCTCAACAACAGAGAATGGTTGGTCATCTACAGCAATGTGTTCCACTGAGGCTAGACAGCCAACAGATGGCCAACACCGTCACTGTTTATCTATCAAAGTGTTTGAATGTGTCTGTCTCACAGGAGAGGGAAGGAAACTACTTTTTTCTCCATTACCATTAAACATACACTTAAGAATAGAAGGACCCAGAAGGAAGCGTCTGATTGCAGTGCTATTGGGAAGGAAGATAAAGGTTACCAGGAACAATAAACGATGATACATTTAGACTGATATGGGCAACATTTATTGAGCTACACACACAGTAGTAAGTGTCTCTCAGTATGCCATTGCTTGTAGAGGTTCCTAATGGTGTCCTGTGATAATCCATCCCATGCAGCTTGAATATTCTCACACAGTTCCTGAAGATGTTGTGGTAGGGGTGAAGGCGGAGTAACACCAGGCCTTCTGGACATGTGACGCCTGACGACAAACCGTTCATCTTGGCGCTGACCACGGTGCCTCCACACACAGATTCGTTGGTCGTCTCCACCAATACAAAAGCGGCACTCGGCACTGAAGATGACCCGCTGCCATTCTGAGTCAGTCCATGACAATCACTGTAGACGTCATTGTAGTCTTTGGCGATGTTGATGTAGTGTTAAGGACAGTCATGGTAACAGTCTGGATGCATGTAGTCCTGCGTCATGCAGCCGTCTGTCAATGGTACTGTCATTAACAGGATGACTCATGGAGGGCATCACTGATCGCTGAGTGTCCGCAATCATGGCGGATGGGTCAGTCAGGTACAGCGATAAGGCCCAAACTTGTGTACATCACTGCTATTCTTACAATGTCAAGCTTGTCAGAAGAATCCTTTTTGGCCCTATATAAAACCATTCTCAAAAAGGTTCTCTATAGAACCATACAGAACCATTCTCAATCAATCAATCTGAAGAACCATTTAACCATGCAAAGAACCATTTACTCACGAAAAATATTCTTTGGGCGTGCCATATACATAGCATAACGTCTTTACTGAAGGACCCTTGAAGAACTCTTTTACTTTCCTGCATTGTGCCAGCATGTCTCTGTTGCGATACCCATCCATTGTTTTTCAATAACCTATATTTCCTTCCGCTGCTGTGCAGGGCTTCTTGTAAGCCCACTGCCGAAAGTTTAATCATGCGCACCCAAACACAGCAAAAGGGATGCAGAGCCTAATGAACTACAGCAGCAGGAGAAAGAGAGCAAAGCCAAGGAACAATGACTCATTCATTCAACTCAAAGCCCAGTAGAGTGATTTGCATTGGAGACTATTAAATCTAACTGCCACGTAACCACTTCCATTTCTTTACAATAAACCAACTCGGAGGCTATTCCTCAACAAGCCAAGTTCTGTCTTTGCAGTTTTGGACTGGTTATCTAACTGTAATTTATTCTGACCAATATTGATATTGCAATTTAAATTGCTATTACGATCTATAAACTGAGGTCCAGGCCAAAAAGACGAGTGCATCCACTTTTCCTGGCCTGAGGCTTCAACATAGCCAGTTAAAATAATAGCCAGACTGCCAGTTAATTATGGTTGTGTTCGTGTACACAGCACATGGGCTGTTTCTGATTGGTCTAACTGTACAGGTGGCTCACAAGCTCCATGTTATTAGTTAAGGCAACATGGTTGATGATGTAGGCTAAGACTGCATCCTTTCAAATTGCAATTACCACCTAGATATTTAGGCTATGTCAATATATGAGTGCCATTAACATGACAAAATATCATCGCTGTCCAAAGAAAAACAAGTATCTCCAAAACGGCAACTTTATAGGAGAGGGCAAAATTTGATTTGAATGTAAGTCAATGGAACCAGACTTCTTCCATACAGTTTTGGGCCATTTCTGTTGGTTAATTCATCATGAAATTAATTTCCACACTATGTAAACAGCAGCTGCTACGTTCAAATTATGCATAAAAGTAAAATTCACCAAAAATGGAGATACATGTTTTTCCCTTGGACGGCAGCGATATTCTGAGGCATGCAGGGTCTCCTGTGTCCCCTATTACAGGGCCTTATATAACACTCTACCCCTACAGGACAGTCCAACAACACGGCTCACACACACAGACGCATTGTGTCTGTTTCCTTCATAAACAATACTAAAGTTAGTCTTTGGTCGAGTTCACAGCTGTGAACCTGCCCGAAACCCTGAACAACACAGGAGAGCCCTTCTACAATGTCATGAAGGCATGTTTCACTGAACTCCACTCACGGGCCAAGTGGCAGCAGTTGTCGTAGCTGTTGTGTCATTTTGTTGTTATGGACGGGCAGAAAGACAAAGGCTTATTCCTAATTGCGATAAACACTGTATGTCTTACAAAAACTGCAGGGTACGGACGTACGCGGCATCCAGAAAACCCTAAAAAAGGACATAAAAGTGACACCGGCGCCAGGCAAAATACCGTTAAACTGTAATTGTGTGCTAGCCACAGTGCAGACAGTGCAGCCCCCAAACAAGGCAACGTCTCTGAAATGACTGAGAACCGTTGACAGGCGACTCACCTCTACAAGCACCCACAGCGTTAGCATAACACCCGCTCGATGGCTCTTCATCTTAACTCGCTTCTTCCCGCTTGTTTGGCACAAAGTAGTGAAATTTCTGTCAAGAAGACGCTTTCATGGCAAATTTGACGCCCATTGTTTCACTACGTTGTCGCCTTCGGCTGCGAACGCTTACTGTAGCATCCGCGTACCCGTAGCTTAGCCCCTACTGTCAATGCTAATAGCGCTGGGTGTTTTTTCCCCATCCGTATTCGCACAAGTCCCGCCCCCTTCGCGCTGATTGGCTAGCTGTTCATACGCTCCTAAATATGAACCGCCAGGCAGTCGCAGCGCACAGTGCGGGATACTTCCAGCCAATCACACCACGAGGGGGGCGGGACTTTCACGGAATGCGGTGGGAAAAGGAGGAACGCGAGCGGGATATCCCTGCTGGTCAGCGCCACGACTGTGTGATCTGGAGTGCGCCGTAGTTTGCCACTGTGATGGAGACATTTGGCGGCATTCAATACAAATGAAACACAACACAATTACTGTTTCACACACAGAGTGGAGATCAGCTCACGTAAAAATACACGCTGAATACAACACACCAAACATGAGTCTGGAATTCGGGTTACATTCAGGAGTGACTGAAGTGCTGTTTGAAGTGGGCTGCATAAATAGGCCTCCGAGGGTCTGCGTCATTATGGAATCCCGAGTGGGGACACCTCAGACATCTGTGTTAAAACATTAACGGCGTTTCCAGCGTCTATTATCTGTTATACCTATGGTGTGAATAACGCAGCCTGTGCGTATTTTCACATTAAGCCCTTGTTTGATGGGTCTGGTTATTTTTGTAGTGTAGAGGCCGCATACCAGACGCGTAGTTGTGGTCCCAAAGGATCAGTGTCTATCAGACCTCCCTGCTCTAGCACTCTAGCCAAAGCTGACAATTTCAGGGGAATTCCACCAACTGCATTCCAGGGGTGCAACCGTGTTCCTTGAAGGTCAGTGAACACCAATTTGGTGACTTCTCTGCTCTAGCACTCCAGCCAATACCATACCAGGGGTCTTTACAATGGTAGATGATAGGAACCAGGGGTCATCTGAAATGCAAAATAAATAAATAACAGAGAAATTACTTGTCTTTGGATTCTGTTTTGCCTTTTAACCCTCCACAGACCTTCCATCCTTCCATCCTGGAATATATATATATATTAGAACAAAAAATGCTACTTTCCTAAAACTGAATAGGAGTCTATTGAGTTTGTGCTTGGCAGTCTGTCCTGAGATGAGAGTATATGTGTTTGTTGGTTAAGTAGAGATACAGTAGATGGGAAAGAATTTGGAATTTAGCTAAGTATTTATGTAGAGAACTGTATGTCAGACCAAAAAGCTGTAAACAAGCACACTGTTCCTGATCAGACCCAACATTTCAGAGTTGGAACAGTTTTGATGTCTTAAAACTGTTAGTGGACAAAAAACCTTCAACCAAAAAGAAGAAGAGTAAGAAGAAGAAGATCAATAGGATAATAATGTTGTGCATTGTGCAATTACTAACAATGTCTCAGACATCAGGCAAGTCTTCAAGACTTTGGACGTCTGGTTCCTATCACCACTATTGTGAACAATTCTGAATCTGAACAGAGGTTATACAATAATCAGTGTAATTCCCCTTTTAGTGATGTGGTGAATCTGGTGCAGTTCAAGCAGGAAAACCACCAAACTACAGTGGACACCGACCCTTCAAGAGTCCAGCACCCCTGCTGTAGATAGTAGGCCAGGAGGCCATCATACCATGACACCTCATAAGTATTCACCAGTGTGTGGAGCTATGGCAGCAGCATTTCAACAGCACATAGAGGGAAGGGAGAGAAAGAACACAGTGTCAGTTCTTGTTTTATGGTGTCGTTCTTTTGATTAATTTCCATGGCTCAGTAATCAGAAGGCCTTCGAGATAATTTGCTGAATGTGTACATGGAAGATTCAACTCAGCTTGAAGACTGATACAAGTTCTTGAAGACTGAGGGAATCCAATTAGTCCTGTGTTACATGGCTTCAGCTGAACATCCTCACCGTGTGTGACAGGCTGGCCATGAAGCTCTTGCTGACACAGCCTGCTTCCGCATCCTGAGCATGAAGCGATCCGACCTGATGGAGGGTCTGAGGGCTGCCGGATGCCTGGTTTGGTACTGACTGATGTGACATTAGATATAAAGGATTCAAGGTTGATCCAGAATGTGTTTTGTGTGTGTGTGTGTGTGTGTCTGATCACAGAACAAGGCCACAAGTTATAACACAAAACTGACCTCAGTGGTTGCTGGCAATATTCCTTTCCGACTTTAATGTGCTTTTAATTGTCTGTTACAAATAAAAGTGTAGAAAACTGTGACTTGTCTTTGGGTTCTAATTTGCCTTCCAACCCTCCTCACACCCTCCATACTGGATGAAATTCCACAAATATAGAAAACAATGTAGAAAACTGTGTTAAATACAAAGAGCTGTGTTGATTCAACCGGCTCCACTTTTGAGAGTGGAATATACAAGAATGTACTGAGATATATATACTCATAGTCAAAAGACTAGTTGCACAAATAGTTGCACCCAGAAGGAATCAACCAACAGGAATGAAACTTGGTGGGTAAGTTTGATATTGTGAGACCTGCAAATGATTCAAGTTTCATGCTGACATAAGCAAGGACGGGCCTTATCTCTGTACCTGACTGACCCAAGAAGACTGACTCATGCTCAGCAAGCAGTGACGCCCTCCATGACTCCATGATCCTGTTAGTGCGAGCACCACTGGCAGACAGTTGCATGACCATTACGATGGCTGCTCTTAACACCACGTCAACGTTGCCAAAGACCGCAATGGTGTTGTTCCAGACTGTCATAGAGAGCCTCCGAATGGCAGCGGGTCATCTTCATTAACGAGTCCCACTTTTGTCTTGGTAGAGACGACCAACAAATCCATGTGTGGAGGCACCGTGGTCAGCACCAAGATGAACGGGTTGTTGTCACGGGTCACACGTCCAGAATGGATGGATTATCACGGGACACTCCATGCCGAGACGTCTACAATGTTGTGTTAGCAAACATGGTGGCCTGACACGGTACTGAGAGACACTACTTCTGTATGTGTAGCTCATTAAATATTGCCCATATCAGTCTAAATATCATTTATTGTTCCTGGTAACCTTTATCCTCCTTCCCAATAGCATTGCAATCTGACACTTCCTTCTGGGTGTAACTATTCTTTTGATGATGAGTGTGTATACATTTCTAATGACATCTCCTTTTACCACAGTGGTGTCAGAAGGGAGTGGAACCCAGCAGTCTGAAGAAGAACTAGCCCTAACACAAACTCAGAGGTGGATGGTGAGGAGGGCTGAGCCCAGCATAGAACCACAGAGGACGAAGACACAGATGATGTATGGAGGTGTTTACCTCAGCCCACCACCAATGTTTTGAGCAGGCACCAGCAAAATGGTTGGCCAAAGCCAAGAGTCGTGGCTCCACACATGCGGCACTCTTGTTGGTGTTGGCGGTAGGTGGTAGTAGGAGCGGAAAGCAACTGAGAGAACACTGCTGCTGTTGCTGTGGTCCCCAGTAGTGTGAGGATTGATGCTGGAAACAATGAGATGGTCCACCCCATGGTTGGGGAGAAGAACAAAGCGCTCAGTCTCTCTACTCTGGCACTCCAAGGGAGAGGACATTTGGGAGGGGTTCCTGTGGCTGAGGAGAGATTGTGAAAGAGTGGGAGGCCTGTATGCCCCTGTGCACCGCAGGAACTCTGGCTGGATTTTATGAGGTTGCCAGAGTTGATGTTCTTGAGAGGGGCTATGCAGCAGGTTCCTGCTGAGGGGGTTATGTAGCGTCCCAGTACTGGCTCACGCAGTCATGAATGTGGATGGGTGAGCGCACAGGCTCACTGGAAGCACCGTGTCCGCAGTAGGAGATGCACTTTAGTCTGTAAACGAGTTGTGCTGTTGGTTTGAAATGTGTGTATGTGTCTTTTGTGTTATTCTGTGCTGGGCCATGGGGCTGGTTAGTGGGGTTGAGTGAGTACCAAAATTGGGAATCCTATGGCCAGAAATGACTGCATACTTCCTGACCGTGTCAGCCAGCGCCGGCAGAGGTCTTATACACAGTCTTACGATGGTGGACGCCTTAGCATGTTTGAAACAAGCATATGTTTTATACTGTACATCAGAGTAAACTGGACAGCATACTGAACGTATCAGTAAGGCCATTAAACTTATGTGACAGGGGAATTCCATCAATATTTCAAAAGTTCTGCATAATGAAGATGTAAACGAAGTCATTCAGTGCAGTTTAATGTGACATGTGCTATTATAGAGGAGCCGTGCATTTCACGCTATAAAGTGAAATGGTTATGAATGCGTTGCCTGATGTCTGAGACAATATTATATGGCAGTTTTGGGATATGTATTTTGACCTAAAAAACATTTTTAAAATGAAGTCAAAGAGTTGCAGGTCATGTTAGGGAAAAGTAATTCTCTCACAAAAACCACAGTTTAGTGACATTTACCTTTACCTGATTTAGTGATATCATTACCAGGACTACATAGCAACACTCAGTGTAGGTTCACTGTTCATTCTGGATAGTCAGTGAAGTGATTGTCAGACATTGCAACCCCTGATTTCTATCTTCACCACAGTGAAGAATTCAGAGCTAGTAAGTTTCTCTGCAATGCACCATCCCACATCAAACCTCTCACATCACGTCAAACCACTCAGAATGTCTTGTTTAGTTGATTAAACTATGCAGGACGTTTGAAAAATGTGAGGAATTCCCTCGTATAGTTTAGGTGTGAGTTTTATCCATAAATTCCAGCATATAGCCAAGTGGTAAACACTCATCCATGTGCTGAAAAATATAACAAATGAGAAGGAAATAAATAACCATGCTTAATCTGTTGCTTAAGATAAACACAGCAGGAAGATTTATTGAGCACATAAACCCTTCAAGGCATGAAATGAACCCTTCAGACTGCATTAGATTAAAGGTCATAAATATAATAGCAAACGAAGAACATCATCAGTTCTTAGAATTGATGAGGGCCAAAGCAAGTCAGACAAGTTCAACAAATCAAACCAATGAATCAGATGATCAAACTGTTGTAAAACGTGTAAATACTCAACAGTCATCTGCAAATCTACTATACTGACTTCCATGTACATGTAACTGAACATATACTCTCTTTCTCGCTCTCTCTCTGTCTCTCTCAGTTATTGCTAGTGCTTCTGCTTTGCTCCATATTGTGCAAGAGTCTCTGTTTCAGTCTCTTTTAAAGAGATGTTGGTAAAAAGTCATGTACCTATGAATTATGGCACATTGTTTGTAATACATTAAATTACAGTAATTGTAATGGTAGTGGTGTGTGGTTAATGTGGACCTCGGGGGAGGGGGGGGGGGGTCTTTTAATTTTTGTGAAATGTGTAAAAACCTTTTTAATGTCCACATAACATAAAGAAGTGATAAGGTGGTCACCCCTTCTTTTCTAGCCTCCTATTCTCTCCAACATGTTCTCATTAAGAAACGAATGTCTCCAAGTGACAAAAGCTTTCATTTTTCAAAGTCTTCATTCATGTCTAGTACTGCAGGTGGAAACTTTCTCAAAAGCCTTGAGGTTCACACAAAGTTCACCCTTCTGGAAACTTCTATTCCACAGCATGCTAGGCCATATAGACAAAGGCTTTACATTATATTCCTTTTAATCAATCAAATTGGAGATAATCTTCCATATTTTCCAGTTTACCTAAGGCAACTGACATATCATTTGCTTACACTATTTGTTTATCTTTACTGTTGTAGGTCGTGACCTTCAGACATCACAAAGGGGCAGGAGGTTGGGAGAATTTTATAATGCACAAAAGTTTCAGAATTGATAAAACGATAGATGGTTTGATTTTATAAGTTAACCATATTATGCTGGAGGATTAGTGTAGATAAGCTAGGGTGGGCACTCTGGGAGTTACTCTTGCTAGGAGATGTGGATGGCCAACACTGGAAAAGCTCCAAACAGGAATGATCTCATAGTAGGTGGTTCATATTGGTTGCCCATCAAACTTTAAAAAATGTATGAGTTTAAGAAATGGTGAGCTTTGATGGGACGAGAAAAGGTAAATTGGGAGGGGGGCAAGTGAGGAGGCAGATGAAGACCGCACCTCTGTATAAAAACAGATGTATTTTCTTCAGTTCGTCAGTTGCTGCTGCTGGCACAACTCAAGATTAACCCTTGTTTTGGCTTGATATTTAAGAAAAAGAAGTCTTATCGTTTTCTGGCAACCCGGGTTCTTGTGACTACTTTGTGTTTGTTACGTATAAGGTAAACTATTCCTTTAATTTGTTGAATTTGCCACGACACTTAGCCGGATTTTCATTAGAACGTTTAGTCTTGCTCTGATGTTCTTTTTAGACAGTAATAGCTTCTTAATTGGCACTCCTCCCATGTAGGTCAGATTTGTCCAGTCTTTTTCTATGATAGAAGCATGCACTTCCACAGTGACCCAGCTACCTGCAGATCCTGTGATGAAATTTTGGGGTTTCGGGTTAAATTTGCAGGGACAGGCTGGTCTGGACAAGCTGCCAGTCTTTCTATACGTGATCTTCTGGACAGTGGAATCACTGATTTCCAATATTTTGGATATCTTTTTAAACCCCTTCTCAGACCTCAACAACAAAGAGAAAGCCATACCAGATATCTGCGGTTTATAGAAGACAACCTCCACTAAGATAACAGTGCTCATATCATTAGCACTTGATCAAGTGCACCTGATTTTTATCTGACACAATTGAAATAGTGATATACAGGATGTACAGGGTGTACGGGATATACAGGGTGTACATAATTGCATTTCATGTATATAGTGCTTTTTACAGTCCCAAGGTTGCTTTATATAAGTACAAACAAACAACTAAGCAACACAGGAAGAAGAGAAATGTCACAGAGAGATGGAGGAAGAGAGCTTCTTTGTTTTTGGGGGCATAGCACTGAAGCACCTACCTCCCAAGACGGTAAGTATGGTGCGTGGGATAGTGAGGGGGTTATCAGAAGAGACCTGAGAGAGTGAGAATAAGGAGTCACAGGTTCACTGAGGTAGAGGGGAGAAGTTCTGTAGGGCTTTAAAGGTAAGAAGCAGGATTTTGAACTTTCTAGAGACAGGAGAGGTAGCCGGTGTAGCTGAGAGAGGTTGGGGGTGATGTGGGTGAGAACTGTCACTGCGGAGTTAAGAGCATACTGTCGCTTTTGGGAGGCTAATGAGGAGGCAAGTTACAGCTATCAATACGAGACACAATGAAAGCATGAACCAAAGTTTGAGCATGATTATTAGTGAGGAGTGGGTGAAGAAGAACAGTGTTATGCAAGTAATAGAAAGCAGTCTTGGTAAGGGATTTGATATGTAGATCAAAATTAAGTGATGGGTCGATGAAGACATTAAGCTTTCTGGCAACAGGCACATGCCTAACAACCACACCATCAATATCAAAAGAGAAATTGGATGATTTAGGGAGTAAAGGTTTAGGGCCAACTACTAATACTTTAGTTCAGTTATGAGAAAGCATGAGAAGCATGAGAAAGTATTGGGATGGGAATCTGAAGGGGTGTATGCAATGAGATATAACAGTATACCATGTGCATAACAGTGAAAGATTAGGCAATGGCTATTAATTATCTGGCCAAGGTATAAGATGTAGATTAAAAAAAGAGGGGGTCCAAGAACTGGGCCCTGAGGAACACCACCTAGTGCGATATTTTAAATGTCAGTTGAGTTCAAATATGTTAAAACAGTCTAAACCTTTCATGGGGTGTACTGTACCTTATCCCACACTCACTGAGATGATTTTTTTAGCTGAGCATGGACTGAGCATGAACTGATGTAAACATGCACGAAAGACTGCCCAGTGGCAAAGGTCTCTTTACTGGACAAATATTCTTCTCTTGTCTGTCATGTGTGGCACTGATGATGTGACATTGCCCACGGGGAGTCACTGTAGCTGGTAAGTAAAGCTGGTGTCTCTGCATCTGTTTAGAGCATTCACTCGTGCGGTATGAATATTCACTCATGCAGTATGAATATTTTCTTATTTCAGGCTTTTTCAGGCAAGAGTTTTCTTCATATAGCACATTTCAAAGATTCACATGCTGGTCTAGGTCTTGCACAGTTGAAAGAATGTGGACTTGCCTTGAATTGGTACAGAGCTATTTGGAGAACGCAATTAACTTTAATGTTTACTGCATTATTAACAGCTTCAAGCTGTCGCTCCTCAGTGCAGTGGTTATATACTGGATGAGACGAATCCTGCTCTGTTGGAGTCGGATTTTATGATGCTACAGATTTTACTGCATGATGACAGAGTTTCACATGACAGTGTAATAAATAACAGCACAGTTCGGCTCATGGAGAGGCCCGGTGATTTCACCAACGCATTTTATCTACTGATAATCCACTTGGGTTCCCACAATCCCTTATTCATCAGATTTACAGTGCTCTATCCAAAACCACAATTTTACTCATACTAGTGCTACTGATAAATGCTGTATAAATGTTCTTCAGGCATCTTGGAAAGTCGATAGAAACACTTTTGACTACAGGAACTGAGAAATGGAAATGACCAACCCAGTGAAGCAGTCTATCAATATGACAAATTATAAATTAAATTCAGGGGTAGAGTACTGTGCAAAAATCACTAGATCACCAGTCAAAGCAGCCTTTAAACAATTTATTAATTTTCCATCTATACTAGCAACTCTAGCAATGACCTAGGATGCCACTGCAACCTTCTAGCAACACACTAGTACCCACTTGGAACACTATAGCAGCTATGTGAAACTTACTAGCAACCATCTAGCAGCATCCTAGAACGACTAGGCAATCACTCCACATTTTCTCCAGGACATGTTTAGTACTATACGTATTTGGTAGTATTGTATACCTCTAAGGAACCAGATCATGGAGTACATCTGAAGTAAAAGCCAGGCTCTTCTCCTCATTTCAGCCATGGAGGCTTTTGAAAAGGTGGACACACTCATCTGCTTACAATAGGAGCATAATAATGCAGGATGTGATGCAGCAATTCCATGGAGCTCTGGACGGCGATTGGAATGGCTATTGAAGCAGTGACCTGGAAAGCATACAAAGAGACAGGCCTTATATAACAGCAGGGAGACCAAATGTGGAAATTCAGATAATGAACATGAAAAACTCAATACTGTTGAACTGCTGAATGACAGGGACATTGCAGCGTTGGTGTCCTTATCTCTCTCATTCTCTTTCTCTCGCTCTTTCTCCAGCAGGTTGGATCTAAAAAGCAGTAGTCGAAACTGTGTTTCATTTTAAACTAAAGTCATATTACCCGAGTAAGGTCTCAGAGAAGGTCAACATAAATGCGCACAGTCCAGGTGCTCAAATTCTCAGCATTCATGTAGACACTTTAGAGTGACATTTGCGCCATTGATTACTTCCTTGACATTCTTTAAAAAGTGCCAAAAAGGTTTTTTTTTTCCTTCTGTAGTTATGCCATAGAAGAAATACTTTCAGTTCCCAAAAGTCTTTCAGTGGAATGATCGAGTGATATAACTGAGTTGTTAGAGAGCTGTCTATGGAAATGCACTTTAGGGAGCCCAAAGTGCCTCTTCTGTGGCATCGATCCAAAGAACCCTTTTTGGCACCACTTTTAAAAAATGGCACATAATCTCTCCAGCAAATACAAACACAGCCATCTAATGTTACGTTCATTCCTTTATGCTGCAAAGTCAACCACTACCAGCGTACGTCAGGAAGACTTTAAATCTCTGTCTCGTAATTCTTCCTTCGCCCTGTGGAGGCGAGGAGACGGTCAGTATACAGGCTGTTACTTCTTTATGCTGAGTGTGCGAATCTCTACTGAGACGCATTACTCAAGAGCTGACGCTCTGCTGCTTGTGTTGCAAAGGAGTTGTGACTAAATATCCTATTAGAGGAAATGGAAATCCAATCTCAGCTCTCCCTCCTTGAAGAAAGGCAAGAGATCACAAACTGTAGCATATTGTGCATTGCGCTCTCTCTTGAGCGGACTCCACTGGATCAGGTGATATGATTTGCTAGAGCTCTGCAGGTTAGTTTAAAAGGAAGTATCTCTGAATCTGTGTTGTTAGCTCAGTATCGAGTACATGAGATCTAAATCATGTAGTCAGTGGAGCAATCAAATGGAGTCAGATAGTGGGTGGAGTATTTCAGCACCATGAACAGCTCCTTAAGCCATTTGGTCAACACTGAATCTTGTCTGTTTATTGCATTGACAAAGAGATGCATTGAAGATTTAACTGAAAGTCATAAATGAGAGTTTAGCACTGAATGACAAAAGACATTTTTCATTCACGTATTTGCAGAGTATTTGGCCCACAAATTAGGACATTGCTTAAGCTCATGCGAAACTAGGTGAAATCCATATACACTCATCATCAAAAGAATTGCAGTGCTATTGGGAAGGAAGATAAAGGTTACCAGGAACAATAAATTTAGAGTGATTTGGGCAATATTTACTGAGCTACACATACAGAAGTAGTGTCTCTCAGTACGGTGTTGGGCTGCTATGTTTGCTAACAGCACATGCCAGACGTCTCAGCATGGAGTTGTAGAGGTTCCTAATGGCGTCCTGCAACTGAAGACTGAACTGCTGCCATTCTGAGTCACTCCATGACACGGCACCATTGCAGTCTTTGGTGGCACTGACATGTTGTTAAGGACAGCTGTTGTAACGGTCTTTGTGCATGTAGTCCTGCTTCGTGCAGCTGTCTGCCAGCGGTGCTGGCACTAACAGGATGACTCATGGAGGGCATCACTGCTTGCTGAATGTCCGGGTCAGTCAGGTACTGCGATAAGGCCACGTCCCTGCTTATATCATTTGTGGGGCCGACTCAATTTGCATGTCTCACAATGTCAAACTATTTGCATAATTATTCTTTTGATGATGAGCGTAGTTTATAAATATAAGACAGTATCAGATGATACTACACTTTGCAACAATAAAGTTAGTAAGAAAGCATGAATAAAGTTGTTAAACTGCTTTTTATACAGTTTTGAATCTTAAAATGCCCACATCCTCTTCCATTTCATCTTCTTGTCTACTTTCTGTGCTTTTTAGACATATATGTTAATGATTTGCATTGTGTTTATTCAAAAAGCAGTTCAAGCTGAAACCATAGATAGCTTTAGTGTAAATGGGCAGGTTGTTATGTATATTAGTATATGTAAATTACAAACAACAGAACAATGAGTTTAAACCAGGCTGCTTCACTTCCATATGTGGACCAGAAATACAGGATACTGGCGGCACATTTGGAAACTTTAACAATGTACATTCCATGTCAAACTTTCTTATTCCAAAAATGTAACAACATAAAAGAAAATTTAGCCTCTCAATACGTTAGTATCACAGTGTTCAGGTATAGATGATATGTCATCTGGCATTCATTTTTCCCCTTTCAATTATTGGCTGAAGGAACATATGTCCTGAACTCTTTCAGTTCAGGCTCTTTATATCTCAGGCTCTATACACAGTACAGATCTATACAGTACTATCGACCCATCTGTTTGGCTGTCTGTTTGTCTGTCTGTCTGTTTGTCTATCTATATATCTGTCTGTTTGTCTGTTTGTCCATGACTAAAATCCTTTTGCTTTGAAATTTAGGGTTTGGGACAGCCACCTCCCAAAACAATGTGCCCTATAAATGATGATTTTGTACATAGTTAGCTCATTACTATCTCAATTAAAGCTCTAGATTTAAATGGAACATCATATAATTCTTGTAAATATGTAATGGTACATATACAGTACAGTATGTACACTCAGCTCGGAGAAAAAACGAGTAACCTTGCGTGTTTAAAGTGGTAGTAGCTTTAGTCTCCTGCAGATGACATTGCACAAGGATGATGGGGCTACAAATATCTGCGGGGTGTGAGTGACGGGATTCATAGATTGAGAAGAGGTGGTACGTTGCAGTGCCTGTCTTGTTTGATGTGCGGAAAATTGGTTACAAAGCAGATGTTAATGACTGGCTAAAAGGAGTGATTGCATTTGGGCGTGCCAAAGACCATAGTGTGAAGGAAGTAGTTGAATTTGCAGGTGTATGGAAGCGTAAGGTCATATGGGTCTACCAGCAGTGGCAAAAATCCCAGTCTACAGGAAATTGCCCTCAGATTGTGCCAGGGAAGGCATCCACCAAATCTGGCCCAACTGCACAATTCTTTGACGCAAGAGTGGCTAAACATTGATGTGGCCTACATCCAGAAACTTGTCCAGTCCATGTCAAATTGAATCACAGCTGTTACTGGTGCTTCTTATTTCACACTATTAGGTACATTTCAGTCACACAAATTTTCTGCAGCATTTGTGGAGGTTTATTATATATGGAAACAGTAAACATAAATCACTTTCAGTAACAACATTTTAAACACTCTGTATCCCACATAATTAAAGAAGCTGTTATGATTATTGTGCTTTCAAGACTCTCTTTTAAAAAGTAGTCCAGGCTGAAACACCTGTTATAGCCGTATTGTTAGAAACAAATGTAAGCTGAAAAGGCAGATATATGTTTTAGGTGCATTACAAAAAATAAAGCTGTATTTGGTGGACTGGACTCTGACCTCTTTTATTTGCAACACAACAAGGAAAATTCAGTTTTTCCCTGATATGCTTCACTCACTGTACATATCCTACAACCGAGATTTGGGAGGGTATGCTAAGCTTCCTCTCAGCCTGCCTGTAATCAGGCTCCCTGATTCAGTATTGACAAAACTTGTGACAGCACCTGCAGTTAGCCCCCTGCTGTGGAAACTAAGATGTTCCCATTGTGATCAAAGGCACTGACTTGGATGTTTACTCAGCCTGGCAGGCAACAGCAGGGCTACAGTCCTTCAGCTCTGCTAACATTTAGCACCAGCAGCATAAAGAGGCAGTCACGGTTGTGTGGCCACTTTTGGTGTTTTATCGTCAGTGGAACACAGACCAGGTGTTTTTTGAAGGACTGAGGATGAACCCCACAGACAGCCATAGTCATAGTGATCTGAAACTCTAGTGGTATGAAGGGAAGATGGATGACAGATCCCTAGAACAGTGTTTCTTGATAAAATGGTGATCAGGTGCAGCTCATCTGGAGTGAATTACCTGCACTGGTGTTCCAGAACACTCAACTGTTGTTTTACTGTACACTCATCATCAAAAGAATAGCTGCACCCAGAAGGAAGAGTCAGATTGTTGTTGGGAAGGATATATTTAGACTGATATTGGCAATATTTATTGAGCTACACATACAGAAGTAGTGTTTCTCAGTATGGTGTCAGGCCACCGTGTTTGCTAACGCAACATGCCAGACGTCTCAGCATGGAGTTGTAGAGGTTCCTAATGGTGTCCTGTGATAATCCATCCCATGCAGCTTGAATATCCTCACACAGTTCCTGCAGATGGTGCGGTAGGGGTGGAGGTGGAGTGACACCAGGTCTTCTGGACGTGTGACGCTTGACAACAAACCGTTCATCTTGGCGCTGACCACGGTGCCTCCACACACGGATTCGTTCATCATCTCCTCCAAGACAAAAGCGAGACTCGTCACTGAAGATGACCTGCTGCCATTCGAGTTCACTCAATGACAGTCTGGCACGACACCATTGTAGTCCCTGTGTTAAATAAGGTGATCAAAGCGTCATACATATGGCAAAAATACAGGTGGCATGTGTAGTGCTAAAATCACTAACCTTTGTTTTTGTAAAGAAACAGCTTAATCATTTGTGGTCATCTCGTGTTTAATAGCTGCTGTACTGTAAACGTATAAAACAGGAGAATAAATAAAATGGTCCTTTAAATTTAATTAGCAGCTAGGCTTTCTCTTTGAACAAAAATCAATGGTAGAAAGAAAGGAAGAGAGAGAGAGAGAGAGAGAGAGAGAGAGAGAGAGAGAGAAGTCACTGCAGTGGCTAGCAGTATCTTCACTGTAGGGAACTACTGTAAATTAATGACAGTGATTCTGCAGTAGTGTACTGTATTCTTTAGATATGAAAGACTCCTATAAAATGATGCAGGTCAAGTGCTTGTTAAATGTTACAATACCTGTAAGCTGTTATTGTGGTGAAAATAGGTGCTACTTTGTTCAGTACTGCGCAGCCTGCCGCTGAATATTGTGCAATGAAAGAGGCAGAGCTTCCCAGAAATCCATTCCAGCATTTGATTTTGTTTGTTGTTACTCTGTTTTGTTCATCTACAATTCATTTCACACGAGTCTGATACATGTTATTCCCACCACAAAGCCGTGTTCATCTCATCCTGCAATGTTCTTTTTAAAAGATTTTTGGTTGCTGCAATCTCTGCAGTCTTGATGATTACAAGGCATAAATGCACATGAGTGCAGTAATGTGATGTTCCAGCTGTACGTGTGATTAATGAACAGTGTTATGCTGTTGGGTCTGCTTATCGGAGATGATCAACCTATTGTCTGGGTTGTTCTAAGTGCAATGTTTGTGGTGGGCTGAGGGCAAAAAAACAACAACAAAATAATATAATAATTTAATAATATACAAATTATGGAGGTGCAATTGTAAGCAGAACTAAATACGGCATTTTATGTACATATTAGGGCACATTTTCTATTTATTTGCTGAGAGAAACAGAAATCGTAGATAAATATAGCATATTTATAACAAATATACTCCCATCATCAAAAGAATAGTTGCACGAATAGATGGAATCAACCGACAGGAATGAAACTTGGTGCGTGGGTTTGGCATTGAGACATGCAAATGATTCAAGTTTCACACTCAGCCACACATGTGATGTAAGCAAGGACGCCTTATCACTGTACCTGACTGACTTAACAGCCATGATTCCAGACACTCAGTGAGCAGTGATGCCCTCCATGAGTCATCTTGTTAAGTCCATCACTACTGGCAGACGGCTGCACGACGCAGTACTACATGCATGCAGACCGTTACAATGGCTGCCCTTAAGACCACGTCAATGTCGCCAAAGACTGCAATGGTGTCGTGCCAAACTGTCATGGAGTGACTCAGAATGGTAGTGATGAGTCCCACTTTTGTGTTGGTGGAGACGACCAACAACTCCGTGTGTGGAGGCACCGTGGTCAGCACCAAGATAACCAGTTTGTTGTCACGTGTCACATTTCCATGTCTGGCATGCTGCGTGGTGGTCTGACGCCGTACTGTGAGACACTATGTCTGTATGTGTAGCTCAATAAATGTTGCCCATATCAGTCTAAATGTATCATCGTTTATTGTTCCTGGTAACCTTTATCTTCCTTCCCAATAGCATTGCACTCCGACACTTCCTTCTGGGTGCAATTGTTCTTTTGATGACGAGTGTATAACAAATGTAGACTGTGCCATAACTTTTGCATGTTTTTCACATGTTTTTCAGCAAATTAACTGTAATTGCATATTCAAATGTTCAGAAAATTGGTTTCAAAAGTTAGCTCTCTCTAGAGGATGTTTTCACTTACTTACACTGCAACATAACATGCCATATGACCAGAGGTGCCCAAACCATTGCATACTCTCTGTATGTACAGGGGTTGGACAATGAAACTGAAACACCTGGTTTTAGACCACAATCATTTATTAGTATGGTGTAGGGCCTCCTCCTCCTTTTGCGGCCAATACAGCGTCAGTTCGTC
>CM067479.1:38163171-38263211 GCA_034552555.1 Semaprochilodus insignis
GAGAGCAAACGCAGGGCTGAACAGTGTGATAGATTTACTCATTTTTGTGAATAAAAAAAGCTAAACCCAAAAGACAAATATTTATTCACTGGCAAATGCCTAACCCTGCAAGGTTTGCGCTTTGTTAGTCGCGCTGTTCAGGGCGCTCGCTGACTTTCTTAATGTTTACAGGGGCTGAGTGGGAAGAATTAAACCTGCCAGATTATTTCTTCTCCAAAATGAAGCACAGTAACTGCTAGTTTCATTAGCCTGTACAAATAGCCATGTGTGATGTTCTGTTGAACACACAATCTGCTCTGCTCCACTTTGTAAAAATAGTCACAGGTGTGTTTCTCAAACTCAAAATTTTGCAGAACATGCTCTGCAGTCTGAACGCAGCTGCTTTCACACTGAATGCACTTTCGAAAGCAATTCTTCCAACAGGGTAGCGGAACAGACGCCTGCTGCAGCATACTTCGTTTACTAAGCTGGGCGGTAAACAGCGTGGTGCGGCAGACGCACAGGATCATTCATTGGCCAAGTTAAACTAGCTTCACGTCCATGTTGGAGAAACTACTAGACAACTTCTCTCCAACAGCCATGCTGAAGCCAGAGGAAGGTTTTTGAGGGAGGCTGAAAACTGGCGACCGCTCTGTTAACCAGGGCAGGCAGAAGTTTGGTATTGCTACTGTTTACAGCTGGCTGTGATGATACAGTGACTGTGAGAAAGGTCTGTTTACAGTATTTGCTATCCAGTACCTACACGTGTGTGCTCTGAATTTTATATTGTCGCCGTCCAAAGTAAAATAAGTATCCCCAAAATGGCAACTTTACAGGAGAGGACAAAACCCTAATTTAGTTTGAATGTAAGTCAATGGAACCAGACTCAAATTCAACTCAGACTCAATTGATGCATAAAAGTAAAAATCAACAAAAATGGAGATACATGTTTTTCATTGGACAGTGACGATATGGAATGACAGTGATAAATCTAAACTATTATTCCCCTCATTATCTTGTATGTGCCTTTACACCATGAAAATATTTGAAAAATACATTTTAGGCCAAAACTTGATCTCAAAACAGCCAAAAATCAGGCAGCACATTCATAACCATTTCATGTAATGCAGCTTTTAGAGACCTTAAACTCAGATTCCAGAAACACTGGAAACTGAGTTACTGTACACCAACACTACTTACATTACACTAACGCATCACGCTTACTGAGTTACTGTACACCGACACGTTACTCACAGTACACTAACGCATCACGCTTACTGAGTTACTGTACACCGACACGCTACTCACAGTACACTAACGCATCACGCTTACTGAGTTACTGTACACCGACACGCTACTCACAGTACACTAACAAATTACAATTACTTTACTGTCCACCACTGAAAAGAAACATACAAGGGAATGAACCCAGACTATTTGACTGGAACTGGAAATTGTGAATTAAAATGTGAATAATGTAATACATTTTCTTGACATGCTTTTAATAATACTACACATGTGGTTTTGTTTGTTTGTGTGTTTATTTGTATTTTGTTTTTGTTTTGTTTTTTCTTTTTGCTGTCCTGACTATCAAAAATCAGTCTGGGTACAATTTGAAAATTCCAAAGTGGATTTGGGCTGGCAGTCTGAACATAGCCTTTGTCTTGCAGTGTTTGTGCTGGCCCGGTTGCTGTTGCCTGTGTCCTGTTGCCTTGTTAGGGTGCTACTTTCACTTTGTCCTCCTTTTGTTCTGTCTGTAACTCTGTCAGTTGTTTTCCCTAGTTCTGCTTCTACCCTGCTCACCTCAGCTAGCCTGAGTAGATTCTGAGTAGAGTTAGTTACCTGATAGCCAATGGGATAAACTCAGTCAGTAACACTGAAAATTTTAGGCCATGAGAGTAAGATGACCTTGAGTTTGCTGTTGATCCGGGCTTTTGTTCGAAACCTCCACCGTGCTGTAGCTGTGCTTTGTACTATCTAGAACATGACAGCACTTCCTGTATGGTGTTCCCAGCTTTTAGATGCTACAGTAATTCTTCCTGTATTTCCTTCAATGGAGCAAACATATTAGAAGCTCTAGCCAATAATAAGATGCAGGCTCTGTACTGCCCTCTGGTGGAACATTGGGTTCAGATGTTTATTTGTCATTTGCACAACATGTCAGAACATTTATGCACTGAGGTGCTGTAGTGAGGCACTGGTAATCACTCTGCAGCAGGGTATCACCTCAATACATAACTAATTATATTAAATAACCAGAAATATATTAAATATACACAAAGTATACAGAGACAGGAGAGTCCTATGTGAGAAACTATCTACTATGTAAAAATATATCAGACATGGAAAATCTGAGAGAGAGAAAAAAAATAAAAAATATAAATATAAATATATTAAAGTGACTCACAGTGATGTTGTCCATGGCTGTGATATGAGTAATATGATGTAATAATAATGACGAAGAGTGTAAGGGTGAAATGGTATTGGCGAAGGACTCTCAGCTTGTCAGCTCTCTTCAGAAGTCTGATAGCCTGTGGGTAGGAACTGTTCATTATCCAGGTTGTTCTAGCTTGAATCTCCTGCCTGATGGCAGTATGGTGAACAGGCCGCGTTCTTAATTTGTGAATGATAGTAACATAAGAGAGAAAGTTAATCTCACTTAACTTAATCTGAATCTGGCTGACTGTAGTTAGAGTAACAATTACTGCTGTGTAGCAGTGTTCTGGAGAGATCCTCAGACTTTGGGAAGCATAATTGTACTTGAGCATATACTTTTAAATGGCCATGTTTTTTTGCTGTATGAAAACGTGTGTTGTACTGACAGGTCTTTGTCTTTTGGATGTCAGCATAGAAGTCTGCATAAACAATCATATCAGATCATCTGCTGCAGGACATTCTATTCTAGCTGCTGGCCAGGAAAGAACCATCTCCAGGGGACTGGAATGTTGGTGGCAAGGTGGTCTTTTAAAGTGTTCTGTTGTATGGGCTATAGGTGATTATAGGAGATGGCTTTTTAGTCTCACCTCTACACTCTCAAGTCATTTAATTCCGTGCCATGGCTGATGTTCATTATTAGCCGGTTGGAAACATAGTTGCGGCAGCTGAAATAGAAAGGAATGTGAACGAGTGATGACAACTTGCTTACTTAGTTGTTTCTTCTTTTAACTCGGCAGAAAACTGAAGAACTGTTAACACTCTCAACAACACGGAAGCTACGATCAGACAATGGGCATTTTAACCTGAACAAGAACAGTGGGGCTCCTGAAGTCTCACAGTGGAGTAGAAACACAAGGGCAGAGTGATGCTGAGGTTGAGTCTGAGAGGAAGTAGTGACAGATGATGTCTGACATGTGCAACTTTCTGTTCTCAGTTTATTAAAAAAGAGGTTGAAGCAAGTGATGATGAGTAGGCTCCAGATATCTCACCGAAAGTGACAAGTACAAACGTCTGCCAAAACCCTTAAAAAGACTGCAGGGAAAAGGAGCCGTGTAATGCCTCTCCTATCAGGTGCTGGAAAAAGAAATAATCTCTTAAACTTTCTGGGATTCTGTGTATTGATATCTAGATTCCTATCCAGAGCCAAGCAGTAGTGGGCAAACTCATCGAGACTCAGCAGACTCAACATTTACGACAATTGCAGAAAGAGAGAACGAAGTTAGGGAACTGTATCCAGGTTTGCAGGTTTGGATCACATTGTGTTTCTGTTTTCAGACTGCAGAAGCTCAAAGCAAATGCCATCTCTTCATTACAGAGAGAAATGAAAGATCCCTTGTTTCACAGCATCTGCAGGTTAGGAATGCTTCGGAGTCTGGACTGAGCAGTCAGATGTGTTTGACGTTCTTCTCCGTTCTTCTGTGACCCAATAAAAGTCAGTTCTCTGCCAGTCAGAGGTTCATGCCTTTACATAAACGAATCAAACATTTAAACCTGTCTACTGCATAACAAGGCTGAAAGTTTCCATCATCAGCCTGTAGGTGGCAGTAAAGCCACTCTGACTCCTACTGTCTATATTGTGAACTTTATAGGGAACCCTGACTGTTAAGACATATAGGCCCCAGCATGGTGTACGTGTCCAATACCAGCCAAATCTGTTGTATAAACCACTCAATCCACTTCAGTTCTTATTTAAAATAGACCAAAATCTATACTAGTAGGCTGCCATATGTTGTTAATGCATCAAATGGTCTCTCTCGTCCACTGAGCGAAGAACAGTGAGCTAAATATCTCAGTTAACTCTAATTAACTCATTTAGCCTTCTCAACTTTAGCTGAGCGAAATAACTCAGGAGATACATTTTTATGATCATCTTATTTTTGGTAGTACCGCCTTCACTACAGCTATATGACATCATCACAGTGGTGTCTATGGTGGTCTACTGGCCTATTTGTCATGTTTTTTTATTTTTTTATAGTATGCAAAACATCCCCATTAGGTTTATATGTATAGTATGCAAAATACAGGGGGTCTCAAAATCATTATTCTGGGGGGTTCCCTAAAAATAAATGTGTTATGATCAGTAATGGACGAAGTACACAAACTATGTACTTAAGTAGAGATACCCAAAGTAAAATATACCTCCAGTAAAAGTAGAAGTTCCTCCCTTCAGACCTCCACTGGAGTAACAGTACTAAAGTATTTACCTTCAAATGTACTTAAGTATGGAGAGTAACAGGAGCATGATTTATTATGGCTCTAATGTCCTGTTATCATTTCTGGAACAAGACTCTTAATCAGCTCATTGTATGTGAAGAGACTCTAGTGTCTCTCACCCACCAGTCTTTAATAGAAAGTCATTAATTAGTCTGACACTGATGTCTGTTAAAATGATCATAAACACAAAACACTGAAGGAGAACCCAGTTTCCATTAGCTAGAACCAAGCTCTGTCCAACAGGTCAAAACAAGCTCAGAACAAAGTGACTGCTGTATCTTGATTGGTGGGCTCGCTTCACACTGCTTTAGTTTTGATGTGACATTTTTATGCGTACAAAAAAGGAAGGACAGATTTGGCCATAATGTCCACTGCACTACAGTAAGATCTTAGAATTTGAAATGTAGTGGAGTTAAAGTAAAACGTTTCCCAGAATGGAAACACTTCAGTATATATATATGCTGCAGTATATCTGTAAATCTGGAAATTTGATACTGGTGGAAAGAATAAATTATTACACATTTCTTAAAATGGAGACAAAAAAGGAGATGAGCTAAATCTCAGTTAATGAGTGGAAGACACATCAACAACCTAGAAAAGATCATCGCTAGAATAACTGTCTACAGATGGTTTGTTAAACCAAGCATGTTTTGGGTGGCACTGAAGCTAGCATCAGCACGGCTGGAGAGACAAGCCAACTGTTCAGATCAGAGACTGTTCAGAGAAGGTTAGAAGACATACATGATGGTGGTATTACATGCATAAGATGATATCTCATCACTGCCCTGAGAAAGAAAAAGAGTATCTTCAAAACGGCAAGTTTACAGGAGGAGGCAAAACTTTCTCACCACTTAATGAAACATGACGAATGGACCAGCAGCAATGTTGGAGCGTCTCTGTTGGTCCATTCATCATGAAATTTCCCTAAAACACAGAATATCTGCTGCTCTCAAACAGAGCGGAGAAAGACGAAGTAATGGAGATATGTTCTCTTATTCGGGTCTGTATAAGACACATCGGTTAGCCATGTTAGTCAGCGGTAGCAGAGGGAGAAGTAATAACAGACTGCTAATCCGATAAACACCTTCACTCCGTTTGTAACAGAGCACCGCCTCCCCTGCGCACATAGGACAAGGTGCCTGTCAGTTTGAAGTACTAGCCAATCCTAGCGCAGGTGGGCGGTGCTTCCCTGAATACAGGTGGGGAAAAAAGAAGGCGAAAGTTGGCGCCAACCAAGAACTCCGCTCTGGGATGAGCAGGACTGTACAGTTACTCTGGATAGCAGGTTTCTCTTCTGGAACTTCCCATTCTGTGAAACGGCTCGTTCATATACATTAATGTCAGAAGGTAAGAGAGAGGGTCACATTTTCACATCCCAGACATGTGAGACAGGTGGCCTATACACGTGACTATCTATCTATCTATCTATCTATCTATCTATCTATCTATCTGTCTATCTGTCTATTTGTCTATCCATCTGTCTGTCCTTTTATCTGTCTGTCTGTCTGACTATCTATCAGCCTTATTTATACCATTTATCTATTTATCTGTCTGTCTGTCTATCAGCCTTCTTTGTCTATCTATCTATCTATCTATCTATCTATCTATCTATCTATCTATCTATCTATCTATCTATCTATCTATCTGGCTGTATATCTATCTATCTACCTATGTTTAATGCTAGGTAGCTGCTGAGTTCTTGTGCCATCTGCAGGGCAGGTGGGAGAGTTACTGCTTATCCAACAAGAGAACTCTGACTTGCACTTATCAGAATTAATATCCAGTTAATATCCAGAGACTTTAACTGACTATACAGCTCGAAACAATACGTTTTTTAGCCTAGAAGTTTCTTTGTCAAATACTTTTCATGTTCTAGAAGTGCCACTGATTCCTCTTCTGCATTCCTCAACTTTATTCCATTCAGAGAAAGCAGTACTAAAATAGCAGCCTGTGTTTGTCAGTGGGGCTGTGTGCTTTTGTGTTAAGTATATGTCTTGTTATTTCCCCTCCATGGGAAGGGAATCTGGCCTGTTTGGATTGGTTTGCTAAATACAGTTTGTCATCCACTCTCAGTGTTCATGTAAAGGCCAGGTTGAAAGAATTCTACTCTAGATCCAGCAACATACTGACTGTGAAGATTGGTCATTTTAAGCAGTGTGACTTCCAGTCTTTCAATTGTTCTATGTTTCAGAATGACATAAAACCAGGTCTTTCTTTTGAAGTAGTCCTTAGCCGACCTTCATGTCTAATAATAAGACATGTCTGATCTGAAGTGTAGCATGACTATTTCATGACCTCCTTCGTCTGTCGTCCATTTGAGCACAGGAAGATGAGGGTCAGAGGCACAGTTAACTATCTGTGTAATTTCACTTGAGAATTAGACAGACTGTTGCTGCCCCTACATGGCCAGACATTGGAAGAGGTGGAGCTGCCCATTGTATGTATGCAGTGCAATGGATGAGTGAGCTTCTGAAGGCAGTTTGTATGTTGTTAAAGGAGAGTACCATACATGTTATGCTTAGTGGCCTGGGACACATACATTCCTTGCTGGAGCAGTAATGTCTCGGCTTTCTCTGACGAAGATGTGGGCTAGCGGGGCGGAGGGCACTTATTTTTGCATACATCTGCTCAGTTGGAACAAAGAAAAAAGAGCTGGTAGAGCCACTTTAAAAAGTGGAAGTAGCTGAATCTGCAGGTGTATGGAAGCGTACGGTCATACGGGTCTACCAGCAGTGGCAAAAATCCCAGTCTACAGGAAATTCTCCTCAAAATTGTGACAGGGAAGGCATCCACCAGATCTGGAACCAACTGTGCAATTATTTGATGTAAGAGTGTCTGAACATTGATGTGGCCTATGTCCAGTACATGCCAAATCCAGTCACAGCTGTTATTCGTGCTTGTGGAGGAATTACACACTATTAGCTATGTTTCAGTCACATGTGACTCTTTTTTTAGTCTGGTGATCTTATTTTCCCTTCCTGTCCTTATGTCTTAATCTATACAGAAATATCTTCTGAAAAATGAATAATTTGTACTTAATAACAGTTTTGACTGGTAGTTAAATAAACGAATGGTGGTTTCTGACTTTTGTTTTGCATTATAAGGGGTGCTATAAGGGGCACTGGCCTGACATTTTGATAAGACGAATGATAGCTTACAACAGTTTCCTCTCAAAGGGACTGTGTAACAGGATGTATATTATATTACAACTGAACTAAATGGGTTACACGTCGATTTGGCGTGCCACCGTCCATATTTGTCTTCTGCTTAGTAGAGAAATAATGCATGTATCTCATTAGTAGCAAGGAAATTGTTGTCCACTGAACAAAATCATATGAAAGTCTTTGCTATAGCACAGCACATCTGGTGTAGAAACTATCAGCACTCTCCACATTGTTGTCAACCACAAGCCCTTCATCAGTAGGCATGGCCACTGGCACTGAGAGAGAGGGGCAAAGCATGGTGCGTTATAGACCAACAGGCTCCACATGGGAACCAGCTGCAGACAAGTGGTTCTCATCCTGTCACAATCAGAAGATAAAGTATATGAGGCCAGTGTGTAGAGCATATTTGTTAGCATTAGTGGAGCTACTGTCCCCAACCTACCTTATTTCAGAGTGTGCTTATGGAATATTTCGCTTACTGATGTGGCTAACACTGAGGTGATATGCATTAATGGTATCTTCTAGTTTTTGCACAAGGTTTATATGCTGCTTGAGTTGATGAGCTGTGATGACCCATAACGGGATACCTTAGGACTTTGGTAATCCCATCCCAAGCCCTGCGGTGCTCCTCAAACTTCCCACTTTGGTGATGTCAACTACGTGCAGACCTATAGGCCAAGGAACCTCAAGGGCTCTTGGTTGAAACATGTTCATTCAGGACAGACTAATGCAGGTTCTGCACGTGCTGCATTGGTGTATTAGTTAGACTAATTTTTTAATGAGCTGTTTTACCTATCAACAGTGGCTCATTTCAGATTCCAAGCATAATGCAGCTTAATGACAAGTTAAATTAACAAGCATAATAATAATTATGCATTTTAGCTCTCATCTGAATATCCTCCTCTCTGCCACATTAGCCATGTTAGTCTGCCAGACTGAGACACTCTGAGTAAGTAAGTATGGGTAATAGGACACTGCTGAGCATGTATTGGCACTGTCCTTTCTGAAGGCCGCTGTAAGGGCATATAGGGTGGTACCAAGCAACCTTCTGAATGCCAGAATGAGAAGTGGGACACACTATACTGCAAGTGTGATGTTTGGGACTGGGCTTTAATCCTGCATGTGTTGGCACAGTATTAACTTCTGGGTCAGTAGAGGCAGTGTGCAAAATACCCCTTGGTATTCAGGGGGTCCCGCGTTGGCTGGCTACTCCAGCGTTGGCTGGCTGCAAACTCACTCGCCATGGTGGCGCTAATGCTAGCTGAAATAGCAGCAACATATTCGGTTTAACAATTCTTCTTCTGGAAATGCCCTTTTTCTAGTTTGCTCATGACATTCACACATTAACTGAGATTTTATACATTATACATGGTGGATAACAACTGACTCTTTCCACCAGTCTTTTAGGAAACTGGACAAGCCTTCAGGTTTACAATTACGCTACAGAATATGTTTTTTAAAGGTATCCCAGGCACAGTTACAGCTGCTAGGCTTTTAAGGATAAACTGGGAGAATCAGTTTGCTACAGTGCCATCCTGAGGCAGAGCAGTGCCGCAGCTGTAGTTAGTTAATAAGAAAGACAGAAGCTCTTTGATTGTGGCTTAAGCAGCTTAACCATTACCTTTTGCCACTACCATAATGTTATAATATATGTATTGAGGTATGTGAGTTTGAGGCATTCAGGGAGTGCAAGGTAAATTAATTTCCTGTATTTCACACCTTGAGTAGAGCAAACTCACTAAAATGTAATATTGCCCTCAAGACCAGCTCTCCTGAAGACTGCAATCTGTTTAGGTGGGGAGCATGTTTTTATTGTTTACATGTTATTAAAAAATAATAATAATAAATATTGAATAAATATTGTGATGTCAGAGCAGATGGAAGATGGCATGGGAAAGATGACATTTCAAATTGGATGGTTTTTATTGGAGTAGAGGAGAACAGCTGCTAGTGCTGGCTGACATAGCCAGAAAACAAGCAGGCCGCTGCGCGTAGCCACACTTCCCATGCGAGAATGAGATATTAACAGGATGCTACAATATACTGCAGAAATGTTTCTTAAAGAGATTTAAAAAATATTTGATATATTTAAGATGATGCAATGGCACGGTCACTCAGTGGGCAGGGCCGTGGTCTCACAGCAGGAGGGCCTGGGTGCCTAGAGTCCTTTCTGTATGGAGTTTGCTGGTTCCCCTGTGCTTGTATGGGTTTCCTTCGTGCCATTAGGCAAGTCTGAGATACTTAATTGCCCCTAGGTCTGCCCTAAGATGGACTGTCCAGTGTGTTTTCTGCCTTTCGCCCAATTAGCACTGGGATTGGTTCTAGCACCCCCGTGACCCAGGAGGATAAGAGGTTCAGATGATGAATGAGTGAATGATTAAATGGTATCCAGCTATTTGTTTTATATGATAGGAAACCTAATAAAAGAAGTGCTAGCTGAAGTAAATACAGAGTTGTGTCCTGTTGTAGGTAGGGTTAGCACATGTGTTAGGGATAATGTCATAAACATGTATTAGGTTTTATGATACATATAACTCTGTAGCCAAACTATTTATTTATTAAACAAAAAATATGTCATAATACAAATATGTGTCCAGTTACTGGTGTTCCCTTTGTTCTTTTATACAAGCCAACGATAAAAATGAATGAAACATTATTGATGTCATTTGGTTGATGTTGAATGTATATATTTGTAATTCTGTTTAAGTTAAACTCTCTGATTATTTCTATTTTATTCCTTTATTGAAACCTTAACATTGTGCCAACCACCCACATGATGCAACCAACCCATGTAGAGGCTGGTTGGCACAAGTGTACAATAAAGTGATACATGCGCTAATTCCAGATATAAAAAAGCTTTTCTGACATTAAACATGGCTATTTTTAGCTGAGATGTTCAGCATTCACTTGGTGGTTTCCACTTGATATTATTTGTGATGCCTGGGCCACATGGCAGAACGCAAAACCTGCAGGTGCCCTCCACTGCTGTTGCAGATGTTATCAAGGGTTTCTTTGACTCTGCATGTGGAAAAGATTCTTATCAGATGAACGTTGCCTTGTATTAAGGTATGTTCAATCTTCTAATCAGCACATCCATGACATGCCAGATCAGTTGAGCCTGCAGTTGAACTCGCAGCATGGCGTTTGGCTTTGAACTCTCATGATACTCAGAAGGGAAGCAGGATGTGAAGACTACCGTGTACTTCTGTACAGTGTGGATGAGAATGAGAAAGAGGAAGGCACTGGCTGGGCGTGAGCTGGGCCTTAAGCAGGGGGCCTTTGGTGTGTGCTCATAAATACCCTAAAACAAGGTTCAATGCCACACGACACCACCAAGGTATAGTTCTCCGCTAGCTCCTGTCAAGTTCAGGTCTCAGGGCAGGCTTGAAAAGGTCATGCTGACTAAAAGCTTGCACAGGTTGCTTTTCTGGTGTGCCAGTACAGAGTCGTAAAGTCCTTTTTAAAGGTTGTCACGTTAGCATTGTGTCAATGTGCTTGGTGCTATAAAGAGAACCCTATAAACCACTGAGTTCCCATGCCCCCGGGAATGCTCTGAATGTCTGCTCAGGACCTGTCGTTAGCACCTGTAATATTGGACTACGGTTTTACGAGATGCCGTGTTTTGCAGGAATGATGGATATGTGAGAGAATGTAGAATAACTTGAAGGTAACAAGCCCCCCCCCCCACCATACGGTTTTTATTGTTTCAAATATGCTAAACTCAGGAAATAAACAGAAATTGTGCACTGAAAATGTACATATTGAAGTTGCACACGAGATTTATTCCCCCGGGAGCTTTCTGGGTTCTGTTGATCTAATCTTTCATCTTGCTGGATTATAGTAATCTATGGATTTGTATACAGTTGTACAAGAGACGTTGTTTAAAACGAAAGAAGAAAGGGCAGGAAATCCCTCCAGGCACAGGCTAGAAGGCGCAATTAGCGTAATATAGGCCCTAGAAATAATATGCCCATGCATGTGACATAAGCAAGAACGGGTCTTATCACTATACCTGACTGACCCAACAGCCACACTTGCGGACATTCAGCAAGCAGTGATGCCCTCCATGAGTCAACGTGCTAGTGCCAGCCCCATTAGTAGATGACTGCATGATGCAGTGCTACATGCGTGAAGACTGTTGCGACGACTGTCCTTAACACCACATCATCGTCACCCAACACTGCAACTGGTGTCACTCCACCTCCACCCATACCACAAAATCTGCAGGAAGTGTGTGAGAATATTCAAGCTGCATGGGATGGATTATCACGGGACACTATCAGGAACCTCTACAACCTCATGCAGACACGTCTGGCAAGTTGCATTAGCAAACATGGTGGCCTTAAGCCATACTGAGAGACACTACTTCTTTATGTGTAGCTCAATAAATATTGATCATATCAGTCTAAATTTATCATCATTTATTGCTCCTGGTAAGCTACATCTTCCTTCCCAATAGCATAGCATTCCGACACTTCCTTCTGGGTGCAACAAATTGCATACAAATTATACATTCTGCACAATACAAAATTCACCAAGCAGGCTCTTTACCCCAGGTAGAAGGTCCCTATAGTGGGACTAGATGGCCCTTCTTTTTCTTGTGCTGTAAAAAAGAAATTGTCTGCTATTCCAGTTTATTTCCCCGAACTGTGTGTAGGTTTAGGGATCATTATCCTGTATGTGGTACATTCTTGCACAGCTAGAGTTTAGTTTTACAGTAAATGGACATGGGTGGCCATACCCACCCCAACCCCTTCCTCTTATAACCAGCTTTCACAGACGGTGATATCGCCAAAATTGATATTGACTCTCACAAAGTGCTTGAGCAACCAAAACATGCTTCTTATGTACAGCTCTGCTTGTAGTTGTTATAGTGGAACAGAAGTACTTGAAGGATGTGCCAGAGGTTTTGTTCGACCCGGCTGTTGCCATTTGCTGTTACTTTGGTTTAAGGCAATTTTATATCGAGAGCCAGTTTAAAAGTGACAACACAGCCACTGCTTGGAAGCAGCTCACATGCTCTCTACTCTTGCACTCTCTTGCAATCTCAGTTCAGAACTTGACCTGAAACTACCAGAAAACCTCTGCCCTTTCATCTGCAGGTTCAAATGCTGCTCCATGCTACTTGTGTCTGCGACCATGCACCGCTCTGCACCCCTGGAAATCGGTGCAGTGTGCCATGTTTATTTTCATGTTGTGCTCACCAGATTTCTACTTACATTGTTATTTTCCTTGGCTGCAGCCTGCGGTCTGCATGGCAGCACGTAGACTTCACTGAAGCGGAGTGAAAAACAAGACCACATGGCCACATGGTACCCAAGAAAATGTCCCTCTTCCCCAGAGCTTTTTACAAGGTAGAATAAAAAGAAGGTTTTCTCATTCAGCAACGTGAAAGACGTCCTTTTCTTCTCCCGAGGGGCGTTAGCACAAAATATCCCAGCCCATGCTATTTTATTTTTATCATCCATATATACAAATTATTTGGGGTGAGTCCGGTCGCCTTGACGCACAAGAGCTGCTAAACAAAACAAAAATATAAATTGGGGCAGATTGTGCCCATGCATTGCAAATGAGCAAGTGACACCAAGAACTGCATCCAGAATACAACTCCAGTGACTGTTACGCTACTTGACTATGAACTGCTGTGAAGATTATTAACTTACACTCATCATCAAAAGAATAGTTGTGCCCTTGCTGGGTGGGTTTAACATCGTGAGACATGCAAACGATTCGAGTTTCACACTCAGCCACGCATGTGATGCAAGTAACGACGGGTCTTATCACTGTACCTGGCTAACCCAACAGCCACAACTGCCAGCATTCAGTGAGCAGTGATGCCCTCCATGAGTCATCCTGTTAGTGCCAGCACCATTGGCAGTCGGCTGCATGGCACAGGGCTACATGCAGGCAGACTGTGATGACAACTGCCCCTAACACCACGTCAACGCCTGCAATGCTGTGATGCCAGATTGTTTTGGAGTGACTCGGTAGTGGGTCATCTTCAGTGATGAGTCCTGCTTTTGTCTTAGTTGAGATGACCAACGAACCCATGTGTGGAGGCACCGTGGTCAGCACCTGGTGAACTGTTTGTTGTCACTCGTCACACATCCAGAAGGCCTAATGTCACTCTCAGTCTCCACCCCTACCACAAAATCTGCAGGAACTGTGTGAGAATATTCAAGCTGCATGGGATGGATTATCTAATGAGATAACATTAACATTAACATGTATGAACAGATATGCTAATAGATGTACAACATGTAAATACATAGACAATGTTCCAGTGCATAATGATAAAGTATGATGATAAAGAGTAGAGAGAGAGAGTAGAGTAGTAGTAATGTCCAGCTGGTGCTCAGAGAGCCTGTCCTGTTAGTGGCTTAGTGTACACTAATGTCCCGGCACAGCGCAGAGGTGTTGTACAGGGTGATCACAGTAGGTACAAACAGTCTCCTGTACCTTTCCTGGCTGCATTCTGCTCCGCTGTTTGACCTGTATGACATGGAGGGGCTGCAATGTGTTGTCCAGGATAGCAGTGAGTTTGTTAACTGTCCTCCTTTCAGTTATGGCCATCATGGTGATCATGCAGCCCTACTGGTCTTAGATCGTGTTTCACAATGAGCCTCATGGACTCTCAATAATACCTGCTGTTTTTTTAAATCCCTTTTTGCAGGAACCTGAAAACTCAACTACTCTGGGAATTTGAAGATGCTGATATTGAGGGCGCTGACATTGCTGTTGCTTCTCACCTTCACACACTTAATAGAAGATGAGGATATTCGTGCAGGTATGCATGCAGATTCTGCCAGGCTCCAGGCAGATTCAAAGTCACAGTTTGGTGCTAATGACCCTGTTATCATACTGACAGTTCTAGATGTATGTTTAGACAGAATGATGCTATGAAATCTATTTATAAGGTTCACAAAAATATGTGCTGTGCCGAGTTATTCAGCATGTGTATGTATCTTTTTGCATCTCAAAAGCTACAGGATCATGTATCCACTTTCTAATAAACTTCATTCCTCAGGAAGCAACAGCCATAAAACTGATCCCAGATCAACACTCTTGCTCTGAACATTTTAACCAATCTGTGCTTCTGTGTTTCTGTACCTGCCGTTCTGTAGGTTGCAGCACAGCTATGAATGATCTTGTGTATATCCTTGATGGTTCTTGGAGTGTGGGCGATGAAGACTTCGAGAAGGCCAAAAGCTGGCTGGTCAATGTCACCAGTGGCTTTGATGTGAGTGCGCTCTACTCTCAGGTGGCCGTGGTGCAGTACAGTGACACGCCTCGGCTGGAGATAGCACTGGGCCAGCACCAGAGTGCTGAAGCGCTCACTAATGCAATCCGGGCCATCACATACATGGGGGGCAACACGCAGACGGGCGATGCCATCCAGTTTGCTGTCGACCACGTCTTTGCATCTTCGCAGCGTGGCAAAACTGTTAAGAATCGCATTGCTGTGGTGGTGACGGATGGCAAGTCGCAGGACGACGTGGTGGATGCCAGTGAGATGGCTCGAGTGGAGGGAATCATCGTGTTCGCAGTGGGAGTAGGCTCAGAGATCACCAACTCAGAGCTGATAGCCATCGCTAACAAACCCTCCGGTGACTACGTCTTGTATGCGGAGGACTACACAAACATCGACCGCATCCGTGACTCCATGAAGCAGAAGCTGTGTGAAGGTGAGGCTCTGAGAGGAGAGGAGCACAGTCAAAGCCTTTCTGAGGCGTGTACAGCAGTGTCAGGGTGTGTTGAGGTTGAATATTTAACACACGAATGGATTTACCCTGAGTTTGAGGTTCATCTGGCTTGTGGTTGCACATGGTGTCCATTTTTATTAGGTACACCTATATTACTTTTTGAAGAGTGTGTAGACACCCCTGCTATTTAGTGTATTCAGCTACTTTAGGATGCACCCCTTGCTGACTCCAACATTCAAATAGGCCCACAGAGCTTGTATAATCTCCACAGAAACGCCTTGCCAATTGAACAGGGTGCTCTGAAGCAGCCACGCACAACTCTGAGCTCACCATGCTCAACACCAACGCTGGCTAGAATGCTAAAAGCCTGCATAAGACAGTGTATCAGTGAAACTGTGCTCTCTGGAGTGATGGAGCTCAATCCAGTTGGAATAGAAGTGGAAAATACTTGAGTAATTGTACTGAAGTGTTAATGAAAGATTTGTGCTTTGCTTATGTACTACTGAAATGGAACATTATACCTTTAATTATCCTCAAATATTAATGTGGTTGGTGTGGCTCAGTGGATAAGACCCCTACCCACCAAGGAGCTAACACACCATCTGGAAGATGGGGGTTCGAGTCCCAGTCTGGGTTACTATGCTGTGCTACACCAAGTAGAGTCCTTGGGCAAGACTCCTAACACTACATTGGCCTACCTGTAATATGAATACCCTTGTAAGTCGCTCTGGATAAGAGTGTCAGGTAAATATTATCAACTATTATTTTCAAGACAAATAATACTCTTTACATTTTTATTTAGACCATTGAAGTACAAACTACTACTCAAACGAAACAGCCCATTCTGCTAATTTGTCATGTAACCACTTGTCATTTAATTATCAAAACATTTACTTTTGACTTTATGCACTTGGGTGTGTTAAATATACATACTTTTAATTACCTTATATTTTTGCACCATACTTATAATTTTACTTGAGACAATTTTGGTTTATTTAAACATGGGTACTGTATGAGGATAATTTTCACTTGTCCTTTTCCTCCACTGCTTTTGGATGAGTTGTGATCCAGAAGTAATCAATCACCCAACATCAAAACTGACCTCACTAATGCTTTTGTGGCTTAATACAATCAAATCCTCACAGCGGTGTTCCAACATCTAGTGTAAAACCTCCACAGAGGAGTAGAGACCTTGACCACAGCATGATTTCAGATGAAACACTGGATGAACAGGTGTCTGCAAACCTTTGGATTCACAGTGTGTCATATAGGTGCACTACTATTCAAGATTCAAGATTCAAGCGTTTATTGTCATATGCACAGAGAAACAAGCAGTTGCACTGTACAGTGGAATTCTTACTCTGCACTAGCTCCCAGACTTCAAGTACTAACAATTACAATATAAATACTAAGTATTAAATAAGAAAGAAAAGACCAGAGGGAAGAAAAATAGAGATGTATGTATATAAATTAGGAAAATGTACAACATATGGTGTATAAGACTGTTTTGGGGTCACAGCCCTGCTGAGAATGGTGCGCTACCCATATGACAATTTATACGTACAGTATACACATACAATCTGGTCAGTGGTGGTCTTTTGTAGTTTCCTTTTCCATTGATGGACATGGTAGAGGTAGCTGAAATTCTGCATAGCAGTCAAATGACTATGATCAGTAATTATGTTAAGCTTGGTGGATAATGTAAATTTACCTAAATGATTATATATTAGCAGAATTACTACAATAAATTAAAATGGTCTACATGCCACACAGACAGAATGTAACACAGTTAACTAAATAAGAAAGAAAAATAAATATGCATGTATATAAATTAGGAAAATGTACAACACATGCTGTATAAGACTGAAATGTATAGGAGCAGAACATTGTACAGTATGCAGTATTAGTGCAAATAAATGACAGAACTGTGCAACAGCACCCAAATATAGATTCAAGAGCGGCGTGCAGAGACATCTGCCTCAACAGTCTCCATCTTGCATTATATGTATAAATATTAATCCTTTCATCTGTTAAACTTTGCACAGAATATGAGCCACCCTCTGCATCGTATCGATAGACAGATACCAGTATAAGACCACTCTCTGCTAGTTTACCTGCTCGAGCACGCCTGATTGAACTTGCCTATTGATTGGCAGGTTTAGTTTGAGTAGAGGAACTGCCAAACTGTGCTGGGCACCGGCCCTACAGAACCGAAGTGTTGCACCCCTGAACTAACAAGTGTATTCAGTTGTATGTAAAAGTTGAAATACCCCTTATTAAACTACGTTATGTCGATTTTCTAATTGATGATAACAGGGTACAAACCTAAACCTGGCATAATTCTGCAAATTTAAGTGCACAATTTCTGTTTATTTGTGTGTTAAAGTATTGGAAAAATAACATAAAATATATTGTCTTAACTGATGGATAGGCTGCATGTTTTCTTTTTTTACCCAATATGTTAATTAGCAGTAATTATGTGTTGAAATGTGCATTCTCTATACTTATTTTCGTGTCTTTTTAACAGGGATGCCAAAAACCTTTGCCTATAACTATAATTATAAACAATAGTTATTTTTTTTTCCTTGAGCTAGTTTGTTAATTATCTTCTTACCCACTGATGTGTGCAGCACTGCTGTGCTGTTGTACCAGCATCACGCCGACTAATTTCCAGCATTGCTATGTTGGGGTCACAGCCCTGCTGAGAATGGTGCACTACCCATATGACAATTTATACATACAGCATACACATACAATCTGGTCAGTGGTGGTCTTTTGTTATTTCCTTTCCATTGATGGACATGGTAGAGGTGGCTGAAATTCTGCATAGCAGTCCAATGACTATGATCAGTAGTTATATTAAGCTTGGTTGATAATGTAAATTTAACTAAATGATTATATATTAGCAGAATTAGTAATAACTGACATTATCCAAAACGCAACTTGTGAGCATTATAGAGCTTCATCACATAGCTTGCATTATCCATGATGGTAATATAGTTATCATAAAATCATCAGCGGGGTAAGCTTCTAATATTGCATGATAAATTATAATGGTCAGTTAACATCCACTGGTTGACCACGTTTGTTTGACTGGATAAGAAAATATTGCTGGCTTCCTTTTTATGGACAAGCTTGTCCACTTTATTTTCTACTGGAGTATAGATCATATCATGTACTGGAAGTTTAATTTGTTTGTATCACTGAAAAGCATAAGTGGTGTTCAATGCATGTGTGTGTCAGTTAGTCAGGTGTTGATGTTCTGTGTGTATATGCTAAAATTAAGTTCAGTCTTTTTTTCTTTTTGTAGATTTATTTTATTAAGCATAGATTAGAATTATGTGACTAACAAGCAAATTAAGATTAAAACATGAGTCTCTTTGCGGGTTTAAGGTGGTAGGCACTTCAGACTCCTGCAGATGGTGCTGCACGGGGATGATGGGACTATAAATACCTGCGGGGTGTGAGTGACGGGATTCATAGATCGAGAAGAGGTGGTACGGTGCAGTGAATGTGTTGTTCGATGTGTGGAAAATGGGTCACAAAGCAGATGTTAATGATTGGCTAAAAGGAGTGACTGCATTTGGGCATATCAAAGGCCATAGTGTGAAGGAAGTAGCTGAATTTGCAGGTGTATGGAAACTTAAGGTCATACGGGTCTACCAGCAGTGTCTACAATCCCCGTCTATAGGAAATGCTCCTCAGAATTGTGCCAGGGAAGGCATCCACCAAATCTGGCTCAACTGCACTGCTCTTTGATGCAAGAGTGGCTGAACATTAATGGGGCCTACTTCCAAATCAAATCAAATCACAGCTGTTATCCATGCTTGTGGAGGTATTACAGGCTATTGGATATGTTTCAGCCACAGGTGACTATTTAAGCCTACATGTGTATGACCTACAGGTGTGAGTTTGTTTGTGTTTTTTTTTCCTTAGGGTAAACATGCCATCACTACAACAAAAGTAAACCACTAAAATGTTGGAAGTGTTTTAGTTTGTAAGGATCATTCAGAGGAAACACTCTCTTTGGGCATGTGGGATTTTAATGATGTTCCAGAATACCAGGTTTCAAGCTGACAGTTAAATGCAGAGTGTGATGAGAGACAATGATTGTTAGATTGTCAGGTACTGAGAGGTCATGCAGAGGACGTTTCCTAGTTTGAAAGCTTGTGTGACTCACGGTGTTATGTTGTAGGAGGCTTCCATAACACTGCTTCTGCTCACCTGCAGAGTCTGTTTGTCCCACGCGTATTCCTGTGGCCTCTCGGGATGAGAAGGGCTTTGAGCTGATACTGGGGATGAAGATCCACGAAAAGGCCAAGAAGATCCAGGGCTCCCTGGGGTCTGAGACAGCCTACCTCCTGAACAAAGGGCTGGACATCACTGAGAAGACAAGGTAAGCAAAAAAGATAAAGTTGCATTTTATGAAAAATCCAACTTCTGAATTCCCGGAGCGTGCTGAAGTCCCACAGGATGAGAGCCGGACGCACTAAAACAACACTGGTCATGGAGCTTTGTTGAGGGCCCCTGTGTAGCTGGCCCTATGTAACCAAACACCCCGAAATGATATGGATGCCTGGCCGGCTGATGAGCAATACATAGATAGAGAGATCCCTCTGTCCTTCACTGAGAATGAGAATGGAGTAAACTGATGTGGCACATCTGTGACTAGAGCCCAAATTCCAGCAGTAGATGCACACTTTGGAACTGCTTAATTGAGTGCACACTTGTTTTGACAGTCCCTCTTGACGTCTTTCTCAACTGCACAATTATTTCAACAGTCACTAGTTCATTAATACCAGACAGTGATGATTAGCTAGTGGCTGTACTAATGTATGCATGGCCAATTATGGGCTCTGAGCAACAGCATCACTCCAGCATGCAAGCTCCTGTTCAAGGTATGAAGGTCACCTGGGTGTGTTTATGATGTTGTCTGAAATGTGTTTGAATGTACAGTAATACTGAATGTATGGCCATGAACATGTCCTAGCAGATGTCATATGCTGTCATGAGTTGTCATAACAAGTTCTGTTCAGCAAAGTAACAGTGTCATGTTACCATTATTGGTCATTCTCATGACAGAGGGCATAATATTTGATGTCATTATGCTTATGCCACATGCTTAGTGTACTCGAGTTAGCCATCATGACATCAAACATTATGGCATCTCTCATAAGGTAATGGTAATGTGGCACTGGTATATTATTGTATATCATATATATAACACATGACAGCATGTGACATCAGCCGGGACTTGTTTATGTCATGGTCATGTCAGTGTCATGTAGAAGACTTCATTGAGAGTTTTAAAGAATGTACCTTTCGTTTATTGTTCTTTCAAAATATTTTGTTCGTATGACCAATGGGATTTCCTTACTGCTTTCAAGGGAAATCTTCCCAGAGGGTCTTCCCCCCTCCTATGTGTTTGTAGCCACTGTGCGTCTGAAGGGGGCAGCGAGGAAGGAGAAGTTTGACCTCTGGAGAGTGCTTTCTAAAGAAGGACAAGTGCAAGTGGCTGTGACACTACACGGGAATGATGAGTCTGCTATTTTCACTACCACGGACACAGCAGATGCAGAACAAAGAGTCGTTTTTAATGCACAGGTTTGTTTTTTTTATGCATTCAATTGCATTATGTATGCACCTGATGCATTGTTTTTCTGTGTTCCACAAACTGGTGAACTGAGCTTAAAAATTAGACTTCTGTGTGTGCAGATGAGACACACCACAATTGGCCACCATCCTTGTACACTAACTCAGTGTCCACTTGCTTCTTAAAAACATCTAGCGTTAGCTTTGCTAGCCAATAACATCAGCTAGGTAGGTAAGGTAATTGTAATGGAAAAGTGGAGGATACACAATCCAATAAAAGTATTATCTCATATGATAATAGGGAAAAACAGTAATGTAATTAAGGAAACTGGATATATTTAAGGATTATATTATATATTATATGAGAAAAGTACAATCGGAATTCATCTGTTAACAGTGGGAAAAGTCTTTAGTGAAAAGTATAAATGGAATCCAGCTAATCTACACCCACATACAATCCAGGCACAAAATACATGGTAGTACAAGGTGTAACAGCTTAAAGTTCACCTAGTCAGTTAACTAGCAAGACCTTGACGGGGAATTCTTCAGATTTTCTGCATAATTTAATGGTTATGAAATGGTGCATCGTAGTGAAACCTCTGACTTTCTTTACAGGGCTGGTGAGCGTCTTCAATGCAGATTTAGTCGTTTTCATGTCAGTGTCAGTTTTATTAATAAAGTACATTTAAACACAACAGCTGTCGACCAAAGTGCAGAACAATATAGCAAAAAATATAAAACAACACAATAACGCATCTGAGAACAGTTTAAATATGATATATAAAGCGATATTTAGCTGCCTTTCTAACAATACTTTTTACTGGAATATTCTACATAGCTAATTTAATTATTAATTATTGTAGAATAGTAAATCGTAAATAAAGTTTTTCTTTGAGGGCTAGCTTGCGTATTAATGCCATGCATGTATCTCTCTGCAGTTAAAGGATTTTCCAAAATATGTTTTATTACCAAATCTCAAAACTGTCGTATCACAATATCTTACACTTGAGGCATCATATTTGTAATCACCACAGTGAGCAGCTGTGAATGGAGCATTTCATATCAAACCACTCTGAATGACTTTGTTTACATACTAACATTTTAATTACACAGGGACTTGAATTGAGTACAGGTGCATTGAGGAGTGTGTGTGAACCACTCTTACCACATCTCTCTCTCTCTCTCTCTTACTGATTATGCACTGACAGCATGGCCAACTTAGTTGTGACAACACACTAGGTAATGTTCCCAGTATTGGGACCATACATAAATTCATGTAAGCTTGGGGCCATATATATGTATTCGAGAAGCCCATGGTGTCCCAGTATATGGCTCACAGTGGGCAACCACTGGACCCACATAGGCATGTTTGCATGGCAGATACTGAACCCAAAGGCTGTAAATGGTAAAACTCTGGATCCATTTTTCAAAGCACCTTTGTAATGATCTCAAAGCACTAATGTTTCAGGATGTGCGAGTAACGCAGGCAGTACAGTCAAAAGCCATGGAGAAGCGGAGTTTCCATTTGCCTTCTTCACAGTGTACAAGAGCGAAAGCTTGTTTTGGAAAAGGCAGGAATTCAGCCAGTTTCCCTTGTGGCACTGCAAGTCTTTCGTAAGTGCCATCCTAGCTATGTATTTGAGGAACTGGATGCATCAGATGTTCCCACTTGGTTGTTTTAGAAGCTCAGTCCAGCACTTTTAACAGAGATGTCACTGTGTCTCTGCAATTCAGTTGCATTCATATAAATACTCCTGCGGCTAGTTGTTTATTCATTCACAATTAATGCCCTGTATATGGTCATAAGTACATTTTAAACAAGATGTTTGTCAAAAGTCTACTGAGTGCACTAAACCTTCTGTAGCAGAATTACAACTGATCCATATATAATAACTAATTTACACGTCTCTAAATGAATCAGATCTTTTTACTTGGCTGGAGAGAAAGACTTTCCTTCTGACACTCATCATCAAACAAATGGTTGCACCCAGAACGAAGTGTCTGATTGCAGTGCTATTGGGAAGGAAGATAAGTGTTACCAGGAACAGTAAATGATGATAAATTTAGACTGATATGAGCAATATTTATTGAGCTACACATACAGAAGTCTGTCTCTCAGTATGTCGTTGGGCTGCAATGTTTGCTAACGCAGGATCCCAGACATTTCGGCATGGAGTTGTAGAGGTCCCTAATGGTGTCCTGTGATAATCCATCCCATGCAGCTTGAATATTCTCACACAGTTCCTGCAGATTTTGCCGAGAACAAGTCAGGAACCTTTATTCTGTAGGCGCATAAGCTATCCCAAATAGTCCACACTGTATAGGCCACTCTCTCAGCCTGAATCATCGCCATGCTGTGAGGCCTTAATCTGTTCTCTCATATCACAGAGGCTTTTTGATGAACGCTGGCACCAGCTGAAGATCCTGGTCCGGCCGAGCCGTGCCGTCTTTTATGTCGATGATGAAGAGATCCAAGACGTAAATCTGGAGCCAGCTGTGCCCATTTACATCAATGGCAAGACTCAGATATCCAAACGCTACAGTTCTGAGGCCACGGTTCCTGTGAGTACCAAGAACCAGAGCATGCACTACTGAAATAGCTTTATGTTCTGCCCAGCATTGCCAGACAGCCAGAGCCTATGTAAATATACGGCATAGAAGGCCACAAAAACTTTGAACAGCTGAATACATAAAACAATGCAGAGTTTATAGTTTTACTCTGGCCTGTAGGAAGGTAATTACAAAAACTGCAAGGGCTTCATTGTTCACACATTTGCAGTGACCCAGTCTATACACGGCTATTCGTGTAGAGCACAGTACTGTTGAAATAATTATTATCCTGTATGCATTTTCAAAGATCGAAATCCAGAAACTAAGGCTCTATTGTGACCCGTTCCAAAGCGAGAGAGAGACTGCGTGTGAAATCTATTCTGTGGTAAGTGTGCATCTTAATACCATCTCTTTTATCAGCACCACTTACCTTATATTTTGTTGGTGGATGGCTTTGTGCAGTTACAATTACAGTGTATTATACAGTATAAATGTATATGTGCACAGTGAGGTATATATTCTAGTGTATATTTGAAGGTACACACACACACACACACACACACACAAGGCGGTACATAGGTGGTACAGTGCAGTGAAAATGGGTCGTAAAGCAGATTTGAATGATTTGCTAAAAGGAGTGATTGCATTTGCCAAAGGCCATAGTGTGAAGGAAGTAGCTGAATTTGCAGGTGTATGGAAGCGTACGGTCATACGGGTCTACCAGCAGTGGCTAAAATCCCAGTCTACTGGGAATTCTCCTCGGAATTGTGCCAGGGAAGGCATCCATCAAATCTGGCCCAACTGCACAATTCTTAATTTAATTTAATTTAATTTAATTCATTATTAAGAGTGGCTGGACATTGATGTCATCTACATCCAGAAACTTGTCCAGTCCATGCCAAATCGAATCACAGCTGCTATTCTGCTATGCTCATGTAGGTTTTACAAGCTATTAGGTATGTTTTAGTCACAGGTGACTATTTTTTTGTCTGGTGAGCTTGTATACTTTGTGTATTGCTGCTGTCAGAACAAACTGCATACCTGCATTTCTGTTTGTTTTTTCAGTTCATGACAAAATTGGAAAAAGCCTTTTGTTCTTTACATTGTAAATACATTTCATGATGAATGGGCCAACATAAATGACCCGGAAAGTCTGGTTCTATTGACCTACGTTTAAAGTAAAGTATGTTTTTTCCTTCTCCTGTAAAGTTGTAATTTTGTTCAAACAGCAGCAATAGGTGCAAACCAAGGAGGTACTATTAGCGCTTAAACAGCTAATGGCACTTTTGGCACAACTTCAGAACAGCAGTGCTTAACATCAGAGACACTGTGTGTCCTTGGGCTTTCCAGCTGTTTTGATGTAAATTGTGCAAAGATGGCAAAAAAAAAAATATTTTACACAGTGCAGGATTTTATGCAATAAATTTTCACCAAAGTAATGATAAATTCATTATAAATGATAAAATAATCATAATAAAACATCTTCTCTTTATCTGACAAACACGAATCTGAGATCAGTTGAAAGTTTAGAATATGCACTTTTAACAACATTTCTCTATGAAAGGTGATAATGGCGACATCTAAGGTTGAAAGTTAGTAGCACATGTACACACCTGGGGTCACATCTCTGAGATTTCCTTCACTGTGAACGTTGTCTAACCTTTGGTCTCCCTTTCTTCTTTTACTCGTACAGGATGACGAGAGGGTAAGTGAAGTTATTGATGTTATTCTCCAAATGTTTACAGTTTGATCTGAGCATGGCTGCAGTGTGCGTTTTCCCCCCTCAGTGTCCCCTGGACAGGACGCCGCCTGAGGACACAAAGGAGGAAGAGGAGTGTGACTGTGGTGGGGGGATTCCTGGACCACCCGGACCACCTGGACCACCCGGGACGAAGGTCAGTTTTCTCCAGCTGATATCTCACACACAAATGATGCATTATGTTATATGTAAATTCATTTTATTTAACAAAAAAGTTCGTAAAGTCCATATATGCTGACAGTGCTGTATATGATTGAATGGAAATATGTGGCATAATGAAATGAAGATCATACAGTGACTTTTTTTTAATAATCACTCTACAGGGTGAGAAAGGAGAGCATGGACCTTCAGGCCCTGATGGTAAGCCTGTGAGTACTCGCTGATGCTTCTATTAACTTGCTTTAGAAAGAACAGTGTCCACTGCTGTCACAGAAATACAGTATGCTGAATCCAGGGCTGGAGTGGGATTTGTTTTCCAAACCGGGAATTGTTTAATGCAGTCGAATTCTACATACTCTACGTACACACCACATGACACCACCAAAGTAACTTTTTTAATCAAATCTGTGCATTTTCATCTTTTTATGTCTTCAAATAAATAAATAAATAAATAAATAGTTTATAATAATTGTATTATTAATACACAATACAATTATTTTTATATTATTATAAACTATACAAAGAATACTAACTACTTTTGCTGTTGCCTTAAACATGGCATAAATGACAAATGTCATTATGCAACAAATTAATCATGTTAGGTTAAGATTCTATCGACATTTCTCACTGTCCACCTGCTTGCAAATGTCCTCATCCTCTGTAAATAGCATTTTCATTCTCCTCTTCTCTGTGCCACTTTGTTTTTTAGAGTTCTTGTTGCTGCTGTCCATCTTTACATGATTCACTGGTTGTTTTCACACCATCACACGGGATTTTTAGAAATTCTGGTACCACAGTCTGATGCTATAGCACTCCTACAGGTTTCTGAATTTCACTTAAATATCATTAAAGATGGAAAGGGAAATGAGAACAGGAAGCTTACTTCAGCTTCATCTAATCTCAATTACTGCTGGTGTAGCCCCTGAATTACAACAGATATACACTAGGGGTGTCTCTTAAAGTACTCCCTAGTTCAGTAGTGAGGCCATTTTTTAGGGTGTCTCACAGTCAGAATTGCTGCACTGAACTGGAACTTCCCTGAAAGTTCCTACAATGCACTGGAAACAGCTCCATCTCCATTTTCAGAAAGTTTTAAAATGGAGGATGAATACTGCATGTTATCTCTCTTGCCTTCTCACCTGGAAAATAAAGTATAAAATATGTATTTTTCACATTTGTGAACAAAAAACCTACTGACAATAAGAGTTTTGGTTTAGCAAGACACAGTTATCATGCGTTATCGGTTTAATGCTAACTGAAACATTCACAGCATCCTGTTAGCTACATTGCTAACCAGATCCAAATGTTCCTGATTCACAATTGCTTATAAGTTTAGATGTTAATGATCACCACTACCTACAAAATAATCACATGCTATATTTATTGCAATACAGCACATGACATTTCCCAAGTATTACATTTTATTTATTCATTTTCTGAACAAACCTTGACATTAAAGTAACCCGGCGTGCTAACAGGCTATAGCTAACAGGCTAGGCCTATTTGGAAATCATTCCATTACAAACTTTACTGTTTTAATGTCTTTTCAGTTATCAGCTGACTGCGTTCAGCTATAGCTGCTACAAATTACTTAGACTTATTATGATTACGGTGCTAGCAATGCTAACAGAATTAGCATTTATGCTAACATTGTTAATCATCTGCAGAAAGGCTTAATTTTAATTTGAAAGATTTCTTTGTGTGACTGACACATGATTGTCTGGGTCTCAGGGTAAACAAAATGAGACTGTTCATGAAATGGCTGGAATATTCCTTCCCAAAAATGACAGTATGGCTAAGCACAGCTTAGTGGTTGAGCTTCCCAGTCGAAGTTGTTGGTACTTTGTCATTGCATAGTGTTTTGGCATCCATGTCACATAGAGTAGTCAGTGTCCCAATGTTCCCACCTCCAAGGATCTAGGCAGTGTTCATATATGTACTGATTTACTACCTACAAAACTAGTGAGTGAACCGAAACAGATTTGAATGTAAATTTTACCGTTTGTCTGAGCATTCTTTTGCTTATGAGCGAGTAGCCAAAAAGGCCAGCGGCCCAACCAAAATTCTCCCATCTCTCCCGACTACCCACTCCAGCATTGGCTACATCTAGTAATCACATAACTTTGATTGTCTTTTGAAAATGTTTTGAAGGGCATCAAAGGTGAGCAAGGGATCCCTGGAGAGCCAGGTAAATCAGGGGAGAAGGTGAGATTACTATTCTATAATTTTTGATTTATATTTTATATTTTTTTCTTTATTTTTGTTGTTAAATATGCATGAAAGTGTATGCTGGGTGCTAAACTGTTACATTCTAAACTATTACTTTCTTCACTCTACCCCACCCCACAGGGTGAAGATGGTCTACCTGGGACTAAGGGTGATATAGGAATAAGGGGCTACAAAGTAGGTTGAACCATGTTGATCTAAATTAAATATGTCATTTAATATTCAAGTAGAATATTGTTGGATGTAATAGTGATGGGTCCCTGTTCACAATAACTAGAACTAACCAGAAGATGCAGAATCAGAATTATACTAGAGTATTGTTGTTATTTCTCTCTCTCATTTTTTGGGAGATACTCCCTTAAAATAAAGGACAGGTCACCTTGTAACGGTCGTGTTTCTGGTCTGTCTCATTATTAGTGTATTATTAAAACTGTATGTTCTGGGCTTATATTTGCAAAACATGTGACTATGTTCTGTGTTCAAGAGAAATGTTGTGTGTGTTGAACTGCTAGTGAGCAACGGGGGGTGAAAGCAAAGAGCTCTGAACCCCCTGCTGTGATAGTAATTCACACCTCTTTCAGTTCTTTAAGTCTAAGACAAATGTAAGTTTGTAGAATTGTTTTGAAGAGACGTAGAAAGAAATCAAGATGTTTGTTTGTTTGCAGAATGATAATTCTTTTTTTCTTGCAACATAGTCACTAAACTGCTTCTGTATCTACAGGGCGACAGGGGACTGCCAGGTTTACCTGGGAGACCAAGTCCACCGAGAGTGACGGTAAGATCTGACCCTTTCGTCTTGTGACCCATGAAGCCTAGAGCAGTTCCTCCCTGTGTTGGGAGCACAGTGGCTCTCTTTATGAGTTCTGCCCTGGTATTTGACTGGAGGTTTGAAACAGATGGTGGTGGGTCCTGTGGAAAGAGCAGGGCAGGAGAATAGAGGCAGGCCTTCCCTTTCCAAAACACACGGCGAGGAAACAGATGGATTTGTTTTGATATGTTACATATCGCTAAAGAGTGGGCAAGCAGGGCAATGCCGCCAGTAAATAGCCGCCGGTCAGAAATACTTTGGCACATGGCAGACTTCTTCATGTGAGAGTTTAAGGCTGTTCTGTATTCTAGCCAAGCACCCTACAGTGGCGTATGATCAAACATGGAAGCTGCCGGAAGGCCCTGAAAAAGAACTGTAGATTAACATGTAATGCCTTTGCGAGAAATGGAGCTTTTCTCACACCTTTGAAAACACATCCACGTGAAGCATTGCTAAAAACAAACAAACATGTCTTCTCAACAGCAATCTCAAGGTGAGAAAGGTGAACGAGGACTCCCTGGAGAGCCTGGCCCAAAGGTAATGTTGAAAGGCATGTGTTGTTGTTAACAAATGTGCAGTTACAGCACTGATTTTTGGATTGTTCTTGTTTTGCAGCAGCCTTGTCACACCATCACACAATGCCTTCTTTAGTAGTGCTTAATAGATTTGCTATGTTCTAAAGGAGAAAAAATGAGCAACAATATACCATGAAGATGCAAAACAGAAATGCTCGAAACATAAACACTTCCCACTTGGAAAACTATCTGTTATTTTGCAAAACTAATGTGCAAATTTATTAAGAAGAATGGAGGACACTGATTCAGAACCAGTATGACTACAGTAATGTTGAACATTGAAGTTCTTAGCATAATCTATCTATTCATTCATCATCTTAACTGCTTATCCTCCTGGACTGGAGGTGTCCTGGATCCTATCCCGGCACTCACTAGGCAGAAGCCAGGAAACACCCTGGACAGGTCACTGCACAGGGCAGATACACAGACATACAAATTAACAAACACACGAACACACACACACACATGCCTAGAGGCAATTTAGCATCTCAACTCACATGACCACATGAGGAAACTGGAACAACCAGAGGAAACCCACACAGACACGGGAAGAACGCGTGCTAACAGGACAGTTGCAAAGTGCCCTCTAATGGACAAACTACACAGTGTCAACATTTATAATGTGTCTTCCATCTCTCTGTTTCTTGTTTCAATGGTCATTATCGGCTTTATAAATGCCAAATATGGATTTATCTGCAGTTAGCTCATATTGGCCAGTAATATCGGCATGCCAGCATGTCGGCTGTCTTGTATTCAATAGAACCTCCAAAGTTCAATCTCCAAAGTTGGTTGCGTTCTCTCACAATCCAAGTAATCCGAAACACATTCAGTGACATTGAGCTCTGGACTTTGGGTAGCCAATCCAGTGTTCTGAGAACACCAGCAGCGTGTTTGATTAGCAGGCTCCTTTGAAGGTTCCTCTCAGACTCATCTGTTAATAATTGTAAGGATTTCCAGTTGTGGAAACTCATGTTTAGTCACCTACTTCTGAAATATGAATAGCTTGTTAGATGGTTTCTAACTTCTGCTGTAAATCACTGAATACGTGGTTGTTCTGAACCAGCAGTGTCTGCTATGTAGTCTGTGCAGGTCTGGTGCTAAATAGTGCCAACTAAAGCAGAACCCTGTCAACTACACACTTAGAAATCATTCGTCATTTCAGACAAACTTCACTCATAAGTCATGGTGGATCCTAAACATATGCAAGTCCCTAACAATGTATATTTTCATACTCTTGATACATGACAAAGGAGCATACTTGACTCCGGGTCTATGTGAGAGAATGCTATTTTGTGGAATTCCTTTCCCATCCTACTCCCCTTCCTCCTAGCACTCTGTCCTAAGGGGTGAGAGACTAATAGGTGTAATTGCTTTTCTTTTGGCTCATTTAAGAGCAAGATGTTTTTTGCATTGCAAAATTCCACTTTGCCCTTTTAAAGTCTTGTTTTTCCCACACACAGGGGGAGCCAGGGCTTCCGGGCATCATGGGACCAGTCGGCCCAGCGGGACCACAGGTCAGTCCATTTCTAAACGACTCCTAAAATGAGGTGCCTGAACAATGTGGGTTGGCAATATGTGTATGAATGTTGTCAGCGTAATCCATGTGAGTAATGATGACGGGTCAGATTAGTGCCTTTTGTACTGTATTCAACATGAAGCTGTTCAACATGGGTCGTAATTTCATGGTTGCTGGTGTTAAACAAAGCTTGTCGCAATTCAGTGCACATTTTAAGGTTTGCAGATTGAAAAAACATACATACATTTTTAATAATAAATATGCCATGAAGAAATCTTTGGAACAATAGCCTTTCAATGAACGGTTCTTTTAGGAACCATGTTAATAAATGCGATGAGTATAGGAATAAAGAGGCTGTTTTTTGAGCCTTCTTTGTATTGGAAGGTTTGCATGTCCAGGTACACATCTAGGTATTTCCTAGAACCATACACTCACAGAACTTATGAAGAACCAGTATGAGGGTTCCAAAAACAAGGGTTCCATTGACCATGCCATAGAAGAACTACTTTTGGGTCCTCAGTTTCAGGCACAGCCATAATCTTTCAGTTAATGGTTCTATGAAGTACCAGTTTTATAAATGCAATGTATATAAGTGTCAAGAACCTTACTGAACATTCAAAGAAGAACCCTTACATTGGTAAAGAGTCTTCACTATATGTGAGCCTTTCACTGAATCATTCAAGTATGGTTCTTCAGGGAACAAAAAGTGGTTCTTCTGTGGCATCACTCAAAGAACCCTTTGTTTTTTTTAGGAATGTAAAGTCTGGCAGATCATTTGGATTTCCAAAACAGTTGGGAGCTTTCCCTGCTCCCAACATACCTGATTCAACCTACCAGCTCATTAATAAGCCCTTCCAGAGATACAGGGAATCCACTAACATGTCCAAGGCGGGGTGCCTTCAGGACCAGGGTTGAGAAACACTGCTATAAAGACTACAGTGTTTACTGTAAAACTACTTGTTTTACAAGTGTGCAAAAAACTTTTCCGAAGCTTCTGTAATTTTCACTTTCTGCAGTCGCTGTATCTATGAGGAATGTCCTTGGAATTGTGGTTATGTTTTAAGCAGTGTAAGTTGAGTAATTGAGGTGCTCTTCCTGTTATTATAATGATCGAGAGATGGGGGTGTTGGGGCTTTTGAACTGTAATCCGGAGGACAATCTGTCTCAATGTGTGGGCAGACAGCTGCTGCAGTAATAACTCTCATTTTGTGGGCGTTGACACTTCTGGTTGCTAATGCAAAACGCATGCTGGGTGCAACTGTGAATGAGTAGTGAGCAGACCTGCTCTTACCCACTGTGGCTGAGTGCACCTGTGCTTTTAGATGTTTTCTTTTGGCTCTAACACACCTGATTTGACACATCAGCTAATTATCCAGCTCTTCATAAACTGGATCCTGTGTTTAAGAGAGCACTAGCGAGTAAAGCGTGCACTGATTATGAGGGCTTGCTTTGGGAACCAATTCCAACACTATCTCTGCTGATTCATGTGTACAATTAAACATTATCCAAATGTAACATTGTCTCCAGCTTAGATCAGCTCTGGCTCCCAAGCCTTACTCCAGCTATTATTGTGATACTCTTCTGATGCACAACAACAATAAATAAAGTGTATTTGCCTCGAGATTTCAGGGAACATTACACTGGCTAATGATTTACAGAAACTAAGCAGCTTTCCAAAGATAGAAGCATTTCTGCTTGGTTTACATGGTTAAATTAAACTCCCGTTAAGATGATGACAAGACAAAACAAGGCTGTGTTTACACAGAAAAGTTAGAATGCATTTTCCCATAGGCCCTAAAGCTACATCCCTTGTTCTTCATTTACAGTTCCTGATTCAATAAGACAAATCACTTTCTCTTACAGATGGATTAGTGGTCATTTCAACCGCCAACATTAATCATTTTACTTTCCGTGTCTCGCTAATCAGAGGAAAACATTGTAGCCATCATAAAATGTACTTCAAATGGTTCCGTTCAGATCAGCTTTTAAGGACTAATTCTACAAAGCTCAAAGGTAACCACATAATTGTGGAATCGTTTATGGATTGTTATTCTAGATTTGTGCACCCTAAATGACTTTCTGATTTCTCGTGAGGAAAGGCTATGCAGTGTATCTCTCGTCGTATAACCTTAGAGCCTTTTGCTGTTGTGATTGCTGATCAAACAGAGATNGTGGTCCATCTTTCCTGTAGTTCTCTTTAATAGTAGAGCATTGGCAGGTGAAATCATTTTAAAGCTGGATAGTATATAAAGGGTTTTATTCAAAAAATGCATTACAGAACACGTTTAATTTTTTTTACACTTTACATTTTGGAGTGGGCTTTACAAGGAGGCTATCATAAATACCACCTGTCCTGTAGAAATGCATGTTCTCTCATATGTAAGCTTTTCACAGACTTATATTTAAAGTAATACAAATGTATATACAGTATTTTGGAATGAAACTCCAAAATAATATAATATAATTATAATAATATAATTATATAATAATAATATAATAATATAATAATACAAAATATTAAAGTAATAGTTATTTCTTCATTATAAGAATGCTGTAAGAATATTATAAGATTACTCAGCTTATTTCTAGAGACTTGTTTTAAGTATTTAATACAGTGAAATTAACTTTTTGCCATATAAGAAGTTTTGCTTTTTTGCTTATAATATTCAATATAGCAATCTCATAATAAGCTATATAAGATATATTGACTACATTTAAGACATCAGTTTCTATTCATAAATATTTTATTGCAGTCCAAAGACGTTTTTTCTACATAATTTGATTACATTGTATGAGAATATCATAAAGAAAGCACCAATAAAAATGCTCCAAAATCACTTGAAATAAAACCTCTACACATCAATTTACAGTAAAAGCTGGAAAGATTTTTGCACTCTCCTGTAAAGTTGCCTTTTTGGAGATATGTGTTTTTTTAACAATGACAATTTGAAATTACTTTTCTGTATGTTTATACTTTATACTGTACAAATTAAATTAATATCTTTCTTTGTCATATCAGTGATTGCATCTCCTTCCTTTTAGAAGCACCCAATCTTCATGGTGCCAAAATAACAAAAATCTAACTTTATAAAGGTTGTTTTAGGGACTACGTTGTGGCAAGGTGTTGTTTCTGAGAAGCTTGGAGAATACGGAGAAATAAACATGGATGAGATAACCTCCAACTACATATTCTAGGCTGAAACCTTCCCTTTTCGGATTACAGGACAGTAAAAAGACCATAAAGCCACAGGAGCTGCATGTAAGGCCTGATTATGAGCCTGATGTGCTCTCCAACACAGCTTCTCCTCCATGAAGCTGGTAGATAACTATGCCATTTTGGCTGTTTTCATGTGGCCTCTTGGTTTTACTGGTAAAGTTTACAGTTGTGGGGTGTTGCAGTCTGCAGTGCAGTTACCTTACCCACCCACACACACACACACACACACACACACACACACACACACACACACACAGTAATACCGCACTATTAAAAACTTGCACGTCCCCCACGCTCACTGTACATCCATTACTCCAGTCCACAAACATACATAAAACATCCATAAATGCTATTTTCACATCCTTCTCACTTTATACACATACATTATTTAAATTTCAGCTCGGAGAGATACAAATACATCTCTTACAGACACCAATTGTACACCAAAACATCTACCACACAAGTAAATCACGACAATTCAGATGAATCTTCTTAAAATGACTGTGCAGTCAAAACAAGTGCAATTACACACATTGAAGCAATTTTCCTGCTGCACTGAGATGCACTGGGCTGTATATATGTCTCTGCTTCAGTCTCAGTTTTGTATGCATTTGTCAGTCTGCATGTATCTGCTTTTTACTGCCTTCTAAAGTCACTTGAGGAAAGTAATAGTTACATATATAGTTACATATATTATTGTGGGGGGCTATAAGGGGCTAAGCACAGACGGAGCTACAGTATTCTCTTTTCTTTGGCCTTGCTTGATCAACTTGTATGAAATATGGAAGAAAGGGGTGTTAAATAGACTCCTGTTGCCAAACGAAGCAAATTTCAAACACTCTTATTTCTTTCCTTCATATACTGTGAATATTTCATTATGTCGTGTATTGTTGTAGAATAGGTACAACCTGGTTTTAATTTGACTAATAGAATTGCATGATTGGCTATAAATTGCTTTTAAATGAAAATACTAAATGCACATTAGAACTTTAGAACCTGCAGTCACACTGATTACAACTATTTGTCAATTTGGATTCTAAACGACATGCTGATAGATGTCGTATAAATATTTAAGTGCTTGAATTGAGTAGAAATTCAGCTCATTTACAGGATTAGTTGAACTCCATTAACCACCGATGAAAGTAGTAATAAGCGTTTAGTCTTAATGTACCTTTCATTATGTTTCTGAGACCACCTGAATTGTGGTCTTCGGTGCCTTTATAATAACTACCAGCTCTGTTGAGGGAGCAGCCGAAGATGCCATGTGTTTTACACTGAACCAGTACAGTGATATCACAGCAGTTTCCAACCTTTTCCAAACCTGACCTTGCTGAATCGAATTACAAGTTACATAGTGAACAGACATGGCAAATTAAAGAGTCGTAAGAGTGTAACCTGCAAATCAGTTAGCTCAACAACAGGCATGGGTAGTGCCAACCCATTGCTGCAGATGTTGTACTTATCATGGACAAAGCCTTACATGGGTGTGTAAGGGGTTTTAACCACCACCTTGTAATTTGGGACATACCAAGTAGTCTTGAATGTTGCAGATACCTCTCATCCTATTGATTTCACTTGGCCATGTAATGAAAGAGAACACAGGTATAATTATTTGGTTTGTGAACATGGTTTTAATTAAAATGCCATTAGGCACTTGCTGGTTTTGCTGAATTTCTGCCCTCAGAGATTGATAGCTTACTTTCCTCCGCCTGCTTAATTATTTACAAAACTCCATCACACAGTCCACTAATACACCATGATCACACAGACAATTTAATGGACTGGTTCATTTGTTCCTCAGTGCATGTGCAGAATGTGTCGACCACATGTGTGTATTCACCCCCCTATAGATTCCTTATGGTGTATACGCCTTGAATTACTACTTGAAAGGGCAGATAATTAACGTTCATTTGGGGATTCGCTGATACCACTTTTTCTCTTCCAGTCGTGATTCCTGATTCCTAAATATAGGTCTGACACAGACTCTGATACTAACTCTATCTAGCCTGTTATTCCAAAGATCATATACATACACTTTGTAGGTCTACAGTTTCAGACTGTAGTCTGTGGTGGAGCAACCAACACTAATACACCAGCACCGTCAGTGTCACTGCAGTGTTGAGAATGATCCACCACCCAAATAATACCTGCTCTGTGGTGGTCCTGTGGGGGTCCTGACCACTAAAGAACAGGGTAAAAGAGGCATAACATAGTATGCAGACAACAAACAGATGGACTACAGTCTGTAATCATGAGTGCAGATACAAGGAGGTTTACCTAATACACACACACACACACACACACACACACACACATATATATATCTCAGGTAAAACGAAGCTGAATGTTGTTGTGCAACCAAAGTCATTTCTCATACATGTGTCTCATTCACTCTCACATCTTTCAGCATCAGACTCTGAGTGTGTTTAGTAAATATCACTGTTGTTCACATGGTCAGCAGCAGCGAATTTACAGTTTGGTTGAACATTTTGGTTGAACTGCTTTCCCTGCTCCCAACACACCTGATTCAACTTAACAGCTCATTAACAAACACTTTCAGAGCTGCAGGGTGTGTGTTAACGCAGGGAATCCTCTAAAATGTGCAGGGCAGGGTGCCTCCAAGATCAGGGCTGAGAAACACCGGTCTAGACAGTCTGGACCAACATTAACTCAACTGTAAGTGACTACACAGCAGCAGGTGAGGGATTACTGAAAGAAGCCTGGCTCAGACGTTTAGGAAAAGGGGCTCCGGTTTTTCCCCATAAAATGCAGACACACAGATTTAGCCATAAAAGTTGTTTTATGTTTTTTGACATGTTGTTAAGTTTCTTCACTGCCGTGCATGCACACATCCTCCCCAGCGCCGATACTGATACTTAGGGTGGCCACATGTCCGGTTTTAGGCCCGACAGTACTCTGGCCGGCACAGTACCTGGACGGTCGCCTATTAGTCCTCTTTTCGGGATGAACTATTTAAAATGTTCTCTCGTGAACAATATTATGTGTGCCATTGGCTCACGTCCATGTCAGAAGAAATGCCTTGCGTTTCATTGGTTTAACAAGGTCATCAACATGTGACTCACCTACCAGCTAACCGCAGATCAGCCCTCTAAATGCTAGTCAGTTAGTAAGCTCCCATCTGAATCACGAATGTCATCCATTCCACCCAATTAGGCGAGTAAAGCAAACATTTATGTGTGATATAGGTTAGGTTATGATTTTAATTCTGTTCTAGTGTCATCCCCGACCCCCCTTTGTGATGTCCTCCTCTACTGGTACTGCTTTAGAGGGCCAGTACTGGTGCTGATACTGATATGGCATTGCATTAATGCAACACTTTGGCACCACATTTGTGTTTGTGAGTAGAAGCTGATTTGTTTTTTATGACATCATATTGTTGGAGTAATTAGGAGTCTGAAAGGATCTGTTTACTAAAAATACCAAAGAAAAGCATTTTTTATTGACATTAAGTCAAATGGAAACAGTCAGACGTACAGATTCACACCTGTCATTGCATAATAGATGACACTGAATAGAAATGCAATTTTCATTCCTCGAGCAGAGTGTTTATATGTTCAGACACATAATAACAGAGCGCTGCTGAAATCAGTGAGGTTTTTGTAAATGTGTAAATGTGTGAGTTGTCATGTTAAGTTATGGCTGTAGGTCAGATCCACAGCATGCGATGCCAGTGTCAGTCCAAATCATAAAACAGATTACAGCTATACTGAACAATTGAGTCTTTTGGCGCATGATGGTGTAATTTTACTGTCTGGACGATACTTGTTCCAGATGCACTCAGATTGGAGAGGTTGAGGTGAGCAACATCTTGGAGAGGGCTATTTTTAGTGAGTGCTGATTGTGGATCAGGGCCTCTTGCTGAGTGTAAATGTAGTATGGATTACAACAGATCGATGCTAACCCTGCATCGGAGCAGGAAATCATTTACAGCCCAGCTTTTCAAGCTGGCTCTCCAGGCCCTCGTTGCCAACCTGCATTTCTCTTCAATTCCAGCACCCATTCACGGCCAAGTAATCAAGGATGCAGGTAATAATGTTTGGAGAACTAGAATACAGCAAACCTTTGTGGGTTGGAGACCCAGAGGACCAGGTTGAGAACTGTTTGGTTTAGTCCGCCACGAGAAAGACTTGGGCAGAGCCTCATGGAGCTCTCTTTCTGAAGTGCTGCTTTGTAATGGAACTGTCGAGTGATTATAGTGCCTTGTTTGGCTGCCAAAATCAATGTTTTTGCTTGTGTAATTAAAAGGTACACACAAGCAGATGGCTAATACACTGAATCCAGCGCCACGTCACAACCACTTGCTGCAAGCCTCACTGCAATTTCAGAAGACTTTAACAAGATAAATGAAGGCAAATAAGAAAACTAGTTGCGTTCACAGTAAAGAAAGGCCCTCCTAGTATCCGTCATCATAAAGTGAAAAATGAATTTACGTTCAAGCTACTGATCCAGCATAATGCAGCTAAACATGCCTCAGAGTAGAAGCCGTTTGTCTCATTTGAACAGGAAGAGGAAATTACCTGTCTTGAATTTCTCCCGAACAAAGCTATTCCATGTTCAGAGGTAAAACAATGCAACTTATAAACTCATTTCTGCTTTAGTCGGTACATGTTCTGTTGAGTTTTGTGGCATCTCAAACGGCAACCATGTTAAAACTGCTGCCAGTCTCAGACATTCCAGAAACCAATTTGCTATCAACAAACCTGGCATATAAAGATGGCATATCACAGGAATTTGAATCCAGAAAATGAATGAAATGAATGTAAACAGTTTTACATGTGTTGTGTTTTTCCTGATGGGTTGCCATTCTGAGAGAGTTTAGCTCACAAAGGTATGCAGTACTGTGCAATCAAAGACCACCCTTCTTTTATCTCATTTTCAGTGAAAATGGGCATTAAGAACAAATTCTACATGATTTACCATCAAGAACAATTACACAGAAGCCTCAACAATAAGTATAATATCAAATAAATAATTTCAGTATTTATTATGTCCATGCTTTGCCTTCATTTGTTTCAGGAAACTTGCTTTCAGTTCATGTATGATGCATGTATACTTATCAGGGATGCTTGAGTCTAATATGTGCAATGATATTACACTGCACACTCTGCACATCTTCTGCCCCTATGCCTTCTGAACAAACATTAGATACAGATGCACACTGATGGTATGGTGTACATAGCATATATATTGTAAAGCTTTTAATTTGTGCAAAATTGTATATATATATATATATATATATATATTAGAGGTGGAGATATGGCAAAAACATAATATAGTAGAGCTTGTAGAGAAGATAACCAGCAACATTCATTTAGCTGACTGTGACTATATATATATTCTGAGGAGTACAAGTTCACTTGAAACTGCTGACTGTAGCCCAGCTGTTGCTGCAATTTATCGACCACCATGGGACCACCACTAAAAAAGATACTATTTAGGGGATATATCAGGCAAATTAATGATGCCGGGGTTGCCAGGCACACTGTTAATGGCATGCACAAAATACATTCATATTACATATTACGCTTGTATCTGGCCATTCCGCGCCGCTTCTGCCAGAGATTCTGTGTTCGACTGCTTTTTCAACTGCAACACAGACAAACATTATTCTGAAAGTGAACTAGAAAATGTGAAAATTGAATGCTTTAGAAACCAAATTCAAGTGTGCATCAGCAATTCAGTTTCAGATTTTAGATTACCTAAATTCAATTTCAGTTCAGAATTCAATTTTACATAATATGCTAAACATTTTTGCCTTTAGATACACATTTCTAAAAGCAGAATTCCATAAAAATATGTCCTGATTTTGTCACAGATGATTTTTTTTAAAAAATGGAGTTTGTTTTTGTGTTTTGCATGTGTTTGTTTTGGATTTTCTGTGTTATGATAGAACACACACTTCTGTTTTGACCAGCTTGTCTAGCTTGGACATGCATGCATGTATGCGTACGTTTGTAGGCGTGTGAGTGTATGTGCTTGTGTGTATATTATGGTGTATATTTGCTGGCCACTGGTAGCAAAGTCTTGCCATAGTGCAGATTTATGTCTGTCTCATCGGTGGTCTCCTTCTGTAAGGAAAGGCTTGGGTTCATGCACATTTTATGGACCGTGAGAAAGTGGACAACCTGGAAGAAAACAAAGTCATAGAATATCTTAATGACAAGCTTCCCTTTCAGCACAGCAGTCTTCAGATTTATCTTAAGTGTTTGTCTGCTTTCCACACCTTCAACTTTGCCAGAGTACTTCTGCATCTTGTTTTGAAGTACAGAAGCTGTCTAACTATTGTTGTATGGAATATTTTTTGTTGTGTGGAACATTTTTGTCAGTGCAGGACACCTGTACTCCTGGTCATTTCAAACTGCTTGGGCCACACCTGTTTACAAAATTACATATTAGTATTGTCAAAGTCATGATAAAAGATCCTTTGCACTAGCTGTAGTTCCAGCCTGCTGTCATGACTCTGCAACTATTCTTGTTTTCTTGTTCAGCTTTTCATGCCAATCCCAGCTACTGCCATGATGAGTGTATTTAAATTATATTTTATATTATATTTATTTTCATGTTCATCACTGAAGGATGTTTAGTTTGAAGTAAGTAAAGTAATGCTAATACAGCAATGTCAGTGATATCAGTAATGTTAGCCCTCTACAATGCCTTCTGTGGATAAATCCAATAATGTAGCATTATCAGAGCAAGATGCTACAACTGTGGAGTGCAAGAGTGCCATTGATGTCCAGAAACCTGTCCAGTCTATACCAAATATATTCATGCTCTTAGGGAGTTTACATGCTATTAGGTATGTTTTTGTCCGGTGAGGTTATTTAGCTATATAACAAAATGCACAGCTTTTAAAATGGAAAATAAAAGCTCTCTTTAGCAAATAAACAAAAAAGTTAAATGTGATTTACTGTGATTAACTACTCAGAATTATGCTGTTAATCACAATTAGCAATATCTAGGACCGATCTCACTATGTTTAGCATAGGAAAAAGATTAGGGGTATTAGAGAACATTACTAATAAATGTACATACAAAGCAAATCAGTCTGTTCTGACAGACATAGAACAGAAAAAAGTCAGTTTTTGATGTTTATTGCTTATAAAGATTTGTCTGCTCTCTTTATTGCTTTGTCATGGCTGCCTTGTCTCATAATGAAAGACTTGGTTTATGTGTCCAGTGCGTCTTGGCACTTTGCAAGAAAACACACTCTGTGTAGCTTAAATAGCCGCCTGCTCTCCTTTTGCTGTTGGCTGGACTGCAAAAACAGAGACTTGTTTAACTCTTAAACTGCCTTAATTGCTTGTTTACTCTGCCATGCAGATGAAGTTGTTGAGCATCTGGCTAAAGGAGGGTGGTCCTCTCTTAAATACATAATCAAAGACAAAGACCCCTCTCCGTTTCTGTTTGAGCTCTTGAGCTGATTAATGATGTGTGCTGCTAACCGAGTCTTGCTTTTATGATCTTTTGTAATGTAACTGACTTCAACTGCATAGAACTCAATCATACTGATCTGTCTCTCTCTCTCTTAACAGGGTGGTAAAGGTGATACCGGGTTACCTGGCAAAAATGGACCACCAGGACCGCCAGTAAGCCTTTCCTTCTTGTTTGTTGGAATGATGCATACAGTCATATGCACACCTTATCGTGTGCTGTGGTTAACTCACTGACAGTGCTGGCGTCTGACTGACTGCTGAAACAGTGACTAACATGCAACCTTCTTGTAGTCTCTCCTTATGTCAACTGGTGCAAAAATCAAGGAAGCATAAGCAGTTACAAAAGGCTTGTTAGCTAATATTAGTTAGTATCTATTAGTCTCTTTCCTGAGTAGGACAGAGGGTCAGCAGGACTGTTAATGTTAGTGATAATGTTCTATAGTTATAATTTTATTGTGTTGAAGGCTATATGACACTTACACAAGCCCTTTATGACAGCTAACATAGTCTGAGATTGATTTAGACTATATGTCACAGTGATATCATGCTGATAGCAAATTGACTGTTTTCTCTGGCCCTAGGGTCTAGTTGGTTTAATTTTACCATTTAGCCTATAAAAATGAAAAAGTTATGTCACATGTTTAACATTATGTCATTTAGTGATATACACTTAGCTACAAAGTGATATGTTAAGACATGATATGTCTTTTTTACCCCAAAAATATGTCATGAAATAGTTCAATATATGACAAAATAAACACCTGGTATACAGTAGCAACTTCTATGATCTTTATTAGAGTTATTTTATTTGTTGATGTATTATATACATTTTGCCTTAACATAGTAGAAAGTACATAATCACAGCTACCATATTAATCACAGTAACAAACAAGAAAAACTTCTTTACCCCACTTGTGTTACTAAAAGCCTTCGTCCAACACAAAATTGTATTACCATTATGAAACATATTGATTTAGAAAATAATGAATATAGCGTTTGAATTGACTTGTCAAAGAACATTATGTCTCGGTAACAAAATGTCTGTGACAAAAGTTGAAAATGACACTATGTGCTTATTATTAACACTGCTTGCTTATTTAAGGTACCGCGGTATGTTTTCACACATGCACAGACAGAGAAATTTGAAAGAAATCAGAGTAATAGTATACATGCACTGAGGAGTAATAGTATACGCACTGAGCTAAAATCCAGCTCTTTTTTTCAGAATTCATAATCAGATTTCTAGGAAACAAGAAAAACTTTTTTACTTAAATAAGCAACCGAAAGATAAAATTGATAACATTATGAAAGATATTGCTTTCAAAAGCGTGAATATAGAGTTTGAATTAATCTGTCAAAAATATTGTATCTTGGTAGCAAAATGTCTGTGACAAAAGTCAAAACTAAATGCTGCTTCCTTATTTAAGGTCTGTTTTCACACATGCGCAAATCAGAGTAATAGTATACATGTACTGAGAAATACACTGAGGAGTAATACTATACATGCACTGAGCTTTCATCAGAATTCATATTCAGATTTCTAGCAAACAAGAAAAACTTCACGTCCTTTTTTACTTAAATAAGCCACTAACACTAACTTGTATAACCATTAAGAAAGGAACTACTTTAGAAAGCATGAATATAGAGTTTGAATTCATCGGTCAATAATATTGTGTCTTGGTACCAAAATGTCGGTGAGGAAAGTTGAAAATGACATAGCAAATTCTAAAATCAAATTTGAAAAAACATACAATGATGTGGAGGAATAAGCCTTTATAAAAGTTTGGGGGTTTATGTTAAATGTCGTGACAAGCTAATGTAGGTGTTTTGCTTAGCCCAGCCAACAGTAAAATCCTAGCCTTTTATTTAATGAAATGTTTAATCTTGTTTATATGGATTGGCGAATGAAACTACTACTACGTTTATTTCTACGCCCTGGCTGGAAGGGATGTTTTTTTGTTTATTGCTCCGAACAAACCTCTCCTACACATGTTTATGGTAATAGTTAGGTCTCTTTTGCAAAGTGGACAATTTCTTTGCAGTGGTTTCATAAAACAGTCGGGAAAAAAAATAAAGCAATCAGAAAGCAAACCTATAAATAGACGCGCAGCTTGTGTTGGGACCATTCCAGCCAGGAGCCCAGCCCCAGCCGCAGTGTTTACAGACCTCAGAGCACACTGCATTGCCACCATCTACACTATTACAACCAAACCACTCTGCAAACATCCACAATGGAGCCACCATGTCAACATGTGGAATATCTTACCTTCCAATCTCTCTCCATTCAAATGCCCGCATTTTACTCAATGAGCCTTCATGATGCTGGCCTTTCAAAACATCCTGTATGCAAGACAAATACACATTGGAATGACAAATAGTGCTCTGGGTGCATTTGTCAGCTACTTAAACACAAGGAAGGAAAAGGCACTGAAATCCCGTACGTGAGTAAAGGTTGTGTTGCTGTGGTGATAAATTGCTTGAGTGCAAGTGAAAGTATTCATAAAGGAAGCTGCATAGAAGCTGGTGAGGTAGGTGAGGAGAACAAGGCACGTTTTATTGAAGTCTTTGCCAGGCACGTTCAAATAACAGGCGGACAGAGAAAGGGTACGGGGGTTTGCAAAATAGATGAAACAGAAAACAAAATGCAAAACCCTTAGATAAATATAAACAGACTTTGAAAAACAATGAGGGTGTTTATATGCACTTAATAACCCAGTGACTGCAGAAAATCAGATTTTGTCAGTAATCTGGTCGCAGTGTTTACATGCACTTGAGCAATCAGATAATGTGGAAACTTCAAATCTGCATGAGGCAGGCAGTAATCGGATTTCTGCTTTGCAGCCAACCAATAACATCACAGAATAAGACGTGACTTAAGGGAAACATGAAGCTCAAAAATGCGGTAAATAAAAAAGTGAACATGCATCATCTAGAGGATAGAGAACGTTTACATCCTCCATTTCATCAAGCACATAGTGGGTTTTAGTGTCACTCCAAAAGTGTATGCTGCCATGCTGTGGTTGTTGTGTTAAACGCTACTTACTTATTTTTTAAGGTCCTGTGGTCTGTTTTTGTACATGTGCAGACTGAGCAATCTGAAAGAAATCAGAGTAAGGGGATACATGCTCTGAGGAATCCAATTACTGTGCTGAATCCAGCTTTCTTTATTGGAATTCATTATCGAATTTCCAGACTTTACTCTTGACATAAAAAACTGAAGTGTGCTGTTTACATGGCCACGTGAATAATCAGATAACTCACTTGTTTAAAGCTAGACAAAAGCATCAGCAACACGAGTAGAGAAATAAGAATCCATTAACACAAACAATGCTGGCTGCCTCAACAAAGTAAACAAAGAGGTATATATTCAAACACTGATTGCTAGAAACACTCAAGAACACTAAACAAGGGCAGGGCCAAGGACTAGGAACAGGTGAGGACTGATGACAGGGCAAGATGACAAGGGACCAGCTGAAACCAAAACAAAAAAAAAGCACATAAAACAAGGAAACATCCCAGACTGGAGCAGAAACCAACAAAGGAGCAGACAAACCAATGAATCCCTGACAAGCACACAGATCCAAAAATCCAGTTTCTTATATACCTGAAATTACAATACCTGAGTTGACCTGCCTACATCATTGACCAATAAAAATAGCCATGAGGGTGCATAAGAAAAGTTCTGATCACAGTATTCTTTGAGAGAGGGAGAAAGAGAGAGAGAGAGAGAGAGAGAGAGAGAGGCAGGCTGCATTATGTGATTAACTGACAGGACAAAAAGCCTCTGAATAAGAGCTGAAGTGTTTTAGGGAGCTTCTCTGTTGTTTTGATTGGCTTTCAGAACCGAATCCTTTAAATATAACTGGTCCTTCCTTCTGTTTGGTTTATGAGCTAAACACACATTTATTTTGCTCTATAATTATTTAAAATAAACTAAAGTAACAAAGCAGAAGTACTTTATTAGAAATGAACTCAAGTAAAAGTACTATAATTCAATTCCCATCAAAAAAGTACCATTACAGGGATGCGGTATGAGGAGGTGCTGAAAGTCTAAAGCACTCCTGGTGCTTTAATAATAATAACATGTTCTGAACTGTATCATCATTTGGGTGTAGTAAAGACCCTGGTGTTCTTGTTCTAGACTGGAGTTTGAATTTGTGTATGTTTAAAATATGTCCAGCATTGTTTAAGCGAACATTGTGCGTTTATTACAGTTGCTAGCTGCTTTGGAGGCACATCACTCAAAACTGTTACAGACCAGTTTTTCTTTTACGCTTTAAACTAAAAAATCATCATCCAACATAATGAAGTTTTTGTCAGTCCCAGGCGTCGTGTGGGTTCCAGTGTTTCATCTCACCGTGTGACTGTGGCCAGGCAACAGTCGGTTACTGCGCCACACATTAACAATATGACTGATCATTGCTTAGTCATTTACATAAAGTTTGTCTAGAATGAGAGAACAGAATGAGGATGTACTTTGATGTAGTATGTGTATATATATATATATATATATATATATATATATATATATATATATACATTGTCTGTGTTGGAAATGGTGTACTACATGCTACTCGCATACTAAATCTACCTATGAGTAGTCTGTAGTATGCAGTATGCCACCAAATTGAAGATCTGTAGTGAACTGAGGATACCGGGATGATGTACTGTGGGTCTGAAGATTAATAAAAGATGAACTCGCTTTAGAGGAAGTGAAATAGCCGAGGGTAGCTAACAGCTAGGCTAAAAGTATTTCAAGTGAACTGAGCAGCGTTAGCAGCAGCTAGCTCTAAACAGTGGATACAGTAATAACAGGTAAATGTGAGCTAACTGGTCATGTGACTGTTACTGTACTGCATACTACATAGGGGGCAGTATGCAGTACCTACTACTGTAGTATGCAGTATGTAGTAAAGTATAGTGTGCCATTTTGAATACAACCATTAATTTTAAATTTCATTAAATTTTAAATTTCATTAATCATTGTGCATGACATCATTGGTCATGTCATATGAACTGGTAACGAGGGGAAAATGTAATTTGTTATTGTCCACTTCTGCTTAACCGTGGTAGATGTTTTGCCATGTGCATAAAGAGATGCCCCGAAGGTTTCTACACCTTATCTAGGCTCAAATGCTGTGATAGAGCAAATGCGACTGTCTGGGCAATGAAGCTCTCTCTAAGACCAATTAGCAAAAGGGGTACCAACAACTGCCTTCAACTGCCAACAGTGATGTGGTTGTGGGTTGAGTAACATGTGTAATGAATTAGCATTAGCTTTGTTTCCCTCTGCCACTGAGGGCAGCCCACAGCCCAGAATGATGAAACTCAAGGCCAGACGGTTTTAAAAGTTTGATTCACATCTGCCCTAGAATGCACTGAAACAGAACTGAGCTTAAACAGTTCTGCAGCCTTCCGTCAAAAGAACATCCGGCTAAACTCTCCGGCACCGCGCTGCACTAGAGGACGCCGGCAGCAGCCGTCAGTAACCGAAGGGTTGTTTTACAAGACTGGTTTTGTCATTATTGTCACCCCCTGACTTTATGGACTTCTGTATACTTCGCTTGGCTGCATTAATTACTCAGGCTTCTCAGCGATGTCTAAAGCGGTTTACCCCAAAGAAGTTTCAGCCATGAATGAAAGACATGGCCTCACTAAAATACCATCCCAGATAAATCTTACATCACAGGATTATGTGAGCGGCATTAATGATTGATATAATATTGAAATATGAATGAATAGCGTTCCATTGCCAAAGTCGTATTTGAGTGTTGCGTCATAAATGTGTATGTATCATTTCTAAACTGAAGTCTTTTGGTCATATATGTTTGAAAAAAAAAAAAAAGAAATAGCTTGAGTATCTATCCGTTCCGGCTCCAGTTCGTGATAATTACATGCGTTCTGTGAGTGGAACGAGTCACTATGAGATTCACTTTACTTTCCAGAAACGATGTCTTTCATTTCTCTCTTGTAATTGCATTCATGACCTTAAACTCCCCCTCGCTATCTCACTTGCACAGAGTGTTACCTTTCAGTATCATTCCCTCTAACGATCTCTTTAGTGTCGCTATTTGATCCAGTCATGTCCCTCCCATGGAAGAGACTTTGAGCGGAATCCACGCACCCTTCTCGCCATCAAATGACTCATTAACCCGGACGCTATGCAAGAGGCATCACTTCAAAGTGACACACCTGTTCCCGTTCCCTTATTCCCCCCTCTCATCTCCAAGTGCTCAGGGAGCAAACACAACCCTTGATGTTTCCTCCACACTGCTATATGTCTCTCAGCACAGTGAAGCTTGAGTTGTAGGTGCTTGAGTAACCTGGAGGAAGAAACTTTGCTGATATGGGCAGAGAGGGACCGTGTATCCGGTTGCATGTTTGCAAGCATTACTCAGGATTGTTTTTCCCTGCTTTGGAGAAACAGCAGTTCATTCTCAACTGTGGAGCTTTGGGCTGCCAAATGGAGGTGATGAAAAGAAGCAGGTGGCTTAAAACGGCTCAATACGGGTCCCGCTTACAAGAGTCAAAACATTCTGTAAAGCCATCATGTTGCTGCGTGTTACACACAAAGATATACAGTACATTGCCACATAAAAACGTGTTTATGCTTCCATTTAAATGGGATACCATCGGCGGTTTGTGGCACTAGGTTGTTTGACACTTGAAGTGAGTGATAGGAATTGTTTGTATGGAACACGATCCCTGTTTTCTCCCGTGTGCCGTTAACCTTTAAAAGTCTAAGGGGCACATTCCAAGCTACTCACCCAGGCTCGGTCTAGTCCATGAAAAAATATTTTTGAAATGAAAATTTTTTTGATTGATTTTATGGAAGTTCATGATGTGATATGTCAAGGCTGGGCAAGTTGGTGTGGAGTGACCTATGGGAGTTTCACCAATGTAATTACCACCGATTATTAGCGACCCAGTGCTTACAACGCAAGTCTTCAGTCTGTCCCAGGTTAAAATTGTCACACATTTTATTTGACAATGACAAAATATGACCAGACAAGGCACAAGCGTGTCATTCACAAAGGGTAAAGGAGTTGAAGGGTACCCACTACACCAAACACACTAGAAAATGTTGCCACTTAAACGCTGTACAGTCAGTCTGTGGCGGGCTCTGAAGCAAAGACGTTCTTCGTACAACATCTTTTCAATGATTGCTATCCCATGTGTGTAACTGTATGTATCCACTGTAACATTCCTGAGACTTCCTAAAGGAAGCAGCGTAGTCAAAGAGCTTCCATTAAACTCATTTAGGAGGCCAGGACAAACAGTAGACTGTGTGTGAACTTCAGACCCTCTTCCACATACTGCATAATATGTCCAAATCGTGTCATTTTTCCTGGCAAGATATAATCTGTTTAATGACTTGTCCAGAATGAAAAATTAATTTGGTGCCATTAATGGGGTAACAGAAGCCAGAAAAGAGGATCACGATTAATGGTAGGGTAATGAAGCCTGTCAGTCAATGCGTGTAAACCAACAGTAAGGGGGATTTTCTGTGGTTCCTCAGGGTATGCGTGGACTTCCTGGTGAGGCTGGGCTGAGTGGACCTCCGGTAAGACCTCTCATAGCTTTTTCAGAGTTATTATTATTTTTTTCTACCTTATTATTTTTCTTGCTATAAAAGATAAAGCCAAACAGACTTGAACAGGCTGCTGTGTGATATCATAATGTACTGCTTTATTGATTTTCTTTGAGTATTGTTTCCAGACAAAAACCAGTGAAGAAATGTATAAGACTATACAATCCCTTCACAGTCACAAGCAGCACATTGGTATTGATCTTGGGTTTGTCTCTGGAGCTTAGGGGGCCAAAGGATCACCTGGACTGAAAGGATCTCCTGGACCTAAAGGACCCCCAGTAAGTGAACATCCCTCTTGAGTACTGCAGGCTCACCTCTTTACCTCATCTTCTCATTGTGACAACTGACCTCTTAAGATTGGACATGTGAGAGAAATAAGATTGAAATTTCTCCCAGCCATCTTAAGACAGTCTTCTCACATCACCGGCAACAAAACGAGGCAACGAAGAGCAATTTAGGCGTGGCAAAAGTTTAATCAGAAATCGGTTAATAGAATTTGTAAAAGAGGCAGCTGAACAATGGCAGAGCTTCAACATGTCTACAAAAATCCATCAAGAAACAACAGCAGTGTGACCTCTGTTGGTAAGTGTAGAATGCTGCAGTGCTCAGTGATTCTGTGAAGTCTTTCATTGGCCTTATTACTGCCATCTTGTGGCACTGCAGATGGATCCTAAGACTTGTTCAGCTGGCCAGTGTTATACTTGTAGTTGGTCTGTTTCAATCATGATATTAATTTATTACATTCTCAGACCATGTAAAACTATAAATGGCTTATGATTCTGTTTAAAATTACTGTGCCAGAGTCAGAGGCCACACCTAATTTGTTTAATTGCATGTGAAAATAGCGATTGAGTAGAAAATATTTATTTATTAGAAATGTATTTAATAGCCAGTTGTTTTTTGCAGTACTTAGTCCATAGTTTTCAGCTTCTCACCATCCAGACTCTGGGGTAGTCAGGCCATTGTCCTGAGAACACTGGCAGCTTCTTTATTTGATTTGCAAATGTTCTTCTTTTTTGTCTATTTCCTTTTCTCAGTAAGGGCTTCTTCACAGCTACACATCCTTTCAGACCTTTAGCGTTAAGTTGATGTCTCATAGTGGAAGGATGGACAGAAACACCTATTGACCTATTGATCTTATTCAGATCTGAAAAAAGACTGGAGCTTGATTTTTTTCATAAAGGCCTTAAGTAGGGTTTATCTGGTGGCTTCAGTGATACATAAATTTAAAAAAATAATATAATATATAATATAATATAAAAATAATAAAAATATATATATACACACTAATAATTACTGATAATTAATGTATTCATTATTACTATTATTCAAGTGTGTATATACACACACACGCATATATATATGTGTGTGTGTGTGTGTGTGTGTGTGTGTGTGTGTGTGTGTACACACGACTAAACTGCTCATGGCTGTTTAAACTGCTTGTTAAAGAATTGAAAGGTGGTCTCTGACTTTTGCACAGTACCATAGAAGTACAGGTATGAAGCTAGTATAAGTCAGGTAAATATTTAATATATAAAGATGCATGTGGACAAGCTGACAAGGCGTTCTATACATATTCTGCTGTGCAATCCTGTGTCAAATATGCACTGCAATTAAACTACACACTGTCCAAATAAACTCTGACGGAAGAAAAAAAAAACCTTGTGAACTAATCTTTGCTGATGTTGAAGGAAAGGTGAACCGCTGAAGGTATGTGGTAATTTCTGCAAAGAGGTCTTGTGTATGAACAGCATACAAAGCAGCTTCCTCTTCATAGTCAGCGATGGCCACTCTCGAGTATGGCTCATAGTAATCACTGTGGAAAGGGTCACCAAGAACTAAGTGGAGAAAAGAACGCAGGTTTCAAGGTAGCGGCAGCCTTCACTTCGTCACCATATTGAGTGCACGACACAAAGGTCAACAGTAAGCGTGCTTATATTCTGAGGCTGAATCTGAAGCATGCCTGACTCATATGGACGAAATATGTTTTTTGTGTGAGCTCCGCCTGCTGGTAATTTAAATGACAATATGGCATTCATCCAGATACTTGACACCCAACTGTGTGCACAAGGTTATACATTCAATTAGGGCTGCAGCGAGGTCCAGCAATTATGGCTAATTTCTGTGACCTGGAGAGTGGGTAGCATTTATTTAGTGCCTCCTTTATTCAGCACCTTTTCCCAAAATCCCAAATGGATTTTTGAATTAAGTAAATTTTTGTTGGGGAAATTAGGCATACAGATGGGCCACGGAAACCCCAGCATAATCAGCAGTGAAATGTATTACAGTTTGCACTTTTAACGGCAACCTCATTATACAGGTATACTCATTATAGGCCCAGGCATAGATCCTTGCAAAACCAAAGCCTATTTAGGATTGCAAAACAATAAGGCTGTACATTCAAAAGTTTAAAAAGTTTACCTAAACTTTGCAGGTTTCAGATAATTAGTAGGCAGGGCTAGAAGTACAATTAAAATTTGAGGTTTTTTGCACATACATTTTGCAGTACAAACTAAATAAACTACCTAATACATATATGGGCAGGACACCAACTGTCAGTTTCTGATTTCACCATATCATTGGTCCCTTTATGTGTGTCTAACATGATGCCAGCATTAAGATGACATGATGCTGTTTGGGAAAATCACTAGGTTGAAAAAATAGAGCCTTGGTGTATAGCATTTCATGTAGCTTTCATGTTTTTGTGTGTATCCATATGCTTGTAGTTTCTTGGCTGTAATTTGCCATTTCTCTCTATAATGTCTGCTGCTGAAGTGCCAGGAGTTTTAAGGTGTCACAGACTACAAATTGGCAGATACTTCTTGCTGTTTGCAGCCATGTAATTTGCAGTCAGAGCTCTGCTTTTTAAAATGTGGGTGTGGCTAGAACCCAGCCGTTCAGAGGAAATCCATAGCACACCTGAGCGTTACTGAGAGCCATGAGAACAATGAGTGAGTTACTCATGTTTCCAGCACACACGTGTCAACAGATTAGTGCACAGTTGACACAAATGAGCTCTCTACTGACTGTAGCTGCTGTGTTTGGCAATCAGCAAAGCATTTAGTCCATGTGCATGCTGTACTGCAGGGCTAGCTGTCACTTCTAACATATTTAACAGTGTGGTGCTAAAATGACAGTTTCTGAAGGCAGAGGTTTCTTCTTTCAGGGAAATGTGGGAAAAATGTTCTTCCATTTTGTTATGGTAACTAATTTATAATATTACAATAATTTCATTTCATTATCATATCTGATGTAATAGTGATTCTAATACGATTCTGTATTTCATTCAAGTTCTTCGTAATTTCATTGGTTTCTATTGACTTGTAGGAGACATTATACATGGGTCCAGACTGATAAACATTTTTCTACAATGACTGAAAAAAGCCACGTTAGCCATCAAGGGACAATCTAAACAGTACAATAACATGTTTCCCATGTTTGTTATCTAAAAGAAGCCAAAGTCCCATCAACCCATGTGTTTTAAAAAGAGAACTAGAATTTGCAGCAGGCTTAAAACTGGAATGACTTTGTAGTAGACGAATTGTGGGGGGTTAAAACTGAGATTTGTAATAAGCTTAAAACTGGGATTTGTAGTGGGCTTAAACGAAGACACTCTCTTTACTACAAGAGCTGTTGCTTAATAAAGTAGTAATGACTCAGTTAATTAACAGCCACTGAGCCAGTTAATTAATGCAATTAATTATGAGTATAAGCATGCTGAAATATTACCATATAGATGTATTTGTCACTGAAATAATGAACCGAATGCCTAAAAAAAGTCTATCCGATTTCAAGTCATTTGATTTGTTTTTACATGTTTTATTAACATTAACATTATTCTAATGTAATGTTAATATTGTATGTCTTAAACGGCAGTGTAAAAAACACTATTTAAAGACCCGAATTCAAAAGTAACCATGTGATCTTGTTTTGCTTTTTGTTTTCAACCACAGTCACCATGGGGGAAGTGGTAATGGCTGAAATCAGCAGACCGTGATATCTGCTTCAACCACAGAAGCAACACAGTGTTTAACTTTGTGTCCTATCTGCTTCAACCCCCTAGGGCATCCCAGGCCTTCCAGGACCCCCTGGAGCAGATGGACAAATAGGCCCCAAGGTAAGCGTAGTATTAAAATGCACCTTTAGCAATTATGCTAATGCATTGACTTCCTCCTGTGGGGATAGCTATATGAAAATTACGTGTATTCTGTTCCAGGAATTGTATTCTTATCTAGATTTCTGGATTCCAAGAAATAAAAAAGCCTGACAGGCTAGACCTGGAGTTTTAGAGACACCATGCACAATGCATGTCAAGTGTCTGTGTGTGTTTGCTTGTTGAGTCGTGTTTATCTGTGTGCAGGGTAGAGCAGGAGCAGAGGGACTGACTGGTCCTCCAGGTGTGCCAGGGCAAAAGGTGGGATTCAACATATTCAAACCTCACTGGAGCCCTATTAATACACCAGTGTGTTTCCTGTGCCAAACCGCTAGCAGTGCAGCATTATTCATTACAGCTGAAGATGCTTACATTAATCTTATTTTTTCTGTCAGTGCATTTAATAGAGTAATAATCCATGTTCATTCATCTTGACTCCCAATGAGGACATTCAGTGCATATGCACTCAGAGGGAAGCGGCTGATTTGGGCATGTTCTAACATTTACAGGGCACACAGGGCAATCCAGGCTTTCCAGGCTTACAGGGTGACATGGGTCTTCCTGGATGTAAAGGGCAGAAGGTAAATCATCCCAAAAGTGGCCTAGGAGTGGCCTACGCCATCACACTGGAGTGATCTGTTATAGTGTGCATCAATAGAATTGTGATGTTTTATGATATATTTAAATTTGAATATTTCTTTAGCGATTTTAAAAACTAATATTTGCTGTTGAAACTAAACAGTATTGAAGAAGATGCTACAGTAAAACAGTAGTGCGTTTCATCATGTGCTTACAGGAATGCTTTAGTGAATTTATACAATTTTGCATTCATAGCAGAGGTAGTCAAAGTGCCAAGGCGAGTTTAATGTCTGAATTTTGATGTTTTGGTTTACTGCTGGAGCTGTGAGGCTAACGTTGCTAACAAACATTACAAGTCAAGTCACCCAAATCTTTTCTGTATCTCCAAAACCTCTCTCATCCCACTCAAACAGACCACATCCATGTCTTGAATGAAGTCTGGCAGTCTTGAACGAAATGCAATCACCCTGTAATACAGCTGTCAGCTATTTAGTGTTAGTGGTCTTCAAATTAGTCCTCAGGGATTCCCCGGACGGTCTACATGTTTTGCTCTACACTCATGCATTGTGAGTTAGGTTGGAGCAAAGCTGTGGAGCAGGTGTTGTGCTCAAATACAATTCCAATTCATGGCGATGCACATCACATAGGCTTGTGGATGCTACAGATTACATTATATAAATACCTGGAATCTTGGGTTTTAGAAATGAACATATTTTTATGTAAGGATACGACAGAAATTAAGAATCTAATCTAGCATGCATACTTGGTGATGCGTGTGGATGTGAAGGGTGTTCAAATTCTGCAGGAAGTTGGAATACAGCATAACACCTGCTTTCTAAAATGCCTGACCACTGTGTTTAGCCTTTTTGTGCATCATTGTGGTTTACAGCAAGTCAAACTGTGTCCTAAAAACCATAAACCAATCTGCACAACCTTAATGAAGACCTGCATGTGGTTTGTGAGGGTTTAGAGAAGTTTAAATTTTATACACTTATCGTCAAATAAGCAGTTAGACAAATAGTTGCACCCAGAAGGAATCAACCGACAGGAATGAACATGGTGCAGGACAACAACGAACAACGATGCAGGAAAGCATACACGCAAACCTTAACACCACCTCATCGTCGCCAAAGACTGCAATGGTGTCATTGCGCGCCTCAGGATGGCAGCGGGTCATCTTCAGTGACAAGTCATGCTTTTGTCTTGGTGGAGACAACCAACGAATCTGTGTGTGGATGCACCGCGGTCAGCACCAAGCCTGGTGTCACTCTACCTTCACCCCTACTGCAAAATCTCTGTGAGAATATTCAAGCTGCATTGGCTGGATTTATCAAAGGACACCATTAGGAACCTCTACAACTCCATGCCGAGACGTCTAGGATGTTACTTCATTCTGAGAGACACTACTTCTGTATGTGTAGCCCAATAAACATTCCCCATATCAGTCTAAATGTATCATCATTTATTGTTCCTGGTAACCTTTATCTTCCTTCCCAATAGCACTGCAATCTGACACTTCCTTCTGGGTGCAACTATTTTTTTTGACAGTGAGTGTATTTATGTGAAAGATCTGGGTGAGTATTGACTTTTCTTTTTTGCTAGCAATGTTAGAAGCCACAGCTAACATGTCTTGGCTAACCGACTACACTTTAGGATATTTGTGCATTAGATTGATTGATTGATTTATTTTTTGGCTGAAGCATTCCGTTAAGACATTGTGATGGCACTCACAGTCAGTTAATTATATTATGAGTATTGATTTCAACATTTGCAGTTTTGCCTAAGATACAGACTGAAAATAGTCTCTTTTGATACATCATGAAATAAATCAATATAATTTTTGTGTTTCAGGGACAGATGGGAGAAGCCGGTTTAAAGGGTGCTGAGGTATAGCCACTCGTCTTCTTTATATTTTGACCTTTGCTTATCTTCTGTCCATCAAAATAGTGACTAGACGAAGCATGCATCTGGCTACTTGGACATGTCCTGTGCATTTAGCGTTCTAAGAGTTAAAATATCCTTAACTTAACAATATGTTGCCAAGGAGTCATAATAAATACATAAAATAAATTAAAAAATAATTAAAATAATAAATAAATCTATCCTGTACTAAAACAGAGCTGCCATGGGATAAATTATGCTCCTTGCCTTAAACAGCCTCTTTGGCTGGTACTTACTTAAATCTGCACAGTATGTTCCAACTAAACTCCAGCATGCTCTGCTAAAGGTTACTCTGAGCCTCAGGTTTCTTTTAGGCATTAAATGCTAATGATAACCTTTTAGCTTCTGAGACCCCCTAACAGAGACCACCCTTCATCATCTTCCAGGGAGAGAGAGGTAGCGAGGGAGCTCCTGGGGTTCCTGGCCCATCGGTAAGTGGACGTACACCATCTGTCCACCAGGTGGCAGCACACCAGCAGTTTGTCTAGCGACTTTACAAAGATGATATAACTGGGAAGCACCAAGGCTGCATTCAGTTCTTGAAGGGTTTGAGCCCACTGCACACCTACCACAGTCTGACGAACGCCCTCAGCACACATTTATTAACAGCTATTCCTAGGGAAGGATTCAGATCACCTCGTAAGTTAGGTAGTCTCATTTAAGACAGATGTGAGCAATTAAAGCAGGAAATGAATTAATTAATACTACAGCAGAACCCCCCACCCCCAGCCCAAGACCCCAGGGAAATTGGTTACGTTTCATGACAGAAATAAAGAAACTACACCAGCAAAGCCTAGATGTTGGAAATGAAGAGGTTTGTTTCAAAGTGATAGTACACTGTTACCTTGTAGCCTATGGTAGGTAACTGCTGGAAGACCTGCAATAAATTTCTGTGGTGTACATACTGTGGAATTGTGGACTGTCTGCAGAGGAAGACAAATAATGAATGCCTGTCTTACTGCTTGGATCATTAGAACGTTACCTTAGGTGGTCTATAATAGAAGACTCTGAACTGGGTGCTGACCAGAAATAGGCATTAAGAAGTGCATTCAGTGGTGAAGGACCACAGCCAACTGGCACCCACGGCTTTTGTGCACAGCTTGGCTTTTTGATCATTATGAAACCTCCACTTCTGCCTTCGTTCCCTTCTCACCGTGAACAGGAAGTCTGTTTTTTTAATAAGGCAGACTTTTCTCTTTGATATTAACGTGAAAAGTTTTAACGGGAGTCTCTTTCTCTCCCTCCCTCTCTCTTTACCAGGGTGAAGCCGGACCCAGGGGAAGCAAAGGAGAGGTTTGTAGAATTGGACTCCTCTGAATTACATTTCATCTACTCGGCCTCATTTTCCACAGGAAACGAGATCATCTCCTCCTGCTGAAAAACACACACACAAAAAAAACAAAAAAAACAAGAAAGAGTGAAACGCTTCAAAGTTGTGACTGGCATGTCCACGGGGTGTTTACATTTGACAGGTTGACAGTTATTGAGCCAAGCGAGCTTCAGCTGGAGCACAGGATGCATGGAAGGGACCGTAGCCGCCAGTGCCATCCCATCACTTACACTGACACTTCAAGAAATCATGCAGAGCATGCTGGACTTGTATGTTAGGCTTTTTTTTAACAGCACTGGAGAGGAAGAGAGATCTCTTAACTAGGAGAACCAGAAAAAATAATGTAAATGGGGAATAGCCACTGACTAGTCATTTGCATGAGGCTGATAGACAGATACAGAAAAACTAACCTCAATCATGTTGCTCTATAAGAAACGCCACAATGCCACAGAATGTTATCAGAATGCTGATATGTGCCTTCAAATCTGACGAAATAGAAACAGGCAAAAGAGGGAATCCTTCCATCATTCACAGCAATTAAAATATACACTCATCAGCAAGAAGGAAGCAACCGACAGGAATGAAACGTGGTGGGTAGGTTTGACATCATGAGACATGCGAACGATCCAAGTTTCACACTTGATCGCGCTGTAACTGACTGACTACATTAGGTTGTCCTGTTGGTAGTGTCCTTTGCGAATGAAGTTTGCCTCAGAGAAGAGTTTGAAAGTGATTCAAGCTGTTGGAAGACTTTGAAGAGGGCTCGCATCGAAAGACAGCAGCACGATGCAGGACTACATGCACACAGACTGTTACGACGACTGCCCTTACCACGTCAACGTCACCAAAGACTGCAATGGTGTCGGGCCAGACTGTCAGGGAGTGATTCAGAATGACAGCGGGTTACATGTCCAGAAGATCTGGTGTCACGCCACGTTTACCCTACTGCAAAATCTGCAGGAGCTGTGTGAAAATATTCAAGCTGCATGGGATGGGTTACTGCAGGACACCATTAGGAACCTCTATAACGCCATGCCGAGAAGCCTGGCATGTTGTGTTGGCAAACATGGGGGCCCCACACAATACTAAGATTCTCAGGTTTTAATTTCTGACCCTATTTTATCCTATTTGTTCAGATTTGTCCAAATATGCGGCTTTGTGAATGTTACTCTTTGTTTTATTTTTGGCCACAGTGGAGCTTCTGTAAAATGTAGGGACTATTTTAGGTAGGGCTGGGTGATATGGCCAAAAATGCTATCACAGTAAATTTTGTCATATCAGTCAATATCTATAATTATCACGATAAATGTCAAATCATCGGTTTTTCAGGTTTAGAGGCAGATGTTTGTTTCTGAGAGTTGAAGAAATCTAATGGTTAACTCTGGTTTTAAACTCTTCGTTATGGTCAGTACATGACAAACACTTGCCAACCAGACACTGCAATATATCTGACGCTGTCTGCGTAAAAAACCTTGAAGCTTAAAATGCAGTATGATTCTCCTGCACCAGATATACAGCATCCTCCTGAAATCTGTGCTTTTTGTCTGGTTTGGTTGCTGTAATTCACTACAGTAACACCAGTTTGGCCGTGCTGTGCGCTGCAGACAGCACTGCTCCATGTTAGCCAGCTGCTATAGTTACCCTGTGTTCACACTAGCAGGCAGCAAGTTGCTTAAACTGCCTCTAGTTTGTCTCTTATGGGTGTTCGAGGACGCTGGTGTTGTTGTGTGTGGGCATGTGCAAGCACATATTATACACACTATATTGCCAAAAGTATTCACTCCCCCATCCAAATCATTGAATTTAGGTGTTCCAGTCACTTCCATGGGCACAGGTGTATAAAACCAAGCACCTAGGCATGCAGACTGCTCCTACAGACATTAGTGAAAGAATGGGTCGCTCTCAGGAGCTCAGTGAACTCCAGTGTGGCAGCGTGATTAGGATGCCACCCGTGCAACAAGTCCAGTCGTGAAATTTCCTCACTACTAAATATTCCACAGTCGACTGTCAGTGGGATTATAACAAATTGGAAGTGTTTGGGAATGACAGCAACTCAGCCACGAAGTGGTAGACCACGTACAATGACAGAGGGGGTCAGCGGATGCTGAGGCAGACAGTGTGCAGAGGTCGCCAACTTTCTGCAGACTCAATCGCTACAGACCTTCAAACTTTATGTGGCCTTCAGATTAGCTCAAGAACAGTGTGTAGAGAGCTTCATGGAATGGGTTTCCATGGCCAAGCAGCTGCATCCAAGCCTTACATCACCAAGCGCAATGCAAAGCATTGAATGCAGTGGTGTAAAGCACCGCCACTGGGCTCTAGAGCTTGGAGACGTGTTCTCGGGGGTGACGAATCACGCTTCTCCATCTGGCAAGCCGATGGACGAGTCTGGGTTTGGAGGTTGCCAGGAGAACAGTACTTCTCTGACTGCATTGTGCCGAGTGTAAAGTTTGGTGGAGGGGGGATTATGGTGTGCGTTGTTTTTCAGTCGGGCTCGACCCCTTAATTCCTGTGAAAGGAACTCTTAATGCTTCAGCAGACCAAGAGATTCGTCATGCTCCCAACTTTGTGGGAACAATTTGGGAACGGCCCCTTCCTGTTCCAACATGACTGCACACCAGTGCACAAAGCAAGATCTATAAAGACATGGATGAGCGAGTTTGGTGTGGAAGAACTTGACTGGCCTGCACCTAACCTCCTAACCTCAACCCGATAGAACACCGTTAGAATGAATTAGAGCGGAGACTGAGAGCCAGGCCTTCTCGTCCAACGTCAGTGTCTGACCTCACAAATGCGCTTCTGGAAGAATGGTCATAAATTCCCATAGACACATTCCTAAACCTTGTGGAAAGCGTTCCCAGAAGAGCTGAAGCTGTTATAGACATCATATTAAGCTCTATGTATTAAGAATGGGATGTCATTCAAGTAAATATGCGTGTGGACGCAGATGAGCGAATACTTTTGGCAATATAGTGTATCTGCCTGCTTTCGTGGCTAATTACATTGACTGCTTAGCATGCTGGCTAACCTAGCTAGCTTTCGAACGATGTAACTCGCCAGAGACACCAGCAGTATCTGCTAATTTCTTTAAATGTATATGCACAAAGCTACGTCATATTAAATGGGAAAGGAAGAAACCTTGGTTATGAGCTTCTCTTCCATCTTCACTGCTGAGAATAAGAACAAAATGCTGTTAGGAACAAAAAGTTCAGAGAGCAGAAACTGGGGGGACCTCTAGAAAATCTCAACTTGATTTGTGATTGTTTGCCACTTCTTTGCTGTGCCGCTTGTCGCTAAATAGCGGCTACAAATCGTGTACTCCCACAGGAAATTACTGGTCGCTTGTCGCTCTGTTGCCTGCTAGTGTAAATGTAGGGTTAGCCAGGGAAGCTAGCTTTCTCCTACACTCTTTAGCCCAACAATACAGCATCATATTTACTTTAGTTTAAATCAGTGCAGTAACTGCATCAACCCACTTCTTCCTTTCAGTCTGTTGTTTGGGAATGCACTAATACTAAAATGACTGTGTGCTGTAACACACAGAGCTCTTCGGCTATATCTGTGTGGAGCGAAAGGAATTTAATGCTACTGAAGTTTGTTAGGGTAAGAGTGAATGTGTTCGAGGCCGGTACAGTTACGTACCACTTATATTCTCACTCACACTTGGTCGCAGGAAAACAGACGGTCGATTGCTCCACTGATACTGTATTTTAGTTCTCGTCATTACCTGATTTGAACCGGAAACCAGATTTAGACTGTATTTACACTGAACGGTTCAAGGGAGTTTGTTAGTTATCCCAGCCAACTGAGAATTTGTGCTTACAGAAAGAAAGACATCACAGCCAAATACTTAAAATAGCAACAATCATAAACTATTATACCCAAAGCCAAAGCCAAAAAAAAAAAAATGCTGAGCACATTCAAGTGTACTCTAAAGGAGAAAGTAGATATAGGCTGCATCGGAATCAGTATACAGTACAGGTGGCACTGTTGTGCATGTTATAAATTAATTCAATATCTAAGAAGGTTTATTGGCATTTTCACTCACAATGTGGAAATAATTAAACACCATAATACAATCAAGGGAGCAATAAGGCGTGATAGAAGGCAAAGGTTTAATCTTTATCAATACGCAGTAGTAAAAGAGGATGTAAAATCGAAATGAAAGCGATACCGGAAATGACGTACACGTGCTAAGCATGGGTAGTCCAAATCGGGTATCGCTATCGGTCTTTCTGGAAAACCCGGAAGTGCTCCCTCTGGTGGCGGCAGCTGAGTAGTGTCAGTATTCTTACAGCGGGAAATGCCACCAGGCTCTATATAAAGCAGAAGTGTGAGAATGGTGTATGATATCGAGCATGTATTATACCTATTTCATACTTTTATTTAGGTCCTGTCTACTGCTGCCACATCTATCAAACTTAATGTGCAGGCTGCCAGGTAGCATCTGAAATGCTTACCTAACAGATTGTACTCTGAAGGACTCTGAAAACCTATGGACAGTAAACAAACTAAGGAAGAGGTAGAATCGCTCAGCGTTAAAGCAGCAGGTTTTCACGTTTAATGAGGAAGAGGGTTCAGCGACAGAAGCTGCCCCTTCAGACAAGCTAGCATATGTACGAGTACATTCATCTTACACACAGTGTTGTGGTCACAAATGTGCGTGCTGTACAGTCCTTTACAAATCTGCCTTAATCATCAAGCCAACTGTCAGCTGAGGTTAGAAAAGCTAGCTTGTTAACTGACCTCACATTTCTCTGTAGCATTATTTGTCATTAGATTCAAATTATTCAAATTATGTTGGCAAATACAGCGACTCAGATAAAGTTTATCTTACCTCAGAGCCAGCATGCCTCTATCTGTAAGGTATTTTGGCTCTGTCCTCCACAGTTTAATCCAAAAAACCTATTCAGCTTCAGGAATGAAACAAAAATACCATCATCCTCCAGATAACTAGGATGGCATGTGTTGTGCGTTATTTAATGTTTCTCAGTGATTTACTTAGAATTAACTTACTCAATTTAGAATTTAACTTATCAAAAGCATTATTTTCCAGTCTAAGACACAACAGTCACTAGTGGATTTGTGATTGTTTGCCACTTCTTTGCTGTGCCGCTTGTCGCTAAATAGCGGCTACAAATCGTGTACTCCCACAGGAAATTACTGGTCGCTTGTCGCTCTGTTGCCTGCTAGTGTAAATGTAGGGTTAGCCAGGGAAGCTAGCTTTCTCCTACACTCTTTAGCCCAACAATACAGCATCATATTTACTTCAGTTTAAATCAGTGCAGTAACTGCATCAACCCACTTCTTCCTTTCAGTCTGTTGTTTGGGAATGCACTAATACTAAAATGACTGTGTGCTGTAACACACAGAGCTCTTCGGCTGTATCTGTGTGGAGCGAAAGGAATTTAATCCTACTGAAGTTTGTTAGGGTAAGAGTGAATGTGTTCGATGTGTAACTTACTCAATTTAGAATTTAACTTATCAAAAGCATTATTTTCCAGCCTAAGACACAACAGTCACTAGCGGCATTAAACGTGATAATCCAGTGTCTGTAGGTTTTGCAGGTCTGACGGTAATAATTCCATAATTTAATTAGATTCTGAATATATCTGAACCTGGAGCTCCCTTTCTAATAGTTATCCTGTTCACCTGCAGTAACAAAACATAGACATGGCCATGTGCCATGTGGTTGTTACTGAGTATGGTGCCTGCTGTGTTACATGAATGTGAACAGCCCATGAAACATTTATGGAAATTTGGGTAAATTCCACAGGTACTTGTTTTACACACAGACCAATTCTGACAAACTGCATTGGCAAATCTAATCTCATGTTTTTTGGTTTATGGTTACTGTCTGTATATGTCCAAGACAATGGATAAGCAGTTCTGGTCCTTCTGAACTTATTCTGGTCAGTTCTGGTGAGGGCCCTGCCCTGAATTTTACTATATACTGTATATACTGTATATATATACTCACAAATAGTTGCACAAGTAGTTGCACCCCGAAAGAATCAACTGACAGGAATGAAAATTGGTGGGTATGTTGGACACTGTGATACATGGAAATGATTCAAGTTTTATGCTCGGCCATGCATATGCATGTAAGCAAGGACGGGCCTTATTGCTGTACCTGATTGACCCAACAGCCATGATTGCGGACATTCAGCGTGCAGTGATCCCCTCCATGAGCCGTCCTGTTAGTGGCAGCACGATGCAGGACAACATGCACACACGTTACGACGACCGCCCTTAACATCATGTCACCGTCAATGGTGTTGTGCCAGACTGTCATGGAGTCACTCAGAATGGCAGCAGGTCATCTTCAGTGATGAGTCTCATTTTTGTCTTGGTGGAGATGACCAACAATTCCGCGTGTGGCGGCACCGTGGTCAGTGCCAAGATGAACGGTTTGTTGTCACGTCACATGTCCAGAACACCTGGTGTAACTCCACCTCCACTCCTATCGTAAAATCTGCAGGAACTGCGTGAACCATAGGAACCTCTCCAACTCCATGCCGAGACATCTGACATGTTGGATTAGCAATCATGGTGGCCCAACTCCATACTGAGAGACACTACTTCTGTATGTGAAGCTCAGAAAATATTGTCCATATCAGTCTAAATTTATCATCATTTATTGTTCCTGGTAACCTTTTCTTTAGATGATGAGTGAAGAAAAAAAAATAGTATATACACACACACACACACACACACACACATATATATATATATATATATATATATAGTACACATGTAAGCTGAGGTCCTCCGAATCTGTTGCTAGGTTCATTCCTTCCTCTGTGAGTGGCAGGTCTTTTAGTGTTGCTGCCCCCACCCTCTGGATCACCTTACCTTCTTCTTCTATTTGATATTCTCCCTTTCTTTCCAAAGTCCAGCTAAAAACTGTAATTTCTCAGCATACTTTCATTGTCTCTTTTTTTTCTTAAATTTTAAAGTGCCCTTGGGTATGTGAAAAGCGCTATATGAGTGTAACGTTATTGTTAGTATTTTTTGTGTGATGTAGTTGAGAGCTGCACATGCCCATGAGCCCCTTCTCTGCTTCTCAAAGTTGACATGCTAATGCGTTTCTTCCTAGAAGTACAAATCAGCCTTGACACTTATTTCATTTAATCAGGGGCTCGATAAAAAGGTAACTAGCTGATGAGTTGCATCAGGTATGGCCATTGTGATGGTCTTGGATTGAACCTGCTCATCCCTATTACAGGATGCATTCATCAGATCTCTGTTAGAATCTTAGCTTCACTGTAGCACCACTGCTGTTCTCTCCTGTCCAGAGAGGTGTTCCAGGAGAGCCTGGGATTAGAGGTCTTGATGGGAAGAAAGGGGATACAGGACATATAGGAGTAGCTGGGCCACGTGGTTCTCCTGGTCAAGATGGCTTACCAGGGCAACCCGGTGTTCCAGGCTATCCTGGGAAACCTGTGAGTATTCCAGTATTTCAGCTGTGACAATATCAATTTACTTTTGATTGCATGCAAAATACAATTTTAATGTAACCATAACATCATGGACATCATTCTTACAGGAAACTCTAGAATATACTAAATGGGTAGAAGTTGACAGCTCATAGTTTCCAGTAAGAATTCAGTTTTTCTAAGAGGTGAATAAACACTGATCAGCCGCCACCCAAATAATATGTGCACTGTGGGGGTCCTGACCACTAAAGAAGAGGGTGAAAGGGGGCTAACAAAGTGTGCCGAGAAACAGATGGACTACAGTCTGTAACTGTAGAACTACAAAGTGCACCGATATGGTAAATGGAGCCGATAAAATGGATAACGAGTGTAGAAACGAGGAGATGGCTTTAATGTTATGGCTGATCAGTGTACCACCATTTGTTTTAAGATGGCAGTATTTTGTAAGACATCAATCTAGTCATAGAAAGCCCCTAGAACTGACATTAGAAAAAAGGAGCATTTGCAACAGAATAGAATTCAACAGAATCAAGAAGGAGATCTCCGAGTTCTGAGGAAATGTTCAAACTGTGTTTCAGGGGAAGCCTCCTTCTGATGAACACTTGATAAAGCTCTGTGAAGATGTGCTAAGACGTGAGTAGCTAAGTTCAACTTTGCAATTGTGTTGTAACGGCCAAATCAAGGATGTGACCAGCTTTAGAGGAACCCTGCTGCGCAATATTAACACAAACATTTAATGCCTGGTGTCGTAAGTTGACAGACAATGCCAAGTTAAGTAACAGCGTCATGTTACTATTAGTGATGCTTGATGTGATAAAGATAAACTATAGTTTATGAAAATATGCAATATGTATACCAGTAATGGTGATAAACGTTGTACTTGAGGTAATGACACCTGCAATGACATGTTTATGGCATGTTTATGTCAGTGTTATGTACAGTGTTACCGATATGGGCACTTATGTCAAATCTCTCTGAAAGAAGAAGAAATGATGGCATGAGAATACAAATTCATGATTGGTTATATTTTGTCATGACTAATTGCAGGCTGACCCAATGGGCCTGCATCAACACTCAAGTTCCTCACTCTTATGACTACATAACTTTCATATTAGTTTCAGAGTTGTTACTAAATAATTTATAGTAGCCACCGAATAATAAGTCTGCAGTTTAAGTGGATTAGTCTTGGAAAATGAGCCCCCAGTTGGAGCTTGTTATGGGATTTTCTCTTCAGGAGAGTTCTGTCATACAAACGCTATAATCCGCACCTGTAAACGTGTTTCTCCACTTTGTACCCATCTCTCTCAGATCAGCTGGTCCAGCTGCTGCAGACGATGCTTCCTCGGAGCTGCGAGCCTTGTGAAACAGTGAAAGGACCTCCGGGACAGCCCGGAGTTCCGGGACCTAAAGGCTCAAGTGGGCCTCCAGGCTACCCGGGCAGGCCAGGGCCTCAGGGTTATCCAGGGTCGCATGGCCTACAGGGACCTCCTGGAGTCAAAGGTAACAGAGGCGTCCTGATTCTCTTTCCTCTGACACATACGGTTAAGAGCTTGTGGAGGGGAAAAAAGGTCGACAGCATGGTAATGCACACATGCTCATCCTGTGGTGTAAATAAAATGTGATGTAACTTTCTTTAGGCGACATGGGACTGAGGGGGTTTAAAGGCAGCAAAGGAGAAGGCAGGCCAGGACAGCCTGGGCCTCCTGGACTAACAGGTGAGAGATCAGTTCAGTTCAGGCATGCAGTAGCCCTGCGTTTGCGTCACCATCAAGATTTGCTTGCAAGAAGAACTGACAGTGTCTAGTTGGCTTTAGGTGTGCTTCTGCAGTGCCTCACAGAGAGAATTAATGATAATAATAAAAATACACTCATCACAAAAAAGTTGCACCCTGAAGGAAGTGGTAGGTTGCAAGGCTGTTCAGAAGGAAGATAAAGGTTACCAGGAACAACAAATGATGAAATATTTAGACTGATATGGGCAATATTTATTGACCCACACATACAGAAGTAGTGGCTCTTAGTAACGCAACATGACATACGTCTTGGCATGGAGGTGTAGAGGTTCCTAATGGTGTCCTGTGATAATCCATCCCATGCAGCTTGAATATCCTCACACAGCTCCTGCAGATGCGTGACAACCATGGTGCCTCCACTCATTGATTTGTTGGTCATCACCACCAACACAAAAGATGAGGACTGAAGATGACCCGCTGCCATTCTGAGTCACTCCATGGCAGTCTGGCGACGTTGGTGTGGTGTTAAGGACAGTCATCATAACGGTCTGCGTGCATGTAGTCCTGCATTGTGCAGCCATCTGCTAATGGTGCTGGCACTAACACGATGACTCCTGGAGGGCATCACTGCTCACTGAATGTCCGCAATCGTGACTGTTGGGTCAGGTACAGAGAAAAGGCCCGTCCTTACTTATGTCACATGCGCGGCTGAGTGTGAAGCCTGAATCATTGGCATGTCTCACAATGTCAAACCTACCCACCAAGTTTCCTTCTTCTCAGTTGATTCCTTCTGGGCGCAACTATTTGATGAGGAGTGGACGTGAAAAAAACAGGTTCCAAAGTTAATGCAAGCTATAGTTCAACCATGCAAGAGCTGGTAGATCACCAAAACATCACCATCAGATAAACAACACTTAAAGCTTTCATCTGCTGAGAAAGAGAGGATATAATGAAGCTCCACCTCAGTGCTATCAGTCTGAAAGGATGTGTAGCTGTCAAGAAGCCCTTACTTAGAAAAAGGGCTCAGATCAAAGGTTTAGTCACCCCAGAGTCTTGACCTAAATATCACAGAATGTGTTTGGGATTATTGAATCATAGATTAAAAAACTGAAAGCAAGTCTCCTGAAAAAGAATGAAAGCTGTAATAAAGCTGTAGGGAGGACAGTAAATATGGGATGTCATATTTAGTTGTTGAAGCTTCTTTGTACTGTTCTGCTAAATGTGTGTTTTTACTTCATTTTACTGGAAAATGAATAACTAAGATGCCTTCCATCAATAAAGAAAGAACGGAAAACAAAACAAACAAATAAGACAGACAGAAAGAGAAGAAGGCAGTGATAGTGAAAGCACTAAACAGAGCTCAGCAAAAGTGTATTAGGTCATGTCAGTCACATTCTCCTCTTGTGACATTAGGTATCGAGGGTCCACGTGGCAGTGATGGAATCGGACTGCCAGGTCCCCCAGGAATGCCTGGGAAATCTGGCTCTCCGGGCATTCCAGGCAAACGAGGTGCCCCAGGGCCAGCTGGAGTGTGTGACATGTCCATCTGCTACCAGGCTTACAACCTCAGGGATGACCGCTACAGCAAAGGACCCAACTTCTGACACACGACTTGTGGACTTCTGATGACAAACACCTCAGAGTGCTGATACAGGGTTAGTTTAGTGCGGTGTTCAGTAGGATAATTATGGCAGGTGAACACTGATCCTAGATCAGTACTCTTGGTACTCTTGGAAACATTCACACCTAGAACTGCACTCTTAAAAATAAAGGTGCAGAGTTCTTTGGAGCATCGGTGGGACACTTTTTGGTTCCTTAGGGAACTTTTAAATGGATACTTGTGATGAGACGTAAAAGCAAGAAGATCTTTTGAAGGACTTCCGCACGACTGAAGGTTCTATACCAATTAACAGTTTTTCATAGAACCGTTATTTCCATTCCTTTGTTTTTAATAGTGTAGGGTTAGACTGTGAGAACGGGTGTCCAGAGAAATCTGGAGAGGCGGTCCAGTACAGCTCTTTCTGCAGCTGCAGCAGAGTGTACAGCAGGTCATAATCAGTGGACTGAAGCAGAAAGCATTGAAATTAAAAACAATCGTACTAGAATGGACACTGTTGTGTGGTCACTTACCTGTGAAATGAGTTTAATGCAACAATGCAAGATGACCTGAGTGATCAAATAACCAAAAAAGGGCTCATTTTAAATGGGCTGCTTTTGAAGACAAGGTTAGATGATCATCGCCGTTCTTTGTTGAATATTTTAAGAGTAATTAAGATGCTGGTGGTGGTAATTAAATAATTGATGGGTTTCATTTGAGCTCCGTTGGCTTTTTCTTTAATGTTCAAAGAGAAATGTTCGGACTCGTGTACATATTTGCACTGCCTGAGGGAAGCTACCTCCATGCTGGACATATTGTTCTATAGGAAAATAGAACGCATTATGCTAATCATGTTACCAAATGATTAATCATGTTACCAAATGATCCTATATATTCTAATTGTGCTTAAGTTCATCTGTTGTGCTTTGGTAGTGCACACATCATATTGTAAGCTCCTAGGTTCAAATGGAATACAGTTGTGAAAAAATGTAATTTATAGCATGTAATATTTTTCTAAACGCTTTAGCAGTGCATGTAAGGCTAAGCAACACCTACAAATAGCCTCGCTGGCATAGCGCTTGTTATACCCTTGTTGGGGTGAAATTGAATGTAGGTCATTTAGCCTTACAAATGTTACCCTTTATTAAAGTGTTAATGCTTTCTTTAGTATATATATTCGAAGATTTTAAGCAGCAAATATAATTTAAACGCTAACCTATATTTCAAATGAACGGAATGACTCACATTGTGCAATATATTCAGCCATTTTTAAAAGCCTGAAGTAAACGGTCAGTGCAGCATTTCTGCACTTCCAGCACACCAATGAAAACTCAACATCTCATTACAGAAAAACCTGTTAGCGACAAAAAGATACAGTTTATATTTATAGATGAATTTATATTTAAGCTGAAGCGTGAAGACTATGGATATAATTCCTGCTGTTCAACTTAGACTGTAGTGTATAATATTATTCAGCTGCTATATTATATAAATATTAATGCCATGGAAAAATACGCAGTGCTTTAAAAACATCTGTAGAGGCTTATTACTTTGGCTAGAGCGTAGATGAGAGTTTCAGCGCACTTCCAGTAACTGCTACACAGGTGTAAATTAATATCGAAAAATGTTGAATTATTTTACTTTGAATATAAAACAACCAAATCCAAAAGCTCCTTATTAATGTGGTTAAAGGAAAGTAGCCATTTTATAATATTTACACAAAAATAAATAAGCAAATGAATACAATGAATAAATGATTTCCATTGTGAACTATGGCCAGAACATACATCTTCCTTTGTAAGCAAACACAGACATCTTCTGCAGACTCAGAAATGGTGCTTTCGTTTCTTGTTGTTTTATTGATGTATTGAGTTTATTGTATGTAATTACCTTCTAATTGTATTCTACTACATGTAACTGAACAGAGCCAATGGCACGCACACACAAGCCAATGAAAACAGTACATTAAGTCAGTATTGTCAGTATCTGTATTACTTTTGTTTTCTTCTTCTTCTTTTTCGTGTATGTGCTAATACGTTAGTTGGCGTCTTCGTTCTTACATGTTGTATGAGGATATTTCGGTTACCGTCACATCTGGACGGTGTTAATGAATTGATTAAAACATATTTTACCCTCATTAGCAGTCTCTATGTCTTTTGTATGTCTCAACGATAGATTCTGGTCCTTAGCTCTCTTGGCATGAAAGTAGATCAAATGCTTTTAGATCACAGTCTCAGATGTGTTGATAGTTATCATCTTCCTTTTGTTCCTTCCTGTACTACAGAAGTTAGAAGAAGTCTGAGATACAAGTGCAGCATGACATGTTCTGAAAAAGGTGATAAAGGCTTGTGAAAGAAGGAACTAAAAAAATGATGCAGTGGATGACTCAAGAATTCACAACTCATGCACAGATACACAGTCATACGCAGGCTTCTCCCACTGAAGTTCCAATCTGACCCATTTCTTTAGTCACTCTTGTCCTTGAGCACACAACAGGGGATTCTGAAAAGCGCTGTTCTGTAAGTATTACCTCTCTTTTCTCTGTTTAGTAATTTGCTGTACTGCATGCTGTGACTCTTACTAGTAATACATTTTCATGGACTCTTGATTGTTTCTTAAATTAGGGGCACTTTAATAATCCCTAACAGCTTTTTGGATACATGTTCCCATGGAAAACATGTCATGCAGCATTCATAAGACTGCATGACACCTACATAAGCCTGTATGGGCACTTGTAGATGCTTTTTTCCAACAAGCGTTATTTTTCATAAGGCCTGCAGGCATAAAATGACATTAGGAGTGTAAGAATAAGTCCTTATCACTGATTATGTCAGTCGTCATGAAAGGCTTATGTAGGAATGCTGCTCTTCAGAAAAGCACTGTGAGAAAATATTTTATATTAGTGGCTTTAGACATTTTCAAAAGCTAAACTGTAAAAATGTAATGAGTCCAAGTCATTTATTAGGCATTTTTAAGGTCAAAGTGCATTCTATTCATGCCCCTCACCAAAAAGAAGTCAGTGGGTTGAAAAATCTTTTCAGCTGAAATTTACATGTTAAAGTATTATGTTAAAATATAGTTAAAGAAATTGTTATTTTATGTCATCTTTTCTTTAAATATGCCCATCCCAGTGGTGTACAGTAACTCAGTAAGTGTAATGTGTTAGTGTACTGTGAGTAGTGTGTTGGTGTACAGTAACTCAGTAAGTGTAATGTGTTAGTGTACTGTAAGTAGCGTGTTGGTGTACAGTAACTCAGTAAGTGTAATGTGTTAGTGTACTGTAAGTAGTGTGTTGATGTATCTTTAACTCCACTACAAGTCTAATATCTACTGTTTACTCCACTACATTATGGCCAAATCTGTCCTTCCTTTTGGCTTATGTGTGCGTAAAAACATAATATGTCCAGACAAAAGAAGTGTGAAGCGAGCCCACCAATCAGGATAGAGCTCTCACTTTGTTCTGAGCTTGTTTTGACCTGTTGGACAAAGGTTGGTTCTAGCTAGTAGAAACTTCTCCTTCAGTGTTTTGTTCTTATGATCTTTGTATGTGTCAGACTAATTAATGGCCTTCTATTAAAGACTGGTGGACTGAGAGAGACACTAAAGTCTCTTCATGTAAAATGAGCTGATTAAGAGTCTAGTTCCAGAAATGATAATAGGACGTTAGAGCCATAGTAAATAATGATACTTTTACTCTCATTACTTAAGTACATTTGAAGGTAAATGCTTTGGTACTTCTACTCCAGTGGAGGTCTAGACGGAGGAACTTCTACTTTTACATGGTTCTACATGGTTTGTGTACTTTGTCTATCACTGTCCAGTCTGCATTTACATCTCCTTAGCACAGCCAAACAAAGTCAAACTTTCTATGAGAAGTTACTGCAAGAGCTTTTATCAGTGTGGGAAACCAATCTTGATATCACAGAAAACCAAAGTAAAGATCATCCTAGCCAATAGTTTTCTTATAGCCTTCCCACACAGCCCAAAATAGCCTATTTTGAATAAAAAAATGATTTTAATGTTAAATTCTTTCATTTATTAACAAAGCCTCTGCTTGACAGGTTGTGTGTGCACAATGGAGGACTATGAAACATCATCTCCACCCATCTATGACTATGATAGCTCAGGGACTTCAGTGCCTCCATGCAACATAACTGATATCACTCGTTTCAGTAAAACTTTTCTTCCACCATTCTACATTATCATCTTCATCGTCAGCATGCTGGGCAATGGACTTGTCCTGTACATCATGTACAAGTTTGAAAAACTCAGCACAGTCACTAACATATTCCTCATCAACTTGGTGGCCTCCAACCTGACTTTCACCCTCAGTCTCCCGTTTCAAGCCGTCTACCACCACTCGGAGTGGATTTTTGGCATAGCCATGTGCAAAATTGTAAGCAGCGCTTATTCCCTGGGCTTCTATAGCTCTGTCCTCTTCCTCACGCTCATGACCTTTGATCGCTACCTGGCTGTGGTTCATGTTGTGGTGGCCACTAAGCAGCGGCGGAGCTGCTATGCATTCGCCACGGCTGCTGTCGTCTGGACCATCAGTGTCCTCGCTAGCCTGGAACCCTGTTTAAGTCACATTGTACTAACAGACCCAAATGTGGGGGAAATCTGTGAAGCTGAGGAGCCCGATCAGCAGATCCTCGGCACCTACCCCCAGTTTTTCCTGTTTTTCATCTTCCCTTTGATTGTCATCCTCTACTGCTACATCAGGATCGCCCTGAGGGTGATCTCCACCCGAGTGAAGGGCAAACACCGGACCGTTACGCTCATTTTTGTCATTGTGGTGCTGTTTTTCATTTGCTGGACCCCGTACAATGTGATATTACTGATGATAGAGAGGATGAGCGACCCTTGTGATAATAGCCTTAAGTATCCCAAGTACATCACTCACAACATCGCCCACTTATACTTCTGTGTCAACCCCGTCTTCTACACATTCCTGGGCAGAAAATTCCAGAGTCATGTGCGCCGGCTGCTAGTTAGCGAGGTTCCATGTTTGAAGAGCACTCTGACCCTCAGTGCAAGCAGCAGATCGTTCTCTTAATTGAGCTCTCAGAATCTGCATGGATGAGTCAGGAATGATAAGAAAGCATCTCTGGTGTCTCCATATAGTACGGTTCCATATTCTGGAGCTTAATGCTAAATGTGATGAAGACTGTAAGGTGTTCCTGACTATGTAACATACATAAGAAATAAATAGCTCACCAACATTGTACATTAGGCAATGTTCATGGTCCCTGCACTTTTGAAATGTTGCTGGAAAGTGTGTAATTAAACTGGCTGCTAAATTTAGTATAGCTTTATATTGAGCTCGCATGTCTTGTGTCCATTGTAAATTGCACTGCAAATTCATGGTGTCGCAACAGAAATGAAAAAGAATGTTGTCAGCTACTATGTGGTGGAGATGTCTGTTGCTAAATATAAATGCATCAGTGTGTGGATTTTGTTGAGCAAACCAGTGGAACTGTAAATTTCCTATTCACTGGCTAATGGACTGAAAATCTGTGTGTGGTTATGATTTTATTTGTTATATGTTGTGTGTGTTCACTTTTCAAAGATTAAAAAAAAAATGTAACAATCTTAATTAGGAGTGGTCATTTATTATGTGTCATCCGTCAGTTTCTGTGCATTTTGTCTACAACACTACAAATTGTGTACTGTATGCCTTGGCTTAATGGATAGAAGGTCAGATCACTGATCTCAAGGTTTTTGCTGTTACTGTTAGGAATAGATAGCACATTTCAAACAGCCTACCCTCAAATATCCACCCTAAAGCAGATGCTCAGAACATCCAAATCTTTTCATATAGTACACCATTAAAAAAATAAATAAAATAAAATAAAATAAAATAAAATAAAATAAAGCTTTTGTACAAGCCACATTTTATGCCCCCCCACTATGTTAAATTCTGCTACGCCTTTGGACCGGCTCATATCATCTGGACCATCTGTGTCCTTGCTAGCCTGGAACCCAGTTTAAGTCACTCTGTACTACAAAACCTGCATGTCTGGAAAATCTGTGAAGCTGATGACCCCGATCATCAGAACTTGGGCACCTAACTCATGTTTTTTCTTGTTAATAAAATAAAATAAAAAATGTGTTGTAACATTTGTCCCCCCAAACAGTAATTCTTCTCTGTAGAGTAGAAGCTCTCTGTAGAGTAATTGTTGATTTATTGTCACTTAGAAAATCAACATGTTATTTGACCCAAAGGCCAACACTTCTGTATTGTATCCTCAGTATAGAATTAGACACAGCCAAGACCAAAATTCTGCTGCAAGAAAGTACTCTGTTACTGACATCAGTAGATGTCAAGAACAAACGTACTTCGACGCGTGCCAAGCTAAAAGTCAAAAATTGTTTATTAGACAACTTGATAGTCAAAATCAGCAGCAAATACAGAGCAATAATGGGCGAGGCTGAAGGAGAAGACAGAGACGGGCAAGGGTCAGGAGCCAGATGGTCAGATAAACAGGCAACGCAACTAGAGGGAGAAATCTAGAGATCAAAAGGGGAAGTCAGCAATCAAAACCAAAAGGGAGCATCCGAGAGAGAGAGCCAGAGAATGAAGACGAGTCGAGACTGAAAATAGCAAACAGAGTTTGGCAATACTTCACAAACAGGGTGTGTAAATGAGGGGTATATATATATATGGAAGGGGAAACGAGATGCAGGTGAAACAATCAGTTCAGGACATGTGGTTATGACGTCATCACAGGATGAACTCTGGGAGATGGAGTCCAGGAGATCGGAGGCAGCGGGGAAACCCTGAAGCGTGACAGTAGAAAGGCAAACGCAAAGCACTGAACCCACGAGGGAGGTGACCAGCAGCCCCAGGCTTCACGCTGTTAGTGACCCCCAACAGACACATAAAACACCCACACAACAAAGATGTATCCCATACCTTTAACTGAAAAACAACAACATAAACAGTCTTTGTTCGGAGGGTGCGCATCTCCCATGATCCTCTTGACGCCATGCCTTACAAGCTTCTAGGGCCTTGTTCAGACTGCTAGCCCAAATCTGATTTTTAGCATCTCTGGGTTGTATCCAAATTGATATTTAATAGTCTGGACAGCAAAACACACAAGACATCCATTTAGAGGTGGTTTGAAATGTGTTTCCAATCAGATTTTAAGAGATATGCCTGAGTCTGGATGCTCTGACCGCTCAAATTAGATTTCCAATATTTTTTATTTTTTTTTGCATTACTGGCAACGTGACAAGAACAAGGTCAAATCCAGAGTCACAGAATTGCTGGGATTTGCTACGTAGTTATTGATGTGTTCGTCTTTACCACAGCAGCCCATGAAGATAGGTCGGTGATGTCTGAACACACAAATCTGATATGACCACCAGCAGTGAAGACAGTCGTATTAAAAGACCTGATCTGAGAAACAAATCCGATTTGCATGCAGTCTGAACACAGCCTGGAGGCCAAAACCAGTCAATGGGTCACTACAAAATGCAACAGGTAACACCAATAGGAATCACCTGGGAGTTGTTACTGGGTGGGGTTACACACAAGTGTTTGGGAACAAGGACGGATCTATGGTGGAACAGAAAACTGTGGCTCAGTCTCAACTAGCTTCGTGTTTAGTGCACTGCATAGGCCATAAGGCTACGGCCTTTACACTATAACAGTGCACTAAGTGTTAGAGGTGGAGCCATGCAGTTTATAGCTGGAAGTAAATGGCTTTATACTGTATTACACACATAATGCGATGTTTGGGTGTAGCAGCTATTATTTTATGACCTACATAGTGTGCTACATGGGGAGTAGGCGGCCATTTGAGATTCAGCCCAAATAAACAAAAGCATAAGGCCAGAGATATGAGGGAAAGGAAACAAAAAGAAGAAGACAAAGACGAGGGTAAGGCAGGACAGGATGTCACAGTCTTATTGCTAAACAAATCTGGTAGCTCTGTTCCGCTGCTACTGCATGTTTGTTCTCTGTACAGCTCTGTACAATTAGACTTAAAGTAACAGTTCATTTGCCTTCTCAATCTGAGCATCTGAGAAGCTTTATAGTGTGTTGTTAGGCATAGTGGGGAGGGGGGCACAAGGCACCATCTCAATATAATCATGCAACTGCATTAACAGAATGGTATTTTCCCCTAGCATGATATGCACAGTTATTCTTACGAACTGGGAATATACTTTTAATCTGTTGTCATATTAAATAAATGAATACTGAATGCCATAACCACACACTGTTCCAGTACAGCTTCATTTCCCTTTGTCTCCTGCTTCTTTTTCAATATGCAAATATGTGCATTACAGTGCAAAAGTCAAGTCATCTAAGAAAATATACTGGACTAAAAAAAACCCACCATCATTACTATAAATAGAAAGAAATGTGTTGTGATTTTATGTCTGCGAGTGTGTAAGATGGGCCAAAGCATTCTTTGAGCAAGCACAGTGTTTACATACCGTGCAGTATGTAACCAATCATTAAACTGAATCAGGTGATCTGTTGATGGAATTTAACAAGCCCATGCAACAGCTGGAGTGCAGCAAGAAGTCAGGAAGCAAACCTGAGTTTAACCTTTAACTGTTCCTGTTTTACTGTATTTTTAGTTTTAGGCTTTTGCACAGTACAGCATTTCGTAAATTTCCAGTCAGTGTCTCTGACCTATTTCCAGGCGGACCAAAGGCTGCAAGTGCCAAACCACAGCTAGTAAACCACCACGAAATAAACGCCACACAAACATTTCCCCCCGCCGCGTCTATCTGGCATGCTTGTAACGCTGTCGCTGTGAGAATGCGTTAATGCGATTAGTAGTGTGCTTCTGGGGGCCATGGCGTACACTGCAGTCCCTGATTGCATTCAGGACCTGAGGGCTTCCTCAGCTTGCTTGTGAGAACCGCCCTCTTCAGCGGGGGAGTGCGGACCCATGGGCACAAAGCACTATGGGAACCTAGCACAGAGAAAAGCGGAAGTGAAGTTGAGTCATGGACCAAAACATAGGAGCATTTGCCGATGATGCACAGTCATACAGTGTGTAAAGAGAAGGGCACTGGTTAGCTAAGAGCATTTCCAAGAAGTAGAAAGAAGGAAAAAAAAGGTTTGTTAGGCCTTCACATTACCGAGGCATGTGATGCAATTTGTTTAAAGTGGGTCTGTGTCATGTAGGAGTTAATTACGGGAACTGTTCCTATTAAATAAATAAACCTATGTTCTTCCCTAAGGCCTGTGCCACTTAGAAAGGGCTCTCATAGGCACTTGTTCACTGAAATGGAGGGCTTTCAGCTTTATGCTTTAACTATATGCAACTACACTCATCATCACTGTCAGATTGCAGTGCTATTGGGAGGGAAGATAAAGGTTACCAGGAACAATAAATTTAGACTGATATGGGCAATATTTATTCAGCTACACATACAGAAGTAAGTGTCTCTCAGTATGGTGTCAGGCCGCCATGTTTGCTAATGCATTATGCCTGATGATTTGGCATGGAGTTGTAAAGGTTTCTAATGGTGTCCTGCGATACTCCATCCCAGGCAGCTTGAATATTCTCACACAGTTTCTGCAGATTTTGCAGAAGGGGTGGAGGTGGAGTGACACCAGGCCTCCTGGACATGTGGTGTTCATCTTGGCGCTGACCACGGTGCCTCCACACACAGATTCATTGGCTGTTTCCACCAAGACAAAAGTGGGACTAATCACTGAAGACGACCCGATGCCATTTTGAGTTACTCCATGACAGTCTGGCACGGCACCATTGTAGTCTTTGGCGACGTTCATGCGGTGCTAAAGGTAGTCATCGTAACGGTATGCGTGCATGTAGTCCTATATTGTGCCTGCCAGTGGTGCCAGGATAACTCATGGAGGGCACCACTGCTTGCTGAATCTCCACAATCATAGCTGTTGGGTCAGTCAGGTATGGTAATAAGGGCCATCCCTGTCACATGTGTGGCCAAACGTAAAACTTGAATCGCATGTCTCACAATGTCAAACCTACCCACCAAGTTTTATTCCTGTCCAGGAGTTTATGGCCCCCAGACTATTCTCAGCGCGAGGCTGATTTGAGCCTTTGGGTAAACTGTCATTCAACAATGGTGAAGGCCGTATGAATCACAATTATTGCACACACTGACCAAGACATGTACAAATGTTAAGCTATGTGACTTTACTTTGGATTATACAGTGTATTATGAGAGGATTTTGCTGCAGTATGACAATAAAACCCTTAAATGACCACTAAAATAAGCTTAAAATAGGCTACTAAATAGGCTTATGGTTCCCCCTTGAACTGTCCGTATGCTGAACCAGAGCTGTAATAAATGAGAAGACCAGTCACTGTTTAAAATACGAATGGCAAGTTTTTGACACTCAACATGGTGTCAGTTTACGGAGGAGGTCCCACCCCTCAAGAAAAAGAACCAATCAGCTTGCTGTTTATGCTATCAGCGGAAAAGGACCAATGTTATTATGGCACTAGCAAGGAAACGCCCCCCTTGTTGTGAACATCTGTGCAAGTGTAGTAGCCAGAACAAGCCAAAAATCATGTTTCTTGGGTGTTATTGAGCCTACAGCTACAAACTATGAGGTTTGTCAGTGAAATATGTTTTTGGAACTATAAATTGATCTTCAGATTTGAGTATTTTGCACACTCCTCATTGAAAGAGATAGGACTCTGGTATTGTATAGCTGGACGTAACTGTCTGGGGCCATTGAAAGAATAGCAGCTGACTTTGGCTTAACCCTTATGCCCCTGCCAAACCACTGAGAATCCATCGGTCTTTGGGTGTCCCTAACTAAGCTTTCTTTCATACTTTAGCTTTGTTCAGCTAAACTTGAACATGTTCTTCTAACCAGTGCTTATGAAATTTCTCAGTGTTATGTTATAGTCATTACATGAACACCTGCTCTTCATTTAAAACAAGGTTGCTCATAAAAGAGGCCAATAAAGGCTGACAGGGAGTTTACTACAGTAAGTGAACCTCGGAGCACAAAAGAGGAGCAAAACTTCATGTCATTTATAATTGACTGTTAAAGGTTTTAAAGCCTTTAGTGTCCAGCTACAGAGGAAGTGTATCTAGTGTCCGCTGACTGTTTAACTGTGGTAAAAGATTAGTACAGGATATGCGGTTCTGTGCAAGACAAATCTGACCACCCTTTTATTTCCTGCCTCTGAGCCACACACTCCTCATCAGATGAATCACCACATGTTCTGGGAAGTACTTTTGTCACATTAGGATTAAGCTAATAACTAGCCAATTGTCTTTAACCACTTAAAATCCCAGCCTTATTATCCCAGCAAAAGTCAGAGACTGCCCTTCATTTTCATTCTCTCATCAAGACACGTATTACTCAGTGGACATTATTCATTTTGCAGCATCAGGGAAAACAACAGAACACAAAAGCCTCAACAACTAAATTATCCAGAGTTAAGGAACGAGTGAAACTTAGGGGGAGGGCAGTGCGTGAAATCCCTTCTACTTCCAATCAAAGCCCTATAAATTCCCACCCCTTCCTTCTATTTCCCATGACTAAGTTTTCACAGTTCCCACCACCACCGCATCTCCTCCCTGTTCCTGAGTCCTATGTCTGTCCCACCTCAAAATCCATGTTATATCAAACACATTCAGTAATGTTGAGGTCTGGACTCTGGGGTGGACTGTCCATTGTCTCCATTGTTCTGAGACCACCACATCACATTCTTTTCACACATTCCATCTTTTTTGCCAATTTGCTTTTCTTAGTAACAGCTTCACATCCTTTCAGACTCTTTACAGACGGCAGCTTTAAGGTGCTGCTTGTCTGATGGTAACAGTTTTGGGGTTCATCCAGGTCTTGAACAGGTGGGTCCTGTTTTTCTCTGCATCTTTAGATTTTTTAACTAGTTTAGGGATACAAAACACAACTAAATGTGTTTTTATTGGACATTAAATAAATGAAGTACAGTATCTGACATTTGCACAGCACTGTATGTAATTACATACAATTAAATGAGTTCCTTACTTAATTTATGTCTTGTCCAGAAACTACACTCCTCAACGCTACAGTAGAAACAAAGCAAGGAACACTAAGAAAACCCCATGCCATTCATTGTGCAAAACAACATGAATACATGCATTCACTTGCAGAAAAACTATCTTTCCACACAAACAAGGTGAATAAATGATATGCTTAAAAAAAGAAGAAGTTCAGAGGTCCATTATCCCAATCGAGGCATAATTTATGCGACTTCCAAAGCCCTCTGAATCAACCGCGGCACAGTTTTCCAAAAACACAGTGCGTCTTTCTCAATCACGCTTGATCTGTCTGTGTTCTTTGCACAACAATGCTTTTGGGAAATCAGTCCTGGGGTTTTTTTACTGTTGAGAATCCTGACTGCAATCATTCTGCTGAAGACTGCATTCTTCCACATGACTCCATCACAAAAAGAGAGAAAGAGAAAAGAATAAAACTGGAGTAAGGTCATAAAACTTTCTCTCTGATGAAACACAAAAGCAGAGCTCACTTCACCTTAATGTATTCCATCCTTATTTTTAATAGAACTGTCAAGCTGTGCTCCTTTGCCCTAAACTTATGAGGAATTTCACTTAATTATGGGATTACACTTGCATGTACCTTGACGTACACAGTGCCCCGTGGCTTCACAATGGACTGCGATTTCTTGTTCAGCTCGTTCGCTCGCTCGGCTCCTGATTTTGATGTGTCTCTTGCTCTAAGCTGTTTTCGAGTCGGGAGGGTTTTTTTTTTTTTTAAAGATTGGGTTCTTGCCTTTTTAAGCATGACTGCGAAATAAGCATGCACCTAGGGGTTTAAAAGCAATTTCCAGGCCGTTGCCTCTGACAGAGGCCTATGCTGAGAATCATACACACGTCTGCATATCTCCCTCCTCACCAGACTGAGCCGAAACTCCATCACTGTTCCATTCCGTAGCAGGTGGCTGCCGCACCAGGTTCATCATCCATTGAGAAAATGTATTCTGTGACCAAAGCTAAGCAATTTTTCCCTTTGTCACATTTGCTCAATTGACAGATATATTCAGGATGGACTCGACTAGCTAGAAAGGAACTGCATTGTGGGTAAGTGCATGTGGAGATCCACTTTAAAATGTATTAACGTATGGGTGGGTAGAGAGCTTACAACAAGGCTTTGTGTTGGGGGGAAGTTGGGAGGGGGAGGGATGACAGTGGAAGACAATTTTGGGAATTGAAAATGCGTGTTGAATGACATTGTAGGATGCTGTCCATATATCTGAGAGGCTTTTAAAGCCTCACTCGTTCAAGGACAGGAAGAGGCTGCACTATGTCAGTCTAAATAACGTGCTGCTGCAGTGGCCATTTGTGCTTGCACAGTGCTCTATTCAGCAAAAGAAGGGAAAAAAAAAATCTTCTCAGAAGGAAGAGATTATTTACAGATACAGTGACTTGACGTGCGGCACGTCAGTTGGCAATCGTTCAAAACTGCATATATCAGATACAGCGTGATGCAACAACCAAATAAAAAATTCCTAACTTCTAATTGCACGCATGACACAAGGCACAACAACTGTAATACATTATTCATAGTGAGGAACTGTATGAGGTTGCATTTACTGTTTCAGATGGACTCCAACTAAAGTGAGTCAACAGGTTTGCCAATGTGAATTTACAACCTCAGGTCTATGCTTGTTTTGTGGCTTGTTGGTTTGGCTGATACTATGTGATGCGGAGGAGAGTTTAATGATACACAGTGGTGGATGAAGTACACACACCATGTAGCTGAGTTAAAGTAGAGATACCCAAGGTAAAATATTTTTCCAGTAAAAGTAGAAGTTCCTCCCTTTAGACCCCCACTAGAGTAAAAGTACTAAAGTATTTACCTTCAAATGTACTGGATAATAAAAGAAACATGATTTATTATGACTCTTAATTTCCTATAATCATTTCTGGAACAGGAGTCTTAATCAACTCATTTTAGGTGAAGAGACTCTAGTGTCACTCTCAGTCCACCAGTCTTTAACAGAAGGTCATTAATTAGTCTGATACTGACGACTATTAAAATGACACATTACACCTACTGAGTTACTGTACACCGACACGCTACTCACAGGACACTAACGCATTACACCTACTGAGTTACCGTACACCGACACGCTACTCACAGGACACTAACGCATTACACTTACCGAGTTACTGTACACCGACACGCTACTCACAGTACACTAACGCATTACACTTACTGAGTTACTGTACACCGACACACTACTTACAGTACACTAACGCATTACACTTACTGAGTTACCGTACACCGACACGCTACTCACAGGACACTAACGCATTACACTTACCGAGTTACCGTACACCGACACGCTACTCACAGGACACTAACGCATTACACTTACCGAGTTACCGTACACCGACACGCTACTCACAGTACACTAACGCATTACACTTACCGAGTTACCGTACACCGACACGCTACTCACAGCACACTAACACATTACACTTACCGAGTTACCGTACACCAACACACTACTCACAGTACACTAACACATTACACTTACTGAGTTACCGTACACCAACACACTACTCACAGTACAGTAACCAATACATGAACGATTTAGTTTTGGGAATGAACACAATCTATCCTTGTGTTTCACATGACGTCATCTTGTTTTGAAGATTGAATAGGGACTCATGGTACTAGCTAAAGAGATGCCTTTCTATTTGCTGTGCTATTGGTTGCAACAGCCATAAAGTAATCAAGGAATTACAACTTTCTGTGAATTCTGTTGCTTTCATTTGTTAATGTATTCAGCTGCAAAATTCATCACCCAATTTATACTGCAACACAAGTACATTCTGTCATTACAGCACGTGGTGCAAAGCAAGTCTGTTTGCCCATATAAACATATAAATCATGTATCATCGCTTTATTATTCCAATAGAAAACATGTCACACCCCTCTCGGTCCACATGTTTAGCTTTTGGAGCTGTTGGATTGACAGCAGGTCTCATTCTTATTGAGTGTTATCAGCTGGTTTTGGGCCCTTACAGTATGTTGAGTATGTTTCTGGCCATAACGTCATGCACACAGGCTCAAAAAGACAGTCCATTTTAATAAGATACATTGGCCAGCCACTTCATAAGCCTCCTTCTATCTAAACTCATTTCTCATTTTATCAGCCCCATTTACCATATAGGTGCACGTTTAAGTTCTACAATTACAGAAGTAGTCTGTAGTCTTCTCTACATACTTTGTTAGCCCATTTCACCCTGCTCTTCAGTGGTCAGGACTCCCACAGGACTGGTGTTAATTGGATGGTGGGTCATTCTCAGCACTGCAGTGACACTGACAGTGGCGGTGGTGGTGTGTTAGCAAGAGATTTTAAATAGCTCAGTGTCACTGCTGGACTGAGAATAGTCCACCAACCAAACGATCCAGCTTAAAGCGCTCTGTAGGAAGTGTACTGTGATCACTGATGGAGGACTAGAAGATGACCAAAACACACTGTGCAGCAAAAGATGTGGTATCATCTCTGAATAATATATCTACAAGATGGACCAGCAAGACAGGAGCTTACAGTGAGTGGACACAGTGTTTAAAAACTCCAGCAGCATTGCTGTGTCTGATCTACTCGTATTAGTGCCACAGATACTAACACCAACAACAGTGCTCAGAATGATTCACCATTCATGCAATGCAATTATAGGAAGCATGCAGAGAAACAGGTGGACTACAGTGTGTAATTGTAAAACTACAAAGTGCACCTATATAGTAAGTGGAGCTAAAACAATAAACAGTGCGTGTAGAAACAAGGAGGGGTACTTTCAGTGAAGTGGCTGGTTTGTGTATGATGACAATTTTCAAGAGTTCTCTATGAATACTCTTTCGACACATTCTCAATTGTCTGATTAATCCGCCTGGTGTAGTAGGTCTGAAGCACAACTAATGTTTTGAAATGTTCTTCCAGATGTTGCATGCAATTACACATTTTGGCCAGAGAGGACTCCAAATCCACACAACATGCATAGTGTAGTTTTAAATGAGATGGGGAAAACACTTGAAAATCTGACACCAGCAATATGCTCCACTTACTACTGGTATAAGTGTCACTTGAAACTAGCAACAGAGTCAACAGAATGTTAAATAAGATTTCTTTATATGCCATGTTTTACTCATGACTTTAATATTAATCTTTACATTTGCAATTTAAATGAGAATATATATATATATATATATATATATATATATATATATATATATATAATGTGTGTGTGTGTGTGTGTAGAACAAATGTCATGATTCTCTTGCGATTGGCATATTTTATTCATTATTAGCACAGGACCGGCATATGCCAGTGGCACATTAAACAATCATTTCCTTCATGCCAGCAACATGAAAAACATAACCGAATGCTGTTACTCCCACCCCCAGGAGAGGAACACAGCTTATTGCTTATTGTTTTGCTCCCTTCCAAAGTAAAGTCATTTTAATCATCTTTCACATCTCGTGCATTTGAGTTGATCAGCAATGCCAAATTTAAAGGCCAGCACAGAAAAGTCATGTGTCTGAAAGGCAAGGATTTCCAATAATGCATAGTGTTTCTCTTTATCAATAAAGATAAGCTCACTGGACAAAAGGATAGTCACACACCTTCTGTGTTTAAGGTTGTAGTAACTTCAGGCTCCTGTGGGTGGCGATGTACGAGGATGATGGGGCTATAAATACCAGGGTGTGAGTGACGGGATTCATAGATTGAACAGAGGTGGTACAGTGCAGGGAATGTCTCATCTGATGTGTGGAAAATGGCTCCAAAGCAGATGTTAACGATTGGCTAAAAGGAGTGATTGCATTTGGGCGTGTCAAAGACTGTAGTGTGAAGGAAGTAGCTGAATCTGCAGGTGTATAAAAGCATATGGTCATATGGGTCTACCAGCAGTGGCAAAAATCCCAGTCTACAGGGAATTCTCCTCAGAATTGTGCCAGGGAAGGCATCCACCAAATCTGGTCCAACTGCACAATTCTTTGACGCAAGAGTGTCTGAACATTGTAATTGCTGTAAAAGGATGGGCCTAATAAATAACTGGATGATGGCTGCCATATAACTATTAGATCAGAAATGCTATTAGGTTATCAGGGCTGATCTGCAACTAGTGCAGGGCGAACTATCATTCATGCGAAAGGCCAGGTGAAAAACATGGACATGCAACAATGGTGCAGCCGCACTCTCACATGTATGCATGAACAGCTGCTATAACCTCTACACATATTGACCTGTCCAGCCTGCATCGGTTGTTCTAATAGCATTCAGTGGACTAACAGTATGGAATCTTACAATCTTGCTTCCTAGAGAGCTCATTAAATTGTCTTTAAAGGTAGACAACCTTACTAAAAGAGCACTTAGCACGAAAAACACAATCAGTTCAGAGAGGAAAGGAGAAAAAAGGACAAGAAAGCACTCCATGCCCCTCTCCTCTGGTTTGTTGACTGTACAGAAAGCACTCCCACAGTGCTTTTGTCAGTTGTCTTCTTGCCCTGTAGACACGAGTGTCTCTGTGTCTCCCAGGGCTGCGCGTTGTCTGTGCTAGCGAGCGAGTGGAGCTGAGAGACATGCTAGCTCCTCAGGCAAAGCAATTATTGGCCGGTTTCATTGTTGAACGCACTGCTGTCAGGGCCTCGGGAGAGCGGGAGGCAACTGCTTGAAAAAGTTTGCTTCAAAATGGCCACCAGATGCTGCTGAGTCTGATGTAGATTTCCACAAATATGGCAAATCTCTGCCCTCACTAATTAGAGGGAAAGGTCCAAGCAGGCAAAGCCGAAAGTGAGAGAAATCTGGGTATTTAAACATTACGCTGTCCATTCATTTTGTTGTTTGAACCTCAGCAGCTGCTCTAGTTGTACTCAACAGGCTTCTGTACCTTTTATGACGATCTTCAAATTGTAATCCATACATTTCTGGTTGTATTTCATATACAGCACCAGTCAAAAGTTTAGACACGGCTACTTATAGAAGGTTTCCTAATTTTAGCCTAATACTTTACTTTAGAATAAAAGTGAAGACATCAACCTATAAAATAGCACTCATAGAATATTGGGCTGTCCATCATGAATATTCATCAAATTGAAAGTACCTTGAGCTTTTTAATCATAATTAGATTTTTTTGCACAACAATATACATATAAATATATACACAGATTCGTTGGTCGTCTCCACCAAGACAAAAGTGGGCCTCATGACCTGCGGCCATTCTGAGTCACTCCATGACAGTCTAGCACAACACTATTGCAGTCTTTGGCGACGTTGATGTGGTGTTAAGGGCAGTCGTCGTAGCAGTCTGCATGAACGTTGTCTTGCGTCGTGCAGCCATCTGCCAATTATTCTGGAGTGCAACACTGCTCAGTGAATGTCCACAATCATGGCTGTTGGGTCAGTCAGGTACATCGATAAGGCCTGTCTTGCATCACATGTGTGGTGCAACTTAAATCATTTACATGTCTCAAAATGTCAAACCTACCCACCAAGTTTCATTCCTGTCGGATGATTCTTTCTGGGTGCAACTATTTGGGCAACTATATACATGGCTGCACGAAGTAAGTTTCATTGGCCTTTTGGCTTCTTTCATGGCTGGCCTGGTTTTGATTGAAGGAAAAGTATAAATGCATTGCTACAGACATTCTTATTCAGAGCTGCTTACAATTTAATCATGTTACAAAGGTGAATAGTATAGAGTTGTATTTGAAATGGCACACTACTATACTGTATACTGCATACTATAGTAGTATGTACTGCCACCTGTGTGTAGTATGCAGTACAGTAACAAGTTCTGATCTACAGTGTAGTATACTAATACAGTCACATGACCACTTACCTCACATTTACCTATTATTACTGTATCCACTGTTTAGATCCAGCTGCTGCTAATGCTATTCAGTTCACTTGTAAAACGTTTAGCTGTTAGCTACCCTCGGCCATTTCTAAAGAGAGTTTATCTTTTATTAAACTTCAGATCTGTATATTTTAACTTTCTAAGGCTCATTCTGATGAAAACATACCCTACTACAATCACTACACCCACATTTATACTCAGAGTTAGTTGCGTTTTGTTCCCCAGTTTTACGTGCCACCATTTTCTTTGGCTCTAGCAGGCTGAGAGCTGGTGAGGCTCAGTGCATGATGGGATGCAGTACACCATGAAGGTAGCTCCCCCTGTATACTAGAACCTCTGGCTGGAGTAGTACGCCGTCCGGGTATCCTCAGTTCACAGATTTTCAGTTTAGTCACATACTACATACTACTTTTAGATAGATTTAGTACAGCCTGGGTCTTGCTCAAAGACCTTAATTGCTATAATTTGGTGGGTGCGACCAGACAAGCAATTGAACCAGACAAGCAATACTGCTGCAGCAGTATTACTCAACACTAATCATTTCTGAAGCTTGCTTTGGCAAACTTTTAGAAATACAGCTGAATGAAGCAACTGCATAAGCTCAGTGGCTTCTGGATCTCTGGACAGTTTAGTCACAGACTAAATTCATACTGCTGCAGCTACTAAATGCAAAATACGGTTTTCATGTATACATATTCCAGCTGTCAGAACAAAACCTCATCTTCATTTTTGCCATTTTTCAGTGTTTGACATCATTTGAAAGTACCTGCTGCTCTTTACGTTGTATGTAGATTTTATCCCGAAGAGACATAATGACCCAGAATTACTTAGGAAAGCTACACTGACTTACAGTAAAAGTAAAGTATGTTCTTTTCCTTCCCCAGTAAAGTTATCCTTTTAGAGGTACGAGGTTTTATTCCATCAGCAGCCACATAATAAGATGATCTTCTTTCTCAGTTTTTTGTTGTGTTTATAATACCATTTTAAAATGCCAGCTGATATTAGAACAATAGAAATGGTCCATAACTGCTTGTTATATTAACCTACGTAGTACAGGGCAAAAGTCAGAGACCGACCACTCATTTAACCGACAATCGTTTAATTAATATGCAGAAACCTCAATACATTATAAACCTTATACACACACACACACACACACACACACACACACACACACACACATATATATATATATATATATATATACACATACATTTTTCAGTATTTACTTTTTGTTTGTTTGTATTACACCTTCCATTTCTTTCAGGAAGCTTGCTTTCAGTTTTGTTATTCAACACATCCAAAATTCAGTTTGAATTTTTCTTCTCATAATCCAAGTAATCCCAAATCCAAGTAATCTCATATTGACTGAATTGACCGAATCTCATATTCAGTCAATGATACTGAGGGGTGGACTTTTAGATGGTTAGTCCATTGTTCCGAGAACCCCAGCAGCCTCTTTGATTGATTGATCTATTTCCTTTTCGCAGTAAGATTCTATCCGTCTATAGTGCTGACTTGTCTTTTCTTTGAAGCAACAGTGAAGCTTGATTTTCTCATAGATGAAAGCTTTGAGTACTGTTTATCTGATGGTGATGGTTTTGTTGGCCTACCAGGTCTTTGGTGATCTGATGGCATTTGTTTGAATTCTCATTTTCTCTCTACCTTTAAATAATTTTTGCACTCCAGCTTTTCCCCTGTTCCTTCGATTGACTTTCTCTTTTCATATACTATTAAATTATCTTCTCCTTAGAAACATCTCCTGGAAAATGAATTACATGTTCTAAATGGCTGTTTTGACTAGAAATTAAATAAATAAATGGTGACTCTGACGTTTGCACAATACACATAAACACAATGTTTTTCCTTCCCCTGTGAGGTACCATGATGCTCAATATGGCCAGCGCACCACTATGCAACAATATGTGCTCACACTACATGCTGTACACTACAAACAGCATCTACATTCCCTGTTTAAATGGTTCAATTCCACAGTGTCCTTGTGTGGATTACAGTGTTTACTCTTCTGGGTACTTTGCATAAGTAAATGCTAACAAGCAAGTACAGAGTACATCTAAAGTCTTTAGCAATACCTATAACTGGGCTTAGAGCTAAAAATATCTTGATCAGGTGATGATCCAGTGTGTTTCTTGTTTATCATGGGTCATTGGCTTAAGGTGAAACAACTCACTTAAGCTGACACAAAGCTAAAAGCTGACCATTGCTAAAAGCTGATCAAAAGCATTGCTCATTCACTCAACATCATAACTACTCGTGCAGCAGTAGCATCATTTTCATGCGTCTCTGAGCAAATATTTGCAGTGCTTTCTGATTTATTCCAGTGCGCTGGAATCTATAAGCTTCAGTGCATTGCAAAATAAAAAAGTGTCCAATTTACCTCGACAGATGTCAGAAAAAGGGGTTATGGATGCTAATTAACCTTGCTAACATTTGTAAAACATTGGGCAACTGCAATCAGCCATTCTAGCTGCAGGCATGTTAGACTAATTCAGCAATGTCTACAGCTATTTCCACTTATAAAAGCTTTTCTTATCTGTTTTAAATGCAAGACAAAGCAGCTGGATTGTAAAACTCAACAGTAACTGTGCTGTGGCATCAGTGTAGGTCATGCAGAGTTATCATTCTCAGGATGCAATCTTGATCATATTGATTTAGTAGTGCATATTCCCACATGCACCTCCCGAGTCATATTTTTCCTTGAAGCAGCTCAGTTTTATGGGTGAGATGTACATTCTGAGATGCTGCTCATTTGTTAATTGAGGTCCAACATGTGACAGCATATTTATCTGAGAGAACTCACATAAGGTCAAAGTTCACTGGCGAGGCACTTTTAGAAATTAGTTTTAATAGGATTAGGAGAATATACACCCACCAGACACTTTATTAGGTACAAAAAGTCTTTGACCTTTTATTTAGTTATACAATTACAGACCATAGTCCGGCAATGTCACTGCAGTGACACTGACGTGGTGGCGGTGTGTTAGTGTGTGTTGTGCTGATGTGAGTGGATGAAGGACCACTGATGAAGGACTCGAGGATGACCAACACTGCACTGTGCAGCAGCAGATGAGCTATCGTCTCTGGCTTTACATCTACAAGGTGGACCAGCAAGGTAGGAGTGTCTAATAGAGTGGACAGTGAGTGGACACAATGTTTAAAAGCATGTCCACTCACACCAGCACAACACGAACTAACACACCACCACCATGTCAGTGTCACTGCAGTGCTGAGGATAATCCACCACCCACAGGACCACCAGGACCACTACGGGGGTCCTGACTGTTGAAAAACAGGGTGAAAGGGGCTAACAAAGTATGCAGAGAAACTGATGGACTACAGCCTGTAATAGTAGAACTACGAAGCGCACTTATATGGTAAGTAGAGCTCATAAAACAGACAATGGTAATGTATAGTTTTGGCTCCAGCATTGTGGGGGAGTATAAGGCTATAAAGAGCATAAATATGCTGTTTTAAAACACTAAAATTAACTGGATTTCATTAATCGTGTTGTTTTTTTGCTTCTCTAAATTCTAGTAAAAAAAAACAGATGACTTCTGTTTGCACTTAACATGTGGCCTCATAAAGGTATACAGAACCTGCAGTCAATATCTTGAACCGAATACCAAGTGTTCACGTCATTCTCTGCTGGGCTGCTTTAAGGATGAATACTTGAATGCTTAAATCAAGGTCTCTCTCTCTCTCTCGCTCTGTCTTTCTCTCTCTCTCTCTCTGCACCAATCCAACTCTAAGCAGCAGGCCTATCACTTAAGCGATACACAGCTTCACATAAATCTTGTGTGTTTTTAAAGCTCTGGCTTCCCAAGGTCAGCTAAAAGCTGCACTTCCTGTGGATGTGAGCACCCATTTTTTTTCTCCTGCTCTCTCTATGGACAGCAGCCTGTGATGGATAGATCACTCAAAGTGCCTCTTTTTGGCATTTCGGGCACGACACACAACACCCTGGCGCACACGCACGCGCAATTCTCCATGTCCCAAGCTGACACCCAAAGAGCGTGCAAACTGCAGCTTCCCGGTTTTATAACAACTATGATCCGGCGGACTTTCTAATTCTTTATTTTTATGATCTCCTTTGTTACCTCGGTTTACATGCCTCCAATGCTCTAGAGACACACAAAGCAAACAGATTTCAAGCTATGGTAGGGCCATGAGGCCATGTGTTGGTTATAAAAGCATTCACTCGGGTCACTAGTTTTAAATAAACACGTGTGTGTAGACTGATCATTCTGTCATTTATTTTCTTTCCTCAGTGCAATATTATGACACCTTCCTATGGGACCACAATGGACAGTCTTCATGTTCTTCATGAAATGCTGTTTGCAAGAGACGTAAATCAATGTTCACTTTGTTTTCTGCAGTGATCCCATCCCCCACTGAGAAATCAATAACCCTCACGATGCTAGTATTCTTGTACGTTACCTGTAACAATTGTCTGTTGGTTGCCGACATAAATGGAAGAGTTGTTTGAACCAGGGCTTTGAGACGACACTGGGGAACCTTCAGGGCCTTCTAAGCCTTTAGAGACAATTTATTGATTTCTAGATTATTAGCTCATTTTTATTTAATATTGTCATTATCACACTTGTTTCAATTCAATTCAATTCAATTCAATTCAATTCAACTTTATTGTCATTATACCAATACAGGGTTGTACAGTATAATGAAACACAGTCGGGCTCCTTCTCCAGTGCAGTTACAAGAATATATGTATATATATATATATATATGTGTGTGCAAACAGTACAGTACGTGTACGTGCAAAGTGTAAGAGCAGTATCAGTTAAGTATGTGGTTGTAAACAGTATAGATATGTAAAGTGTACAGTGCAGGTAGGAGAAGCAGCTTAATGTTCAAGTAACAGCTAAATTGCTTAGTACAGGTGTTCAGTGTAAATAAATAAATAAATAAATAAATAAATAAATAAAGTGGAGACCAAGGGACTTGAAGCTGCTCACTCTTTCCACCAACGTGCCTCCGATGTTCAGTGGTTGGTGCGTTCTTTCCCCCCTCCTGAAGTCAATAACCAGCTCTTTGGTTTTGTTGACATTGAGGGAGAGGTTGTTGGGGGCACACCACTCTGTGAGGAGCTGGACCTCCTCTCTGTATGGGCCCTCGTCATCTTTGGTGATGTTGCCGATTATTGTTGTGCCATCGGCAAACTTGAAGTTGGTGTTGGAACTGTGGGTTACGATGCAGTCGTGGGTGTACAGAGTGTACAACAGTGGGGAGAGAACAATGCCTTGGGGACATCCTGTGCTGAGTGTGAGTGAGGATGTCCCCAAGGTGTGTTCACTCATCCTAACACACTGTGGTCTGCAGGTGAGGAAGTCCATGATCCAGCCGCACAATGTGTTCATTTTAACTTTGCAAGTTTTGTAATAATACTCTTCATTCACTGTTAATTTGAGTTGGAAACAGAGGGGTTCAATTCTTGAAATGCCCAGTGGAAAGGCCGATTAGGATTTCTCACTGTATTATCAAGGTAGGTAAGCTACCTATTTCATTGATTGGGACTTCAGGAGGTGAACAAAAGTCCTAAGAGTCAGATTTACCACCAACATAATTAGGAGCTGCCAGCAGAATCAATTAGTCACATTTTGAATGGGTGAGACGAAGTTCTTGAAAAAAATGTGTTACTCCAGGCCTTCTGGAGTACAAGAAGTAGCCTGACCAATGTGATTCAGTCAGATTTTAGAACAAGAAAACAAAGCTAGCTCTATATCAGGACTTCTTACAGAAAGAGTCACTATAAAGATAACTATGAGATAAACAGATATACTATAACTATAAGATACAATATATGGTAATACGTCTGTTGACAAGTCTGCATCTAATCCAGAAAAGCAAAAGAAAAAAATGCTTGGATGAATAGCTGTTAGCTTAGTGCTAACAAACTATTACAATCTTATGGGGGAAGCAGAGATTAGAGTTTTCATAGAGATGTTTGTTGTCCAGCAATTTTGCCATTTGAATAGCCCAAATTGAGGACCTAGTTGTAATAGTCATGCTTTAGTCACACAAAAACTTAATAGCATATCCCCATGGACACAAAAAACAGCTGTGATTGGATTGGGCATGGACTGGATAAGTTTCTGGATAGGCCACATCAATGTTCAGACACTCTTCCATCAAAGATTTGCGCAGTTGGGCCAGATTTGGTGGATGCCTTCCTTGGCACAATTCCGAGGAGAATTCCCTGTAGACTGGGATTTTTGCCACTGCTAGTAGCCACTGACCATACGCTTCCATACATCTGCGAATTTAACAACTTCCTACACACTATGGTCTTTGGCACGCCCAAATGTCACTCGTTTTAGCCAATCATTAACATCTGCTTTGGACCCATTTTCCACACATCGAACAAGACATTCACTGCACTGTACCATTTCCTCTCAATCTATGACACCTCATGCAACGCAATCTGCAGGAGCCTGAAGCTACTACCACCTTAAACACTCAAGGTGACTAATATTTTGGCAAGGGAGCTCATTTTTGGTTAACATACAAGTTCATTCCTAACTCGGGGGTCTATGCTTATGTTTGCCTGATTTTGTTTTATCTCTTGGTTTAACAGTAAATATCAACATCCCTACTACAAGTAATGGAGTGTTGAGATATACCCATTTACATGACTTACTGCATTGTGAAGTTCTGATTGGTGTATGGACTGAATCCTTATGATTGATTTAAAGGTCTTGTTTTCTTGTTTTCCACCCAGTCGATGAACAGGCATATTTTTATTTAATTCTTATTTCCCTTTTAAAATTGTATTTCAAAAACCATGTCAAATTCAGAGATTTATTTCTGAACACATGAAAACGAAAACATGAAAACGTGCCCTTTCGTGCTGCACTTTAATTATGTTAGTGCCCAACGACTACATTTCACTGGAAAACGAAGGACCTTCCAAAAGTCTTGCTGCTATAATGCAAGTCTCAGCCAACACTATGACTAGCTGGCCCTCTGCTACAGCACTAGCCTTGCTAACTTCAGCTTAGCTAAAGGAAGTATGAGCCAGCCCATCTACTCTAGCCCCTGCGAGCCCTAGCTCCTGTTACAGCTCTCCTCAGACAGCACCTGCTTGATTAACTTCAGCTAGGCTAATGACACGATCTGCTCTGTGGAATTTTGAGTAGTTAAGCCTATCTGACTTGGAGATCATACAAGGTGAGTGAGTTGTGTGGTGATACGTTACCTGGAATGGCCACTAACAGGTTACTACTTCTCAGGTAGCTTTCATTAGTTACACTTTGCTTGAATGGCTCATGTATGACTGTACAAGTCCAATAAAGCTGCTAGACAGAGCATCTACCTTCATGTTTTAGTGGTTCGGATGAGAGCAACTCATCTGGGTACTTTGCCCTTGCGCAATGCTTTTGTCCATCTGGGGTGAAAGCAGGTGATATTTGACTAGTGACAAAAACATAAATTCCGAGGTTGTTGACAATTGAATGGCATAAAATAAGAATAGTCTGCTAACTTACAGCTATTAGGAGCTCAAATCCTCTGGCCAGCCAGGCAAACAGTTGTCATGTCATTGTTGGTCAATGATATATATAGGAAAAAGGAAAGAAATCTGCCTCCATGAAAGTGGACGAATGACCCTACCCAGTGGCTGGAGGTGTCATATTACTTATTACCTTATTACTTCACCAGGTAATAAGTGTTTCTAACATCAGTCACTTTTTCTGTTGTTAAGACACTTTATTTAGTGGTTTTGGTCGTATGCCCAACGTGGCATTATTATAAATTAATTACGTCACTAACATTGTCATGCTTTGTAGGAGGTTATAAAGCTTATGAGTACCCTGCAGCCGTAAGGCAGCTTTAACACAGACAGTAATAATTCCACCCTGTTAGCTAACTTAACCCTGTTGTTACAGGCTAACATCAAATTAGGATTTCCTGGGTATTTGCTGTGTTGTAAGTTCTGGCCTTTCAATAGACATCAACGTTCACTGCTACATTTACCATTCTGTCGACTTCAACATCTTTACCATGCCCATGATGAAGTGTTCGCCACAGGTGTAGACTTATAGACTGGCCAGGTCCCAGAGTTTACCATTTTCATCCTACAGAGCTCTCTTTTTGCTGTCCTTCGCTCTTTGGGGGAGTAAAGAAAAAGTAAATCTTCATCGTTCGGACGACACCGAAATGGCCTATGACTGCTCTGATCCTTTTGACACTTTAGAGAGGCTCCACCGTTGCCATGATTAGGTGTGATTTCAGTGCCTTCAGCCGACCAGCACAAGCGATGCACTTTGGCCACTTTGTACGGTTCTTTAAAGCAGGATTTTTGTATATAAGATGTGTGTGAGAAAAAAAAACATCCACTTCATTCTGAAAGCTTCTGAAAGTCATACATCAAAGCCAAGAGCAGTTTAACAACCCTTATTTTTAAGTGCTTAAGAGAGCACTGAATTTGACAAAAGCATATTCAGATCTTTGTTCAGTCAATCCTCCACCTCAGTGATCACAAGTACATATAAAACTACAAAATCAGGCTTATCCTCGAAGAGGATGCAGACACAAACATGCTATTCACAGCCGGCAGATCACTTCCTCAGCCTTCACAATGCTGTAGTAGCAGTCCACATAATACGCTTCTCCCTGTAAAACCAAAAATCACAAAAGGTCTGCAAAGGTCACAGCATGACCAACCTAACGTCTTTTTACTTAAGCTAAATGAATAGGACGCCACACTGGCAGATAAGCGGTCTTAGAACTTATACAACGGAATAAGCCGTTACATGCATAATACACAATGCACTCCTCCTGGTGTTTTGCATATTTTGCTGCCATAATTGACTTTTAAAGACAGCAAAACACCAGGAGGAGCTCTTCCTGCCCCCCTGGGCATCTGGGAGAAGCCGAACGTTTATGAAGAAACACTCACTCCTGTTTAATGTATATGGCTGTAAACGGGTCTAACTGCGTCACATTTCATCCTCCGGTAAGGAAAGTACGGAGAGGTCTCTTCATGCCTCCGATCTGAGCTGAATTATATTTACCGCTGCCTTATGATGCTGCACATTTCACACCGCTGATCAGTCCGATGGAAATGAAGGAATATTGAAGAAATAAATCATGCTCATGCACACCAAAGCAGTTTGTGTTTGTGAGCTTGTGGTGTAGGTAGACACAGATGCACACATCCCTCACCCAATCGCATGCAGTAAAAGGCTTGTTTAGTCAGTCTCACCTTCACTTTGTTCTAAAGTTTAAAACAATACAAATACAGAAAAGCAAGCACACATTTCTGAGACTGAGTCAACTGTCATAACCACAAGATTTATTAATCTGCAGCAGCAGCCAATTACTGCAGGTCTTTCAGTGTGGGATTCAAAACAAGGACATCTGTTATGGAATATGTGTATTTTCCATTACTGTATTACATATGTCCTACACAGGAACCATTAATCATGGTCCATCATGGATGAATTTTCCATTAGTCAATGATTTTGAAGAATTTTCATACCTTCTAAACTTCTCCCCGGGTTTCATAGGTTATTACAAGAAGTGTCGCAGTAGCTTAACCAGAATTTCATTTTGGTGGTTGAGGAGGCCAGTTGGAAAGCATTATGGCCCAGAGACATCATTATAGTGAGATTTATGACCACCAGCTAGCCAATCAGGATACTTCATTGTAGCTACCCGTAACCACAGGGAAAGAAAGCAAATCACAACTGACCTCAAATTTTAACCTACTACTTAGCAGTGGTACTGCTATAATTGGGCCCATGGGGCCTAGAAACTCATTTTTATCAGTAGCTCCCCAAAAATTACTCTTTAATATCAAAATCTTAAATTTCTTAATAATAAGAGAGCTGAACACAAATGAAACACCCAATTGCTACAACTGACATATTTGAAATTCACTGCAAAAAATGGTATCTTGGAAAGTAAAATGATCTTATATCTAGCTGAAATATAGCTTATATTTCTTATTATAGCTTATATTTCTTATTATAGCTTACATTTCTTATTTGTCTTGCCCGCTTGTCTCGGTTTTTCTCTGTTTCTGCCTATTCTGTTACTTCCATGTGCCTTTTGTTGTCTTGTGCCATGTGGTTCTGTTTGTTTTGGTTTCTAGCTCCTCCTTGTCTACACCCTCAGGTCATGCCCCTCACTTGTTCCTAGTTTATAGCTCCTCCCTTTCCCAGATGTTACTTGTTGATTGTTGCGTATTTAGACTCCTAGTTGTTCCCTTTGTGCTTGCTCAGTGTTCTGCTTCTCTGTTGGTTGTGCTCTGTGTGTTCTCAGCAGTCTTTTGTCTCTGTTATTCCTAGTGTCTTTGTTTTCTGTTTGTTGTTAAATTGGTCCCTATTACGTCAGTAATACTTGCACTTGTCTCCTCGTCTCTCCACGTTACATTAAGATTGTTGTAAGCTTATTATAAGAATACTGACCTTACTTGTTTTAAGTGATTTCAGTAAGCCAAGCTTTCTCACCACACTGGCAGATTATTTGGCTTGTTTTAAAGATCATTTTACTTGGCAATATATCATTTTTTGCAGTGTTGAACTTTGACCGAGAATCATAACTGGAAGTTGTTTGCTGAGCCACCAACACTCTCAGACACTCAGCTACGGTTTATGAGAAGCTTCTGAGTTTATTGAATCTTGTATTAGCAGTGATACTGTCAGAATTCCGGAAGATAAATGTGGGGAGAACTGCTATGTGGATTTCAGAATTGGAAGCGTATGAACACAGCTTGTTTTAAAGACAAACATATCCAAGTACATAGTGTAAGATGAGATAAATACTAAATTGTTGACTGTGTTACATAAGTATCCAAGCCTGAACTTATGCAAGGCAAGAGATATGAGTTTTTTTCCACAGTGAGCTTGAGTTTAATGTTCTGAGTGACTTGTAAGCCAGTGTTTCCCAGTTATATTCACCACCCACATCCCCTTTTACACTGAAGTTGTTATGTTAAATTCCAGTCCTATTTGAGATATTTACACACAGTCGTTTAAAACCATCATCCCACTTGGTTTATTTACCATTTGTTAAAATCTGACCACTAGTTACACTGGCTGTATGTGGTTTGCAACTTGTCCCCTTGGCCCATCCACAAATTCGTCATGCCTACCTAAAATGGCAATCCTGGCGCTGCTCGTGCTACTTAAGTCCTATACAGCACTGAGCTTAAATTTCTGGGATAAATGAATGAAGTGAACTTGCTTTTCTTTACCACTGTCAACTTCACTGCTAGCCTAGCACATTAGGTAAATAGTAGCCTATGCTAGGAGCTACCAGAGCTTAGCTACATTTTCATGATCTGCAGAAACAGCTCATGGTGATAACGTTGTGTTTAATTGTTGGGACTTACAGCATTGTTCCATGCCCTTTGCAGAGCTGCTTTTAAACTATGATGTCACATGAGCAATGGCAGCATACAGCCAAAAACTGGTGATGATCTAAGATGAGTTAAGCTGAAAATTTGTGGTTATGCAAAACCATTTTTTTTTCTTTAGCGCTATTAGAAATTTAAGGGCCTGTCTTCCAAGTGCCTACAGCCTCCTAAGCCCCCCCATAGCTACTGTGTGTGTTAGACTCTGGTAGAAGTCTGGTTCAGACTCTTCACCATGACTTTGTGAGAGCATAGCTCTCCACACACCACAAGGTAAGCACACCTGAACTGTTTGGTAATCTAAATGTCATGACTTTAGCTGCCCCTCATAAGTGTTACACCTTCGGTACCAGCAGAGGTCCAGAATGAGCCAAAAGTGCAACATTACAGACACTTTTCACTTCACTTTGGGAAACATCAACAGCGATTAATCAAAGTTGTGTTTAGCATTCTAACAAATGGGAAGATTCCAGCAGCGTCTCTTCTGCCATTAGATAATCGATCTTTTTTTTTTTGATCTGGCGTGCTTTAACCATCGCTGTGCCTCGGCATTAAGCTAAGCGGCCGAGCTCTTTGACAACATGATGAAGAGAGCAGCTTTGAATTAAAGTGAAGATTGATTGCTTTCAGGTACTGTTGCTTTCCAGTGGTAATGTATCATAGCTGTCACACATCCCTCCTTTAAAGTTAACTGGGACATGCAGCGGTTCCCTGTTGCTTCTCAGATGTTAATCTACTCAGGCAGCTCTCAGCTTTCATTTTATTTACTCCTACCCTTCCACACTGTTTACACTGCGGCTGGCTTACAACTGTATTGTCTAGACTAGATTGCAAAGGAATGGTCTACCAAATGGTGACACACTAGTGAGGAAGATGTGGGTTACTTGGTGCTCTCTTTTCAGAATTTCAAATGAATCAATGAATGGTCTGGTTCCCCATCGAACATTTAACAGTGCTGTAATAGCAGAACATTATATATATCTTATGTGTGTGTGTGATAATATTAATATTAATAATACATTTTATTCATTAGGCACTTTTTAATTTTCATCTGTTTACAAACAACAGAGAATAAGAGCCAGAATACTTCTAGGCATATGCTAGCACAAACCAATATGTTTAATTTTATGTTTATCTGGATAAAAAAGCCTACAGTGCTTGCATTCTTTATATTCTTTGAAATTATGTTCCAGTGTTAGGAGCTTTATAAGGAAATTATCTTCTATCTTGCTGCATATGTGCTCTCACAGTACATACAACCTACATTGTATTTACTCCACTCACCCTGTATATGTATATTTGTACATTTATACTTGTAACATCTGTATTTTTCTACCACATACCGTAACCTTGAATCGCTTGGTTACTTTCTTGCATTTGAATGCACTGTATTTTGATGCTAACTGCATTATATTGGCTATATATATTATAGCGTCAGCGTAGGATAACAAACGAGAAACATAGCGCTTTAATCCCTGGAGAGCATGGGGGCATGCTGCAGCACTTCCACAAACCCACAGTCAGGGTTTCAGAATGTCCACCATAACTAAACATGCCGTGGGGCATAAGCCACAACTTATTTACAAACCATGAGCAACAACTTATTTACAGCTTAAAGTCTCTCTTACTGCGAGCCCAGCACTCCAGTCAGTGTCCGCACATGGCATGCATGGCAACGGCTCCCGCACATGCATGGCCGAATGAGCCAGTAGCAGAAGACTACAATATTATATTTGTGTCATATCGCTTACTGCCACTAATGGCTATTCAAAAAAAATGAGTGTATTTGTTGGATGAGTGTGCCAGGTGTTCTTACGTGCTTGCAGGTCAGTTCAGGAGCAAGACCTGTTTAGATTAATGTCAAATATAGTTATTGTATTCAAAATCAGATTTGGGCTATAAACCAGAGGTGGACCATTTCTACCTACTGTCTGAACATGATATGCTGGAGCTGGGCCATTAAGAGCTATAAATGTCATAAACGAGACCTTAAAAAACGCAAACCTCAGTAGCACAAATATTTATATATAAGACCTTTGCAATATATATATATATATATATATATATATATATATATACACACAATT
>CM067479.1:38263584-38289163 GCA_034552555.1 Semaprochilodus insignis
AAATTATATATATATATAATTTTAAGATTATTTTAAGATTGTTGTAGGCTATAACTTGTTTCAAGATATTTTTTATTTGTTTTAAGTAATTTTTACAAGCCAAAACTTGCTTACTATATTGGCAGATAATTTTACTTATTGTAAGAAATGTCCTGGAAACAAACCAAATAATCTGCCAATATAGTGAGAACAATTGGCTTACAAAATTCACTTTAAACAAGTAAATGCCTGGTAATTAGTCTAAACAATCCTAAAATAAGCTGACAACAATCTCAAAATAAGAACTGTAAGATATTTTAACTAGATACAAGCTCATTTTCCATGCTAAGATATAAGTCTTGGCAGTGCAACATCTTGTACGGTTACACTGCAAAAAAAAAAGAGATATCTTGGTGAGTAAAATGATCGTATATCTACTTGATATATCTTATATTTCTCATTTTAAGACTTTGTGGGCTTATTATAAGATAATTTAACTTTTCCAGACATTTGTACTTATTGTAAGTGATTTTAGTAAGCTAAATATTCTCACTATATTGTCAGATTCTACTTATTTTAAGAAACGTGCTTGAAATAAGCCAAATCATCTGCCAGTAAAGTGAGAATATTTGGCTAACATCAATCGATTGAGGTAAAAAAATGAAAGGCCTGGAAAATGAGTTAAATAATGATAAAATTCAGCTTAAAACAATCTCAGAATATGAATTTTAAGAAATATCATCTACATATAAGGTCTTTTTACTTGCCGAGATATCATCTGGGTAGTGTAGCATATGTCTTATACCGTATATGTTTCTAAAAAATATATATTATTGATATGAGTTTAAAATTAAGTTTTTTGTGACTGGACTAAGAGGCAAATCTAGACATGAGAAGATTGAAGACACAACCTTCTTTTAACTGCAAACACATCAGTTTCTCACTTTCATAACTACATAACTTGGCATACTAGATGAACATCTATTACCTAAGTGATAATAATTCCTGAATAATGCCCTAAGGTTAATATCCGAATAATAATCCTAGGGTTTAATTTAGAGGTTAATTCTGAGCGGTGAAATCAAGGAACTGTCAAGACACACCCATCATTTTATCCTCTACTATGATCCAACATGACTACGCCATAGTACAAGAATTATTCATGTCAGCGTTTAGTGACAGGTCATTAATAGCACAGGTGGTCCTGCTGTGGAAAAGGCTATAATTTAATATTCACTACCACCTTCATCTTCAACACGTTTTCCAAAAGCCATCTGATTGGACTTTGACTTCCTGGTGGGATTAAATCCTGACACCAGCCTATCCCATTGGACATTTCTTGGATTTAACCCAGTCCGCCACGGAAAAGCCCAGGGGATTACCTAGAAGAATAGCGATAGCATTTCTTAATGCCAGCCCACACATGTATGTACCCTGTTATGGAACTGTCAGGTTTGAGGGATTCATTTTTACATGAAATATGACCATGATTCAGATTGTATGCAACTTCTGAGATTAGGGTTTGCCTCAACCTCATTGCGATTTCAACTCTGTAACTGATGTTTAAAACATGATACTTGTTGGATGAGAAAATAGAGAAACACATTGAAAAGGCATCTGGCACAGAGTGAGTGGGAAGGGAGGGGAAGGGAAAAACAAAACAATTCTCTCCAGCTCAGAATGAGTAATCTTTGCCTGAGGGCTGCAGGTATCTTCCAGCCTGTCCGACATCATTACGGCAGCTTGGCGCTGAGGCGGGAGCGTTTCAAAATGGCGTGAGGGAATGTATTCATGGCTCCGGGGTGCAGGGACAAAGAGTCCTCGCATATTCAAGGGAGGCGGCGATTGTTTTGGGCTGGATCAGCTCTGAATGTGACCTTTGTCACCGTGGTATAATTGAGTCGATACACAAAATGTAAAATCTCATCTTTGTTTCGAACTAGTGCAAGCTCGCTGGCATTCCTTCCCAACATCTCTGCATGCTTAACAAGCCCTGTAACTCCTTGTGGAAAGCACTGGAGGAACCTTGGCGAGACGGTGGCCGCTGACTGTCTTGTAATGATGTGAGCTCCATGCCTCTCTCTCGCCTCGGCCAAACTTTTCTTCGGAATGCAATTAAAAACAGTAATAGTTCTGACGTAACTGTTGCATCTTTAGGAACTCAGTACCTGCTGGCTGAGAGACGAGAGACCATCTAAGAGAGCAGCGATGTTTTGAATGCAGTCAACACACTTTCCCTGTATTGTTGTGTTTTTTGGGAATTAACTGGAGACAATCTACAGAAATGAGCATTTACTTAACACATCAGATTGGAGAGGTTTAAATGCAGTCAACGGTGTAAGCAATGTTCCGGGAGCATAAAAGGAAAGCGCTAAGTGCAAGCAAAAGCTCAGTAGATTCCTCAGCTGTATTTCATAATGCAATTGCAATATTATTTCCACTTTTAGGACTTTCCTCCACTTCCGTAATCATCCACAGTCTCTAGCTTAATGCAGCACCCAAAGATAAAAATAACATCCATTCTGCACTCTAATGGAAGATGGAAAGTAGGAGATGCTGCTGTGGTTTGCAGAAATAAGCAATGCCATTTTGTGCAGAGGAAAGATGTAATTGCAGATGTGAAAAAAAAGTTGACTTTTTTATAATATGCTCACGTATGCTCATGAAATACAGGCAGCGTGAACTATTATACTTCCTTCCTTTCTGCCATGTACGATTTGCAAACTGATTGAGTTTTTTGCTGCTTCCTGTTGGTAATATAACATCAAATAACATCAGAAAGTATAGAAATGTATGATGCTGCTAATTTTATTACAGCATATTCTACAGAATAGAGAGTTGTTCACCTACACATAACAGGACAACTAAGCTACATAGAACTTCAGCAATTTTTACATGTAATGGGGAAAAGACCTAATTCCATTGGTTCCAACAGATCTGTGAAAGACCCTGCTTTGAGTGTTTTGATTCTGATCTGAGAAAGTGGAAACACACTTTATCATAAGGGGACATCTATAAACAATACTTAGAACAGTAATAAGCATTACTAAGAAGTAAAGTGATGCTATTAACCATTAGCTACTGATATAAAGAAAATAGAAATAAGCACTGACATTATTTTAGACTTCATTAAAAAGAGATGATAAAAACTTCAGCAATATTTAACAAATGATAAAGAGCTACTTTGGTGACTGCTTTTACATGTACGATAAAACAGAGCTCAGAATCTAAGAACGTACCCAAAAAAAGAGTCTTCCCATAAAACATTTTTTTCAGAATTTTAGTACAATTTTTAAAGACTTTGTGACATATGATATATATGAAACACAAACAAAGTAATGTGATGCTATTAACCATTAGCTACTGATAGAAATAAGCACTGACATTATTTTAGACTTCATTAAGTAGTTAGTAAATGTTTAAGTGATCATATAATGATAACTGTGTGATGTAAGCACTAATAGAAGTAAGCACTAATAAACACTTGTAACCACAAACTTAGGAATACTCTAGGAGCCAATTAAACAAAGGAATTATACATATGCTATTTAATAGTTAATTGAGACCTTACTTCAGCATTTAGTAGGAATTAAAAAATACAATTAAAATAATGTCAGGTCCTTTTCAGTAGTTAATGATTAATTGCAAGATTACTTAACTATCAGTAATGCTTATAACTCTCTTCAGTACTGTTAATAGAGGCACCCTTACTATAAAGTGTTTTTTTTTTTTTCTAAAAAAAAAACTTATTTAAACTACTAAAATTAAATTCTAATATGCTGTGGCTGACTGCTAAAATAACAATAACTTTATGGACCTTGCTTTTCATAAGACGAAACTAAGACTATTTGTTTAATATCATATATGCCAATGACACAGATCAAATTACGTTTTGAGAGATACATTTTCACAGGTTTCTGTTTATATAGGTATATATAAACCAAAAGGATTGTTTTCTTTGGAAGCCCAAAAAGCAGACCATTACAGTGATCAATTCTGCTTGTAACAAACATATGAACAACTTCTTCCGCATCGCTCTGAGATGATAAAAACTTCAGCAATATTTCACAAATGATAAAGAGCTACTTTGGTGACTGCTTTTACATGTACGATAAAACAGAGCTCAGAATCTAAGAACGTACCCAAAAAAAGAGTCTTCCCATAAAACATTTTTTTCAGAATTTTAGTACAATTTTTAAAGACTTTGTGACAAACACTGCAAATATATGACACACAAACACTTTGTAAGCCTGTCAGTATAATGAAACTGCATCAACATAGCTATGAATATTGATATATTTTCTGATGACATCAGTTGATGACATTACAGGCCAAAGCAAAGGCCCTAAAACTGAACTTAAAAATGAACTTAATCAATCATTAAATCAGTCTTAATCATTAAATATGATGTAAAATGAACATGTGGAAAATCACCTGTTGACAGAGCACAGTTGTTAAGACATCGGAACACAATCAGGAACAGGGTTAATGTCACATCTAGATGAACTTTTCTTTATAACAGTTCCTGATGACTGATATCAGAAAAAGAGGTCATCACTGATGTCACATCCTGTCTAGTCTTGCACCTGTTTATCTATGTTATCTCCTTTTCCGTTTCTGTCTTGTCATTTCCATGTGCCTTTTGTTGTCCTGTGCCATGTGCTTCTGTTTGTTTTGGTTATTGCTCCTCCTGTCTCTACCCCCTTGTCAGGCCCCTCACCTGTCCCTAGTTTGTAGCCCCGCCCCTTCCTTGTTAGTCCTTGTCGTTTTATACTCCCTGTGGTTCCCTTTGTTCTTGCTTGGTGTTTTGTCTGTTAGTTGTTTCTGTGACCCTGTTCCTCTGTAGTGTTTTGTTTCTTAGTTTTTCTAGTGTCTTTGGTTTTTGTTCTCCTGTTAGTTTGTCATTAAACACTTGCTCTTGCATCCTGCCTCCTCGTCCTGTCCCCATGTAACTGATGTAGGTGTATGGCTTATCAGGAAGGTTATATGCACTTGTCTTTGCTCTGTCTTATTTTGAAAATAAATTGAAAACCCTTCAAATCCTCATGCAACACACAAGCAGAGAAGTTAATTAGTGAGTCGATGGTGTAAAAAAGGGACTTTAGTATTATCTTTGTGTTTATTAATTAGACTAGAGAGATATGACCGCATGGATTTTTTTTATAACCTAATTGTAGGTAGAGATCCGCACAATAATGTATCTGCCATTTAGTCCTTCCATACCCTCTCTTTTATGACAGTTGTTCATAAGCTGGTGTATTTTTTCATGCATCAGCAGATTTTTATGAGTATGCTAGTTTTTCTTCCACTTGACCGGTGCATAATTAGCAATAGTTACCTTCATTATAGCACTTAGATAAAACCAAACATGCCATTACAGGAGAAAGTCAGAGCTGTATTTGATACATTATTGTAAATGCTTTAAAATGTTTCCGAGTCAGTTATTGAGTAGCGTTTTATTTAAATCCCTCACGTCTTTACTGACCTAAAAAAAAATAAAAAAGTAATGGTTAAATATGATAATATCAGACTTGAGGAAAGATTTGTGTTTAAACCTTTAGTGATTGCCAGATCCAGAATCAAATCAAATATCTCTAGAAGTTTACAGCGTTATTTCTTATAGGTTATCAATATGCAGGTTAAAGTCCCCAGAGAGAAGAATTTTATCATAGCATGTGGATACATTTGATATTAGTTTTGCAGTTTCTGCCAAAATATATTTTTAATTCCTGGCATGTCTATATATTACAATTCATGAGACAGAAGTGTCAATAGAAAGGTTGACTTCAAATTAACCAACAAAGGTATTTTGCAGGTAAAGTTGCTAATATAGATCCATGCCAGTCTTCTTCCTTACATGCCCTCTATTCATGAATCTGTAGTTTTCAGAAGTTGCTTCAAGTAAAGTCTGGCAAGTTTTATTTAGCCACATTTCCATTAGAAACGCAACGTATTTTGTGATTTAGTGGCCTTATACTGAGCAAAACAAGGTTTAATTTACTGCTCAGAAGATTTTTTTTGGTGGGGGGTCTTTTATAAGGGTCCAGAAATCAAAATATTTTCACCACACTTATTTTCCTTGGATTCGGTTTTGTTGACTTTAATGCCATTATTTGGAACAAATCATTTCCGTGTTCTCTCAGTCTTGTAGTTTGTAGTTTTCCATGTACAGTTTAGGCATCTTTCTCCTTTCAAAGCTGGTAGAAGCTCCAGCATTAAGTCTACGTGTATGTCTGGTTTCTTTAACAAGTGAAAAATTTAATCCGCTTAATATCAGGAAGAGTAGATGTGTTAGCCTAACGTTAATTCAAGAGAATCCAGGAGAACTGTTCTGACAGGGTATGAACAAGAGAGATGGGATCCTAGCATATGCATGCCTTTATTGTCTTGTTCTGGGTCTGATTCAAATGACAAATCCCGCTTTTATCTTTTCTTTGTAGCACTTTCTTCTGACAGTGCAGCTCAGGCCTGGTTCTCTTTCCCCGTGTCTATAAAAAGGCTCAGACTTTGGTATTCGCTAAAAAATAGATTTAAAACGAGAGGGTGAGGGAGGGAGAGGAGGTGAAAGAGCGAGCGTCTGGCAGGCCACTGCTGTGATGTTAATGTGTTTGTTCAGCTCTGACATTCCTCTAATGTGCAAGGTGGAAACCCAAATTCTAAAGTAAACCTTGGGGCTTTAGCAAGTGTTGGCAAAGGGGGAGGCCGCTCAGGAGGGGGCACCATTAGAGGCATCCATGCATAAGAGCCGGAGGAGTGAGCCCTGGGGTAGACACCCTGGACCCCCCATAGAAGAAAAGGAAAAAGAAAAGTACCTCTCGCACTTCCTCTTGCCTCAAGTAGTGCAAAGACTTTTTAGAAGACAGAGTGGAGCCTCTGAAAGAAGAAAGCGAGAAGCAATACTTTCAAAGAAGGAGCCAGAATAAAGACTGCATCGCATATTCATCATGACGACGTAAGACCGGAAGCCATGAGCAGGCTTTGTTTGTTAAGTCTTCTTAAGCTGCAGTACTCAGAGGGCTGACGTACTGAGCCTTTCACGCCAGTTTCAGATGCATATCGGTTGCATTCTCCCCATGTGTGAAATATAAAACTAGTGTGTGAGCCTCAATGTGCAGTTTACGAACAGCGTGCATAACAAGGCAAAATATTCCTCCATTCCTCATGAATATGCATTTGACAGAGGGCCACGTTCAAATGTAGATGAAGATATCAGAAGTGCAACTGATTACATATTCCGCTCAATTAACTAAAGTTTAAGTCGCTCCCAGGGGACTGCTTTCCTAGTTAGGGCCAAGAATGCCAGTAATTCAATTCAATTCAATTCAATTCAACTTTATTGTCATTATACCAGTACAGGGTTGCACAGTATAACAAAACACGGTCAGGCTCCTTCTCCAGTGCAGTTACAAGAATATGTGTATAAATATATATATATATATATATATATATATATAGAGAGAGAGAGAGAGAGAGAGAGAGAGAGAGAGTGTAGTGCAAATAGACAAATAAGGACAAATAGACAAAGACAATGTGTGTAAACAGTACAGTATGTGTGCAAGACATGTGCAAAGTGTAAGAGCAGAACAGCAGTTAGATGGAGAAACAAGCCTCAAACAATTGCTGAAAGAATTTTTACCATCAGATTAACAGGGTTCCATGTCTTAGGACTGGCTCTTACTTTTAGGGGTAGTGCTGGCTGCATAAGCAGCTGCATACGGCCCCAACGCCACCATGAGGCCCTTTTACAACTGCACCATATTAACGGCCCATTAGTTTTTATACCTTTATAGCTCTAGTGTGGACCACAAGAAGGAGTGGATCTGTCTTAGAAAGCAGGTTCAGCTTAGACAGGCTTTCTAACTAAATTTTAGCTTCACAAAGCTTAAACAACCGCGGTTAACTCAGACCACAGTCCTGAACATCTTTATCTGTAAATACAGACGTGACTAAGCACATGCATATGAAACCAGGATGTTTACGATTAATAACTAATTGCATAAAACATAAGGAAGAGTCACCAAAAAAGTACACTCATCATCAAAGAAATAGCTGCACCTAGAAGGAATCAACCGACAGGAATGAAACTTGGTGGGTAGGTCTGACATTGTGAGACATGCAAATGATTCAAGTTTCACGCTTGGCCGCGCATGAGACGTAAGCAAGGACGGGTCTTATCGCTGTACTTGACTGACCCAACAGCCATGATTCTGGACATTCAGCAAGCAGTGATGCCCTCCAGGAGTCATCCTGTTAGTGACAGCACCACTGGTAGGTGGCTGCACAACGCAGGACTACATGCATGCAGACCGTTACGACGACTGCCCTTAACACCACGTCAACGTCACCAAAGGCTGCAATAGTGTTGTGCCAGACTGTCATGGAGTGTCCTGCTTTTGTCCTGGTGAAGATGGCCAACTAATCAGAGTGTGGAGGCACCGTGGTCAGCATCAAGATGAAGGGTTGATTGTCACGCATCACAAGTCCAGAAGACCTGGTGTCACTCCACCTCCACCCCTACCGCAAAATCTGCAGGAACTGTGCAAGAATATTCAAACTACATGGGATGGATTATCACAGGACACCATTAGGAACCTCTACCACGCCATGCCGAGACGTCTGGTATGTTGCCTCAGTAAACATGGTGGCCCGACACCATACTGAGAGACACTACTTCTGTATGTGTAGCTCAATAAATATTGATCATATCAGTCTAAATGTATCATCATTTATTGTTCCTGGTAAACTTTATCTTCCTTCCCAACAGCACTGCAGTCTGACACTTCCTTCTGGGTGCAACTATTCTTTTGAGGATGAGCGTAAAACATTTATGAACACCGCCACAAGTGTTAGATCCGACTAAGCTTACAGTTAACTGGGTGTGCGTGAAATACTCCATCATGAGACAGATCTCTGGAACCAGAATGCTGATTTCATTTCTGTTTTGCCTCTAGCTTGATGATGGCTCCATTATTTCACTGCCTCTTTTAAACCTCTGCATCTCACGTAGGGGCGGATTTAGTGGTTCAGAGGCCCTAGGGAAAATACAGAAATGAGACCCTCCTGGATGCACATTTTTAAATGTATTAAGGCTCTGGGCTCCTGAATGGTACATCCATTTATTCTGCAAAAATGTTGCATCTTGGCAAGTGAACTCATCTAGTTGATAATATCTAAAATTTCCTCTTTTTCAGATTATGACTAGAATAATACAAGATTATTTAGCCATCACTATATTAGCAGGCAATTTTGCTTGTTCTAAGAATGATAAAGCTAATAGCAATATTTCTGCCAATATAGTGAGATAATTTAATATAGTGTTGCTTGGCGAGTTGGAGGGGCCGAGCCACTCTGGCTCAGAGCCTGTGCAGGCCCAGAGACACACACAGACAAACCGGCGTGAGGCTGATATAGCAAGTTCTTGTGCAACAAAATATATATTCTAGGTGGCGATATGGCCAAAATATAATACTGTGATACATCAAGAGTATATGTGGTTTATCAGGATATGTATTGTTTCAGACATCTCATTAAACGTAAACCTGTAGGGACTTTAAGATCATCAACAACATCCATTAACTTGGGGATGTCTAAACGTTTGACTGGTATGGTAAGATAAGTGTTTTTGGGGGGGGGGGGGGAGTGGTCACAGTGGCTCTACCTCTTCACCTCCGCAACAGTTAGAAGTAACAAGTTTTCCCAGTACATATTGATAGAAGTAATTAGTAACTGCCGAGCCTGTGCAGAACTCAAAATCAAAACATTTTTGATTTTTGCTCCCTCTATCACTGCATCCTAACAGCACTAAAAACAAACAGCAAGCCAGCGAGCAATGAGGAGAAAATCAAAACACCCTGATAACCACTGAAGCCATATACCAGCTGTGAGAGGCATAACATGATGCGATGCGTTGTTGTTTTTGGGCCAGGCAAAAAAAGAAAAAAAAAATATTTTGATGGCCAAAACTCTGCCGTTCCACCTCAAATGGATGAACAGAAACTCTTCCATGAAGTGAAGAGAAAGAAGGAACTCTATGACCCTTCCAGTAAATAAGGAAAACATTTGGAGAGAATTTTCCAGAGTATTGGAAGCTGGAGGAGGTAAATGAATACCCGCTTGTTTTGTCACTGATTGATGATGATACTTAGCTGGCTAGCTAAATATACTTAGCAGATACAAGTAAGCAGATGCAACCAAGCCGCCCAACACAACAGCAAAGCAGGGAAATTATGTCCATTATGATCATGATCGGGATGGTGGGCCTGCATTGAAACTAGTGAAAACAATCACTACAATCAGCAATAACAGCTATCACGTATATGCATTTATATTTATAACTGTTATTTTAAAGGGGCTCTTGGATCTTGGGGGCCTTAGGCAGCTGCCTACCTTTGTGCAAAGTCTGCCCCTAATCTCATGAGTGAGAGGTAGGGCAGGGCAAGGCACGGTTTGCTTGATAAAATTTCGGTCTTGGTAAATCGTTTACATTTACATTCATGGCATTTAGCAGACACTCTTATCCGGAGCGATTTACAACCATGCTGAGTGTTCCGTCAGAGAGTGTTTCCTGGATTAAATTCAGGCACATTGTGGCCACGTATTGCGGTCTCACCATGGCATGTTTTTTTCCTCTGTGTCCGGCGCAGATGTTTAGAGCATTTTTTCCCCAACCTGTTCAGATTTGTGGGTGTAGTGTGGTGACTCCTTTCTCCTTTCCAGTGTCCAGTAGTCCATATAAACCAATTCTAAAGCGATCCAGCAGTTTAGACTTTAAACGTGCTGTCTGCTTTGTTTTGCACACACTTCAGTCGACGACTTGCAAGGCGTTAAAGTGATTTCTTGCTCCAAAACAAATAGTTAGCACCGTTTCCACATTTAAAATGACCAACAGAGATTATGTATGGTGGGGAAGTGAATTAAAGTTTGGTGCCGAGAAGCTGTCTAAACTGTTTTGTTATCATAGCAGATTGACTCAAATTCAAGGAACTCAATTACAGCGCCTTTCTGGCGGTTTCACATGCTTTATGTGCCGGTGTATAACGTAAAGAAAAGCCCCCCAAAGTTTAATGCTTTGCTGAAGAATAAAAGTGAAGACACCAAACTATAAAATAGCACTCATGGAATTATGCCATCCACCTTAAAAACCTTAAAAAACAGCTTTCTTAACCTGCAGCGGAGGCTTATAAAATAAGATTTTTTTCTAAGCAGTTTTGGACCAATTCTATTGGTCTGTCCATCACAAATATTCACAACACTGAACAGGGAACTAGAGCTTTTAAACTGTGCCAAAAAAGAGATAAAAGTTTTTTCCGCAACAAAATCTATATTACAGGTGGCGATATCGCAAACATTGATACATCAAGAGTACATGTGGTATATCAGGATATGTATTGTTTCAGATTCTCATCAGTTGGAACTGTTAAGTGTAAGCCTGTAGATTCTTTAAGATCACCAACAACATCCATTTAGTTGAGTGTGTCTGAACCTTTCATTGGCAGCGTATTGTAATCTCATACAAAGCTAGTTACCCAAACAGAAAATAACCAAAGATATATGTGTTAACCCCAGCATACATGACTATTTCACCTTGCTTCAACAGTGGCTATTGACAAGCTGACATTTTGCAATAATATGCTATGGTGGTCCGAACTGCAGGCAATTTAGAATTGACAAAATGATTACAATTCTATATAAACTATTAGCAAAAATGAATGTGCATGTTCCCACAAGTACTGTTATAGGGCTTTACTCTCATCAGCAATTATAGTATATTCCATCCATGTACACATGGAAGATGAAATCCATCTCATAGCAGTCTGTACATATTGCAGACGTTCAAGACAATTACAAAGCCATCTAACAGCTATGTTGATTTAGTTCTCTGAATATGTCAGAATGGCTACAGCCATTCAGCAGCACATTTATCACTTCGACTCAGCCTTTTGTTCCTGGCTAATGCACTTCTGTAGTGTGTGAAAAGCATCATTAATACCAATCAATACTGCCCTAATGGTACAGCATAGCAGTGCTGGATGAGTTGAGACCGGGGCCACAAGTCTCTTAATTTACGTCAGCTGTATCATCTTCTCAGAGCAAATCCTTTCGCACTTCATACTTAATAACTCACCTCAAGTTTGTACCACAACACATTTTAGCGTGGTGCAAACTTATTAGCTCTGGGCCAGGAAAAGCGTTTTGTGTTCTGCTGCTAGAGTTTGGGCAGAAATATTTTTGGGGATATACTGCAGTAATATACCAGGCCTGTTTTGCCTAGCTCAAATCACAAAATCATTAAAGCATCCTAAACATTTGTATTGATGTCTTTGCTATTATGTGCAGTGCCTGGCTTAAGAGCTTGAAAATGCTTAATGAAGTAAATGAAACAACAAGATTTTGTGTTCAAAATGTAATTGCTTGCAGATGAAATTAGGAAGCAGGAACACCAACTGTGAGTGCAGATTGCTTATGGAGGATGTATAATATTTCCAAAAGAAATCACTGCTGATTTTAGCTACTTTGTGGTACATTCATTACAGACACAGCTTGTATTATCTCCAAAGAAAAGCATCTTGAGTAAAATAGGACACTCTGGCGTAGTCACCACGAGCCTGATGCTGCCATGCTCAAAGCCAAACGTTGGTTAGCGGGAGTATAAATCCGTGGAGCAGGATAAGTTGGAGTGACGTTTGCAGCTATGTTCACAAAGCCTCTTCATGTGAATATCTTGGGTACGACGGAGAGTCAGGTCCCAAATCATTAGAAGTGTAAACAGCTTGAAACCACTGATTGGACTGTAGATGGTATTGCAAATATACTCATCATCAAAAAAAAAAAAATAGTTGCACCCAGAAGGAATCAACAGATAGGAATGAAACTTGGTGGGTAGGTTTGATATCGTGAGACATGCGAAGTTTCACGCTCGGCCGCCCATGTGACATGAGCAAGGACGGGCCTTATCGCTGTACATGACTGACCCAACAGCCACGATTGCAGACATTCAACAATGCCCTCCATCAGTCATCCTGTTAGTGCCAGCACCATTGGCAGATGGCTGCACGAAGCAGGACTACAGGCATACAGACTGTTACGACGATCGACTTTAACACCATGTCAGCATCGCCAAAGACTGCAATGGTATCACGGGGTATCATAAATATTGCCCATATCAGTCTAAAATCTTAATTTATTGTCCCTGGTAACCTTTATCTTCCTTCCCAATAGCATTGTAATCCGACACTTCCTTCAAGGTGCAACTATTCTATTGATGATGAGTGTATAATTTGTGAGTGGTGAAGTTATCGTCCTATTTGCCAGCTTGTTCTCCTGGTTGTGAATTTTTCACTCTACCTTAAATGTTGCCGTAATTACATTCTGGCACCTGAACAAGCTGTAACCCTTAAGATGGTGAAAAGGATCCCAACTTCAGCCTTGTTTAAAGATGAACATCAACCATGTTTGTTCAGAATTGCTTGAAATGTGTATGAAAGGTTCCAACATCATGTTCTCAGTATGGAAAGTACATTTCTGCATGTTAAAGTGTAACGGAACACTGGATTCAGAAGCTGGTGAATACGAAGCCATTTTCAGCCTCATTTGATGAACATCAACCGTGCTTGCTGGCAGTTCACTGGAAAGGGTATGAAAAGTGTCGACACACAGCTTCACAGCTTGGAACACTAGATTTCTGCATGTGTAATCAATCATTGCTATTGCTCAATTGTCGTTCTTTGTGGCTGGGCTGGAACATGAGCTGGTATATGTAAATTCTGGGAGCAGAATCAGTTCAGGTGGAGTCAGGACTGTAACGTAACAGTCTCTTTTGTAGATTCAGGATTTGTATTGGAGGTTCACAGTATCAGTATGAGGTTCAATTCTATGCACTGAACTCTCCTGGTTTAACTATAACCATTTGTCATATCACTATGCCCATCAGAAATATTGGTAGCACTGGTGGAAATGAGCAAAGCAGCCCATAAACACATTCTTTATTGTTAATCTTTCGGATATTTCATTGAAAATATTTTGATGACTTGGCCAAAAAGGAGACGCAGAAAACACAGTGCTCTTTATTTAACACAGCAGCAGGCGAGACCCCACAATTTCCATTCTATGGCACCTTTAAATGAAATAAAGATGAATATGAAAGCAGAAAAAAATTTAATGTGCTTCACCAGCCACATGGTCGTATCTACACATAAACATCACACACACACTCTTTACACGCTTCTATCCCACTCTCTGAGTGCAATGTTCTTAAAATAGTATGAAATAGGAGCCTGGCAGCAATATTAGCCGCCCCAAAAATTGGCTGCCTCGTTGGCGTGCCTGGCCGGGCCGAATGCGGCGTCTACTGTATGTATGTATACCTTCTGTATGGGGTTGGTAGGCAGTGGACCAAACCACTGTGAGGCATATATATATATATAGAGGGATGTGTTTTGCATATTTAAATAAGCAGTGGGGGAAACTTTCTGTTCTTTCCAGGAATGGAAGGGTCATCCCCCTTGTCCTCCCAGGGTCCTCCCATACATCTAGTGTAAAGCCTTCCAAAAGAGTAGAGGTTGTTACTACAGCACAGGGCACAAACTCTCTATTAGTACCCTTGATTTCAGAGGAACTGTTGGATGAACAGGTGTCTACAAACTTTGGAACTTAAAAACGATGATTACATAAGTATTCATGCTAACCTGCGTGGTCTGTATAATTTTTGAAATACAATTTTAGTTTACACTTCACATTTCTGCTTCACTAATGCAGCACCAAATATTAACAGCACATACTTCCATTTAAATCCTGAGTGCACCACATTTCTGCCCCGTATTCCCTCTCCGGCCATATTTCTGATCTGTGGCCGCTCTACTGGGTATTTTCATCAGACTGCTTTCAAAATCCTAAAACACTGAGCCAGGAGCTTGATCTGGATCAACCCTGGCAAAACACCAGCTATGTCATCAGTATGATGTGCACATCATTATGACGCAGGGTCCTCTGAGGTAAGACGTAGCTGCTTTTTTCCCGTGGGCTTTTGCTTTCCATAATTCATGACCCTTGCTCCGGGGCTTGCACAGTCGGGTGTCAATATGTTAGCATGTTCCTCTGCCTCAAAGAATAAACAGATAGAATATTATGTGCTGACTGCAGTTTGGCAATAATCCTGTAGCTCAGTGAGCGCACAAAGCACCGAGAGGCTGGAGAGACTGTGTGAATAAAAAGCTTAATTACATAAGGGCAACAGATCCATACAATACATGATATTTTCACCTTCAGTGGTGGCTGTATGAGGCGGAGAATGTGAAGGCGTTTGCAATTTTCCGCAGAGAACTTGTTTAGTAATAAGGTTACCATGTTTTAATATTCATTATTATTCATTTTAAGCCTATTTTTGTCTCACATGGGGAAGCAGGCAAGGAATCAATGTTACATGTGCTCAACATAAAAACTGTACCATGTAGTTGAAGAAGGATGCCGGTCATAATTATTATATACTCGCCTGGACACAATTATTCAAGCTGACCACAATTATTTTCTGCACTCAATTGTTCCACAGTCAGTTTGTATCACAGCCAGCAGAATATGAAATGGCTGTGTTTCGTTAGTTGACTTAAAGCTGAATAAAAAAATGGAAACACATTCAGTTGGAAAAGTTCCAGGTCTTACAAAACCAATAAAGGTTCATAACAAACCCAATTCCAAAAAAGCTGAGACAGTATGATTTTAAATAAGCGGCAATAAGCTCACCAGACAAAAATGTAATCATATGTGACTGAAACGTAACTAGCCAAAAAAAAAGCTGTGATTTGATTTGGCATGTACTGAACAAGGTTCTGGATGTAGGCCACATCAATATTCAGCCACTCTTGCATCAAAGAATTGCACAGTTGGGCCAGATTTGGTGGATGCCTTCCCTGGCACAATTCTAAGGAGAGTATCCTGTAGACTGGGATTTTAGCCACTGCTGGTAGACCCGTATGACCGTACGCTTCCATACACCTGCAGATTCAGCCACTTCCTTCACACTATGGTCTTTGGCACGCCCAAATGCAGTCACTCCTTTTAGCCAATCACTAACATCTGCTTTATGACCCATTTTCCAAACATGGAACGAAAAGCTGCACTGTAGTACCACCTCTTCTCAGTCTATGAGTCCCGTCACACACCCTGCAGTTATTTATAGCCCGATAGCCTAAAGCCAAGCCCTTGGGTTGAGGACCTTGGGTCGAGGATGGTCAGGGCAACTAATGCCAAAAATGCATCATCAAAAACCCCAATAGTTGAAAAATAATGATCCTCAGCCAGGGATTGCAAGGATTTTAGGTATTTTAATATCATTTAAAGATTCAGGGACTCCAGAGAAATTGCTACATAAAGGACAAGGCCCAAAACCACTAATGAATTGCCATGACCTTCGACCCTTCAGGAGCACTACATTAAAATCTATGTTTCTATAATAGATATCAATCGCTTGGCCTCTGGAACGCATGGCAAACCATGACAATGCACATCATCCGTTGCTGCATCAACAAATGCAAGTTAATAGTGTGGAATCCACAGTGGAAGTCTAGAAATGGTGCAATCTTCTCTGAACTCATTAGGATTGAACAGACGCACAGTGGAAACATGCATTGTTGTCTGATGAGTCCACATTTCAGTCTGTCTATGGAAATAATTTGTTCTCTGGTCCTAAGAAGAAAGTCGGACTGTTGCCAGCATAAAGTTCAGAAGCCATAATATTAGGATGTCTTAGTGAGAATCTTCTGTGAAAGCACTATTAACGCATTTTAGAGGCTGTTGTTTTCAGGATGTCCATGCTTATTTCAACATAACAACACCAAGTGATGTTCTGCATGTCTTACAAACTGTGTAATCACAGAGTGCGGGCGTATAATAAGGGTCTCTTATTGAAAGTGTGTGCCTTATTAAGCTCAAAATACAACAAAACATACAACAGCTACACAGACAAATACACATATAACAAGGAGGAATGGCAAAAATTACACTTTCAAAACTGAATCAGTTGGTGTCTTCAGTCTCCAAGTGATTATTGTCAGGGACAAAGAACTGGGCTCGATGTGCGCAGAGCTAAAAGCCAAAGGAGGTTTATTTGACAAGTCGATAGTCAGGCACAACAGAAAAATCAAGGCAATCATAACAAAAGGGGTAATGCAGGGTCGTAGACAGCGAGACAGGCGGAGGTTGAAAACCAGGAAGTCAAAACAATCAGGCAAACAGATCAAAAGGGGATGAGCAAAAGAGAGTAAGTCAAAGACAAAGGACATCAGAACCAGAGATACGAGCAAAAGGCAAGAGAGGAAACGCTTAGAGTAGCAAACGGGTTTGGCAAAACTTCGCTCTGTGTGTGTGTGTGTTTTTGTGTGAGGGGTTTATAAGCAGACTGGGTGATGAGCAGCAGGTGGAACAAATCAGTACTCAGGCAAGCTAGACCGTGAGTGATTAGTTGACTGGGGACATGTGAGTGTGACGTCATCGGATAGTGCACTCTGGGAAATGGAGTCCGGGAGATCGGCGGTGTCAGGGAGACCCGGAGGCGCGACAATTATTAAGTGCTGTTAAAAGGAAAGATGATGTAGCACAGTGGTAAACATGCTCCTGTCCCATCTCTTTTGGAACGTATTGCAAGCAGGAAATTTGGAATGAGTGTATATTTCTAAAAAGCACAGTCAAGTTCAGGTAAGTCATGCACTTAAATGCCATACAAGTTAAACAGAATTTGCTTTCTGTTTTTCATTAGAATTTCACATACTGCCCCACCTTTTTTGGAACTGGGTTTGTATATATGGGGAATGTGTGTTTATTGTTAGCTAGGTAGCTAAAGCTTGTTTTAGCATGTATTGCACAACAAGTGGAATAGTTACAAAAACCTAAGGATAGCTAGGAAGCAAGATAGCTAGTCAGTCAATATAGTTGGTTTAGGCTTGAAATTTAATAGTTGTACTGAATAATGACTAATAAAATTTATATGACTCTTAAGTGTTACCTAAAATTTCATGATTGTGGCATGCCTGGTTGAATGATACTAATGTACTTAATATTTACTTTTATTTCAGCAGCACTGGACTTACACTTGTAGTTTAGTTTTAGGAAGCCTTTTCTTAAAGGATAAGAACAGACTTTTCCAGTCTTTTGATTTTCTCCACACTCAACAACAATCCCTCATTTTGGTCAAAGAGTCAAGTTTTGGACAGTGATCACTGGGCAAGCTCAGCTACTCTCTGACAGAAAAGAGCACTTACACTTTTTCAGCCTTTAATTTGGAGTCTAAAGCACACTTGCCCGGTCACTGGCAGCATTTCATACACCCCCCAAATTCACACATGGAAAGATTCTTATCCTTCTTCCGATCATCCAGATCACTAGGAATAAGTTCTGCTTGTGCCATCAATTAATTTCCCACGTGCAGCTTTGTGAATATCTGTCTGTGCTTAGTAGTTAGATTCCCATGTCATGAACAAAAACAAACCTTCTTTGCAATTAATAAATTCATAAATAAATAAATGTTTATGTAATGTTTCTGTAATGGGTTAATATTGTTTGATTTTTATACCCTCACTACATTTGCAAAGTAATCTGAAAAAGCAGCCTGTTTTAAATTCATCAAGGTTGTGATGTCATATCACAGTGCCCTTCACAAATATTGGTAGTCCTGGTAGAAATGAGCAATAAACAGCTCATAAACACATTCTTTATTGTTTATCTTTTGGATATTTTATTGTAAATATTGTGTTGACTTGGCAAAAAAGGAGACGCAGAAAACACGGTGCTCTTCACTGAACGCAGCAGCAGGCGAGATCTGACACTCAGCCCTGCTCACCGGTCAATATAGTAGGCGGGTCATCAAGAGTCACAAACTTCAACAGGACTAAACTCTACTAAACAGCCCCACGGCACAGCACAACATAGCCCGATAAGCACATATATACGGCTTCAATCTAACAGGCACAACTATTTAAGTCTCTCTTACTGCGGCTGCAGTGCTTCCCAAAAGCCTGCACATGTGGTCATGACTCCTGTGCTTCTGCAGCTTCATGCTAGCCAGTAGTGGGAGGCTACATTACTAACAGAAACCTAACCTTTATTGAACTACAGTGACTGAAAGCAAAACCATAAAACCCAAATCTTATCATGAAATACATATTTTACACAGCTGTCAGCATTTATTCATCCAGTCATCTTCTAAACCACTTTATTCTACTGGGTCACTGGAGCCTATCCCAGCATTCAGTGGGCGGAAAGCAGGAAACACCCTGAATAGGTCACCATTCCATCACAGGGCAGATACACATTCACTCCCACACACACACATCTAGGGGGGAAATTTTGGCCTCTCCAATTCACCTGACAAACTGGAGCACCTGGAGGAAACCCACACAAACACGTGGAGAACATGCAAACTCAAACTAAAGACCAATATATGCACATGTGTATTATGTTTATTCAGTATTGTCATTATCTGCTGATATCTGCGCTCCTTACACATTTATTTATTATTGTTACACTAGCTTTTTATTTCTGCGAGTGTTACATATTTTCTACAGGTCTACAGTGATATTTGTAATTTTTGTATATAGACTTTCTTGTATATATTTCTTGCCTCATTGTAATAAGTGAGATATATTCATCCATAACGAACTGTACTATTTATAGTTTATAGTTTAATATTTAATAATATTGCTGAGCCGGTATCTACCTACCCACTTAGGTTCATTCTGTACAAGCCTTTTTGTTTTATTTTACTGTGCTGTATTGTGAAACTGCTACTGGCTGCTAAATTTCCTTCTGGATCAATAAAGCATCTATCTATCTATCAAAACCCAGCCGGGAATCGAACCCAGGCCCTTCTTGCTGAGGTGACCGCACTATCCACTGCACCACCATATATTGTCAGCACCCCTATTCTTATGAGTGAACTCCAACTGAAGTATATTCCATTTAGGTACACTTGCATGATCAGCCATGACTTCTAGTTTCACTGGGGTATAATATGAGGTGATTGAGGTAAATTACTGGAATTTTCACTGGGACCATTTTCTATGACCAGATGGGACCAAAATAGAGCTTTTTGCAAACAAACACCAGGCTAGTTTGGGGCAGTCACAGAAACAGCCATTCAGAAAATTTCTTCATCCCCCCTTAAAGTGTGGTGGTGAATCTGTGGTGCTGTGTTGCTGTTTCCTTTCAATGGCCCTGTACAGCTTGTTTGGATACATCGTATCATGAACTCCATCAGCTACCAGCAGATATTAAATCAAAACCTGACTGCCTCAGCCAGGAGGCTTAAACTGGGCCGTAATTGAATCTGCCAGCAGGACAACGATCCAATACAAACCTCAAAATCAATACAAAAATGGTTCACTGACCGCAGAATCGAGGTTTTACCATGGCCATCCCAGTTCCCTGACCAAAACCCCATAGTAAGCCTGTGGGATGAACTGAAGAGGAGAGTTCACAAGCATATCTGGAATAAGCAATCTGAAGGATCTGGAGAGACTCTGTTTGGTGGTCTCAGATCTCTTGTCATGTCTTTATAAGCTTTATAGGACGCTTTATAGAGAAGATTCGGAGTTGTTATCTTTGCAAAAGGAGCACAAAGTAATTAATGAAGTGCTGCGAACAACTGTGGTACACAGAGTTGAGAAAAAGATATTTATTTCAAAATAAGAATTTTTTAAATCATTCTGTTTCAAATAAAGGTTAGATTTTTAGTAGTATCTCAACACTAGATCAAAAGGATCAGGAATAAAGAATGTTTTCATAGCCCATTTTGCACCTGTCAGTAGAGTGTGCACTTTTTACATGCATTTACATTCCTTTGTGTACAGATTGGCATTATTAATCATCGAATTAGACACACAGTGACCCGAGTGAGATCCCCACTACAGGATGTCTGGCATGTGAGTGAAACCGGTGAACACTGTGGAGGAACAGGGATAAGTCCAGCAGATGATGTTACTGGTCAGCTGTTTGTGAAGGTAATGGCCTGAGGAAAGAAGTTGTTTCTGTGTCTGGTAGTCTTGGTGTACAGGCAGCTGGCGCACCATTAAGGTAACTTCTGGCTCACTTAAGGTGGACTGGAAAAGAAGCTGGCGAGTACAATGCCAACTTCAGCCTCTTAGCTTTTGTGTGTGGCAAAACACTGAAAAACTGAACCGAAAATTGAAATGAGTTCCTTTTTAAAGAATACAGTCATTTTCTCAGTATACCTTTCCTCCCGCTTCTCTATATATGAAATAAGCTGAATTCTCATCGGATGATCTGTAGCGACTCAAAAATGGGTGACCTACATTTACGATGGATTCCTGTCAGCCTGGCTCTGGGTCTGTCTTGGTTAAGTCTTGCATCACTAATTCCAGCCATTTTATCTGTTACAAGATGATGTGATAACGCAATCTTCATTACCCGTCTAATGGTGAGCATGGCACTATCTCACATAATGCACAGACATCATGTAAACCTATTTGATTCTCCTAATCAGACTAGAAAAGTAGAAAAGTCAGCCTTATGTGGATAAAGCTTTGACAACACACTGTACCATTAGCACACACATAGACTCTGCACTGGATTCACCTCCATAGACCTACAGACCTATAGAACCTACAACATTAAACACACGCATCTGTAAAAAGCATTAGTGAACAAGACAAATGATTATGAACATGACAAACTAAAAGACTACTTCTTATAAACACATCTTATTAGCAGATAACCTAGTTAATATAACTTCCCTTCATTTTTAATACCTTTATCTTAGGTAACAAAACAAGCAGAACATAGATGCTAAACAAAGTAGCCTGCCACAGAAAGATATCCTGATGATTAAGTACAGCATCATTTCACTCTTACAACTGACCTGTACCTGTGCAGGTGGCAGATTTCCACTATCTAAAAGTAATTATCTCACTTTGCATAATTGTGGAGGCCAGAAGTGTGGCCATGCTTCACACTAGGATGACACTGACCACCCCAGCCACCCCTACACCTCTTCTCTCACCACTTAACTACAATACGCACTTTACCAGTGCACACAACTCACTGTCATTATAGCTCTAATTATTACTCTGCACCATGTACAGTTATTGTGCAGCCTGTTTACCTGCTGCATTATTAGCTGTGTACCCAGTGCCCTCACATTTGCTGCACCTGCTACTCTAATCTGCACTTTGTTGCTTCATGTACTGGACAGCATGCTGTATATGTTGTACAATTTACTGTGGTTATACTGCTTTTAGAACATTCATGAAAGATACTGAGATAAGCTTTTTGTTAAACTCAACAAAAGATCTAAGGAAACAAAACATTTTGATTCCAGTGGGTGAGACCACAAAAATAACAGCCCTATAGTTCTTCTGAAGCCCCTATTTCCACAGACTGGAAATACAAGCCATAATCTAGCCAAGCTTGGTGCTAACATTATTAGAACATTCATATGAACACTAGAGGATGTTAGTACAACTTAATAGGTGACTAGGTGGTCTCATTTTGACATTTAATTTAGCTGTTACAAAGTACAACAGTAATGTACAGCTGTTAAATACAGTATTGGACATGAATGATATTCTTAAACAGGACGTATAATGCTTTCCCAGTTTTCTTTTCTTTTTTGTGTTCTGTGTCTATATATGCATGTAAACGATCTGCAAAGCTATAAAGCCCAAAGTACATGCCAGAGGGAGAAACTCTCTCCTGCAGAAACCACTTTTCTCAGCTGCCTGAAACAGGTTGAATTCCAGCCTTTTTCTCAGTTACAAAGTGACATCATCTCATAACACTATCTTCATCAACTTACTATTCACTGTGAAACATCTTGCTCCAGTCTAGCTTGCAAAGGTCTACCAACGTGTTTTACCTGACTTTCAGGATGGGACTGTGACTCAAACTGACACAGTAACAAAACAGCGCTAACAGATTTTTTTTATACAGAGGATGAGTACAGTTGTAAAATAGAAGAAATACACTGTGTTTTGAAACATTCAGAGCATGGAAACCTATTCTAGTAGACACCAAAAATAAAATTATGAACACTGAAAATGAGCATTATTATTAAAAGTCCCCTTTAACTTGTAATGTATGTTTTTATTATGTAAGATTTTATTATTCCAATAAATGCATTTTTTATTATATACACTCATCATTAAAAGAATAGTTGCGCAAATAGTTGCACTCAGAAGGAGCACTTGTGCAGCACATGTGATGTAAGCAAGGACTGGCCTTATCACTGTACCGAACTGACCCAACAGCCACAGTTGTGATGTCATCCTGTTATTGCCAGCACTATTGGCAGATGGCTGCACAATGCAGGACTACATGCATGCAGGATTGTTTGGATGAACGATTTGTCACGCGTTACACGTCCAGAAGGCCTGGTGTCACTTCACCTCCACCTCCCTACCGCAACATCTGCAGGAAATGTGTGCGAATGTTCAAGCTGCATGGGATGAATTATCGCAGGACACCATTAGTTCCCTATACAATCCCTATGCCGAGACATATGCATGTATGCAATGGCGGTCTGACACCATATTGAGAGACACTACCACTGTATATGTAGCTCAGTAAATATTGCTCTTATCAGCCTAAATCTATCATAATTTATTGTTCCTGGTAACCTTTATCTTCCTTCCGAATAGCACAGCAATCTGACACTTCCTTCTGGGTGAAACTATTCTTTTGATGATAAGTGTACATACAGCATAACAACTACTAGAAGAATCAGTGTTATCAAAATCATATCAATCATGCATGAGGAATAAAACTGTGCAGGTACTGTGGGAGAGAGTAATACTATAAAGGTTTTATTTTGTAGTATGTCATACAGTAAAACACTCTATATCCTTTGTATTCAGATGTAGTCTACTAAGACAGCCTGGAAATGACTTTCTAATCCTATTGAGTCTCTACCTAGATAAGCATGTAAAGGGGGCAACCTTCCATCTCTTTCATGTGAGGATGAAATGTATTCATTAATTCTTTCCCTTTCTCCATCGTTCTTTCTGTCTTTTGAGGGGTGGGGGGCAGACAGTTATGAAACTTTGATGAGTCTTATCTAGATCTCGGAGCCAGAGCTTTGCAGAGTCAAAAAGCACTGATTATTCTTCTTGTATGCAAAACTTTCAGCACTCCTCTTTTAGATTTGGATCTAGAATTATCCATGTGTTCTGTCATCAGGAGGCATGGCAAGGTGTGCTAAAGTATAATGACTAGTGCTGTATGGCATTACGTTTACTAGACTAGTGCCTAAAGATCTGCTGGGTTAAGATGTCTTTGTGGCAGGAACATAGAACGCTGCTGTTTCAGTGGGTATGATAGCGATGCGCCTCACATAATGACTTTTCTATCAGACTGCTTAGATAATAGTCAACGGAGAAGCAATAATAATTATCATGCCTTCCCTTTCCTTACTATCTCTCTGGTGGTAAGGTACCGAAAGGTTAAGCTGAATTCAGTATGACCTTTTGTTTGACCTTTTGTTTTTCCGATGAGCTCAATAACATTAGTAAGCTTCCCTTAACTGACAGCCCCTCCACTACAAGTCAATGACAATTGACTGATTCATGGAAACTCCTCAGTCTACCTCAATCCCACAGAAGGGCCAGAGCACATTTCTAAATTGATGTGCACAATACTGAATTTGCTGTCTTAGTTATTTCAGTATTTCCTGTACCAGTAATACAGCTCTAAAACTTACAAATCAATGAGAAGTGCAAAACATCTTGTCTGTTAACTCAAAGAGCCCATATCATGAAGCATTTTTACCATTATAAAATGAAAAAAAAGTTGGGACAGTAGATAAAATGCATTTTCTATGCAAATTCTACTTTGACCTGGATATTTTGTGTTTTGTGTATATTTTGTATATTTTGTATATTTAATATATCTATTGTAATATATCTATTTTATCAATACATAAATGTCCTGACATAGTGGGCATATGACAAAGAAACCTGAAACTTTCTTAAATTATATTTGAACATAAACAGTACAAAAACAATATATGCAATGTTTTACCTTAACAACTTCATTGTTCTTTGTGAATATATGTCTATTTTGAAATTGATGCCTGTGACAGATTCTTAAAAAGTTGGAATAGAAGAAATTTAAGACTAGGAACACAAAATATTCAAATATCTTAAACGGGTGATGTCTGAAGTTAAGACTGTACTATGCACAGTGCAAGTCAATTGTCAACAACGTCCAGAAATGCTGCTGACTTCTCTAGGCTTTAGCCCATTTGAAATGGACTGATGCAAAGTAGAAATGTATACCGTAGTCTAACTGCTTAATCTTTCAAAATGTTTATAGAATTAAGAGAGGGTGTCCTGAGACCTGACAGGTTCAGGTCCAAGATGTCATTGTCAAACTGGGAGCGTTGATAGACATCATGTTCTTTGAGCCAAAGAAGTAAAGAACCATACAGATTGTTACCAGCATTAAGTTCAAAAGCCAGCATCTGTCATGGTATGGCCGGTATTTCACTTCCGTAACACCATTAAGGCTGAACATAAGCTCACCAGACAAAAAATGACTCCTCCAGTAACTTCAGGCTCCTGCAGATGCCACTGCGCGAGGATGATGGGGCTATAAATACCTG
>CM067479.1:38289563-38308886 GCA_034552555.1 Semaprochilodus insignis
AACAACAATAACAGACCACAGCTGATTTACATACTGTGCCACAAAAGCCCGTTTTAAGTACCAGAGCATTTAGCAAGCCACCACAACATGTAATCAAACAAATTCACTGTATAATGGTCATCCAAGGTATAACTGAAAATGTATACTATGCAACATGTGTGTACCCACTTTGGACCAAGTTCTGTGGCATTTCTCTATGTTTTGTGTTGTTGGACAGAACTGGGTTAAATAGGAACAAGCTCTTGAAGAAGAGGGGATTTCAGATTGTCAGACAAAACTGATTGTGTAGATATTATGAAAGCGCATGCATACATACTCCTATACCATGAGAAACCAAAACAAACATTAATCAATAGAGCATTAACAAGGTAGTGCATCACTGGGCATCTGTGTACATCATCAATCAGCACCCCTCTTTCATAATCTGAGCTTTTAGCTTCCTGACACAAGTGGGACTCTAAAACCAGCAACATTCAGCTGCCCAAAGGCAAGTAAGAAATAACAGAAAGAAAAAAAACTAACAAACAAGAAAATAAATCTAATCCTGACAAGAGCTGGAGTGAGGGAGGAAAATGTAGCCGCAGTGCTGAAGTGTGCTAACCCATGATGCTATCTCTAATTTAGGCTGGAGGAGATGAAAAGCTCTAGAATGCTTTCATCATTTTGGTGGAGTGTGCTCATGGGGCAAAAGCAATTCCTATTAGTTTTTTCTTTCCCTTTTCTCGAGTGCTTAAACACAATTCCTGAAAAATTTCACAATCTGAAAATGGCCAGCTCTAACTCCAAACCACTGTTTTCATTTCCCAAAACAGCACATTTTTCCTCCAAATGCACTGACACATAACAGACCTGAAAGTTTAATATGCACACAATCAAGTCCAATAACACTGCTGTCAAAATGCTTTTGTTTCACCATTATTCCGGTGCTGAATGACTGTTCATAACAATCTTTTCTTTCTGAAAGAAAAACAAACAGATGACAAGTTGTTGTTTACTCTACAGAGCTGTGTACACACTTTAAAGATAATCTTTTTTCTGTTGATTTAGCTCTAATTTCAGTAACAGAGAGTACAACAGAGAGTCTAATTTCAGTAATAGAGTACAATTTTGTGCATTTGTAAATTTGAGTTTTGTGCTGAACACAAACGTTGGCATTAAATTAGAATTAGGTGAGGCCAATCATTCTCCAATGGCCAATCAACAGGGGCCATTTTTTGCCATTTGTGATTTGCACACAGAGGAATTTGTCTTCTGCATTTAACCCATCCATGAAGTGAAACACCCGCACGCACACACAAGGGGGCAGTGAGCACACTTGCCCGGAGCAGTGGGCAGCCCTATCCATGGCGCCCGGGGAGTATTTGGGGGTTAGGTGCCTTGCTCAAGGGTACTTCGGTCGTTACTGTTGGTTCAGGGAATCAAACCGGCAACCCTCCGGTTACAAGGCTGGTTCCCTAACCTCCAGCCCACGACTGCCCACAGTGTTCATGAATAAATGAACATAAAATGTTCATTTATTCATCTTCTGAACTGCTTTGTGCTTCAGGGTCACGTGGGGTGCTGGAGCCTATCCCAGCATTCATTGGGCGGAAGGCAGGAAATACCTTCAACAGGCTGACACACAAACAAGCACGTATACATACACCTAGGGGCACTTCAGCATCTCCAGTTTTGCCTGAGAGCATGTGTTTGGAAACCCATGCAGACACAGGGAGAACATGCAAACCACACAATAAGGACACCTGGCTGGGAATTGAACCCAGGATCTTGTTGATGTGAGGCAACAGTGCTACCCACTGCACCACCATGCCATCCTCAGTACTGTGCAGAAGTCAGACACCACAATTGAATTCTGAGATTGTTTTCAGTTGAAGATGCCATCACACACAACTTATGTGGTTTTCAGCATCAGGAAAAAAAACTAACTATAGTTTTACATTCTTTAGCTGTCCAAGCTTGGCTTTGCTGTCAGCAAAGAAACCTGCAAGGATATTTCTCCAGACCTGCAGTGGCATTTTCTTGCATGTTAAGTAATTACAAACGCATCCAGTGACATGAAGGTCTGGACTGGTGGTCAGTTAATTGTTCAGCAGCTTCTTTCATTTTTTTAATTTTTGGTGACACTTTACACGAACTAACATGAAGTAATGCATTAGTTAACATGAAGCAACACATTAACAATGATTGACTAATGTTAAGTAAACATGTAAAAAGTCTTACATGTTTATTTAACATGTCTACATCTAGTGATGATATGTTTCCTTTACATTAGTTAAGGTTTGTAGCCATTGTTAATGTATTACTTTGTGTTAACTAATGCATTACTTCATGTTAGTTAGTCGATATCTAAAGTAAAGTCCATATTTACTATATTTTCTTCTCTTTCTGTCTTTAGTATTGACAGAAACACTTGTGGACCTCTCAAAGATGAAAGCTTTATGTACTGTTTACCTGATGGTAATGGTTTTGGTGGTCTACCAGATCTTGCAGGTTTCTCTACAGAAATATCTCTGGGAAAAAAAAATCAGCAACTTGTACTTAATGTTCTCTGTCTTTTGCACAGTATTGCAAACAAATGCATAAAAAGCTGCTTTTTTTGACTCATGAATTATAGTTTTCTAAATTACTCTAAATTATTCTAAATTCGAGCATTACTTTAAACCCTTAAACTCTAAGGGCCTGGATGAAGGAACATACTTACTAGTTTTATAGTGGTGACCAAATCACTTTTAGCAGTAACTAGAAAATAAGCCTCAGGGTTATTAACTGAGCAACTACCCTGCAGTTAATCCTTACTCGTGCACTCATTCATCTTCTAAGCCACTTATCCTTTTGGGTCACAGGGGGTGCCTATTCCAGCATTCAGTGGGCAGAAGGCAGGAAATACCCATCACAGGGCAGACATAGGCTACACACTCAGACCTAGGGACAATTAAGCATTAGCAGTTCAACTGAATGCATGTCTTTTGCCTGTGTGAGGAAACCAGAGCACCCAGAGAAAACCCACACAGGCACTGGGAGAACAGGCATACTACACACAGAAAGGACCCAGGCCCTTTCCGCTGTAAGGCGACAGCATTATCCACTGCACCTGTCGCGATTAACTGTGCGTCGTGAAATTACAGGAACTGTCAAAACACACGCAGCACTTTATCCTCTTCTATTATCCAACATGATTATGCCATGTTACAAGAATATATTCATGTCAGCGTTTAGTGACAGGTCATTAAAAGCACAGACGGTCCTGCTGTGGAAGAGTTTTATATTCACTACCACCTTCATCTTAAAGACGTTTTTCAAAAGCTTGGACTTGACTTCTTAGTGAGATTAAAACCTGACATCAATCTGTTTCAAGTCAATTAAAAGTTTCTTTTATTGCTGTGTCAACCAAGCTGATCAGACGATTTCCTGGATTCAGCTCACTTCAAAAAGAAGAAGCCTGGTGTAAGGGGTTAAAATGGAGGGAGATCATCTCACCTGTGAGTCTAGCCTGTGAGTGGGTAGTCTTTATCTACAAGGTAAGTGGAGCCATTGTGATAGTAAAATAGACAGTCCACCTGCTAATGATGCGTCTAAGCCTTCAGGAAAACATTACTGCACTTGGGTAGGAATGAAGTGTGGTTGTACAGATGAAGTTTTACATGTGTGAGGCTGGCTGGCTGACACCAGAAAAGGGCTGTAAGAGGCTAGTGAAGTGAGAAGTGAGTGTGTTCTGAAAATATTCTCACTGTAGTGCGGAATGGGACTTTTGAAATGCCAAGTTGCATTTTGTTCTCTGCCCCCAGCAACTGAATCTTGTGACTGCAAGCTCACAAGAAGTCAGATCAAACAAAAGCTGTGAATCGTTAGGGCTGAGGCTAGGAGAGAGAGTTCAATGTGCTTGTAAGATTTCTCGCAGCTTCTGAGAAAATGCAACAATATTAACAGTTTAGGCACACTCAACTAAATGGATGTTGTTGATCTTAAAGACTCTACAGGCTCACACTTAACAGTTCCAACTGATGAGACTGCAGCAATACATATCCTGATATACCACATATACTCTTGATGTATCACAGTATTATATTTTATTATATTTGTGCCGTATCGCCACCTCTAATATAGAGTTTGTTGCACAAGACAGCTTTTACCTCTTTATTTTTGCACAGTTTAAAAGCTCTAGTTCCCCTTTCAGTTCTGTGAATATTCATGATGGGCAGACCAACAGAATTGGTCCAAAACTGCTTAGAACAAAATCTTACATCAACCTCCACTGCAGGTTAAGAAAGCTGTTTTATCCTCCTGTAAAGTTTCATTTTGGAGGTTTTGAAGGTGGAGTGTATAATTTAATGTCTTCACTTTTATTCTGAAATAAAGCATTAAGCTAAACATAAGGAGAACCTTCTATGAACAGCCATCTCTGAACTTTAAGTTACTTTAATTAAATTATTTAAATTATTTGCATGATTAAGTTGATGGCACGTTTAACTGAACAGTGTAGTTTTGTAAAGATTTCATTACAGTATTGAAAAAAAAACTGAAAAATTGTTGTCAGTGATAACTAGAAAACTAGACATCTGGCTGCTTCCTATTTGACAGCGCTTGAGAGGGACACAGGGAGTTACAGTGGTGATTGAAAGTTTGTGAACCCTTTAGAGTTGTCTGTATTTCAAATTGTCCCTCCTTAAAGTAGATAGACTGATGGCAGTAGACAGAAAGGTGGTAGGTAGACTTGATCATTTATTTATTGAGGAAAATGATCCAATATCATATACCATAGATATGTAAATCTTAAACTCATATCAAGCAACACTGTATATGAAGCAGACCTGGCCACTCTACTTACATTTCTCCTGCTAGTGCCACAGCATTGTATTATTGCATTATATCTATGCTACAGTAAGATAAACAAGATGGCTAGATAGTTATAGTGATTTATCTTAAATGTGATAAAATCATGACAGTCATTGTGCTACAAATGATGCTAACTTTAGCTAATTAACTTAAATTAACATCCTGTCACCATTTTTCTTTGCCCACCTGCTCAGATATCTCCTCATCCTCCTTAACTAGCTTCACTCATAGAGTAATAAGCTCTGTGGAGAACTGTTTGTTGGATTAGCTTGCACCACATCATCATGCTTACTGTGATAATCACTCAAGGCTGATGTTAGCTTCCTACTGGAATTCCTGTTCCACCTTAAATAGTGCAAGTAGTGCATCAGTTACACGCTAGCACTCCAACAGGTGAGTGAATACAACTGACTGTAACAGGAAATAAGGATACAAATAAAAATCAGTCTATTTTAAGACAATTCATTTTTCTTTATTGCCATGTCAATCAAACTGATCAGACAATTTCATGGATTCAACTCTATTCACCAAGTAGAGGCCTGGTTTAAAAATAGAGGGATATCATCCCACCTGTGAGTGGGTTGTCTTTATCTACAAGGTAAGTGGAGCCATTGTGATAGTAACATAGACAGTCCACCTGCTAATGATGTGTCTAAGCCTTCAGGAAAACATTACTGCACTTGGGTAGGAATGAAGTGTGGTTGTTCTAGCTAGTACCCCAAGAGGTGTCTGAATGTACCTGAGTGTGACAGGAAATAGGAATAAGAAGCTACCTCTGAAGTGTAGGACCTACAATCAGTAAACCAATGTTGTACGTGAGATCACAACCAATGGTTTAACCCTTCCATTACTACAGATACACACATGGATGCAGCATTTAAAGTTAGTCTGAGTGTTCTTGTGCGTTTTTGCATGAGCTTATTCACTAGCTCACAGTAGGCCACTCAAACCAGGTCAAATCTCCTGACTTTCCTGATTTCCCAATCCGGCATTGCTATCAGAGTAAAGTTGGAGTAAAGTAGACTGAGATGTAGTGAGTAAAGTAACCCCATTTAAGTCTTGGATAGTAGGGCACGGACAGTAGGGCCCTCAAACCAGGACAATTCTCCTAACTTTCCTGATTTCCCAATCCGGCATTGCTATCAGAGTAAAGTTGGAGTAAAGTAGACTGAGATGTACTATGTAAAATAAAATCTTGGATTTTGAAAGTCAGAAGTTTCTTGTTAGAAATCATAGAGGGGAAGATTTGTTCCTCATTCCAAACAACAAACACCTTCATTTAAGCTGCAACAAAACTGCAAATGTTCTGCATACATCTGTTTACGCTGGATTATCATATTCCTGTTTTGCCATCTGCGTATGGCTAACAGTGAAACAGGCAGCTAGAGAGAAGCAAGGACACGCATAAATAATCTGTTTCAATCGTGGTTTAATCCAACTCCGCACCAATGAGCACTGAGCACTAAACTGGCTTTAGTATTCCACAGGTCTGGAATATTATTCGATGACTTCAGTCCGACCGCCTTCTCCAGATAAGCACGATACTTCCTGATGTCACTGAAAGCACCTCAGCAATTGATGGCAGAAGCGAAGCAGGTTGCAGGCTAGCGTAAACAATCCTTTCCCCCTGGCTCCATTACGCATAAGAGAGCTCATACTTCTGAAGACAAACAACCCTGAAACATGCAGCTAGAGTGCGTTTAGTGATTTCTGTGGGGGATACGCTGACAATGCCGCCTTTTATGCCTTCACACCCACTGATAAAATATTTAACATGTTTCATTTAACTTCCCCCCCAATATCAAATGTTTGCACAGTGCTCATTGTTAGTTACACCAGAAAGACAGTTGTTTTGAAATGGAGACACCCCCATCAAACTTACATGAAGCCATAAGGTAACTTTGAATAAAAGGCAGCGTTGCGGGGCATGTGAGCAAGATGAATAATACATGTGATGTAGACAGAGATGCTTTTAGGTTAAGTGTTTGGAGAACGACAGCAATCGTTTCAGTGACTGCGCCCTTGTTAGGAGCCTCACGTCAAGTGGCGAGGGGCCGCGAACTCTTTCGGGGATGATGAACGTGTACGCCTGAAGGATTTCTCCATTTGGTGCAGCATGCCATCACAGCTGGAGCAACATTTAGATTCTGCATCTCTTGCTTCATTTCACTTTCATTGCTTAAGAGCTTTTAGGAGCTTCTAGGTTCCTGATTGGGACAGAGAGAAAAGTGTAGTTGTTTTTTTTTTTCTTTTTAAAGCTGCAAGTTTCTCAGTGTGAAAATACGACAGTGATTGTATTGTGTTACTGTGTGTGGTTATTATTTTGGAAGGTTTGTACTTAGCTCAAGTGTTATTTTAATTGGGCACTTGTACTTTTACTTAATTACATATCCAAAAGACTAAAAAAAATAATTCCTGATGCTTCTTAAAGTCTTATTTAGACCTTCAAAGTGCTTGTTATTTCAAAGGCCAAAAGACTTTCTTCTTTTTCTCATCAGAGTTCCTGCAGGTTTGAATTATGACCAGAGGTGGCAAAAGTACACAAGTCCCTTACTTAATTAAAAGTACAAGTAGTATAGCAAAAAAACACTTAAGCAAAAGTCAAAGTATGACTTACATTTTTTTTACTCAAGTAGTAGTAAAAATTACTGATTAAAAATAGAAGCCGCACATCCAAAAAACTGAACATACGTAGTGATTTATACTAGAACGTTGTGCATTCTACTCTAATATAGAACATCCAAACTTGTTTACATGTTTGATTTCCTTTACAAGAAATTGAGATGGACATGGTTGGAATCACTGTTGATTTCCATTTTAGCAGTCAAAACTGAACAGCAGAGCTAATCCCTCTAAGACTGGATTTACACATAAGGACACTCTGTCCAGAGTAGACCACAGAAAGTTAACATTAGACAGTTACAGGCTACAAAGTTAAAGGCTTGCAAACTAAATAAATATGCAGCTTACAGATGTGAAGAAAGCATGCACGTTAAATCAAACTGTTGATGAGTGAAGATGAGGAAAGACAACACAGCAATTATATAAACATGGATCTAGTCACTGTACTTCGCCACAGCGGGCATATGAGCACCACAACCTGGACGACATTGTGGCCAGGATCACAGAGTCGGACTGAATTTCACTCACTAATCTCTTCTTATTTGAATTTCCGTTCCACCTTAAAAAGTCATGCGGAAACTTATTTCTAATTGTTTATGTTTAAAAGTAGATCATTTTTGTAGTACGTCATTTTCTTCAATTCCCAGTTAATAAAGTTCTATTTTAAATAACCAGTTAAGTATGAAGTTAACCAGTTAGCTGCTCTATGGTGGTCCTGAGGGGACCATGACCACTGAAGAACAGGGTGGGGGGGGCTAACGAAGTATGCAGAGAAACAGATGGACTACACTCTACAATTGCAAAACTACAAAACTTACCTATATGGCAAGTGGAGCTGATAAAATGAGTGAGTGTAGATACAAGGTGGTGTATCTAATGAAGTTCCTAACGGTGTCCTGTGATAATCCACCCCTTGCAGCCTGAATATTCTCTCACAGTTCCTGCAGATTTTGCAGTGGAGGTGGCAGTTCATGGAGTGACACCATTGCAATCTTTGGTGACGTTGATGTGATACCAACATCACCAGTCATCATAACGTCTGTGTGTATGTTGTACCTCCATTGCGCCAATCTGCCAATGGTGCTGGCACTACCGTGACACCTCGTGGAGTTCGGCACTGCTCGCTAAATGTCTGCAATCGTGGCTGTTGGGTCAGTCATGTACAGCGATAAGGCCCAACCTCGCTTACATCACATGCACGACTGAGTGTGAAACTTGAATCATTCGCATGTCTCAGAATGTCTCACAATGTCAAACCTACCCAGTAAGTTTCATTCCTGTCGGTTGATTCCTTCTGGGTGCAACTATTTGTGCAACTTGTTTATATTTACCATCTTGTTACTCCAGATAATTATTCAGTCATTAGATATTGTAGTATAGACTGCACCAGATTAATATTTAGTAACTTATTTGGCATTTCAGTGTCATTTAGTTTGCCTGCTTACGCAACATCATTCTACCAGAAATACTTCATAATGCATAATGATCTTATAGGCAGGCTGCATGTTCAGAGTAGCTTAATTAGGGGCAATCCAACAGTCCTAGTCACAACAGACAAGGGTCGGAGAACAAGCAAGCAGGCACACACACACACACACACACACACACACACACACACACACACACACACACACGCACACACACGCACACAAAACAAATCCATTAAGTAAAGACAAGTAAATCAGGCAAGGGGCTAACACTGGGGAAACAACACAAAGGAAACATGGCACAATTTACACAGAGAATTTGCAAAGCACAAGGCCAAATAAAAGGAGTATATTTATGTGACTTAAGCAGTCCATAGAATGAGTCACAGGTGTGTGTGATTATAGAGCGGTGGAGTCAGGGAGGAGTAGGAGCTGGAAAGAGCCATCCCAGACTGGGAAGGTTCAATGAGTCTCCCCATAGGGGAGCTTGTGACATAATTACACAGCACTTTAAAATGAATCCAAACATACAATTGTATGCAAACGTTTAACACTGAAAAAACCTAAAAGTGTGCTACCACTTTTTCAGGGGTCACATGCTTTATTATTTTCCCAATATGTTAAATTCAAGAAGCAAACAGTAACTTTGCATTAAAATCTGTAGAACTGTGTGCTCTGTAAATGATGTGCATCTATTTGCAAGAAGCAAAACATGTAATTTTACCTGGGGTGCCCAAAGATTTGCATATGACACCTAGACATGCCTAGAACTTGTTTGGCATTTCAGGGTAATTTAGGTGCACTGTCTTGAGATTGACCATACTTTTGCCTAATATAATTTAGCTCACTGGACAAAAAATTATTCACCTGGGACTGAAACTTACCTAAAAGCATATACTACATTCACAAGCACTAATAACAGCTGTGGTTCAATATGCCATGGACTGGACACGTTTCTGGATGTAGCCACTCTTGCATCCAAAAAGCAGTTCAGTTAGATTTGTTGGTTCTTTCCCTGGCATAATTCTGAGGAGAATTTCCTGTAGACTGGGATTTTTGCCACTGCTGCAAATTCAGCTACTTCCTTCACACTATGGTCTTTGGTACACCCAAATGCAGTCACTCCTTTTAGCCAATCATTAACATCTGCTTTGGACCCATTTTCCACACATCGAAGCAGACATTGACTGCACTGTACCACCTCTTCTCAATCTATGAATCACATTGCACGCTCCACTGGTATAAGCCTGATCATCCTTCTGCAGGAACGTGAAGTTACTACCACCTTAAACATTTAAGGTGACGATTTTTTTGTCTGGTGACCTTAGTCTCTCCTTATAACTCACACTTGACAAAGTCAGTATCTAGGAATTAGAGGACTGTAAAAGAAAGTGTTACCAACCGAAATAGAGTATTATAATTTCTATAGTGCTGTATAATGGTTGAAATCTGTAGCCTAATACTTCCTATAGGATTCCTACAGTCTTTTAGTAATCTATAACAGTACCATATCGTGTTATAGTATCATAGTATAGTACAGTAACAGTAGCTTTGTATCCAGCTACCGTAACCATCTGAATTTAGTATAAGATTCATATAAGATTTATTATCCAAAGTATTGCAATAGATTTCTTTCATAAGGGAAAAAGATATAAGCTCCATGACCAGGGAGCAACTTTAGTGAAAAGTGGGTTGACCTTAATCAGCATTTTTCAATCAAGGCAGGCAGCACAAAACAATCAATGACTCATTTTCTTGCCTTACATTATGATGCACTGGCTGTCAGCAAAACCTCTATTAATACAAATGCTACAGGAATGTGCAGCTGATTTACTGACGTACCCATGTCCACTATTTTTACCCAGCGCCTTTTCAAAATGAAAGCTTGTGAATGAAGCGAATTTATCGGACTATATGAGATAATGGCACTGTTCTACGGCCCCTAACGTGTGCACTGTTTATTAGGAGGCGATGTACGCCACCTCCCAACACTGAATCAAAGCACGTTCAAAGAGAAACAGTCACACTGGCCTGGTATTTTGAAATACTTGTTGATATGGAGGTCAATCTAGAATTACAGAAGCAGAACAGCATGTTACATTTATTCATGCTGTGTACACACAGATAGACTCTCAGTTCAAAGCAAACAACGTTTTTCTTTTGGGCGTCTGTGTTGCCTTGATATACACTACATGCTTTTTTTGTTAGACTCTTATTCCTGGGTTTCTTTCATCCAGTATAGTGGTTTGAGAGGACATGAAAGAGAACCCAGCGACTCACTACAGCAAGAACAAAAACACATCCGCACTCGGCGTGTTGGAGAGGTCCACACAATTAGTGAGGCGAAGATCTTAACCTGCTTTCTTAATTGAGCGCATCAAGAGGCTTGAGAGTGTCTTGTTCCTGTGATGAAGCTTAATTCTAGCCGAGAGCCTGTTTGAATGCTATAAAACGCCACCTGGAGCACAGACCTGCTCTAAGAATAGAGACTTATGCTGTATAATGATTGCCAGATTGCAAAAGAAAAGGTCTATTACGCACGTTCAAGAAACACTTCATAAACTTGTAACCATGCTTCATCAATAAGGCCACATTTTAACGTCGGTGCCACATTGAAATGAACTGGAAAAATATTGTTTTTAACCCAGCTGTGCCGCTTTGATCAAATGTTGCCTAGAAGGTTAATCGACAGTCTAGAGTAGACAGGGTCCAAAATACCACTCTGCTGACTTCCGCACGCTCCTCTTGACACCACAGCCCCTAAGCTCATTTCCTCCCATTCCTTCTCCCTTGCACAAGAGTTCCCCACATTGGTGAATGTGTCGTATTTTGAGACACATTTCACATCAGAAAAGATCAGAAGAATAAAGCGGTTCGTTTCAGCTTACTTCCCCACAGTCTCAGAGGTGCGGAGCAGAGGAGGCAAGATTCACTCAGAAGTTTTGTACCCATCTAGCACTCCCTGAGGAAACTTTACTAAACTTGCGAGCGTCTTTGCATTGTAGGCAACGTTGCGTTTAGAAGTTACTGTTGAAAAACGGTTGTTCCGTGCCTCATGGCAGAAATGGCGTGATCAGTAAGAGTATTTTTAGTGGTCATGGTTCTCTATACTGCCTTTACTAAAACCCTTAATGGAATAGAGCTACTGACTTACAATGTAATGTGATTCAGTCAGATGGTCTTTAAAGGTGCAATCTGTAAATTTTTACTTTTAAACATTTCAAAAATAACTAAATTGATCAACAGAATGTGAAGACATACATGTTCTGATGGTGGGTCAAAGACATCCATGTATCTTGTTGCAGAGATATCTACTGAAGTTAGCATGCTAACCAGCTAACCCTGGTCAGGCTTGTCTCATAATATCACTTTGTACCTCAAGCCAAATCAGTCCATCATGAGAGGATGAGGTGTTGTCACGGTCCTGATGGCATGTTCTGTTGCCCACTCCCAGCAAGAAACCACATTTAGCAGCAAACAAAAGAAGTGATATGAATAAAACCAAAAGGGTTCCTTGTTACTTGTTAGGGTTGGACACCACAACTTTCTGGTGACATGTTGCCCTCTATTGTTTGGACTATGCTTTCGACATTTTACGTCATTTTGCACATTGCTCTTTAAAGCAGTTATTTAATACTGAGATACACCCACTGCTCAATTTGATCTGAAGCTACTGTTGAGTTTCTGGAAAGAGTGGATGTGAACAGATGCTGAAATCATTCTACCTTATTCCAATATTAACGGTAATTACCTTTCCGAAGCTTGATGATTGCTACATATCCCTGATTAGGACTATTGGATCTATTGAGAGTTTACTTCAATAGCAATGTATTGTAACTGTGGTTTTGAAGCAATTAAGTAATATAATGCATCATATTTGACAAGGACATGTCAAAACTGTTGTACAGATAAGAATCCTCTAAAGATTTTCAAGCCGTGTATTTTTCTTCAACTAAACTTAGCTTTTAAATAACTGTGGGCAGCAAAAAAGGACATATTTGTGCAAATCTATACAAATAATCCACTAAAAGTGTCTGTTTGCACCTCGTTAGTTGTTTGAACCACAATTTCTGTTTTTAAATGCTGTTTGTAGGAAGCACACATGCCCTTGATTACCTCCAAAAATAGACTTCAAAAGCTTCAGAGCTACGTGTAGAACAAGTTTTGTATCCTTCTAGCACTCCCTGAGGAAACTTTACTAAACTTGCGAGCATCTTTGCATTGTAGGCAATGTTGCGTTTAGATGTTATTGCTGAAAAATGTTGTTCCGTGCCTCATGGCAGAAATGGCGTGACCAGTAAGAGTATTTTTAGTGGTTATGGTTCTCTATACTGCCTTACTAAAACTCTTAACAGACAGGAGCTACTGACTAACATTAATATTGGAGTTGATTTTTTCTTCAACTACAATTAGCTTTTAAATGACTGCGGGCATCAAAAGTGGACATCCTTGCAAAAATCTATACAAATAAGCCACTAAAAGAGTCTGTTTGCACCTTTTTAGTTGTTTGAATCACAATTTCTGTTTTTAAAAGCTATTTCTAGGAAGCACACATGCCCTTGATGGCCTCCAACAATAGACTTCAAAAGCTTCAGAGCTACGTGCACAGAGACTGCATTCACATTTATGCGTCTTGATGAAACCACATTTATGAAAAAAACTTGATGGAGTTATTTGATGGCTTTCTTACAGGGTTTTATTTGATTTTGTTTTTTGTTTGTGCAGCACCTGAGCAAGCTGGAAGAGGGAGACACAAGCAAGTGAGGAGTTTGGGCACAACTTGCTCTGTTGGATCGCACCAAAGACTGAAGATTGGTTCCACCTGCGTTGTGGGACTCGAGGGAAGGCACAGGGACTAATGAGACAGCTTGGAGATTCATCCTAGGCCTGGCAGGGCCTCCGTGCAGCACTGAGAGGGGAATGAAGCTGTCTCTCCGGTTTGCCTTCAAACGAGGGATCTGTAGGCCTGCCACCCCGTTAGATGAGAGGCAGAGAGAGGGCTGGGCTGGCTGTCTATGGGGCTGGCTGCTCTGATCTAGTCAGCGGCAGACCACAGCCGGGCCATGCCCGTTCCAAAGCTTCACACTCGTGGGAATGCAGTATAGCATGCCATGCCCTCCAGCGACAAACTTAACCTGAATTGCCACCGCAGAAAAAAAAATAGGAGGGAGAGTGCGAAAGAAAGTGAGCTGCGGCCACTGCCCTACATGGAGCATCTGCTAGGCAATGAAAGAATCTACATACTCCACTCCTTCTCTTACACCCAGAAAGAGGGAAGAGCTCCAATTCCCCTCTCCTAGCTTTTTGTTAGGTTATCTAGGGGTAGGGCCCAGTTAACATATGAAGTGCCCCTATCCTCTGACGTCCAAGCATGTCATTAGCCAGGCTTCTATCCAGCTGTCGAATTAAATCCATGCAAAAAACTGAACTGAAATTATTTGAATAATGCTGAGTGTATACCAGCTCTGTACAAAACTTTCTAGGGCATGTTTGTAAAAGCACTTCTGAGCGAAAGAAGAAATCTTTAATGCTGAGCAGCATTTTATGGCTGTATATTAGGTCATAGACAAACACATTTCTGCAGCAGGTTTACCATTATGTTTTTTTTTCTCAAATGAGAATAAGGTACAATTTCTGCATTCATGAACTGATTCCTGCCTTCTGTCACAAAATGAATCCACCTCAATTGAGACTACGTTTTTCTGTTTGCCAAGTGTGCCAATTTTATTAGATTCTTTGATCAAGTCTTTTATTTGATATATTTTATTTTTCAAATTGCATAAAAATGCATGGAGATGAGTGGGAACCAAATTCATCTTTTCTTTCATTGAAATTCCTCTTTTCCCAGCAGCAGGACAGCATAATTCATGTACAGAGACTATACAGAATTTAATTGTTATAAAATGTTTTTGATTTTATTAAATGTAACAAGCTGAGAGGTTTTCGAGGCTGATGTTACGCCTGGTTAACACTGACCCAAATTCAGTGCCTCATTGGTACTGAGAATAAAGTTACATAAGCAGTTAGTTTGGTTTCATTTATATTTATTCATTCAATAATTCTTTCTCAAACAGATTTGGTACAGTGGTGTCTGAGTAAATGATCATTCCTTGCAACCAAAACAATCAACTACCATGTTTTTTGTTGAGTTCTGTGGACCATCAGAACCATTACGAGAATGGCAATCATCGGGGTCCAAGCACCCTGTGCCAGTATAATGGCAGATAGGAAATAAATGATAAGAGTTTTGGAACAGACTGTATTTATGATTTATGACCTTGGTATGGTACGTAATAGGTATAATCTGGATGTAACCAACCAAATGCTCGCAGATATTAAAATAGAAAAGTACAAACACAAGCAAGAGTCGATAACAAAAGGCAGATAAACCAGGCTAACAAAACCAAAGGGCTGAAGCAGAGGCCAAAAAACATAAACCAGAAAAGCAATAAGCAAACGAAGGGGTTTCAATACACTCAGGAGTAACAAGGAACAGGTGATAATCAGAACTCTGGTGAGGAGCTTTTCAGAAAAAGTCTGTGATTGGACAGCATGTGACAGAGGCATGTGACTGGAGGGGTTTCTAGGAATTGGAGTTCAGAGAGTCTGTGGATCCTGTAAGCATGTCTGGAGGCATGGCAATAGGCTTTTAATTAATAAATGAAACCACTTCGAATGCAGTGATACTTTTGGGATAGTTGTCAAACCTGATCAATCAACAGAAATGACAAATTTCCATGCATATTATTTTCAGACTGCCCCAGAACACTTTGGCAAATACATTTTCATTTTAAAGTCACTGCCATTCTCTCCACTGGACCACGCCTAAAGAGAGGGATTTGAGTTCTCAACTTTTTTTTAGAGCTTGTAGTTTCTAAATAAAGCAATTATGAGATTATTAGCCTCATGATTAGATATTTGACCATGTCTGTGAATGAAATATTTAAGATAACTATGATGCTTTTTGAATTTGAAGACATTTCTGTAGCCCCTGTACAGGAACTGTGGCCCCAGTATCGACTCAAGCCTAAGGGCAATTCATTTATCTGAGATGTCTTTTAATCAATGATATGAGGCAAATAAACCAAACCAATTGACCATTCTTGCACGGGACGTGTCCGATTAAGCAGTGAAACAACAATGAAAGTGGGCCTGAGTAAAGCCTACCACATCATGAGCGTATTAAAATTGCAAGGACGAGGTGACAGAAGCCCTCCTTTTGCTCATATATTAAACTGTGACAGGCATTCCATGCACGACTCCATGCGGAAAGACAGATAAAAGAGGGGCGCTTTTTTCCCCTTCCATATTTGCTGCACATTCATTTCTGAACACAAAACAGGTCTCACATGTAATATGCATTTCACTTGCATATTTAGCTGGAAATAGAATACAGGGTTATGGAGAAAAGAGGGATGGAAGGAGAATCTTTGCTGGAGAGCCAAAGACTGCAGGCAACACATTTGATCATGTTAGACTGGTTGTTTTTTTTTTTTTTTGCAGCCAGTAATGTTCAAAGCACTCATGCACGTGCTGAGGAGATGAGGATTCAGTAATGTATTCAAAAAAGTGACTCGCGTATAGGGAAGATATCGTCTGCATCGGTGGGGGGGTGGAACAGGAGGCGCACACCCGTAGAAAATAAAACAGCCATTAGACACTGGGAGCTGCTCAGTGAAACGTGGCCACGTCTCTTCAGCATTCACACCTGTTTACTGAAGGACTTTGGACCCAAGGTTAAATTACTTTCTAGTCAGTGGAGTAGGAGGATGTTGGAAATCTGACGAATGAGGGGGTCGCCGTGCACTCGCCTCTTAAGGGTGTCTGGAAGAAAGCAGGACCATTGTGAGAAACTCAGACGGGAGAGTGCTCTGTGGCTGATGAGGCCTGGGCCATGCAGCATCATGTCCGCTGCCAGAGCCAGTGGACCTGCATGTTATGAGGGAATTTTCAACGGTGCATGGACACTGATGAATAATACCGGCCTCCCACACTCCCAGAAAATCCAGCCATCCTCTGAAGATTCTGTCTGATATAATGAACAGCAGGTGTTATGTTGCAATGATATAACCCGTGGGAGATGTTTTACAGGCGTGACTGTGTGCACAAATGCTCATATCTATGTGTTAGTTATACACAGAGAACATGGTCAGTGCTACAGTGGTGCTTGAAAGTTTGTGAATTCTTTAGAAATATTAGACTTGGTCGTTTATTTACTGAGGAAAATTATGCAATATTACATATCCATGAGTGGCAAAAGTATGTGAACCTCTAGGAATAGCAGTTAACGTGGTGTGAAATCAGAGTCGAGTGTTTTCAGTCAAAGGGATGGCAAGCAGACACAAGTGTCTGCCCTGTTGTACTTAAAGAACAGGGATCTATCAAAGTCAGACCTTCATAACACCTTTGTGGAAGTGTGTCATGGCATAAAAAAGGAAGATTTCTGAGGAAATTAGCTTTTGATCCTCCATCAGGATGGAAGAGGTTATGAACCATCTCTAAAGAGTTTGGACTCCAACAATCCACAGCCAGACAGATTGTTTACAAATTGGGGACATTCAAGGAGTGCATTACATGAGGCATGTAATAGTCTAAGGTTAGAGCCCAGAGTAACTTCTAAGCAACTTAAGACCTCTCTCACGGAGGCTCATTATTCATGAAGCCACCATCAGAACACTGAACAGCAATGGTGTGCATTGCAGGGTCGCATAAAGAAAGCCCCTGCTCTTAAAAAACAATGTTGCTTCCCAACTGCAGTTTGGTGAAGATCATGTGGACAAGCCAAAAGGCTACTGGAAAAATGTTTGCTTTTTTTGTTTAATACGAAGCTTTATTTCTGGAGAACAGCAATTACAGCAAAAAAGACGTTATCCTGATGTATGTGTGAAACATGGTGGTGGTAGTATCATAGTTTTAGCTGGTTTTATGCCGTTTACTGCATCTGGGCTAGGACAGCTTGTCATCTGTAGTGGGCTTTCCATCTACCAATATTTTGCAATTTTTGAAAAATGGACAAACTTGAAATTTGCCCTTATTTACCTGTGAAACATGGTGGTGGTAGTATCATGGTTTGAGCCTGTTTTGATGGATCTGGGCCTGGACAGCTTGCTATTTATAGCGAGTTTTCCATCCACCAATCTTTTGCAAATTTTTCACAGAAAAAAAATCCAAATGGAAAAGCCTGAAATTCCAAAATACACCCAACTATTGCAGAAAGAGTCTTTAGGCTAGGGTGAGGTGGAAAAGTTAGAGTATTGCTAAAGCTGAAATGAAAATGAAATGATGGAAAAGGTTTTTTCAAATAAACAATGACATTTCAAGATCAAAATAACATTAGTACATCTGATTTTACTGCTTACCATGCAGTGTATACACAACAGTGACTGCTGTTATGTTTCGCCCATTACCTTATACTCTGCACAAGTGGCCAGATTGAATAACACAGTGGCGATTCTCTTATCAGTGGGCACAGGTGCGGTGACTGGAAACAATTGGCCCTACAGATGGTCACATCATGGAGCAGTGCTTTTTGAAGGTTGCTTTCAACATTCTAAAAAGCCAAATCCAAAGCTTGTCCGAAAAATGGCTCCGTACAGTGTGCTGTGTTACTAGATGAAAGATGGAACAAAGTTGGCTTGTTGCTTGAATTTCCAAGCAGTTATGAAAAAAAATACATAAAAAATACATTTTAAATATTAATTTGTTTAAATTTTGTTTACTTTTAGAACTTGAATGAAGGTCATATTTATGCAGAAATATATCCTAAAGGGTTCATAAACTTTCAGGCACCACTGTAGATCTTGGTAATCTGTGACTGTTAAGCAAATATCTATCATCGATTTCAGAATTATAGAAAGTGGTGCAGTTTAATATACCAGTTACATTTTGTCCACTCTCCCTATTGCCATGAGCAACAACCATAAAAATATAAAGATTAATAAGAATATACCTTTTCAAATTTTGGTTGATAAAATGCTGTGCAAAAATCTGAGACCATCCTTCATTTACTTCTGAGGTCACTAGATATAAGATCCCCCTGCCCCTTGCATAAGAAGTGGTAGAAAAATGAGTTTTCAAAACAAGAGTTTAAAAGTTATTAAAATATATCGATTGAATGGGACTCCTAATAAATGTATACCACCACATATAACACCAGAAGGTCATCACCGTGGGTCTGAAAGGAAGTGTAGAGGCCAAAAAGCCCTTACTGAGAAACGAAAATAGACAAAAATTAAGAATATTTGCAAATCAAACAAAGAAGCTGATGGTGAACTCATAACAATGGACTGACTGCCCAGAGTCCAGACCTCAACATCTTTGAATGTGATTATTTTCATAATTTGATAATATGAAAATATTCATAATATTCATAATATACTGGACTTTAAAAGAGTGAAACACATCCCTGCTTCTGTGTCTCCATTTCTGTTAAATAGATATC
>CM067479.1:38318283-38343808 GCA_034552555.1 Semaprochilodus insignis
ATCATACTGTACATCTGTATTCAGCCTTGGTCTGAAACTCTCTTTCCAAGCCAGCTCTGAGTGGTGAGCTCACCCAGACTGTTCTGATTGGTTAAATGCCAAAGCAGTGTCCTGCTGCAAGTTCCACACCACACAGCTGTGGCTGTGACAATGTGGCTTACAATGGTGTTGGTTCTGCTGTTTCTGTTTGAACCAGAGTCCCATCCTAACAGTCAGGTAGGACATGTTGGTAGATCCACCTTCACAAGCCAGACAGGAGCAGGACATACCATGCTTAACTTATAACATACAACATATAACATATTGAGCAACATATGCTAAAGTTTCTACTGTTTCATTGTTTCAGCAAGACAATGGAAAGCCTGCGGTCCAGACCTGTCCGCCACTGAAAACATTTGATACATTATGATGTGCAGCACATGAGAACAGAGACCTGAAACTGTTGAGCAGGTGAGCAGAGTTACATAAAGCAAGAAGAGGGGAAAATTGTACTTTCACAATTGGTGTGAATGTTGTTAAAGGGAAAGGTGATGTAACACAGTGGTAAACATAGTCTTGTCCTTACTTTGTTGGAACACATACACACACACGCACAAACACACACACACACACACACACACACACACACACACACACACACACACACACACACACACACACACACCAAAATACTGTCCCTTAGGTTATATTAATTATGTGAAACCTGTGAATATGCACAGCACTAATAAATTAAGATCATTGGTACCATTCCTGTACATTTGTTTCTGTTGTTCAGTGTCACTGTATGTAAACTTGTGGGCATAAATATTAATAAGTTATGCATTATGCATTACATACTTGTCTTGGATTTTGGAATTGGCTCATTTTCGCTTCCTCTTTTGTAAATGCAGCATTCGTATTTGAAGGAGGAACCCATTCTCGGGTTATAGGCACATGCACCTGAGCATATGACTTTATAATTTCAGGTTTTGTAACACATTATAATATCTGTTTATAATAACATACTATTATACATCCTGTTGCGTCTGATCCACTCACACCAGCAAAACACACACTAACACACCACCACCATGTCAGTGTCACTGCAGGTTTATGAATGATCCTTCACTCAAATAATGTGGGGTGTCCTGATCATTGAAGAACAGGGTGAAAAGGGACTAACAAAGTATGCGGAGAGACAGATGGACTACAGTCCGTAATTGTAGAACTGCAAAGTGCACCTATAAGGTAAGTAGAGCTGATTAAATGGATAATGAGTGTAGATACTAGAAGGTGTATCTAATGAAGTGGCTGGTTGGTGTATATTGTGCCATAAGGCATTACAGAACCTGATTATATAGGCTATAGTAATTTACTCTTATTTTATGAAGTGAAAATTTAAATAATAAAAGTTCAGGAAGTAATAAGTGTGTTAACAAATCATTTTACAGTGCAGTGTGCAAAAGTCAGAGACCACCATTCAAGTTGTTCATTATAGCATACAGAAACATTGTCACTGTCCAAAGAAAACCATGTATCTCCATTTTTGTTGATTTTTACTTTTATACATCATTTGAACACATGAGCTGCTGTTTACACTGTGTGAAAAATTCATGATAAATAAACCAGAAGAAATGGCCCAAAATTGCTTGGAAAAAAAAGTCTGGTTTCATTGACTTACATTATAATTAAAGTATGTTTTTACCCTCTCGTGTAAAGTTGTCATTTTGGACTAATATATAAAACAAAAAAGTAACATGATAAACAACAAAAAATATCAGTTTGCGTTTTTCCTCCACTTTCCTGTAATTGGGAAGTGTCTTTATTTAGGCTTACTAAATTGGTAATTGATAGGTTGTGTTGGTATATTAAAGAGCAGGTCACTGAGCAAACCAATAGAAATAGAACCGTGTTAGCGTAAGTTAAGTGTTTCATTGTCTGTGCATGTTTCCCATTAACACGATCAGAACTGTTTTTCACAGAGCGTCAGAGGCTTTCACGCAGAGCGATTACTTTAGGTTGGAAAAGCCGTAAGCAAGTAGTCCAATGCTTTGACACATCATAAATTACACTGAACTGAAAAACTATGTTTAATATTTTCAATTACTTGAAATGGTTTCAAGCCACTTGTATGGGGTATCAAAACCATAATGTAATACAGGCTTTCATACAGCATAGAGACAAAATGTATTTGGCTTTTCCAGAAATTGGAAATGGCGATTCATAAAGCTGTGTTCCATGCACCACAAAGTGTGATACCAGTATTTGTAGAGGTAATATACACTAGCTCTAGCTTTGCAAACCATAATACAGTATAAACACAATAAACACAGCACCTGCTGAACTGACCAGAACCATCCTCCATATGTGTCTTAGGTGCAAACAGTGTTTCAGATTCATTTTGTGCAAAATGGCCTTTGTTCAGGTGTCATGCTTCACTCTAAAGTGATGGTTCTTTGTAACACATGTTTATAAAGATGCATGACACCTACACAAACTTTTCTTGAAAACTGACATGAGGCTACATAAGCTTTCATAAAGGTATTATTTATCATACAGGCTAGGACATCAAAAAGCTAGGACAAACAGAAGTTGAGTTGAGAGAGGCTGGGGGAGGGGAGGTTCCAGAGTAAATGGATACACTTTAAATACATGCTGAGTTGAACGTGCAGATTCCAGTGTTGTGTACTTTAATAAAACGTGAATTACACTATGTTACAATTTTATTTTTTTCTTGGACCTGGGTACTGGTGTTCTCTTAATTCCTTAAGTCTTAAAAAGAGAAATGGCTATTGGTTACTTTGCATTTGTGGTCAGGACAATGATGTTTTAGATAGATAGATAGACAGATAGATAGATAGATAGATAGATAGATAGATAGATAGATAGATAGACAGTAGCAGTTTCACAATACAACACAGTAAAACAAAACAAAAAAAACAAAACAAAAAGGGTTGTAGAAAGAAAATTTGCGATACATTCAGTGCTAAGTAGACTTCAATAAGTAGACTTCAGTATATAGAACTCTCTAGAACTGTCTGGGACTGTCCAGTAGTACACATAGCAGTATAAGGCATGTCTGTTGGTGATCAAAACAAACTATGGGCACCTCATTTCATGTGTGAGCACTATAAGAAAAAGGTGAGGTAGCCAGTTTCTACTCGCTTAGATGGCAGGATTTAATTTTCCAAAGTTTTGATGAAGTTTAAAAGTGCTGTGTGTTATTAAGAAATGTGTCACAGTTTTTGATGTTCTATGTTCTATTCTGTTTATTTCATTGTCTTGCTCACAGAAACTAAGTCTGTGATGAACAGAGCTGTTTTGGTTTTACGTTTTACACATAAGCAATCGGAATATAGCACACAGAAGCCAGTTACAAAAATGTTGTTACATAGTGTTATCAAAATGACAAAATGAATGAGGACTACACTTCTATATCTGTTTTCATTGTGTAACCGCATCTTCACATCAGCTTCCAAGTGTAAAAATCCTTTATACTGACATAAATATGAAGTTAAAATACCGCACTGGCTTCCTATATCTTTTAGGATAGATTTTAAAGTTCTGCTACCAGTTTTTAAGACCTTAAATAACCTAGTGCCTGTTTACTTCACAGAATGTCTCTCTGTTTACGTTTCAACTTTTAGATACAGTACCTTCTGTAAAATACAGAAAACGTGGAGAGACTGTTTCAGTTATTATGCTTCTACACTGTGGGACTCAACTTCTATTAGTCAAGCTCAGTTGGTGCTTTTAAGAAACATTTAAAAACATATCTTTAACTCGTGTTTAATTAAAACTCTTGCATCCTCCAGGCACTTATAAATATGATAATGTTATCTGCAGTTATCTAATGATATTCTTTTCTTCTTCTTCTTCTTCTTCTTCTCCTTCTTCTCCTTCTTCTCCTTCTTCTCCTTCTTCTCCTTCTTCTTCAACACTTTTGTCCACTAACTAGGCCCACAGTTTTGGAGATATCGTCATCGTTCCAACTCCGGAAAGTTTGGGCTGATCAGGAACGGTGTGCTTGAATACAGCTTTTTGGTCCAGTGTATAGTTTTGGGAAAAAGTTTTTTCCAATTAAGAATGAATGGGGTGGAAAAGTACCTGCCCATCTACTATACTTGTGCTTGACCGACACTGTATCACATTTACTATCTCATGGCAGGCCCCTGATGTTGGTCTGACCTGCACTTCACTCTTTCCTCCAATAGAATCCGATTCACTTTCATCCCCAATCAAAACCTTATTGTTATTGGCAGGTTCACAAACTCTAACCCACAGCCATACTGACCCGCACTCCTCTGTGTTGGTTTTTCATCCCTCATTCCTTCCATGGACTTCCATTCATTTTAGCAACAAATAGCAACCAGCTAGCAACAAGCCTAAACTGTGCATTCACTCTGCACTTTCCTCAGGAAATGCACTTTTCTAGTTTCTTCTGTTGCAGATGACAGCTGTCTGTAAAGCACTTTGAGCTGCCAAGGACATGAAAAGTGCTCTATACCTAAAGACTACTTTTATTATTATTGTTATTATTATACTGTATTATGACATGCTCATATACCACACCATAGTATAACACACTATACTACTACTACTACAACTCATTCAGCACCTACTGTGAAACTAAAATGCAAGTTGTATTTATGAGAGTGAACTGAAGTGTAGGCTCTTTAGAGTTTAAGGAGTTGCAAAGTCAAAGTAGGATTAGGGTTAGGGTTATGATTAGAGTTAGAAGAAGGACAGTAATTAGGGCTGCAGTTCATTGTTTTAACCCAAATGCTGAAAAGGCGTCATTCTCTATATAATTAGACATGTTGGGATCACCTCAGGCACTGGAATTATCATTCCAGCAATGTCACCTTGGGACCTGCATCTGCTAAACCATATGCTCTTTGGCACTTGTTATGTGCTAAGGCAGTCCAGGGAGCTCTGCTGCCTTTCATTGCAGTCTCTCCATGGAAGCGAAGGTCCACAGAGGATAGCTCACCTGAAGGTCCCTCTTCTGTATGTGGAGAAAGCATTCCCTTTGAAATATGAACACAATTATTTTCCAAACTTCCTCCAGCGAATTATGAAACGGAGAAAGAAGGAAAAAAAACAACAACAACTGAATAATGAAAAAACAAAAAACATGCAGAGCAGGCAGGTTTTATTTACGTTCTGCTAAACATAAAACAATATAAAGCTCTGATTTAATCAGCTTGTGGATGCAAATGTGTTCTCACCAACGTTTTTTTTTTATCTGAGCAGCACTGTGTCTTTTGTGTATCATCATCACTGTGATAACAGCACACTATAGCAAATCTATAGTGCGGCCTACGACTGTTGACCATTTATGGGCGATATTTTATGAGCTACAAGAAAGCAGCATAACACCTGCAGGATATTTCACATTCCCAGTCCCCTCCCTGCGCAGTGACTCCAGCCTCTGCAGGGCTGGGGAGCTCTCGGCATTGAGCTTGCAGCAGCTGTTCGATAGTACTTTTTCTCTGCATCAGCTGGCTGTTTTTGCTACCCTTCCTTCCTACAATAAAAAAAGCTCCCCAGAACTCCAAGGAAATTCATTAGTGGTTGATTCATATTAGCATATTGTAAGGTCCTGTGTGGGTTGTGAGCTTTAGAGTTTATAGTTTGAGTTTTTAGAGTCCAAGTAATTAACACAGCGGAAAAAAAGAGAAATTAATTAATTGTTATGCTGCATCCATCACGTATATACAGAGTTTTCCCCCACTAAACCAAAGCAATATAGTTAACACCGTGTGGTTCAGTATTCCTGAAACATGCATGTGAGGGTGTTTGCATTGAGAGATATAGGGTATAGCATGACTTTACTGCTGTGCTATGGTCTGTAAAAAACCTCTACCAGGCTTATAACTCAGTTCATGATATGTTTGAGGCTCATTAACTGAATTAGTGAAGTGGACAGCCGATGACCTCTTGAAATAAACCAGAAGATTAATGTTATTATCAGAGCCCCTCACCAGAATTAATATAATTTGCTAATGTTTTCCTTTCTAAATAATATATGAGGCACTTTTTCCATCCCGTAATTGAGTGAATGAAATGAATAGAATGCTGATAGTATACAATAAAAACTGACACGCCGGCTCTGCGCTTGCAGCTAAAGCTACAAGGAGCTGCACAAAAGGCGCCACAAAATGTTCTCTGACATTGATGGCATTGAAGAGCCATTTTAGCTTCCCTTACCAAAATTAACCATGGTTTTTATATGGTGGTTCATAATCACTATGATTAGAGCATAGTGAACTAAGCTTCAGCATTCGATGTGTACCACATACATATTCTTTCCTAGGGTTATCGGGTGTTTGGTTTTGGAACGGAGAGCACATTTTTAAGCTTGTTCAATGTCACCCAAAAGGAATCAACCGACATGAATGGTTGGGAACTTGGTAGGGATCTTTGACATTGCAAGACTGGCATTGTAAGAATGCCAATGACTGAAGTTTAACGCTCGGACGCACATGTGACATAAGCAAGGACGGGCCTTATTGCTGTACCTGACTGACCCAACAGCCACGACTGCAGACAATCAGCGAGCAGTGATGCCCTCCATGAGTCATCCTGTTAGTGCAGCACCACTGGCAAACAGCTGCATGCCAAAGATTGCAATGGTGTCGTTAAAGACTGTCGTGAAGTGGCAGCAGATCATCTTCAGTGATGAGTCCCGCGTTTGTCTTGGTGGAGACGACCAACTAATCCTTGTGTGTCTGTTATTCTCTCTTCATCCGGGATTGTCCAGAGGAGGATAGGTTCCTCCCTTGAACCTGGGTTCCTCTTGAGGTACCGTGGTCAGTGCCAAGATGAAAATGGTTTGTTGTCACACGTCACACGTCCAGAAGGCCTGGTGTCACTCCACCTCCACCCCTACCGCACCATCTGCATAGGATGGATTATCGCAGGACACCATTAGGAACCTCAACAGCTCCATGCCAAGATGTCTGGCATGTTGAGTTATCAAACATGGATGCCTGACGCCATACTGAGAGACACTATTTCTGTATGTGTAGCTTTTCCCTGTTTTGAGAAGGTTGATGCACTCCACAGAAGACCTCAAACCCATCACAAGAAAGCATCTTTGTCCATGTACGTCATGAGGGCAATATCACAAATCCCCCAGGCAGACATTATTTTGACATTTGAGTGGTTTTACAAATATTTCAGATAGAAACAAAATAATTTTACAATAGACTGGAAACAGCATGTGGATGTCTTTGACAGTTCAGTGTCTATGAAGCGCATAGGACATGTCTTGAAAATGTCAAAGGCAGAGTGTTATATTGACACTGATGGTATTTTCTCAGTCTAAACAAAGCACATCACCTTGAATTAAACTCAATTAAACCACAGAAGCAAACCTGTCAAAAAAGGCTTACATCAGATTGGTCTTGTTTGGTTGGTTGGATTATTACAATGTTCGAACATGTGGAAAATTCCTCTTCCATGACATGCTTAAAAATTAAAATTTGTGTCATGCTCACATTGCCAATAGATTACAAATTAACAGTCCTACTGAGCTTGATGTATAGTTCATTAAAGGCATGTCAAAACCTCATTGTAGAGAATGGCACACCATTGCAGAGTGCAGGAGAGGGCATATAAATAGTTCCATTAAGCTATAGAAATGGTACATTATTAAGTCCAAAGGGCATACATTTAAATCAGCTCAGACGTTACGCTTCAGATACACTGAACTGAACAGCAAAGCCAAGGTGATGTGTTTTAAATTGGAGTTGGACCTCTTTCGAAAATAAGCCACTTTTGAATTGCAGTGCCAAAGCTTTTTTTTTCTTTACGAATAGTAAACTTCTGTTAAGCCATGCGTGAGTGCCTCTAAAATTTGATTGGCTTTTCTTCAGGATATACAGGGGTTGGACAATGAAACTGAAACACCTGGTTTTAGACCACAATCATTTATTAGTATGGTGTAGGGCCTCCTCCTCCTTTTGCGGCCAATACAGCGTCAGTTCGTCTTGGGAATGACATATACAAGTCCTGCACAGTGGTCAGAGGGATTTTAAGCCATTCTTCTTGCAGGATAGTGGTCAGGTCACTACGTGATGCTGGTGGAGGAAAACGTCCTTCTTGGTGGTATGCTGACATTACCCTGGATACCGTGGCTCTTGATACATCACAAAGACTTGCTGTCTTGGTCACAGATGCGCCAGCAAGACGTGCACCAACAATTTGTCCTCTTTTGAACTCTGGTATGTCACCCATAATGTTGTGTGCATTGCAATATTTTGAGCAAAACTGTAAAACTGTGCTCTTACCTGCTAACTGAACCTTCACACTCTGCTCTTACTGGTGCAATGTGCAATTAATGAAGATTGGCCACCAGGCTGGTCCAATTTAGCCATGAAACCTCCCACACTAAAATGACAGGTGTTTCAGTTTCATTGTCCAACCCCTGTATAATATTTATTTTATAATACACCAGAAATGTAAATAAATAAATGAATAAATATATAATAGATTTCATGAGCAGTAAAACACAAGCAACCCTGATATATTTAATGGGATGTTACATATAATGTTAAATGAGTTAACATATCCTAGTATGTCCAAAATTTCAGACAAAGTCAAGCGAGTGAGTCACTCTGCAATCCCACTGCTCACAGTTGTGACCATTCATGTTGGCGTGTACTGTGAGCATGACAGTAATATATCAAAAATAGACACTTTTAAGATAAAATATACCAAACATGGTAGTTGTAGCTGGTGCGTTCTTGAAGCACATGAGGGTCTATGAACGCATTCATAACATGCCATAAAACATTCATAAGGCATAATGAGCGTATTTAACAAAACTGTACAGAGATAAGATATGTAATGTTTTACCTTATCGATCTCACTGTTTTTAGTATATGGGCACTCTGAATTCCAAACTGATACCTGCAACACATTCCAAAAAGCTTGAACTGGGAAATTTTAGTCTGAAAACATTGTGAAATGTTCAAAAAGCACCTGATGAAAACGAGTGAAATAATTATTCTTGGTAAGGTTCATCCAGGTAAGGTTGAGTCCTCTAGGTTGAGGTTCGCCCCTCATCATCAGGTTTGCCCCACATCAAAGGGTCCAAAAGTTTAAAAATAACATTCCTCAGCTAGGAACGGCAGAGATTTTAAATGTTTCACCCCCTAATATTATGAAAAGACTCATAAAGCAAATTCCATAAAGGAAAAGGGCAAAAACAACAAATAAATACCCTCAACATTTGACCCCTCAATAAGGAACATGGTATTCTTAGAAGGGGTTACCAAAGTTTCATATGAAATCAAGACAACTTATAGTTAGTTGTTCAGTAAAAATATATGAACAGCTTTACAAAAAAAGAACCATTTGAACCATTAATTAATATTTTCCAGGTCCTGATATTGTTTTGGGGTTATTTCAAATTCTTGTCACCCTGAAGTCACAGCTTTAATGCCAAAGGAGATGGGTTGACACTCATTCAGTCTTTGTACCTTGGTGACAGGCTTTTATTGTACCCCTCTGTGATGCCAACTGGCCTCGTATTGTCATCCCAACACCCTTAAACACCATGCCAGGTGATACACCTCCATCCCATCTGCCATCCAAATGGATCACCGTATGCTGGATGGCTTGTCACTGCTTATTTGTACGTACGCCTTGCCAAACACCTGTAGGCATAAACCAAGGGCACCTTTCAGCACTCTGACAGACAAACTAAGGGAGAAGGCTAACGCTCAGCTGGAATCGATTAATCATTCACGTCCACAACCCTGCATACAACTCACTCCCAATGGACGTCACTGTATCCGCAAAGAAGTACACACGTTTGCGAGGATAAGAGTCATGGATCAATCTACATTCTAAAAACCTTGGCCTACTGTACTACAGAGGACAAACTTTTTTTAGTAGCAGTGATCACATTATTGTTTGTCAGCAAATTCTCTACAGCTTTTAATTTCAACTTCACAACCCGATGAAAAAAATACTTAAATGAACTGACATATGAAAGTTGTGTGCCTGCACAGGCTTTGAAACACTTTGTTCAAGGTACTGCAGTATGGCCGACAATAATTCAACAAAGCAAAATTTCTCTGAATGTCTTCTGAAAAGGTTATCATGGTCACACCGTAATATATACACGCCTGAACAGGTACAGTCTTTAGGTTTCAGCTGCATTGATGTTGTTATAGATCTGCCCTGCCCTTCTATTTAGGGTGAAAACTGTTATGTACATAATGCTTCATACATCTGAAGAGATCCTTTGGCAATAGCCACCAGAAATGAGGTAAACAGTTATGCACTGACTGAAGATGCTGTCAGCTCTGACCAAGGACCCATTTCTTTCTGCTACCTTACTTCCTACAGTACTGTGCAAACTTCAGAAACCACAATATAAAACATGTTTTTGTACAGAAAATTACACCGCAAAAAAGTGCAACCTAAAAAATGACTCTAATTAGTTACAAGCAATTAGATAAATTTTACTTCTTAACTCAAAAAATGCCTTTAATTGAAAGAATTGTTTGTTCAGAGTGCTTTTTAGGTTGAATAAACCTAATTAATTTGCTTATAACAAACTGAAGTAACTTTTTAGGTTGGGCCAACTAAACAATTTTTACAGTGTACAAAGAAACCTCAACGACTAAATATAATAATTTTATTTAGTTATATATTAAAAGTCATAAGGATGCTCACCCTTTTACATCTTCCATTCTCTTTACTTACTTTCAGGTTTTTAAAAGAAGGGGATTTTTTCATATCTCATATTTTTTTCCACACCTCCAAAGTTCAGAAGTTGGCTGCATTTTCTGTTTCTCACCACCCAGGATGTCCCAATCCTCAGTTCCTAGAACTTTACTTCCTATTTTGGATGTCCTGTTTTGGTGGTCTAGAGCAATTTCCTTTTCTCAGTCATGTCTTCTTGGCAGCTACACATCCTTTGAGACCCTCACAGTGATGACTTACCTTTTCACGGTAGAAGGATAGACAGAAACGCCAGTGGATGTTTTCATATCTGAAGTAAGAGTGGAGTTTGATTTTCTCCTCTCTCTCTAAGATGAAAGCTGTAAGTGCTGTTTATCTGATAGGGACAGCTTTGATGGCCCACCAGGTCATTCATGGCTTGTTAGTCCCTTTGTCTGTACATCTTTTCCAGTTTTGGAAAGTCCTGGCTTTTCTTTCACTTATTTTCACTTCTTCACATGACCTTCTTGCTTATGTAAGCGGATTATATTATATCGAAGCCGCTTTAGTCACTTTATATCAAAAGAGAAGGAAGTTTGCAGGGCAGCTTAGGTGAGTTTGCGTAGTTGATTGTGTGAATGTTGTCTTTTTGAAGGGGAACAATGTCCGTGACTCTTTTGGGAACAGCTTTTGTTGGATGGATGGAGGAGTTGATGTGACAGTAGAATTCACAAAAATAGAGAGTGGGGGAAAAATTACATAAACGAAAGGGTAGTTGTGACTTTTGCATAAAACTGTACATATGAATAAAGGAATTCTTTCATTACCATCTGTCTTCAGTTTCACTGGCAGAATAAACCAGTAAAACCATGTTTGCATGACATCAGGCCCAGTTTACTGCAGACCAATCAGGCCCAGTTTACTGTGGATGAATAGTTTTCAACACCATTTGGGGAAATACTTGAGTGAAGGAGGTGACAAAGAAAAGTGAATTTATGTGTGTGTGTGTGTGTGTGTGTGTGTGTGTGTGTGTATAAAAAGTGTTGATTAATTTACTTCTCCTGAAACAATCTAAATGCAAATTGGACCTCTCTCTATCTGTATGTTCCAGGACATAATGAGGTTTGAATTCAAATGGCCTACTTGCGTTTCATCCACTTGGAAAAGAAGTTCAAATTTAAGGAAAGACTTCATCATAAACAAACGGAAGTTAATGTCAGAGACAAGTTCGATGGTCATTTCTGGGGCAGACAACATATTATTATGAAATAATATGTTGTACAGAAAGTATTCTTCAAGCTTTGAATAATCATTTGTAGATATTAATCTGTGAAAGTTCTTCTTGTTTTGCTTATCATTGCTTTTGGCTTTCATTTACAACTATTGCAACTTGTTGCCTATTTTAATCCACATATGCTTATTAGATAAAAATGATAAAAGAAGGATATTTCTTCTGCCTTCTTATCACCATAATATCAATACCTAAGACAAAATAAATAAATAAATAAATAAATAAATAAATAAAAATAAACAAATCCACTCTTCCATCTTCAATATCTTTAAAGATCACTCCTTTTTCCTTTATCATGCCTATATGAGTTTATGTATGAAAAAAGTCTTAAGACAATTTTTTGTGGTCATTTCCATCCGCTCTTTATCCTTTACAATTAAACAGGTTGTTTTTGTGCCTTTAAGACAGAAATATGTAAATGACCTCTGTCAAAGAAGCAGCCCAGCCTGAAACACTCCTTATAAATTCAGAGGTACTGGGTGGGGCTAAACTGCCATAGGTTGAATAGGCAAATGTAAAAGAGTATCAGTATTGGGGGTTTCATTAAAATGAACTATTTTTGCAACTTACTGATCATAAAATTCTTATAGCAAACTGAAACTGGGTAGAGGTCTCAGTGACTGTCCTAACATGATTCAGTTCATACTGCAAGAGTGGCACTACTTTGTCAAAATAGAAAATAATGCTTCTGAGAGAGTGCAAGTGATGGGTGGTGTGCCCCAGGGCTCAATTCTTGGGCCACTTTTGTTGAATTTATACATACTTCCTCTTGGCCAAATCCTACAAGACTATGGTGTATCTTCGAACAGCTATGCAGATGATACAAGGATTTACTTGCCCCTTTTCCTGAACAACTACGGTTTTCTTGATTCATTTGTAAGTGCTTCTAGCACATCATGAACTGGGTGGGACGAACTTACTGCTGAATAAAAATAAAACAGAGACTAGTTTACTCAGGAACAGCAATAAGACACACAGAGCAGCTGCCTATGGATACGAGAACCCTGGGATTAGAGAGGTTCTGACTAAACCAGACCTACACACATAAACCAGACAGAAACACATCCTCATCTTTATTTCTACTGTGACTGATTACTTTAATGGTCTGTGTACCTGACTCTCAAAAAAGAGAACTACAGCTTCAGTTGCTCCAACATACGGTTGCCTGTGTCCTCACTAGAAGAAAAGGGGAGCACCTAAACCCAGTTCTTACACTGGCAACCAGTATGTTAAAAAATAGACTTTAAGGTAGTATTGCTGGTCTATGACTCACTTCATGGTGTAGGCCCAGTGGGATTTATCTGGTATTGCTGCAGCAATATGAGCTGAGCAGAACTCTCGAATCATTAAGGATTAGACATTTACTCCTGCCTAAGGTAAACACTGTGAGGGTCTCAAAGGATGTGTAGCTGCCAAGAAGACATGACTGAGAAAAGGAAATTGCTCTAGACCACCAAAACAGGACATCCAAAATAGGAAGTAAAGTTGTAGGAACTGAGGAGTCTACATTTGTAATTGGGACATCCTGGGTGGTGAGAAACAGAAAATGCAGCCAACTTCTGAACTTTGGAGGTGTGAAAAAAATTATGAGATATGAAAAAATCCCCTTCTTTTAAAAACCTGAAAGTAAGTAAAGAGAATGGAAGATGTAAAAGGGTGAGCATCCTTATGACTTTTAATATATAACTAAATAAAATTATTATATTTAGTCGTTGAGGTTTCTTTGTACACTGTAAAAATTGTTTAGTTGGCCCAACCTAAAAAATTACTTCAGTTTGTTACAAGCAAATTAATTACATTTATTCAATCTTTAAAAAAGGACTCTGAACGAACGATTCTTTCAATTAAAGTCATTTTTGAGTTAAGTAAAATTTATCTAATTGCTTGTAACTAATTAGAGTCATTTTTTAGGTTGCACTTTTTTGCAGTGTCATTTTCTGTACAAAAGTATGTTTATACTGTGGTCTCTGAAGTTTGAACAGTACTGTAGGAAATAAGGTAGCAGAAAGAAATGTTTCTCTCAGGTCTGAGCAGAACTCTCGGGTCATTAAGGATCAGACATTTACTCCTGCCTAAGGTAAACACTACACATGGAGAAGCTCCATGTTGTGAAGTGCAACCAGTTGACATTTAATCAGTCATAAATCCGTTTAAAACACCCTAGTCCTACTGCAGTTTTGTAGCAGGACTTAATTACCCTCATTTAAATTTAGTGTACAACTGAATTGTTTGAAATCTGTTATTTATAATCATGTTTAATTAGTATTTTTACTTAATCTGAATTATCTTCCTATTTTCTTATTTGTAAAGCACTTTGAATGACCGCAATGCATAATAGATGCAATATAAATGAACTTGCCTTCTCTTACCTTAATTTCCACATATGGACTGGAGAGCAAACACTATGTATATGAAGCTGTAAGAGTGTTTACATACATACAACATTTTAAATTTTTAAAAGGTGAGGAACATGTGGTCAAACCCATCATCTGTCAGCTTGTGTCCATGCACTGTAGAAGTCCATCTCTGAAGAAGCTCTTAGCTGTGTAGAGTGTGAATGACTATGAGCCTAAACCCTGATTTCAGTATTCAGGACACAACCAAAACGTCACCTCTGCAGTTACGCCCGGCTTGACCGCTCTAGGATCGATGTTCCTGAGGGCTTTGTGAGCACCTGAGTTAGCTGCACTGAGAGAAGGAGAGCCAAACTGTCTAACTGATACAAATAAAGTTAAATGTCAGACACACTGTTAACATGCACAGACAGATAATCCGGGATGTAATATAGAGAGGGGTTGACATTTCCTAAAATTGATTTCGTTTGAAGAGGGTAAGGGCACATACAAAACTAAAGCTGACAATCCTGTTCTTGAAGTCAATACGTAGAATGGACTTTTACATTATTACTCAGAGCAAGGCAGGCACAACTTGCAAACCAAATGAGAATTATCACAACATCCCCTGACAGGCATATCATAACAACCATAACAGGTTTAATAACAGGTTTATTCAACATTTCTCATAACCAAGATCTCCATACAACCCAAAATACACACAACACCACCACCAGCAGTCACCTGATTTGTAGGGATCAAATTGGGGGGATAAATAACTGTCAAGAAGGGTTTTAAGTAGGGCTTCGAAGGAGATGAGGAGATTGGGATGACACTAAAGCACCTGCCCCCAGCAGAGAACAGTCTGAATTTTGGACAGCTAAGAGTTCAGTGCCAGGTGACCTGAGAGTGCAGGTGGAGGTGAAGGGATTAAGAAGCTCAGTTAAATAGGAACATGTAGGGCTTTATATGTCAGCAGGAGGAGTTTAAATTTAAAGTGCAGTCAGATGGGAAGCCACTGATGAACTGATAAACCATATCATGTGATATGTTTTTTGCTGGTATGATACTTTCAATGCATTTTACAGCTTGGTTTATTTACAACACAGCTATATTGTAATGTAATGTAAAACCAAACATCATAGCACTTTTCCAAACCTGCAGGACCATTGACTTCACTGCTGTTAACTGTTGTTGCTTTCCGCTATTTAGTTGTTACAATGGGAAGCTCTGCTGCTTTAAGATCTATGAATAATAAATGCATAATAAATGCAACAATTTAATATATCATGCTATGGACAGCAATTATCATTATAGGGTACATAATATCCCTTTACAATTGTGCTTGTTTTCTCAGACACAGGAAAGGAAGCACGAAAAAGCCTCCAGAGATGTTCGCTTCTTTATCTCTCCTGTGCACAAACCATAGCCTCTGGCCACTGCAACTGTTTATGTCCAGCAGGCTATGTCACCTGAAAATTTCAGATCAGCGTGAAAAGAATAAGTTAAAATGTCTGAAATGTTACAGTTAGAGATCTGAAGGAACTCTTTAAATGGCAAGATCCTCTAAAATGCCATTTTGATCCCTGGTGGCTATGTCTTGGCTGGCTTGTCATTCTGGACTGAATGAGAGATAGAAGCTCCCGTGAGTGGATGCAGAGTGACAGACATTTCCCGAGTGGGTTTAGACACATCAGCCTACACTGCAGGAAAGGAGAGTGTGCCCTTTCAACCAGAAAGCAGGTGAAGCACTTTAGCCAAAAAGAGAGCACTGTATCTCCAACGTGCAATTTGTCTGAACATTCCTGGCAGTTCAAAGAAGACTATAACCATGGAATTTTTTGTTTACTCTTATTATTTGGTCCATTCAGTTTTATTAGTATTTGGGCTGTATGTATGAGCTGTTGTGGCTATGTCCTCGTTTCCCAGTGGCTCAAATATCCTCAAGAAAATGTTCAGAGCCATCTTTTATACTCTTAAAAAGCCATATACTCTTAAAACCAGGGCAGTCGTGGCCTGGAGGTTAGGGAACCAGGCTGGTGACTAGAGCGTTGTTGGTTCGATCCCCTGAACTGACAGGACACAACTAAAGCACCCCTGAGTAAGGAAGGCATCTAACCCCCAACTGCTCCCTTGGCACCGTGCTGCTTAATGCCCCCTAGTGTGTGTGTGTGTGTGTGTGTGTGTGGGGATGTGGGTGTCTCACTTCACGGATGGGTTAAATGTGGTAGACAACTGGCAAAGTTAATGAACATCCAGATATCCCACAGGCTGCAAAACTGAAAACTCCTCATATGCAATAATTCTTATATTGTTTTGCTCTCTGATAAGACTGCTTGTTTTTACAAAGCACAACGAGTGTAAGATCATTTGATTTACTCAAAGAACAATTACCTCTTTTAGTCTCGCCTTATTTTAAGACATTCATGGCACAAAAGAAGCAATAAGAGACACTCATAAGGTTATTATGGTTGTGTCGATAGCTTTGAGATTAAATCAGGGCTCTATCTGAGGGCTTTGGCTGAATTTAGAGGTCTGAGTTGTAAGCTTGTAAATTTGTAAATGTGTTGCCTCAAATTTGTGCTGAAGTAATAAAAGAAGATGAAAGCAAAAGCAACTGATATTTAGTTGCCATAAATGATAAGCAGACTCGTCTCATGATAGTCGTGAGCTGAAGGTCAGGGAACCAGCCTTGTGACTATTCCCTGAACTGACAGGACATGACTGAAGTGCCCTTGAGCAAGGCATCTAACCCTGTAAATGCTGTATTTACGTGTTCTTATTAATTATGTAAGGGCATGTAATTAACGTTTTGAACCGTTGCAAACTCCGTTTAACTACATTTTAGAAATATTGTTAGAAATTTTGTGCAGTATATGATTTCAAACCAAAACATCTTTATCAAATTCAGCGAATCGCTCCGTAGCGTCCATTAGCTATCCGTTCTGTGTGCACTTTGGAAAAAAAGTCCAGTGTTCATACACAGTCCCGTCCCTGTAAATTGAAAATAAACAAAGTGGTTTGGTAGAGCCACACAACACAGGAGGGAAGGGAAGGAGCCACATGCTGAACCCCACTCATTGTCCGGAAGGAGAAATGGCTGAGAAACAGCCAAAGAAAAAAAAGATCTAAAGAACTAAAACTGGGAAGTCTTAGTTCAGGCAAGGGGGTTTCAACAGTAGAGAGACCTCAGAGAGTTGCCAAGACTGGCTTAAGGGAAAGGTGGACCAGGAAAGTTCAAACAAGAGGCTGAACCACCAGGATGTAGCCTAAATGCTGCATCATTTAAGGTGGACCAGGAAAAAAAAAAAAAAAAGTTTAGCTACCAGAATGTAACCATTGAACGACTTAAGGTAGAACTGAAACAACAGCAACAACAACAAGCTGGTGAAAAAGAAGCTGACTTCAGTTTCATAGAGAGTTGAAGGCATGAAAAAGTGAGGAGGTTGCTCTGTTTCTGCTGGACAGGTCCGCAACATTAACTTATTTTTGCTGTCTCATTGAATCAATAGGTCAGTATTGTTTTGTCTTGTTTGTTTTTGGTTGTGACACCAACTGGTTGACACTGCAGCAGCAACTGTACTGACAGAAACAATGATATACTCCATCACTGCAGAGTGTAGGTAGACTGTTAGTAGTTAGCATCTCTCTTAGTAAATTTCTTGGTAAAAAGGAAGAGACTAGATGTTTCGGTTTTTCTAGTCATTATAAATGACTTTAGCTATAAAAGAAAAACCATGTGTACAACCAAAGTACCATTTGAAGTCCTCTAGGAAGAGTGTAGCTCTCTGAATGTGTTAGTTATTTGGGATGTTGAAGGCATGCAGCACCTTCCACAAACCCCAACGGTTCTACAGCATCATTAAACAGTTCAAGCCACTTGGAGGAGAACAGTAATTGCCTGATCCTATCTAAGTGTCCAAGCACAAGCTCTGATTGCTTGGTGGGCTGCATCACTTACAGGAATTCTGCTGTACTTCCAAACCAAAAAGAGCACAGCCAATTTCAGTCTCAGGGACACCTAACCACAGCATATGGCACAACTGTGATTTGAACTCAGGGTCACCTTTGCACTTTGCTCAGAGGCTGGGCTTCATATCTTTATCAAAACAAAATGGTGCTTCAAAACTCCCAGTGAGCTATATGGATCATACTATCATACCTTATGACATGATAATACCCTCTCGGGTGTGTGTGGAAAGTAATAGAATTGAGAGAATTAGAATTGAGTGTTGAGATTCAATTTATGTATGAAGTGATTTTATTGATTTTTTATTTCCTAGCTTTTAATACCATTTATCATTTTACAGAGGATTTTACACACAAATGTACAAATTTACTGAAATGAAAATTAAAATAAAATGACACAATTACTAGTAAAAATGCATTTCCAAATAAAAATAAAACAGTATTTTTACTAGTGCATATTTATATTACATTTCCATGTTTCATAATTAATATTTATTTTAATTGATTATTATTAATGTTATTATTTAATTGAGATATTAAAATTTATTGAGATGCTAAGACATAAGTCCTACAATTAAAAACTTGATCATTTGATTGTTTATACCTGTCTTTTTTTTATAGGAAAAAACATTTTGTGATAAAGAAACATTATTACTATTACTTGGCGAACGTCTTCCCTTCAAACTCATAGCTCTGTTTCTGAGAATTTTGGTTACATTTGTTTCTTTGTTTCTTTTTTTGGCAGGCACCTGGAACTTCACTCGGCGTGGGTCTTTGTTTTTTATTGCTTTTGTATTGACAATTTTAGCTAAATTTGAGCTTAACTCAAAAAATGCTAGCATGACTAGCAAACATAGTTGTACACACATAAAATCATAACATTTTTCATTAAAGCACAAAAAAATACTTAATGTTACACGCTGATTTTTAGAGTTTTGGGCAGATTTACTTCAAAACAATGAGATCTACCTGCTCACTATGAGAGGAAACACGAGACAGCATTTTTTAAATAATGCTATTCGGTTAATAAAGCTTGGGATTGCACACGGTGATCTTAGGCTCATGCATTGTTCTTCCAAAGTGTCCCATTGTAATGTCAGGGCTATTCTATAGAGATCACAAAAGTTGTCTGTTTGATGGATGCACCTCAAAGGAGCCCAACACACTAATCATTACTATAAATACAGCAGCCATCAACACATTGTCAGATGTCTGCAGTGCCTTCCAGGCTTTCTTTCTGAAGGCCCCAGGTTTGCACTCAGTTTGATATGATCTGGCTAGCTACTGTGCAGTGTGTTTGTATGTGTCATGGTGTGACATATAGTGTAGTGCTTTTGGATATTGCAAAAACAGTGTCAATCTCCCTCATACACTTCTTTTTGCAGTAGTCAAAATATATTAATATTCAGAATTAAATTATGATTTCAGATAAACAAGTATAGTTAAATGAATGTGCCTCTAGAAAATAACAGTGATTTTTAATAGATCAGGTGTTAAACAAACTAACACATTTTAGGCAATATGATTCTCTTAAAGCAAACAAGTTCACCAGTATAAGCTAGCGCCATAAACATCAAAATATATATTAGAGTTTGGGCCGTCATAAACAAGGAACATAAATACCTCTTTGATAAATGTTCTTCTAGTTGCCCTGCAGAATTCCAGCTGTATGTTATTGCTAAGCTACTGGCCATTTACATGAAAAAATATTTTGGCAATACGGCATCTTAATAAACAGGATGATCAGTTACAGCACACTTAAATATTATGCCGCACACAAACGGTCACTGAAATCACATTTATCAAATTGGCCAAATCTATGTGGGAAAATATAGATAAACATTTCAAACTAAAGGTACAGAATAATATGTTAATATGCCATTTAAAATGATCACTGGTTCAACCATCCAGGGGCAAACACAGCTGAAAAGATAAATCAGTCAATACAGTCAAACTGTAGAAACTTTACAGATTAACAAGCAAACAGATTAGATCAACTTGCTGCAGTAGGAATGGGTGGGCACATGACTGATCTAGATATACTGTGGTGTCACCACTCTGTGTTTATTTATTTCAGTTAAAGAAAAGGAAGAAGGGCTTATGTTGTGATGTTTGTTTAGACATTTTAGGGGCCTAAATCAGTAGTGAGGTCTTTAAGACGAGCTGCCTTACACCTCTAAACGAAGATAGGCACAGCACATTCACCTGGTTGTTCTGGCTGTTTGGTAGATGTTTATTCTCCAAATAAAAATAAACTGATTTCTAAAATTTCTATCGATCTTCTGAATAGAACACAGTGAACTGCTGCTGACTCCTGGCAGCAGGACCCTCCTCCCCCCTCTTGCCCCAAATTAAAAACTCTACATTGTTCATGTGTCATAAACTCACTGGACAAAAAAATGTCACATTGTGTGTTTAAGGTGGTAGTAACTTTAGGCTCTTGCAGATGGAGTTGCACAAGGATGATGGGATTATAAAGACCTACAGGGTGTGAGTGACACGATTCATAGATTGAGAAGAGGTGGTACAGGGCAGTGGATGTCTTGTTTGATGTGTGGGTCCAAGTAGATGTTAATGATTGGCTAAAAGGAGTTATTACATTTGGGCATGCCAAAGACCATAGCGTGAAGGAAATAGCTGAACCTGCAGGTGTATGGAAGTGTCTGTAGAAATCTGGCCCAACTGTGTAATTCCTTGCTGCAAGAGTGGCTGAACATTGATGTGGCCTACATCCAGAAACTTGTCCAGTCCATGCCAAATTGAATCGCAGCTGTTGTTATTAGGTGAGGTATTACACGCTATTACGTACGTTTCGGTCACAGCTGACTCATTTTTTGTCCTGTGAGCTTATTTATTATTAAACTTGTGAATTCTGGCAAGAGATGACGCATTTGCAATCACCCTGTTTTTATAATATACCTGTAATCCGATTACTGCCTGTTTCACTGTAACTGTAACTCAGTACAGTTACTTTTTTGTATGTATTCTGTTATTTCCAAACACTGCTTGTATATATTTATGCTAATTGGGCTATGTTGGGATAAGCTGTAGGGCTGTTTAGTGGGGTAATAGTGCAGTGTTAGTGCCTACTGCCAGGGAGAGTTGTATGGCTATTGATGACCTGCCTGCTATTCCAGACAATCAGGAGTGCTGAGAAGCAGACCTTCCTGCACCCTAGCTCAATAAAAAGCGTCCATTAAAAGTGGAGTGTTTCCAATGTCTTCTTACTCTGTGCCAACGCCACAGTACTGAGTAGACTTTTACTCTCACTAATGACCATTAATAGAGCTTTGCATCTCCTAAAACAGTAGTATTTCTGCCTGATGCATTAGACATTTTATCTGATGCATGAGCTTCACCTGCTTTTGCTGTGCACGCTTCAGATTTTCCTTCCTCTGATTGTTTCAAGAGACTATTGCAAGTCAGGTCATACACACACGAGCAAACATCCCCTTACACAACTCTTGAAGCATTTTATATGTTCTCTTCAGCCATTGAAATCTCTCTGGCTGCTTATTCTTTCCCTTTGACGGCTCCTATCCCTGTCTCCCGGGCCCTGTCCGCCCTCTCGCCAGCCATTGAAGATTAGCCACCTTCATTAAAAGATGATGTGATGGATTTGCCACAAGAGGCAATCTGACTGACTCCTCCGTTCATCTCAACTTGTTCAGCTTGCTTCTGTCTGAAAGCTGGATGGGAGCAGCAGGATGATTACCTACACCAGGTCATGTTATTCTGATAGAGCCATTAAGGTATTAGCGATGTACATATGAAGACTTAAATGGAAGTATTTAAAAGAAGTTCTGCTTTAATGGGTGCACAATATAAAGGTGTTTTTTGGGCTTTAATTTAGGTGGAAATTAAACTGCGATAAGAGTAATGGCTTCCTAAAACCAGCACAGCAGTGGCCCGATAATGAAAATGCTCCCAGCATGTAACCTAAGACCAGAGTGTTATGGCTTATATCTTTTACCGACCTTTTGATATTTAACATCAGCTTCCGTCGCAGACTGGATCGGACCAAGTTTTTGATCTGGTGGCTGGTTATTTTCAGGGCTAAATTAGGTTACTTTTCTTTATAAACAAAGCTGTTCTAGCCCGCTTTGTTTTTATTACATTTTCTACTATCAGGGGATATGAACTCAGCACATTAATATTACAAGTCAGTGTTGTGCACTACCCTTGCCAGTGGCTCTTAATGCACTAGCCTTTGCTGCGAGGATATGAATAACACTAGCTGTCTGTCACGGGCTCTGATTCACAGTTTTGCTTGCTGTCAGCAATAAAAGGGCAAGACTCCCTTACTCCTGCTAGTCCACGCGCCCTCTCAACCTGAATATTTCAGTGGCGGGTGTCATATAAATCAATGCTACACTTAAGGAAATCGATAGCATTTGATTAAGCTGGAAAATAAAGAGGGATGTGTTTTTAGGCTCCAGCTCAGTGTGCAAAGCATACCAAAACGCTTCTGGGGAACGGGGAACGAGACGCAAAGGTTTGTAAATACAAGCATGTTATTTCGACTCTGACTGCATACCAAGGAAGCTTTTCTGCATAGCTTACTAAAATTATGATGTTGAGGTTAGTGAATGAAGCATGAGATCAAGCCAGCATAAACTTCAACATGATAAATTGTAAATTGTTCAGTTCTGGGGCAAACAAAAATGCACAATTTATTATTGACATAAATTACCTGTAAACTACCATACACCTAGACAGCCCTTGAAAAGCTGTAGCCACAGGCAGAATCTTTCAAAATTCCCAAGATATTCCAAGAGGCACTCAATATTACTCTTTCCGCAAAGATCCACAGAACGTAGTGGAGGCCCCGCACTGGAATCGTTCATAAGCAGGGCGCAGCCAGTTCTCAGTATATGAAACTCTGCCTGGAGGGTCTCATGGTGCTGGTGCTTCAGCAGTTGATGTGACAGAGCTATAACTCATGGTGACAGGGAGCTGGAGCCAGTCTGCCGCACTGTGGGCACTGGGCTTGCTGGTGCCACTGGTGGAAGTATGCTTCTCCTCACTTCGGCTCAAGGCAATGAACATATGGTGCGGTGCAGTCTAGGGACAGCAGCACTGACACAGTCTGCAGTTATGTGCTGCGTGCTGCCCACGCTGCATAGGAGGAGCATGTGCTGCAACTCAGCTCAAGATTTAGAAAAGCTGCATCAAATTTTAGAAGACCCGTCACCTGTTGAAATCTAGACAGTTTGAACTCTTACGTATGGTGTAAAACTCTAAAACTTATCACAGTGGTTTAAAACCATAGTACTCAAATTCGAGATTTCTCTTTCCGCATTATATACACATGAGCATTATTACCCTAAGTGGGTTTGTTATTCACAATAGAAATTTATAACATAAAAGAACATGAAATCTAGTTTTTAAGCATGGATAGAAATTCACTAGATACATGGCCCAAACGTCTATTTACAGAATTATATACCGCTTTGTTCAGATTAACAATCAATCAGCTAAAAATACTACAGTCAGTGAAGAGAACAGCACTAGCTTAAATATGGATTTTTTTATTAATAGTGAAAAAAAATCCTCAAGTGTGTCTACCATTCAAATGTTCATCAATTATTAAACTATAAAATAATGAATTAGCAGATGAATATAAGTAGGCTGTCTGATTATGTCAAAAGTAAGATTTATCATTCATTTAATTGTAAGATATGTCACAAGAATCTGAAAAATCCTTGTGTAAAATATGTAATACGTAGCACATATGTAAACACTACAGCCTTGGGAAGCTGTTATAGCTAAGTGGTAAGTGTTTCATATACATTTCATATAGAGCCGTCTAATTAACCCATGACTACTTGTGGATATAGTCATTTTTAATAAAGGGCACCTTCTCATTAAAATAACCTTAGTCTGAAAAAAAGATGATACATTTATGGATGAAGTAGTTCATTCCTCACAGGAATAATTAGTGCTCTGTGTATTACTATGCATATACTTGGGACTGTCACAAGTTGGCCATAGGATTCTGTAACAGCAATAGCATTTCCAAAAATTCCAGAGATTTAATAATTCCAAGCAGTTTTAAAATTCTGCACAGTATTGAGTAAATGTCAGAGACCAGCCTTTATTTATTTCATTTCCAGATAATGACCAGATATTCCACTTGCGTAAGAAAGGAGAAAGTCAAAAGAGAGACAAAAACTGAAGTTTCCAAAAGTGGAGCTCAAAAGATTATAAAGAGAAAATGAGACTCGTAACAGCCACACAAGACCTAGTAGGCCACCAGAACTGTCACCATCAGATAACCTGCACTCAAAGCTATGAATCGGAAAGACAGGAGAAAATCAAGCTCCACTCTTTGCTTCAAACCTAAAAAAAATCCTGTCCATCCTTCGACTGATAGAAGACAATTCAATGCTATGAGAAAAGAATTTAAGCTGTAACAAGGGTCAAGAGATTTCCCAGCTAGGAATGTTTTGTTCTAAAATGTTCTGAGAATATACAATGCAATGTTCCATTAAAGTTTTCAGTGGGAAGTTTTCTTTCGGTTCCCAGAATGTTCTTTCTAAAGGTAAGAGAACGTTCTGTCATCTCAGGTCTCAGTAACATCCATATAACATTTACTGAATGTTGTGCTGAGAATTAATTCTTCTTTTGTTATCATGTAACATAATCTGCGGTTCTGACAACATCCTCAAACATCCTCTGAACTCCACATTTTCTTTAAACCTGTTAGATGATGTTTACTATTAGAGCTTGTAGGTAATGTTACCCAAAGTTCTGGGAACGTTCCCTGCTAACGGGGTAAGCTGTTGAGGCTTCTGTGTAGTTGTCTGTTCATTTTTCTACGGTGGCCGAGAAAGACCACCGCACTGCAAGTTAAAAACGCGCTGCAAAGTCTCAAAACACAAGCATCAAAATGAGACCGCTTGCAAACCATTAACCGAACGCGCTGCAAAGTCTCAAACGCGCTGCAAACACTGAAAACACATGCAACTTCCAAAACACATGCAACTTCCAAAACACATGCAGAAAGCCTCAAAACACAACGGAAGTGTTTCCGAGGGACACTGAAAGTGGACGGACCCACTTTTCTTTCAGTCACTCGGTGTGCATTGTTTAAGGTGGAACGAAATATAAACTCAAGAACCTGGCCAATAACCCGACTGAATATTCATTAATAAACAGATAAAACTTACTTTTGCTGGAACTGGGGCTGTCTCGGCTCTACGTCCAGGTCCACGCAGCCCGCTCCTGAATGGGTCCGTCCACTTTCAGTGTCCCTCGGAAACACTTC
>CM067479.1:38353790-38365603 GCA_034552555.1 Semaprochilodus insignis
ATATGGTCCTGTGACTCTGCTGACTTTCTAAATGAGGACATCAGATCTGAACCGTATGCAGATTGATTTACTGATTACTAGATAATGTATATGGAGAAAACACATGAACGAATAGTCGAATCGTCGGCCAGGACAGGCGAATCCGAATCGACTGACAAAATTCGGGTACAGCCCTATTATATATAAAAATATATATATATTGTAACATGGACAGACGATGAGACAGGATACAAGTGCAAGTCTTTAAGGGAAAACTAATAAGAAAAAACAAAGACCAAAAACACTAGAAAAAATAAGAATCAATAGACAACCACGGACCAGGATTACAAAACACAACTGACAAAGACAAAACACCCAGCAAGAACAAAGGGAACAAAAGGGAGTATAAAAGAACAAGGACTAACGAGGAACACCTGGGAAGGGGTGGTGCTAGAAACTAAGGACAGGTGAGGGGCCTGACAAGGGGGCGGAGACAGGAGGAGAAATAACCAAAACAAACAGAAGCACATGGAACAGGACAACAAAAGGGCACATGGAAATGACAAGACAGAAACAGAAAACGGAGAGAAACAGGGGCTAGACTAGACAGGACGTGACATATATATATATATATACCAGCCCAAACACAAATTAACTCCCGCCAAGGCACACCTGTTAACTAAAAAAAATTCCAGGTGATTACCTCATGCAGCTGACTGAGAATACCAGGAGTGTTCAAAGCTGTCATCAAAGCAAAAGGAGATTACTTTGAAGAATCTAAAGTATAAAAAATATTCTGGCTTGTTGTATAACACTTCTTTGTTTACTACATAATTCCATATGTGTTCCTTCATAGTTTTGATGTCTTTAAAATTAATCTTATACAGTGTAGACTGAGAGGCTAAAGCCTAAACATCAAAACTTGTGTAGAGTATTTTGGGAACAGCATAAAGTTAGAATATAATATAAAAAATATGGAGTTATTAAATAATTAGCCATATTTTTTCTGTTGAGAATTTGTTGTCACAAAAATACTATGAATAGCTATTTAATTAGCGAGACTTGGAACTGGACGTCAGTTTGTTTACGAGTTCATTCTCCATGCTGTACAGATTTCTCAGTTACCAAAGAAAATGCCTTTATTTTTTAACAAATAAGTTTCATTGTAGATAATTGTGTGCACATATCTATACGAATGAAATCAGTGACCCTATTTTGAGAAAATAGGCCATTTGTGACGAAGGAGGTAAGGCACGTTGCAAGTGCAGAGTGGTTTGAGTACGGGTTGTCCAAGAATCATGGTCAGAACAGGCATAGGTCAAAACACAGGCAGGCATAAGCAGAGACAAATCCATAATGACAAAAAACCAGATGCCAAAGCTGTGGGGTCAGAACCATGGAAAACAAATACAGCTAGAACCTCCGATCAAGAACACCAAGAAACATGACTCAGAACTCTTTGCAAACAGCCAGAGCAAACAATGGGGTATAAATGGGAGTCCTGATGAGTCCTACATCAGGGCTGTGAGGGTGGGTATAGCAATATAGATGCAGTATCAAAAACGAAAGTATGATGAGACCTAGTGAGATCCAGTGACACTACCTGCTATTTAACATTGATTTAGATGGTCATTACGTTATTGATTTATTTAGAGATTTGATTTACTTTTTTCAAATAAGTCCATGAGTAGACGGAACAGGCAGTGTTGCTTATTTGAGGAATTACCTCTGACCAGGATCCATAGGTGGGTTTAGCCTTCTGTTCCTCACTCCTGTAACTGAAGAACTACCCAAGTTAGTTTGGACTGCATGTAATAACTGTACAATAAAGCTGTATATCCAAGGATGAAATAAGACCAGCATTTTAAAAAGCTCAATAACCTTATAATATTCTTATTATAAGATTGTTATTCTAAGATTAAGGATATAAGATGATTTCCCTCACCAAGATGTAATAGTTTTCTGACCCCTGCTTATTCAGGGTGCGCGGCTTATAGCTGAGTAACATCTTCAACAAATGCGACGTTCCAAAGAGCAGCACAGGTGCCAACATTCATCACTCCGACTCTTACAGATCCGCTGCGTTAGAATGCCTGGTTTAGGAAATAAATTGCTACTCGAGGAAATATTACCACACTTCAGATTATGGGCTGCATATTCAATTTAGAATATAAATGGCCTATTTATTCAGTGTTATCATAGCTGTTATGCATATTCCTGAACCCACTTGATTAATTGCAACCTAAATATATTTGTAATGATTACCATCCATTTCACAGCCCTGGCAAAAAGTACTGCCACGCTTTTCTTTCTTTCTTTCTTTCTTTCTTTATTTCTTCGTTTTCTCCAAGCTGAACCACTTTATTTCTTGATCGCATTCTCTGCAATCCCACAATCCATCGTTTGAGTGCTGTGATGTCAAGGTCAGTATTCCTGTGGGCCATAGGAGGAAAGAGTCTAGGAAGGTCAGTGCTCCATAAATAATTCAGAATGAAAACAGCTTTTGGAATGAAGAAAAAAAAATGAAACAAAGAAAAAATAAACAGGCAGTTTTATTGCTTCCCATGCATGACCAGATCTTTTATTACGTCATTATGTGGATTTTTGGTACAGGGGTATAGAAATTAACTCCATTAATATATTAATGCATGTGTGATTCTCTCATATTGTGGATGCCAGTGCTGTGAAAGGACCCTGGAATATTACTTGGTGTTCCAACCTCAGGCAAACTCTCCCCATTTTTCTGAGTGCCTATCAATGCTATTATTTTGTCCTGTCAAGGGTGCCTTCAATCTGTCCAGCACGGCAAGAGGAAGCTTGTTTCCCATTTCAGCGGCACAGTGCTGGATGACTAATATTAGCAGCTTGAGAGAGGATGCTTTAAAGATTGTGGTTTCTAGTCCATGTGGGTTGTAGCATAATAAATAGCTTGTTTAAAGGAATCATTTTGCTTTCTTGGCGATGTGCACTCTGAACCAGTTTTGATTGCAGTGACATTTTTGTATATTTGTTATGCTTTTGTTGCTGTTGATGGTTTGCAGCACAAAGACGAAAAGCACTGCTGTGACGGAAGTGTTTTACCGTATATTACTGGATGCTCTGCGTAACACTACCTGCTGTCTCTTTGACTGGCTGTGATGTTATTAAAGACTGGACTTCCGTTTAATGAGAGACAATTGGGGGAAGCAACATATGTTTCCTAGGCCATTAAATATCTATTGCCATTTAAGAGAGCATGTTTTAGCTGCTAAATCACATCCCCGAGCCCCTGAATGAGAGTACAGAAATCAGGCATTCTGTTTTGGATGGGTGGAATCTTGGACCGGTTTCACCCGCATCCACAGAGTGGGAATAGAATGGGCAGATGCTTTTAGAACGAATCAAATAGCAACAGGAAAAAAAGAATATGGAAAGAGTAGGTAGTATCTGAGAGACGCATAACTGTAATTTGAGTGTTTCTACTCAAAGCCCAGGCAGCCATTAGAATGCATTTCATGTACCATTCAGTTCTCTGCATTGATCCTTTGACATTATCCAGATTGCTGCAAGTATGAAGCAGGAGGATATCTTTCCTACAGACGGAAACATGCACTATAAAGCCCTCAAGCACATTTCACAAAAGGGGTACTTCACTCTATGAATGATAAAGGACAGAATACATTTTCTCTTTACTGGAAGATACCAGTATCCACTAGCTTTAATTTAGTTAGTTAACGTGACAGAACCATGTAAGGAAGATATATATGGGCCATTCTATCAGGTTAGTTCACTGTGGTCTCCTTCAAATATAACAAAACAACACAAAACAAAACATATTAGATTAGATATTAGAATATATAGATCTTAGATATTTACAAGGATTAGGTTATGATCCATCTAAAATTGATTAAGATAGAATTAAGGATAAACTACATGTATAATATAACATAATATATGGTGGTGGTGAATCATTCTCGACACTGCAGTGACACTGATGTGGTGGTGTGTTAGGAAAACCAGCACAAACTCTGCAGCAGCAGATGAGCTATCGTCTCTGACTACATCTACAAGGTAGAAATGCAAGGTAGGAGTGTCTAATAGAGTGGACAGTGAGTGGACACAGTGTTGAAACACTCCAGCAGCACTGCTGTGTCTGATCCACTCACACCAGCACCACACACACTAACACAGCACCACCACCACGCCAGTGTCACTGCAGTGCTGAGAATGATCCACCACCCACAAAATACCTGCTCTGGTCTCTGGTCTCACGTAATACCTGCTCAGTGGTCCTGCAGGGGTCCTTACCACTGAAGAACAGGATGAAAGGGGGATAAAGTATATAGGGAATCAGATGGACTACAGTCAGTAACTGTAGAACTACGAAGTGCTCCTATATAGTAAGTACAGCTGATAAAATGGAAAATGAATGTAAATATAAGGAGGTGTTCCTAATAAAGTGCTCAGTGAGTGTGTGTGTGTTTGCATCTGAACATCTTTTCACGTTTGGTAAACACATTGTCCAGCAAAGGACGTGTATTTTGAAGACGTGAGTAAATGGTCTACTATTATATGTACTTCTTCATCATCAGTATAACGTTGATATTGAGTCCTCAACATCAAGTCTGACTTTTTGAGCTTCCACCTTAATACGTAGAACCATGACATGGTTTTATCCAATTACGATAATCCTTTAATTTTCTTTCATAGTGCAACTTACATATACAAAAACATAAAATATAAAATGTGCCATAACTGTTGCATTGGCCACATTTGATGTTTTGTTTCCAGTGTGTCAAATTAAGTTAATAAACAGTAATTGTGCATTCAAATGTGCAGAGGTGTGTTCTCTGTTCAGAACTAATTTAGACTTAGAAAAGCAGCAAGATTTAAACTGGGCACCCAAACTTATGACATATGACTGTATAAAATCAATATCAAGTAATATTCAGGGTCCATCCACAGCACTGGCATCTACAATATGAAAGGGTCACACATGCATTAATATATTAAAGGAGTTCATTTCTGTAGCACTGTACCAAATATCAACACAATAACATAATAACAGATCTGCTCATGCATGGGAAGCAATAAAATTGCCTGCATATTTCTTTCTTTCTTTCTTGTTGTGCATCCAAACTTCTGCATATGACTATGTAGGGTTTTGTGCATGTTGTATTACTAATGTGATGGAAGTGTTGCAATTTGAATCTTCCTCTTATACTGTTTTTCCTCTATGCAAGAGCTCCCTTGAAATGAACACCACATAGCTTATATTATATGTGTATATGCAAATCCAATTGCTGGTATTCTAACTAGGTATAGAGCTAGATGTATGTTCGAGAAGAGCCTTTCGGAAAATCCACACAGTATCAAATGACAAGCCTTTAAATCCCAGCCTACGTCATTTCCATTCACAGCTTTTCTGTCAGCTACCGTCATCTCATAGCTCCATATCAATTAGCTTTTAACACTTTGATCTTTTAGTGGATAAGGTCAGTAACTTCACAACACTTGGTGAAAACAGTAACAAGTCACTTTGGATGACTTCAGCTGGCTCTGTATTTATGACCTCTCTGTAAAGCCATACTTAAAGGCAACCAGAGTAACACATGCTTATTTACACCGATCAGGCATAACATTGAAACTACCTCAGTGTCTCTACACTCTTGATCCATTTTATCAGCTCCACTTACCACATAGGTACGGTGGCCGAGAAAGCCCAACGCACTGCAAGTTAAAAACGCGCTGCAAAGTCTCAAAACACAAGCATCAAAATGAGACCGCTTGCAAACCATTAACCGAACGCGCTGCAAAGTCTCAAACGCGCTGCAAACACTGAAAACACATGCAACTTCCAAAACACATTCAGAAAGCCTCAAAACACAACGGAAGTGTTTCCGAGGGACACTGAAAGTGGACGGACCCATTCAAGAGCGGGCTGCGTGGACCTGGACGTAGAGCCGAGACAGCCCCAGTTCCAGCAAAAGTAAGTTTTATCTGTTTATTAATGAATATTCAGTCGGGTTATTGGCCAGGTTCTTGAGTTTATATTTCGTTCCACCTTAAACAATGCACACCGAGTGACTGAAAGAAAAGTGGGTCCGTCCATTTTCAGTGTCCCTCGGAAACACTTCCGTTGTGTTGTGAGGCTTTCTGCATGTGTTTTGGAAGTTGCATGTGTTTTCAGTGTTTGCAGCGCGTTTGAGACTTTGCAGGGCGTTCGGTTAATGGTTTGCAAGCGGTCTCATTTTGATGCTTGTGTTTTCAGATCTTGCAGCGCGTTTGGCTAATGTTGTGCAAGTCGTGCCATTTTGATGCTTGTGTTTTGAGACTTTGCAGCGCGTTTTTAACTTGCAGTGCGTTGGGCTTTCTCGGCCACCGTACATAGGTCCACCTTGTAGTTCTACAGTTACAGACTGTAGTTCATCTGATTCTCCGCCCACTTTGTTAGCCCCTCATCACTTTTTCTCTTCTTTCAAAGGTCAGGACCCCTCACAGGACCACCACAGAGCAGGTATTATGTGAATACTGGATCATTCTCAGCAATGCATTGACACTGATGTGGTGGTGGTGTGTTTGTGTTTGTGTGTTGTGCTGGTGTGAGAGGATCAGGCACAGCAGTGCTGCTGGAATGTTTCAACACCTCAGTGTCACTGCTGGACTGAGAATAGTCCACCAACCAAAACTATCCAGCCAGCAGCGTCCTGTGGGCAGCGTCCTGTGGGCAGCCTCCTGTGGGCAGCATCCGGTGACCACTGATGAAAGACTAGAGGATGACCAACACTGCACTGTGCAGCAGCAGATGAGCTATCGTCTCTGACTGTACATCTACAAGGTGGACCAACAAGGTAGGAGTGTCTAATGGAGTGGACAGTGAGTGGACACAGTGTTTAAACACTCCAGCAGCACTGCTGTGTCTGATCCACTCACACCAGCACCATGTCAGTGTCACTGCAGGGTTGAGAATGATCCAGCACCCACATAATACCTGATCTGTGGTGGTCCTGTGGGGGTAAAAGGGGGATAACAAAGTATACAGCGAAACAGATGAACTACAGTCTGTAATTGTAGAACTAGAAAGTGCTCCCATATGGTAAGTGGAGCTGATAAAAATGGACCGTGAGTGTAGATACCAGGGGGTGGTTTTGATGTTATGGCTGATGGGGGTATATAACACCTCTCATACACTGTGATCACCAAATGTTCTTTACAAATGAGAAAATACAAAGGTAATTCCAGTTAACATTTAAAAGGTTGTAGGAAAATAGAAATTCAAAACATGATTAAAACATGACTATAAAAAATATTACGTAATTAAATGATAAAAATTGAATTAATAATAAAGTGGCGTTACAGGGTACAGGAGAAGTAGAGCTAACAGTGTTTTCAGCCTGGATTTAAAAGTGTCCAACGTTGGAACTCTTCTAATGTTCTCTGTTAGCTGGTTCCATATAAGAGCAGCATAGTAGCTAAAAGCTGCTCCTCCATGTTTACTCTTTACTTTAAGGCAAACTGACTAGTTCCTAATGATCTGAGAGCTCTGCTTGGCTCATACTGCTGCAGCATATTAAATACATTTGCTGGCCCTACACCATGAAATGACTTATAGACCAGTAATATTACCTTAAGGTCTATTCTAACATACTGGTGTCAGGATTTAAGAATGGGAATGATGCATTGCCTTCTTTCACTCCTAGTAAGAACTCTGACAGCTGCATTATGAATCAGCTGAAGCTATTTAATTGTCTTTTCTGCAAGTCTGAACATTATATGCTAGTCACTTAGACTTTAGGGCTCTCGTATCCACATAGGCAGCTAGTCTGTGCCTCTCATTGTTTTCCCCAAATAAATCAATCTCTGTTTTAACTTTATTCAGTTGCAGAAACATTTGTCCCATCCACTTCGTAATATACTTGAGGCACTTACAAAAGGGACCAAAGTTGTTTGGGCCAAGTAAATATCAGCATCATCTGAATAGCTGTAGTAAGACACATAGTCTTGTAGGACTTAGAGGAAGCATGTATAAATTAAACAAGAGTGGCTCAAGAATCGAGCCTTGGTGCACACCACTTATCCCTGGCACTCTCTCAGAAACATTATGAGTGGCCCAAACATCGAGCCTTGGTGCACACTATTGCTATTTATCCTTGGCAGAGAACATTATCTTCTGTTTTAACAAAGTAGTTTCTGCCTTGCAGGTATGAACTGAACCTATTTAGGACAGTTCCTGAGAGTCCAACCCAGTTCTCAAGTTTATCTATAAGAATTTTATGGTCGGGGGGCTCAACGGCATCGCTGAGACTGAGCAGTAGTAGCAGTAGGAGATATTTATCCATGGTTTGAATTTAAACAAATATCATTAGTGACCTTAATTAGAACAGTCTCAGTAATCTGATTAAGCTGGTGAAAGGCGGGGAGCAGGAGAAGTTTCCAGATTTTTCTTTTCTTTTTTTTTTTTTTGATCAAATATTTATTGTCATTTAAAGGGACAGAAAGAGAAAACAATCAATCAATATTCCACCCTGCAACCAAATCCCACCCCACGACCCTTCCCTCCCATGGCACCCCACCCCACCTTCAAATGGCCAGATTAACATGAAAGAAAGTGAATACAATACAGTCGTAAAATAACTGAAGGTAAATAAATGCAATAACAATATTAATAATGATGATAATAATAATGGACAATGAGCGGAGCTTGGATCAGAGTTCAGAGTAGTTCGGCAAACTTATCAACAGCATTTTCCCAGGCCTTTAACGTGCTTCCTTTAGCCCCATGGATACGAGCAGTCGACAATTCCAAGTTAATGACATCCACACATGACAGGATCCATTGTCGCCAACTTAAAGAGTGAGGAGGTTGCCAACATAGAACTAGTATTTTTTTGGCAGCAGTCAGTCCAGCCATCCAAATTCTTTTTCCTGTACAGTTCAGGTTGCAAGAGGAATCGTCATTCAAAAGATAAAGCTGAACTGATAAAGGAATTGGTTTCTGTAAGATGACTGACAGAGTTGTAGAAACTTCACACCAAAATCTGAGATTTTTCTTTTCTAAGACTTCACAGCTGCAGTTTTTAATGTGTTTGTAAACAAGCCTGACATGATTGAGGTGTTTATCTGTAGTATGTCCACTGCTATTAGTTGGCTGGTAGTGCATCAAGACTGCAAGTGGATGATCTGAGATGACTCACTCTATTGATTAAAATTTCATCATTAATAGTACGAAAGCGGCATTATAACCATGACATCTTTACCTGGTGTTGGAGAGAACAGAGACACATTGGTAGATACAGAAGTACTAAGGGTTATAGGGTGCTAATCATTTGCAGTGAAAGGGCATTCCCTTTAAATTACAGATAACTATTTTTAATGCAAATGGAAAGCTAAGGCCAAGGCGCTTCGTATGAGCGGAGAGTACCCGAAGCACTGTAGTGTTAAGGGAAATGGCTTTATTCCTTCAGAGTTTTTTTCCATCTCAAACAGAATGCCTCATTTCAGGACTCTCATCCAGGAGTAGATTTAATGCGATTAAAACCTGTTCTGGTAAATGACAATGGATTTTTAATGGGAACATAGAAATGAGAGTTAATTCCCTCAATTTACTCTAACGTCCAGTGTTTAACAACATTAGAGTCTGTCAGAGGACAGCACACAGTGTAAGGACTATTCTAGCCTTTCTCAAGTGCACTGCTACTCTGTCCGCTGTGTACTGCAGTGTTTCCCAACCTTGGTCCCGAAGGCCTACTGCCCTGCACATTTTAATGGTAGCTGTGCCCTGATCCAACTAATCAGCTCATTAACAACCCTTGAAACCCAACGCAACAGCTAATATTTATGAGAATATTTTATAGAATATTTCATAGTATTGTTTGCTACTGAAGAGAATGTAAATGTGAATTTGTCTGACTTTAAAATCAACCAATTAATTAACGTTAACAGAAAATCCAGATATTGGTAAATGTGCCATGCAGTGGTGGACAGTAACTCAGGAAATGTGTTAGTGTACTGTAAGTCGTGTGTTGGTGGACAGTAACTCGGGAAATGTGTTAGTGTACTGTAAGTCGTGTGTTGGTGGACAGTAACTCAGGAAATGTGTTAGTGTACTGTAAGTCGTGTGTTGGTGTATCTTTATTGAAGTATTTTCATTCTGGATGATTTTTTTTTACTTTAATTCACTACATTTCAAACTCAAATATCTTACTTACTATCTTTACTTAATTACATTATGGCCAAATCTGTCCTTCCTTTGGTTTATGTGTGCATAAAAATTTAACATGTCATAATGAAGTATGAAGCAAGCACACCAGTAAGGGCGAACTTCAACTTAAACCATTGGATTTCACCACTGATTTTTACTGGTTGGAAAGCTACACTGTGAAGCTGACAGCTTACAACATACAACCTGCACTTTGATATGATTGGTTAAGAAGTTTGTAGTGGGAATGTGTTTCAGTTGTTAATGAAGATTTGGGTGAAAACACTCTCACTCGCCTCTCTGCTCCTTGAAAAAATGGCTGAAAAGATACCATCATATATTCTGTTTTTAATGCTGAATTTTTTAGTGCAAAACTGAAAGTGACTTCAATACAATCGAAAGATACATTCCCAGTTTAGACTAGCTTGTTCAAACTCTGTCTCAGTATAAGACCCAGAAATGACACTGTTGGCACAGTACAAATAAAGTTAAACTGTTAAAGAAGGAGGGTTCAAACTTCAGTCTGGCTTTTTCCAACTTCTTATATTCTTCTATCTGTATTTATGACTGCCATTTTATTATCCAAGGTAAATAAGGTGAAATAGAGTGATCTAAACCATCTATACGATTGAATACTACATGATTCTAGTTTATTAAAGGATAACACCTCATACATTTATTAATGTTTATCATTTTGAGATTAATTATGGTCTCAAGTACCGATTATGCAAACATATGTAAACTTTGATAGCTTGGCAAGTAAAATTATTTTATATCTAATTAATACATCTTACATTTCACATTTTGAGATTGTTGTATGCTTATTTTAATGTTAATAATTAAAATAAAACAATTATAGAACTAATAGCAACAATAATAGTAATAATATTGCTAGGCTTGTTTGTTCTTGTTTTAAGTGACTTTAGTAAGCCAAATTTCCTCACTATACTGGCAGATCTTTTTTTCTTACATTAAGAAATGTGCTTGAAACAAGCCAAATGATCTGCCGATGCAGTGAGCTAATTTGACTTACCTAATGTTTTAAAACACAACAATAAAATAAAAATAAAAAAGACATAAAAGGGCGGATGGAGTCAATACAATCTTGAAAATATAACTGCAATTGAATCTGGTATAATTACGTTCCCTAACTAAAGACACTAAAGACTTTACCCTTAAAGGTACCACTCCTGTGACAAGATGTGTACTGGCAGTACCTTTTCTGAGTGTGTGTGTGGTAAAGCAAGGAAAGTACTAAAATGCGCACCACATAGATCTCCAGAACCAGGGGTGAAAAACACTCCTCTGAAAAACAGGGTGTTCAGATGTTGCCTTTTTGAACTCTCTCAAGTGCTCTTCTTTTCATTGTTGTCTATGGAGCAATGCACACCGTGACTCAAGAGCACTCCACATGCTCTTAAGTTGAAAAACTTAACTTTTCTGATGACCGCCCTGGAAAGAGCACCATACATCATCACAGCTGAGCAATCAATATTGAGGACGCCTTCTCATCAACATGCAGGAAAAGCTGGCTTTGAGTTTTGACACTGGACACAATAATTACCAAAATCTGACTGTGAATGTGAGAAATAGTTTTCTGTAATTATATACATATATATATATATATATATATATGTATATATATATATATATATAT
>CM067479.1:38370198-38446870 GCA_034552555.1 Semaprochilodus insignis
GAGTGTGAAACTTGAATCATTCTCATGTCTCACTATGTCAAACCTACCCACCAAGTTTCATTCCTGTCGGTTGATTCCTTCTGTGTGCAACTATTTGTGCAACTATTCTTTTGATTATGAGTAAAATTAGTGATTATTCATATGTGACTAGTTGAATAGTTAATAATTCAACTGGCACCATCTTTAGTAATATGATTATTAACAGTTTTTTTTTTTATCAAATTAATTAATAAGCTGCTGTTTATTAAGACCTTAACTGCACATATTTTCATGCATAATTTGACTGAGGGTGACCAAACCTTTGCACTTGTGTAGCATAATCATCATAACATTCACAAACTTTTTACTGAGATTTAATATGGCATTTTGTCAAGGGAGTTGCTGCTTTATTTAGCAGATGATGCATATGCAATGCACAACAATGCACAACAACTTCAACCAATGGAAAATAAACAGAAAATCAAAAGTGGTGACTGTCTGTTGAAAACAGTACATGAGCTCCAAGGCACTTTGGGTTTGTGCCTTCTATTTATTGTTCACCACTTTGTTTTCTAGCAGTTTACACTGTCGAAACACATCCAACTTCCCTAGCTTTTGGCTGAAGTCTCTGATATATATATACATAGGGTATATATATATATATCCTGGTCCTTGCCACACTGTCATTTCTGCATTTTCGCCATCTGTCCTCAGTCTGCTGCCTCTTGTTTATAACATAAGGGACTAGTAGGTGCCATAACAAGAATATAAGCTTGATAGATAGTATAAATGGATAAACTAATGGTATAAATCAATAAATATATATATATATATATATATGTTTATCGATGACAGCCGGGTGAGGATCTGCCGGCAGCGCAGCATAGCACCTTGGTAGCACTGGCCAAAGCCCTTTAGCCACACGTGCGATAGTTTCAGCTAGCATGTCTGGTGTTCGACACAGCAGCGCAGAGGAGTTGGTTTAGTTTATCCAGTCAGTGTTTCATTAAAGTAAATCCATTGCAGACACTTGTCTATCCAACGCTTCTTATAAATTCAATAGTATTAATAGAGAATTTGTCTCTACTCTTCTGAAAAAAAGGCTTTAAACAAGATCTTGGAACATTGCTGTGAGTATTTGATTGCATTCAGCCATAACAGCCTTAGTGAGGTCATGTACTGATGTTGAATGATTAGTTCTAGATCACAAACCCTACCTCAACACAACCCAAAGGTACTGGATTAAGTTCTGTCACTCCAGAGAACACAGCTCCACTGCTCCACAGCCAAATGCTTGGTAGTACTTGATATTGGGCGTGGTGGAGTTACACGTATGTGTAGTTGAAATAGCTAATTAAATAAAGTGAAAAAATATATATACCATGTATAGTGTATAGTATATATAGTATACTTTTTGTTTGTTTACATCTTTTGCTCTACCTGCCTTTTACATTGTGTGAACATTTCATGATGAAGGGACCAATTGGAATGACTTCTAAATTCCAAAATGACTTGGAATAAAATGACCTTGTGCTACATTGAAAGTTGAGGTTATAATGTTAAAGATTGGAGGTTCGGTTCAAACAGCAACAATATAAATTACACATCTGCAGACTAACTGATGTATGTAAACTTCAGCACTTAGTACTTAGGGTTTTCTATCGATCTCTGTACTGCTGTATTCACCTATATTCTTTCCATTTGTTGAGTTCAACCTTGTTGAAGCAGCAGTCAGACCTCGCAGACACCATCTCTAGTATCTGTGCGTGCAAGGGTGGGTTTACCGGTTGCTAGCTGGTCGTCAGGCAGCCCGGGGAGCTGTGTGTAATTGAAATGTCATCCGTGGCGGAGTGGAGCTGGACTGCGGCACAGGCTTTAGGCATGCCTGAACGACTGTGAGACAGATGAGCAACGGCCTTGCACTTCGAACGTGGCATCCGGGAGCCCAGACCTCATCTCCAGAAGACTCCCCTACACATCCTACTCCCGTACACACACTGACAAAGATTAATGAGAACTCATGATGGGGCAAAATATTAAAATAAATGGTTGGTTAAATAAAAGATTCAAAGGACACCTTTCTCCACAGGAGCAAAAACAGTAAGCCTGTGGATGCAGCCTGGTTACAACAAGAAAACGTCCTTCGATGTCTTGTATGTCTTGTACATATGTCAAGAAAAAATGACAAGAAAAAATGTACTCTGAAATAACAGCATACAAAATATGACCAATATTTGTTGTCTTTTGTATTTACTGATGATTGAGTAGCCTGCATTCATATATGAGTATTAGCACTTTGGAGGAATAACAAGTCAAATAGAACTACCTTCCCATCTAACAACTTCAGCAAGAGCGCAAATGAGCCAAGCCAGGAATCTACTCGAGTTCACTGAACTGCAGATGAATTTCTGAGAACCTATTTCTGAGAATTCTTCAGCACACGAACATAAGTCTATTAGGTGGTATTCCTCACATTCTCTTCTTTCCTGGTATAAATAATCTAAATGATGATCTCTTGATGATAATGATGCTAACTTTATATTACTGTTATATAAATATATGTAATTTATAATGTATATTAGGATAACAGAGATTTTGTGCTTAGTATTGTATACATTTATTGTCTAAAGTATATATTTTTTTGAATCTAACTACTGTAAGGGACTACGCACCTAAGTTTTTCACTCACCTTCACACCTGTGAAAATGTAACGTGACAATAAAAGTGATTTGATTTGATTTGATTAAAATAAAATGCTAATGCTTGAAAAAGAGAGGTGGGAGCCATTGCAAAGCATTCAAAGTGGCCATTGCGCCAGCAGAGTTGTTAATTCACTCTGAAATATTTGTAATTAATATAATAAAATAAAATATTTTTCCCGATAAGTGTGCCTACACACTAGAAGCTGCCTCATCAAAGACACTTTAATGTTACTTATCTCACAAATACACTGAATATACGTTAAAGATGGTCACCTTCCAGCCATTTGATCTGCATCTCTCAGTGTGTGCAATCACACCTAGTCACAGTAGAGATGAGTGAAAGTAGAGCTAAGCTCAATCATCCTGCCACCCATGCTGCATTCAACCCAGAGTCCATAGTTGGTGCTGAACCTCCTGACCGGCATCAGCTTCCATGCTGGCTGCTTTCTCCACAACACCAGCTCACCAATCACTCTGCTGTTACAGCGGCACTTTTATGCTGAAGCCTTTGACAGTTTCCCTTTAGCCTGCGTCCCTCTAACCAGCCGGCAAGCCTTCTCACGTCGGCCTTGGGGTTTCCCCATGCCGACCTTGTTGTTAAGCCGCTGCAGCCTGGCCCGCCCCCGTAGAGTATTGCAATGCTGTCCCCACCATCACTGTCATTCGCAGGAGTCTGCCTCTCTTGCTGTTTGCTCTCAAGTGTGTGGATTGTTTGTTTGGGCACAGTCCCACTTCTGACATCAGTGTGATATCGGCATAGCAGCAGATGCTCTACTATTGAATACACCAGCATGAGGGAAAAAAGGCAGGTCACATCTAAGGACACAACTCTACCCCACGGTCCAGCACAGAAAAGCACATGCAACGCATGCACACATCTTTCAGAGAACAACAACAACTTATTTACAATTTAGAGTCTCTTTTTATGAATCGAAAATATATAGAGGGGTACAAATCCATCAAAACCCACATGTAGCAGAATAAATATAAAAGGTTACTACTCACTGCTGCTGATAAACATGCTCCATTTAATGCACAGCCTGAATAGCTTAGAGTAGAAAGTTGTAATGAAGCCACAGCTGTGTGACTGCCAGTTAGTGACTCAGTGAACTTTTCCCAACTAATTTATTTGATGTTTACTGCTTTGTGGACGCCTTATAACGTCGGCTACACTTACTTTACATGCATTAGATGAAGCCGTCATAGCAAAGAGGCAAACACCAACTTTGACCTCAGCAGCCTCATAAAGAGCCTGATTAAAAGCACAATTAAGCACATCAGTGGGAGAAAGAGAGAGAAGGAGAGCGAGAGAGCGAGGGTAAGAGAGAGAGACAAAGAGCGAGAGAGGCACCGAGGAGAAAAAGGGCATTTGGTTCATTGAGGCCTGAAAGAGCAGCAGTAACAGCAGACTGCCTGCCTGCCTGCCTAGCATGGCCCAATCGTGTTAGCTGAGCCATTTATCTCCTGTTATTGAATGATTTAGCTTTACTATAAAAGGTGCAGACAGCATTGTAAAAGTATACAGCCGCCACACACATTTCTGCATGGGCAGCGATGATGGTTGACGAACACATGTAAATACGGGTTCCTGCCTTTTAATCTGATTACATTACAGTTTCATGCGAGTGCCCTGCTGAATCCGAATGTGCCCTAATTCCGTGCCACTGTTATTGTGGCAGCTCCAGCAAATGGTTATTATGCAAATGAATCATTGAACTACATCTTCCTGCCTAAACTCTGGCATTACGTGAAGGAGGTTGCTGATTGCATAGCATGTATACGGACTTGATTACACATTACAGTAATACAATCAGTGCTGGTATGCACAAAACATTAGCATTTTGGCTCCATAGGCTCAAACATCCTTGTTCGTGCCACTAGATCGGGAGGAGATTTATAACAGCCATCATTCGCAATGACGACGTCTCACCCCTAACATTAAAAAGGCCGGACTATTAAAAAAGCCACAAAATATGTGCATATCCTTTAACATGCCCTTCAAATAGCCATTAAAGGACTGAATTAAAGGGAAGTTAACTTTTATGGACACTGTAATTTAACACAAAACACCTTATGCTCCAAGAAAAGAGAGCTGATCAAAGTTGAGCGGGCAAGTTCAGTGTCTCTTTTGTTATCCTACATGCCTGGAGCCAAAATAAGTAGTCTTAAAACAGGACACTTCAAATAATGAAGTAGATCTGAATAAATTAGCCATGAGAAAAATCAATGTTGAACGTCAACCAGGTTGAACAAATTAGGTTACGTCCTTTCTTGTTTTTCTGGCTTTTCATGTCTTGTCAAAATGTCAAAATGCATTTGAGGTTCAAAATTAAAAAGGCATAGAATGAAAAAGGTTTCATTACATAAAAAAGGAGTATTATGGAAAAGAATAACTGAGTACCCAAGCTCTAGTCTCGCAGGGCCAGATGTGGTCTCGTAATTATATTATCGGGGGTTAGGCACGAGAAAGTGTGGGCTAAACTGAGTGGGAACAAATTGGCGTCTGAATCAATCTAACTTCTTGTGAAGCTTATGGTAAAGGGCACTTACCAACATTGTCCGACAGATGAAAAGCCTGCCATTAGCAAATGTATATAATTTAAGGTAGCATGACTGAAAATGGCTGACAAACTCCAATTCAGCATGTGGAAATGTCTCATGCGCAGAGAATGCATTCCATGCTGCAAGAATAAGCATTATATCCTGCAAAGGAAAGCAAATAATAATAACGTGAGCAACACAAGCTTGTTTAGTTTGCGTTATCTACTGTGTTGAACAGACTAGAACAATTTGGGTTGGGTTGGATGGGGCGTACTCTTGTTTGCAGCGGATTTGGCTAAATTCCAGCACCAAAACTTTACCAAGTTGCCAGCAGAGCTGTAAGCAGCCTTGTCATCCCAATTGCCACCTCAAATCTGACCTTAAAATTGCAAATAAATAAATAAAATGGATTGCATTTGTATGGATTGATTATATGTTGATTTAGATGATAGAGCCTGAAGTAAGGAGACTGATGGAGGCAGGGAGAGATGAAGGTGTAAGAGCAGGACAGCAGTAATCTCTCTCTCTCTCTCTCTCTCTCTCTCTCTCTGTCTGTTTTAGATTGCACATTCTAAATTGCAGTTAAGAACAGCTGAAACAGAAACAGGCAATTCTGCGGTTTGCCAAATCACTGTTAGACAATGTTTGTGCCTATCTCTTTACTGTATTTAGCTGCAGTATTAGGAGCTACAAGTTGTGAACAAATATGAATATTTTTACATAGCCCATGGGTCTCCAACGCTCTCCAACGCTCTTCCCGGAGAACTACTTTCCTCCAGAGTTTAGTTCCAACTTGTATTCATTAAACTGGCCCGGCCCTTACTTAACTCTAATGCATTTGATTCAACCAATCAGGGACTTTGGGAAGAGGTTGATTAGCTAGAGCAGGTGTAGCAAATTGTGGCTGGAACTAACTCTGCAGGATGGTAGATCTCCGGGACCAGAATTGGAGACCACAGGTGTAGGTGGACCTGGCCCTTAGTGTGCTCTAATGTCTCATGTAGCCCTTTTCCACCAACATGGTGCCGGTGCCAAAATCTCACACCGTTCCGCACTTTTCCACCACAAAAAACTGGTTTATGGACAGAAAAATTGGTGTAGTTCCAGTACCATTAAATTACTGGACTGAAACCGTGGAAGCCATAATGCAAGTGGCAAAGGGACACGGTGCTGCCATCGCCACGTAAAGTTGTTGACCCCACTATTTTCTTCTTTTCCAGTTCAGGCTTTAGGCGATCACATGTGTATTCAGAAGAATGCCATGAGACTCAGAAATTCTAGATGAACTGCACTGAGCTGAACTCACGAACAATTGTATCCCACCAGTGATGTGCTCGTGGATGAGCCCATTCAATGGGAGGCGTGCATCTTCTGAAAAAATCAAAACATTTGCCATTTAATAAGTGCAGGAAATCTGTAATGTGAGTAACATTACAGATAGCGAAGCAACTTAATGTGCTGCTTTATAACAGTTTGGAAAGAGGAAACAAAACTATGTGTCGTCTTGTGCGTAATTGCCGTCTATGACAATCCCTCTGGGCTGTGCACAAAAGCAGAAAAGGTTGATTCTGGATGGTAATATATACGCCCTCAAAGCATAAAGTACAGTTTGCACGTGAAGAACATGTTCCGCCATGTTGTTTTATACATTGTCCGCCGACTTCTGCTTATGGACTAAGGGCTGCCCACATCCAGATACATAACTGCTCAGCTCTCAAACCAATGGAAACGGGGGCCTGTTCTTAACAGGTTCAGTACAGCCTGGGAACCAGCACCAGCACGGACACAAGCGCCGGCACTTTGTTGGTGGAAAAGAGGTAACAGTTTCTAAAATCCCGGCCACACCACTGGCAAAACTACCAAGGCTAATGAAGTATCTGCTATATTAACCAGAAATGTGCACATTGTCAAGGTCCCCCTCTGCCTTTAGACAGCATAATCCTTTATCCTGCAGCTTATCAATCATCTGTGCAATTGGAGGACGTGTCACTTGTTTGTCATTAGAAAGCACTAACAAAATAATCAAGGCTGAGTGTGTCTGTGGCTATCAAGGTTTTCACCTTCTCACGAAGGATAAACTTTTCCTGGCTCGTGTTTGGTATTTAAATTCTTAGACATTTTCATCTAGAGGCAGGAATTTCTGTGATTGAAAGTAGTTTGCATTTTCTTTCCTGTTGGAAGACGGCAGCATAGAGACAGCATGGAGTCTTTAAATGTTGCACTAATGCAAATGCTTGGCATCGCAATGATTGCGCTTACAAGGTTGCTCTGTAATGTGTGCACTGAACAAATGCCTTGCTTTTCAATCTTTCCTGGTAATCTTGGGTCAAAACTTCGACTTTACCCATAAACAATCCATCAGCCCTTCTCCAGAACCCGGGAGAGGCCTTCAAAGGCATAGCAGAACAGAGCCAGACTGTGCGTGAAAGGTTGTGCGCAGTACAAGACAGCGTGTCTGAGTTGAGCTTTGCGTCCGCTTGCTGCTGAAGGGCTGTGTGAAGTGCTTGGTGGCCTGTGGTGCAGGCCGCTGAAGCAGCGCTAACGACTCGCTTCCCTCGCCACAGGGTGCAGTGATGACTCATTAATCTCAGCTTTTGTCTCTGTTTATAAATACAGCTCCACGCTCCATGCTAATCTGAGATCTGCAGAGACACGCGCGCTTTCCCACATGATTGCTTCATTTCCCTGCCACAAGAGTCCATAACTGGAGGAACACAGCAAGGAGGATGCGTTTGGGCAAATGTTGCCAGGTGCACAAGCTTACTCGGCAGACTGTATGATGGTGTGTGTGAAGTAATAGCCTCAGTGGTATAGGACATGTAACTCTGTTTATACAAAAAGTACAGCTTCGTGAATGGCTCTTGGCTTGGAAACACGGTCCTAAGGAAACCTGTAATTGCCACATAGCCTTTACTCGATGTGGTAAACTTTAAAAATGTTCTTCAGGCATGTAATCTCATTTGCAGAAAGTGATCCACTGAAAAGTGATTCCTTTATGGCATCACTCCAAAGCATGCTTTCAGGCATATTTATAGTATATCACTGTCTGGAGAAGGAGGAGGAGAAGGACCGATGTAAAGAACTAGGTGCACTGGATCACACGTGTATTCAAACCATGTGCTGTAATAGATTATTTGCATTCTTAAAGGATTATTATCCTTTACACATGGTTCATCATTTACTGTACCGCACTTTTTATTTTATTTAATTATACAAGTGTCTAATTACATATACAGTAACTTAATAGTTAACAGTTCCAACTGATGAGACGTCCGAAACAATACATATCCTGATATACCACATATACTCTTATCATATCACAATATATTTGTGCCATATCGCCACCTCTAATATATATTTAGTTGTGCACAAAACTTTTATCTCTTTATTTTGCACAGTGTAAAAGCTGTAGCTCCCCTTTTAGTTTAGTGAATATTTATGAAGGACAGACCAATAGAATTAATAGAAAACATCTTCCTCCACAGCAGGTTAAGAAACCTGTTTTATCCTCCTGTTAAGTTCCATTTTGGAGGTTTATAGGGTGGACTGTATAATTTTATGAGTGCTATTTTATAGTTTGATGTCTTCACTTTTATCATAAAGTAAAACATTAAGATAAACATAAGGAGACCTTCTATGAGTAGCTATGTCTAAACTTATGCCTGGTACTGTATAAGGAATTATACGTACTTATACGTACATTTGATGTCTTATTCAAACTGCTGATGTCAACAGATGACCGAAATATGGCAAAGCAATATACTGCACACACCCCAATAACTCATCAAATGTTTTTCATAATAAAACGTCTCATCTTCAACTTAGTAGTGATATTGTTTGAAAGTTTAGAATCTGTATATCCAACCATACTTCTTCACTTGTTACAGTAAGCCATGTTGTCAATGCTTATTACAGATGTACAACATGCTTTTGCGACTTTAAATGGCTGAAACTTAAGACAAAACTTTAATTCTGGCTTGAATCATATGTTTTACCACCTTATGAGGAAGTTTACATGACTAGCCTAAAATAGCAGGTTAGTTACCAGTTGCTCCATGACACTAAGGCTATTTCAGATTTTAGAGGAAGAAAGCCCATTTCCACAACCCCACCCTCTGTTTCTGGCAGCAGGAATAAAAAAAAGTGGGGAAAAACCCAAAAAAACAAAAACAAAAAAATAGGTTTTAAGTTTGATATTTTACTTCAAAATAAAGACTTATTTCAAAAACATTTTCCCATTTAAAAAATCATAACTTGAACTAATAAATTGTTTTTCAAGGATGGTACTGAAATAATGTTTTTTTTAAATGTAATATATCTTTAAAAACATTAAAAGTAATGTTAGCAGCAGCAGCAGCAGAAGAAGAAGAAAACCACTAAAACCACAGTGACCATTTAATGGGTGTTTATTTAAGCCCAGTAAGCCCTAACTCAGCCTCCAGTGATCTTCTCCTATTCAAAGAAACCACTTCAGTTACTTAAACTTATACAAGAATGGGAGTAAAGCACCCTACTTCAGGTGACGGCTAGTATTACAGGGTATGGTGGAGACAAACATGAGAGGACAAAACTGTTTTCAGTAACTTGTAACCACAAGCCTTAAACTTTGACCTGATCTGAGTCAGGTCCTGACAACAATGAGCAGGTCTGGTACAAGGCTAAATCATCATTCACAGACTGAATACCATTTAAAAAGACTTCATTTCATATTGCTGGCTGCTCCCCCCTCCTCCGAGCTCAGCTCTGGGATACAGTCATCAGCCAAGGTCCCCTTTTACAGCGGCTTCTGAGAGAGCTAGAAAGGAAGGCTCATAGACGTGGCCTTTACACTGGAGGAGCTGTAATGAAAATGCTCAGCTACACATGTAATAACGAGGCTAATTTATTTGCCTTAAAAAGAATCGAAAATTCAAGAGTTTCTTGCATATGACGGACTTCATCATAGGAGTGTTAAGTTGCTGGAGGAGCTGAGTCACAGCAAAAGTCATACAGAAATGTAACTGCAAAATTGGGGCCTCTCATGGGCCTCAGAAATAGAGTATATCCTTTCTCTGTGTAAATAAAGGCCCTCTCTTGTCAATATTTCTCTCTCTCTTTCTCTCCTCTCCTGTGAGTAGTGTGAGTGACATCTGACCTTGCTGGATTATTGAGAGAGGGTGAACTTGTGTGGCTCTCCTGCTGTATGTTTGATTTCACCAGGCAAAGAGAACACTGCTATCTGTGGCTTCCGGCTCCTGGCCAGGAAAGGCATATTTACCACCGGGAGATTCCTTCTCTAACCCATATCAGATGAGCAGGACGCTGGGGTAATACTGAACGAGCAGAGGTGGAAAAAAAAAAAGCCCTTCATAGCTGTATGGCTGCTCTGAAGCTGGCTGCAGAGGGCTCTGAATCTGATTGATATCATTGCCTTAAGCACACAGAGAGGCCCTGGACTTTTAATGTTGGTGGAAAAGGAGAGAACAGAGAACTGGGGAACTAGGCTTATTCTGCTCCTTTCCCATTCCTTCTGATGTTTAGATGAAACCAGGAAATCCGTGACCATGTTTAGGGTGCTTTAGATGGTTTCATGGAGAAATGTAAGGGGCTAGGCCTCCTGAGAAGGCTGCATAATAGATAGAGTTTAGGATATGTACCAGAAAGATAGTGGCCATTTTATGGATGTTTACTTAAGCCCAGTAATTCCTTGCTCAGCCCACAGGGATCTTCAGCTATTCAAGGAATTCCCCTTAATTACTTCAAATATGCTGCAAGTGAGGAGTGGAATGGTTCACCGAGGCTTTGGTCAGGAATTATGGATTCATGTAATTGATTTCTTCTCCAAGATCCTCAAATGAATTCTGAAATACTCTCATTTATTGCAACATGCTAAAAGGCATTGGCTTATGTAAAACTTTGGTGAGTGAAGAAACCAAGTTGAAAATAGTCAACCAATGAGGACACATTCAATTTATGTTCACGTTTACGGCATTTAGCAGACACTCTTATCCAGAGCGACTTACAACCGTTCTTAGTTCTCCATCAGGTAATGTTTCCCAGCTAGTATAAGTAGGTTAGGAGTCTAAAACCCGCCCTGAGCTCAGACACTGCCCGAACAATTTATATTCATGCCAGAAATAACATACACTGCAAAAAAACTAAGTTGTTTTAACTTGAAAATGTTCAGTCTGCCTTAAAACTTTGAGGTAATTAAATTTCTAAAAGTAAGTTAACAAAACAAGAATCTGCAATTATGTCCCAAAATTTATTATGTCAAGTTCAAATAACTTCAAATATTAAGGNAACAGTTGCATTCAGAAGAAATCAACTGACAGGAATGAAACTTGGTGGGTAGGTTTAACATTGTAAGACATGTGAATGATTCAGGTTTCACACTCGGACGCCCATGTGATGTAAGCAAGGATGGGCCTTTTGCTGTAACTGACTGACTCGGCCACCCTGTTGTGGATGCTTTCCATTCTGACTCATGATGTTTCGTTGGTAGCATCCTTTGCAAGCAAAGTATGCCTCAGAGAAGAGTTCGAAAGCAATTCAAGCAGTTGGAGGAGTTGGAGAGGGGACGCATCATAGGGCTCTAGGAAGCAGGAGGGTCTTGACATACTGCACGCCATACTGGTCGTGTGGATGCTACCATAGCATACTGTTGGTGACAGCGAGTAGAAGTAGGCACACCCTAGCGACATGAAGGACCTAGGAGACCTACATGAACCAGAGAGGGAGAACAGACAGATTGTCTGACATGCGTGGAGTGACCCAACGACCACGACTGCAGATGTTTTGCAAACAGTAATGCCCTCCATGAGTCATCCTGTTAGTGCCAGTACCATTGGCAGATGGCTGCATGACACAGGACTACATACATGCAGACCATGACGACGACTACCCTTAACACAACACCAGTGTCGCCAAAGACTGCAATGGTGTCGTGCCAGACTGTCATGAAGTGACTCTGTGACTAACCTTTATCTTCCTTCCCAATAGCATCTAACATTTCCTTTTGTTTGATGATGAGTGTTTTTGAAAAGATCTGACCAATAATGAAAAATTGATTATGTCTCATATCCAGGAATGATTTATAAGATATCCCCAAAGGTTTCCTGTCTCATATACCTCAAATTATTTTTAGATAACAAAATATGATCTACAGAGAATGAAAATACTCCAGAATATTAGGATAAAAAGAGCAAAGTTTACTGAAACACCTGTGACTCCTCTTTACAATGGAAACGACAGCACCATTAGGCAACTCTCAGTAAACCTATGGGTGGTTCTGCCAAGTTTCCTCTTCTATTACTAAAGACAAAGTAGAGCCATAGACTTTCAGTGTCGCTTATTTGAGGGCAACACTAAAGGACTCAACATTAGCCTCAGCCATGCAATGCCTCTATGTGTAATTTCTAACCTCATTTCAGAAGGAAAATTGGATTGTAATTAGTGCAGAGCAGAAGTCTGGTGTACATAATGAGTTGAGAACGCCTTTCACTTCTAAGATTGCCTTGATTCTATCTTCAGTTCAGGCCATTTTCTTCATCATCTGAAACAGTGACCTTTAGATGAGAACAGATCAGAGACTGCTGATCTATGGAGTGGAAACACTCCACTCTAGAAGAGCCCCTTATTTCTTATAGTAAAATGAAATCAATTGAAATGACAAAAAAACACTTCAGAACAAGAAAGGCTATCCCACTGAGTTTGCCGTCCTCGGTTTGGTGTAACAATTTAAAGCAAAAAGAACAAAAAGAAAAAGAAACTTTTATGCAACTTGTCTTCTTTGCGATCTGAAATCTAATATCACCCTGTTCAGATGTTTTGTAGATAGGTTTAAATCAAATAATGCTAATACTTTACCTGAACATAACCATGCCATAATGCCATATGCTGTCATGAGTTACATGACAGATTTAATTCATGTGTCAAATGCTAGGATGGCTGGTAATGGTCAATGGTAATCAATGTTGGCTGGTACTCACTCATACAAAGTACCAGCACATCTACATTGTAGTAAATTGTGTACTGTGACTTGTTCTCACATACCCACACTTCTCACAAGCTGCCAGTGTTGTATCTGATTTAGTACCTGCTCAAATTCATGCTCACTTTTACATATCAGGTCCACAGGTGCATTCAGTGAACTGAAATCAACGGCAGCACTGGAAGTAGGAGAAGCAAGGTCGTACAGCCATGAGGTTTCACTGCATCAGCGCATTTACACATTTACTCAGATTAAAAATAATATACTTCACCATACCTACATTATGCCATGTTTATCATACAAATGTAATACAAAAACAAGCATGAGTACTTTCTGATTAAGAATAACTAGGCTCATAATTAACATTGCTTTGTTGAATAATATGATAAAAACATTTTTGCAGTGTATATGCAGTGACTACACAATACATTTCTTAGCTTGTTCACATCTGAATGCTGGGACAATAACAGGCAGTATAAAAATCATATCATATGGATATTACATTATTTAATTGTTATGTCCTAAATTGCTAAATTAGTACTAAATTACATTATTAAATTATTATATATCAAATTAGTACTAAATTACATTATTAAATTATTAGATTTCAAATTAGTACTAAATTACATTATTAAATTGTCATGTCCTAAATTGCTAAATTAGCACTAAATTGCCTTATTAAATTATGTATTAAATTATAAAATTAATACTACAATAGTATAGGCAATGTCTATATACTACTAATAATACTTATGATAATACAATATATAAATATATATATAAAAATTAATTTTTTATTTGCTAATACTGACCGAAACACATGCCAACATGTGAATACAGACAGGGCACTGAAAATGGTAATGTTCATGTGACAGTGTTATATTACTGTACTTAATATGTTTAAACTATGTATGACATCCTCTGTGACATTGTTATGTCAATGTTAACGTAGCAGGGCTCAAGTCAACTCTTGCCATTATAATTTGGGCTGGTTTTGTGCAAATCATGATGCACATTTGTTTTCCAGGAAGTTGCTTTCACATCACTTTCAGTCTTTAGACTACACAGAAAAGTACACAACTTATTTATCTCCAACATACATGTCAGCTTTAGCTACTTGCCAGTGGTTGTTCTACTCATTTGTCTTTATTTTACAGAATGCTGAGCATCCTCTCTCGTCATCAGTCTACTGCCGGGAAGACGAGGTCCTATTGTCTCGACTTCCTCAGTCATGTCAACTTCAGATGTTTCCACTCAGAACTTCGAGGTTTCTGCTCATAAATCTCAGTCAAAACAAAAAGCAGTCACATGAATATACGGAAGGTCTTTATGAGCACCAAAATACCTATTTTCCACAGGAAGTCTAAAAAGGAATCCTACTTGTTATTCAACAGCCAGTTCCTCTGTAAGACCGCAGTCATCTGGAATATGAAGTATTAATAGCCGAGTCACTGTCTGCGAGCTTGACAAGTTTAAGGAGAACAGGCTGAATATTTCAAGACTTCAAATGTACTCACCTCACAAACTGACATGCTTTTGCCCTTTGAAGCTCCAGAAACACCTCCAGCTTGAAACAGTGGGGTAGGAACGACAGCCGCGCATTAGCTATGCCAAGGATCCGGTTTAGACAATTAGCAATTCTTTGGGAAGAAAGCCAAGATGCGGAGAGTGGTTCATGATTAGTGCCGGCAACTGCCTCCGTCCTTCTGTGCTGTATGGATTTTCCATGAAAGGCTTGTTTTTATAAACCTGACCCACACGGTTGAAGGGAGATGCGTTAAACGGTTTCCTGCAGCCACCAGTGTGATCGTTTTTCTCCAGTTTGGCGTTATGTGTGCTGCTGTGCTACCTTTATAAATGATGTTACTTCCTGCCTTGATTATCCTAGTAAGGGACTGAACTGTTATGTTTTAGCTGCTTTTATAGCCATTTCTGTGTCAGCAATCCATGGGTGATGGATGGCAGACTATTGTAGTGAATCCCAGTGGCGGTTAGAAGGTTAGTGTGATGGTGAATGGTCTTGCACTTCACTTTGGATTGTGGAGGATCATCTGTAGTGCAATGATACAGTGATAATGACATAACATGACATAACATTGATATAACTATTGTTGTTTCTTTTCTTGCTTGCACAGAAGGGTAGAGTCAGGAGACCGAAAGCTGGGGATGTTGGAGTAGTTTATTTCATGGCGATCGCAGTTCACTCACAGCTCCTGTCCAAGGACAGTCCCATCCAGTCCAACTCAGTCCAAAGACAGTCTAAAGACACACAGGCTTTATACCATTTCACCACCCCCTTAAGGCACACAGAGGGTGTGTCCTTATCTGGTTATCTCTCTTTCAACTGATGTCTGACCTATGACCTTTAGAAGCCTGAAGGCAACATTCTCCCAGGGACTCCTCCTGGACATCCTGTCGTAAATGCAAGTTCTGTTCTGGTAATGCAGCTGTTCCCCACACGGTAAACTTATACACACTTGTATACATACACACTTATACAAAACACTGATATCCAACACTATGTCATAAACATGTCATGTCAGACATCACATGATGTCATGAGTTGTCGTGACAGACTCTGTTTGGTAATATAACATCATATATTGTCATGTTACCATTACCAGTAGTTTTCATGACATGTTTGATGTCATGGCATCTAATGTCACATGGATGTTTTTGTGGTCTACTCTCATTGGTAATAGTTACGTTTGGTTTGGTAATAGTTACTTTATGAAGTGTGTGACATCTGACATGGCATGTTCACCACACCGCTTTGTTAATGTTTTGGAGCAGGATTCTCAGTCTCACAGAAGCCCCTTTCATTCAGGTGCTCTTCACCAAGCAGGTGCCAGAAAGGGTTCTTTGGAGCAAAGTCATAAAAGAACCACTTTTGGTTCCCTAACAAACTTTTTGGTGCATAGTTCTTTAAATTTGCCACAGAAAACATTTACTCAGCATTTTAAATTGTTCTCTGATGTCTGTATAAAAAGTATGTGACTTTGATTTGAGGCTAAAATGAAACGTCTGTTGCCCTTTTTGTTAATGTGATGAGCTCTGTTCTGATTTGCTGGTTTATCAGGCATCACAAAGTAGTAAGTAACCAAACAGTCAACACCCATGACTCATGTTCATCTTTAATCGAGGCTTCCTAATCACCAGCTTCTTAATCAAATGTTCCATTCCACCTTAAGTGCTGCAACTTGAACAAGCTATGCTGGCTATGCTAACGTTAGTTATTTGAGGCTCGTTAAAACACTACCTACGCTAGCTACTTGCTTTCATTCTCAACATTAAGACATAGTAAATTAAGGTAGTTAGCTCACTATTAAACCTTCAGTTCAAAAAGTTGATACAGTAATACAGCATGGCTGCTACTTACAGGACACTGTTGGAGTTATGATGATAATAAAGGTGAAACTGCTCATCTCTTGAGTCTCTTCAGTGTGAAATGCTGAATGAAGCTGCTCGATATTGTCCAAGACCTGAGAAACCGTCTGGAGTTCAATGTGCAGAGCAAACTAACAACTCTGAGGTTGTCCAGGAACTTGTTAAAAGGTGTGGACACTGAAGTTGGCTTCTAATTCGCTAGCTTGATTTGCTAATTGTTTTGCACTCCTGCAATTAAATTCTAGAATCTGTGGAAGCTGTAGCATTTAAGGTGGAACAGAACATTTGATTATGAAGCTGGCACATAGGAAGCCACCTTCAGCATTTAAAGATGAACATCAACCATGCCTGCTGACAGTTCGGGTCCTTAGAAAGAGTATGAAAAGTGCCAGCATCTCCTTCACAGCCTGGAATGGTAGATTTCTCCACATTGCTCTGTTATTGTATGTAAATTCTGGGGGTGTAAATATTAATGAGTCCAAACTATTAAGTTTTCTGGGGCATAAATATTAATAAGTCAAGACTGTTAGGATTTTGGAACTGACCTGTTTGTGGGATTTGTATTTGGACAAGGAGACAACAGTGTTTGAGGGTCACAGTATGTCAGTTCTATGTACCGAACTCTCCTTATTCAACCATGCCAAGATAAGTGCAGTTTTCCATTTTAGGGCACCTGCAAGATGTGTGAAACCTCTACATAACAAGGAAAGTTTTTCCCTAGAACCATATGCTCAATCCAAGAACTATTCAGAAAATTTCATTTTTAGGAGCCTTCATTTTTAGAATCTACATTTAAATGGTTCTTTGCTGGAATGCGTAATTCCAAGAATAAAACAACTTTATTTGGTATAGAACTTTTACATTATGTGGAGGTTTTTAAACTTAATCTCTTTTTAAGCACTTAGCACTCCATAAACAAGTTCTACTCGTTCACAAAAATGTCTTTTTAATGTTTCATTTGGGAATACTACTTCTTCCAAGGCATAGCTCCTTAGAGCCATTTTTGGAATCATTATTTACAAGGAACTGAGTCACAGAAAGGAAACTGGTGAAGAAGGCTGTGACTTCACTAATCATTCAGTCTGTTTATGTAGTCCATTTTCTTTCACGAGGAAACGGCTGATCGTAAAGCCCAGTGGAAACGCACAGCAGCTGCATCTGAATTTCAGAGTGATGACTTCATGAAGATATCAATCTTTGGACCAAAGTCCCAGAGCTGACACTTGATGTTTGAAATGGCATTCTTGAAGTGGTGTGAAGGGGTGAACGACGGTCTGTTTTTTTTCCCCATAAAAAGTGGATCCATTTCTCAGTCTGGATGTCAGTTCTGACAAGGCTCCTGCTGGTCAGATGTCAGTCAGGAAGTGGACAGTCAGGATCCCGTTCCTTCAAAACTGCAGATGAAGGATCGGTATTCCAAAAGCCTTCAGACAATATGTCAAGAATGCCCTCAAGTCACCTGCGAGTGCTCCAACATGTTTACTTTGAGACATCATGCTCTGACACTGGCCTTAGCTCTCCTGTTGAGAGGTAGGAAGAAGAAGCTCACTTCCAGTGTTCTCATGGAGTGAATCATGGATTTGTCTTATTTAGAAGTTTTCATTTTCCATCTGCAATCTAGAACAACTACATATATTGTCACATACTTTAGGTCAATTATGGTAATATCTGCTGATCTGTTAGAAATCTGTCTTTTTTACTGTATTCAAGGTGGTTACATGGTAGTTTTGCAGCAGCTTAGCCTGTCCTACTTATGATAAAGTATATGTCAAAATTGTTTATGGCGCATCACGCATACTGGGCACTAGCTTTTAGGATTACACAAAAGGGTGAATTACAGTCTGCCACATGTATCACCTTATCCTCATGGACAACTGTGTTGGGCTAAGGTTCAGAACAGACACTCATACATAGCTGAGTTTCATCCTGGACCTTCTTTTTATGTGAACTGTTATAATGATGGATCTTCAGAATTCAGTCTTGTCAGGCATCGGGTGACCCCTCATAGTTTATTGCTGTTGATGCACTGCATAGGTCAGGGATGTCTAATCTTATCCACAAATGGCCTGTGTGGTGCCATTCCTGCAATGGCATGGTCAATTGTTTGACTGAGACCACTGAATTAACAAGTGGAGTCAGGTGTGCTACTCCAAAACTGGAATGAACACCTACAGCAACATTAAGTCTCTGTGGATACAACTGGACATCCCTGGCATACATGTATAAATTAAATAAAATTTATTGCTAATTGTCCGTATAAAGATTTAACCAAATCTGACACAGAGAGTACAAGAGAGGAGCAGCACGGTGAAGAAGGACAGCGAGGACTGCGTGATGAGGCTCATCAGCCAAGCCTTGCTGGTGGGTGGCAGAATAGGCAGCAGCTAAGATGACAGCCTGGCAGCAATGACTGTTTTCCTCCAGCGACGCCTTGAGCGGGCACAGGCAGTGATTGTGGCCGAAGATTAGAGCTCCAGCGGACACATGCAGCATTCTTGCTGATGCGGTAGGCATCGGCAAATGTTGGGAGGTGGTTGTGGAGGGCCAATGCTGTTGTTGCTACCCCACCCCCCAGGAGCACAAAGGGTGATGCCGAAAACTGTGAGGAGATCTGCTGCGACGGAGAAGAGGGCTTCACCGTACACCCCATGGACTCTCATCAGACTTTGCAAGGTCTGTTGAAGATGGGTGGGCAGTGTAGTGTCCCACTATTGGTTTGCACAACTGGAAACGTGCAAGGGGTCATGGGAAACGCTGGACACAAAGTAAGAGAGACTTGAATGTTCTACACTATGATACCTTCACTTTCTAAACTGCCATCATTCTCAATCACTGTCCGAATTCATACCTAAACACCCCTTACTACAAATATAAATGTTGCTTTGAAACAGCCATTTTTTTTACATTTATATGACAAGCATTATGCTGTTTTGAATTAATATGAAAAAATATCACTGAGAAGGAAAATGTGTAGTGAGCACCGCTGTGGCTGCAAGGATTCATGAAATGTTAAGGAGTATCCAGTGCCTCAGGCAAAACAGCTCAGTCCCCATGAAAACAGGTGGGGACTAAATCCTGAGCTGGTGAATCAAAGAAAATGCATGCCTGCTTGAAAGTCGCATTTTTGGCTCTTGTTGACTACAGAAGTGAAGTGGTCCCAGGCGGAAAACAAGTTTAAGTATATGAAAGTATAAAAGACAAATTTCCATTGCTATCTGTGAAGCCTAACTTGAAGCTGGGTTGAACTTTTTCCTTTTGTTACTTGTTATTGGTAGTCAGCGTTGCCTACAGGTCTGAACAGGTTGTGTGTGTTGGGGGGGTGGGGTATCTATCTTTGTGCACACAACAGAGCAAAACATACTTCTTATGGTAGTTGTGATGTTGACAAAATGCAGCAATAAAAGTCACTGAATGGTGCCAATGACACGACTACAAAACAGCTAAATGAATTGCTTCATATCCATGAGGCAATAAAGGCTGAACTTGATTGACTTACATAAGGTAAACAGCAGAATGGCTGCATTCGGTGAAGTAATAAAGCCATTACTCTTCTTTGATCCAGACAGTCTTATTACTTTGTTCAGCCATTCAAATGCTAATATTATGTATAAGGCAATTAGACATCTGAATCTCTTGGCAATTTTTAACTCCTTGAATCTCCAAGATCTGCTGATGGGTATAGCTCAGATGGTACGCCTTACGTTCTACTGTGCGGTTACTGCATAATAAGCCTCAGGTGGTAATAACGCAAGGATCTGAAAGGGTTAAGTAAACAGTGCGGCAGGGTGCAGAGCACCTCAGCTACCTGAGAGCCAGTGGGCTTTAGAAAGAAGCAACAGCAACTAGAGGGAGGATGTAATGGCTGAAGCACAGACTAGGGTTAGCACTTAGCACTCTATAAGCAAGTTCAATTTAGTAAGTCAGGCCCCCAAGGGCACCGGCTTGATCTGCACATTTTATATCACATCTTGTTCCTCTTTAGCTGTGGTGACCTTGAGGACGATGCCTCTAGTCTTCGGTGGTAAGGATGCTGCAGACACGGTGTCATAAACTTCAGAGATATTCAGACTGTGTAATGGTCCTTATAGGAATTCAAATCACACCAAGCTAGAAGTTTAATTTCAAGCTTAATTACAGGTCATGCTTAGCTGCTAGCACTTGTGGAAAATCCCCGTTCGTCTACAAAACTCAGAGGGGTTTTTAATCGTGTTTACAGAGTGTAGGAGCGAAAACAAAAAACACAGAAAACAACATTAATTGCTTGAATATCATTAATAAATGAAGTGCTTCTTTAATCTTTTCTCCGTATTAGGTGGTGGGGCATTAGAGACTGGCTTTTCAGAGTCAATGAAGTGCCGAGTGCAGTAATCCACTGAATAAATGCAGATCCTGGTTAGAAGCCATATTGAGCAGTGTGGACGGAGCACTTCATGAAAATTTCCCTGTAAAGGTATCTCCCTAGAAAAAAGCTCTATATGAAAAAAAACAAAAAACATACATCTGCAACATATTAACTTTACATGTAACTTCTAATGTAGGTCAATATACAAAGCGGAATTGACAGATTTTGTTCAGTAATGTAAGACTATCCAATGCTGCCATTACCTGTAATAGCCAAGACAGAGGTCACAGTGTTTCATGTGTTGACAGCTAACTAATACCCACTTGGCAAAAATTAGCATGTTGCGATATCAAACATTACACCACTTGTTATTAAAGTTACCAGTAAATGTTATATGACAGTGCTTAAACTGTGCTATGACATGTTTATGACATAGTTATGTCAGTGTTAAGTGGCAGGGCTTTACAGGTGCAGCATACTATTCTGCAGGGGGATTGTTATTATTTGAACTCAACAGTAAAAAATAAACAAAATAATTCACTCCTTCCTTCGCTCCTGCAAAAGCTCCGTCCTTCCCAAATTCCTGGATGCGCATTCCCAACAACACGGGCAAGCAAACTTGGTCATAAAACCCTTTACAAACCTTTCGTCTGTTGTACAGACAAATACCATGATGAAACGTCAACACAGCAAGTAATGTAACTAAAGATAGCCAGGTTGTGGGTTAATCGTCACTTAGCTGAAGTGCTACCCAGCTAAAGACCAGCTCTCACAAACAAAACAGTACTGACATATTGGTTCTATGAAACAGCATAAATAAGCTGCAGAAACAGAGCAACCATCCCTGTTCATGATATTCGACTCTCAATGAAGCTGATGTTCGCTTCTTTTTCACCAACTTCTTGTTCAAGTTTTCCCATTTCACCTTAAATGGTGCAGCAGTTACATGCATGCGCCTCAGGTGCTAGAACGTAACCGCAGCACCATTTAAGGTGGAACGGGAAAAAGGGAAAAACAATCCAATTGCAGTCTCGTCAGCTCTCAGAGGTCTCCCACCACTGAAATGCCTCACCATCAACTCTTTGGGATGTCTCCACTGTGGAAACGTCCTTGCTGGATCTAGGAACCTCTCCTTATTGCCTTGCCTTCACAATGTATGGAATTCATCACATGGTCCCTCTCCTTCCCCGTTACCATGTGGCTCTACCTGAGCCACCTTCTTTATTTCTTATTTACAGAGCCAGGAATGTGGATGATCCCTTTATTTCTAGCATGCACACAGACAGCTAGCGGACCACCAGGAGATTTTCACTGAACTTGATAGAAATGATACATATACATGTTTAATTTTATTTTAAGTGTTTTAATACCTTTGGACTTTGGAGCAATCTTATTAGTCCAGTCGTCACAAAATTTTCACACAGTGTAACGTGAGACTATGATCAAATGATGTAGAAAACAAAAAATATATATAATAAAAATGGAGATGCACGTTTTATTTTGGACAGCAATGATATATTCTTTAATATACGCATCAGGGCTCAAACCTCTGTTTTTGCAAAACTGAAACACTGTGGAATTTCTTTACCCTTGCATATAGTGCTCACTTAATTTTCAGTCCTCCTACAGGAAAAAAGAGGAAATCATCATTTGTTCTCCCTCAGCAGACAAGCATTATCATCGGCTCCAGGCTGGGGTTATGTGGAGCATACAGAGAGAAGGCGAAAGAGTGAAAGAGAGAGACAAAGACAGAGGGAAAGACACAGTCAGAATATTCATAGACTTCATTTCTATTCTCAGAGTTAGATGAGCATGAACAAACCTCAGTTATTCTCCCAGAATGACCTTGGAGATGATGACTTCTTGATAGTTGTTTTTTTCACTTCCGATACAATAACAGCTAATAGAAGTATATTTTCTGCATAATCAAATGAGAGCTGTGTGGTGGTAGTGGAGGTTGCGGTGTGTGGGAAGGTGGGGGAGGCGGAGCTGGGCCTAAGATATTCAATGCAGCTTAAGCAGAAGCAAAGTTCTTTTTAAACAGTGTTTTAATTATTTTCTCTTGCATATTATTGTTTTCAAGTGATGATATCTTTGAAATGGATCACCCATCTGTGCAGTCCTACTTTTCATCATTCCAGTTTTTCATTATTCAAGTCTTCCCACCTTAATTAGCCCTTGAAGAACATGCAGAGGCAGACTGTGTAGAAGTAATGGGCTTTAATCAAAGCATGCACATACCTTCTATGTGAATATGAAGATACCTTACAAATGCCTGCATCACTTCCCATGACAACAAATGTTCCAAGTTGAATAACATCAATAACATTATTAAAGCAAACCACTGCAGGCAGAAATGGACAAGTTGTTTAACCTTGTCGTGACTTGTCTTGAACTGTCTACTTCGATCTAACCATATTTTTCAAGTGTTACCAGCTTTAATAAAGGTTTATTGTATCACATATCAATGAAAGGTTTGTGTCCAGTAGAATGGAACTAAAGTACTGTCACTTTAAGAAAATAGCATCATTCTTTTCTCTATTTTTATTTTATTGTTGTACATCATTTGAACACAGCAGGTGCCCTGCATATTATGTGAAAATGGTCCATATGTTTGAATATGTCTATTATATGTCTATTGCTTTTGTGCAAATGACAGTGTTCTCACATATAGTGCACATTTCCTGAAATGTCACGGTGTTATGCAGGTCTGAGGCCCATTCTTTATACATATATATACACATGCACACACCCATCACCAAATGCAAATGACTGAAGTTTCACGCTCTGCCGCGCATGTGTCGTATGCAAGGACAGGCCTTATCGCCACGATTCCGAACATTCAGTGAGCAGTGATGCCCTCCATGATTCATCCTGTTTGTGCTCCTTTGGCAGATGGCTGCACGACGCAGGACTACATGCATGCAGACTAGTACGAAGACTGCCCTTAACATCATGTCAGCCTTGTCAGAGACTGCAATGGTGTCGTGCCAGACTGTCATGGAGTGACTCAGAATGGCAGCGGGTCATCTTCAGTGACGGGTCCCGCTTTTGTCTTGGTGGAGACAAACAAATCCGTGTGTGGAGGCACCGTGGTCAGCGCCAAGATGAACGGTTTGTTGTCATGAGTCACACATTCAGAAAGCCTGGTGTCACTCCACCTCCACCCCTACCGCACCATCTGCAGGAACTGTGTGAGGATATTCAAGCTGCATGGGATGGATTATCACAGGACACCATTAGCAACCTCCACAATTCCAAACATGGCAGCCCGATGCCATACAGAGAGACACTACTTCTGTATGTGTAGTTCAATAAATATTGCCCATATCAGGGGGGGCTTTACTGTGAAGGTGAAGCCTGTGTTTAGCGGTGATCTCCCCTGTGAGTTCAGTGCTCTGTACGCACCTTTTCTGCAGGTGTTACATAAAAGAGCACTTCTTGCAGAATCATAGCCTCCTCGTGTCTAACTCTATGTTGATGCAGCAATACTATTACCATTAATTGTGATGTGATGGTGTTGAGATCATAACAAATTATGTATCTTTACAACAAGCTGAACAGTTTAATTCATCATTAAATTAAGCAGATAAGATCTTATTTGGCATATCAACTGGCAAAGCTTCATTACTCACTAATAGTGTTTCTTTCCTGTGCAAAAATAGCCGAGATGTGCTTACTATAATAAGTAATGATGGTTCTTCATATAGTCTACTTAGCTTGGTCCCTCCGTGCTTCTACTATGGAAGCGCTACAATGGTGTGATGCAGCTTCAGAACTGTGAACAAATTTATTTGGCATTATTCCTCTCTCTCTACCCCGGATTATTTCCAGATTTCATTTCATTCATCCAATTGTGGAATTGCTATACTGCCCCAGTTATTCCCCTGGAACAGAAACGGCTGCATGGTAGAGGCTGGTGAACACACTTGACCATCCGCCGTAAGCCATATTGCTAGCCCCAAGTCATTTGCCTACACTACTCTGTGCTAATGGAGCAAATCTTTGATCATGTTTGTAAGACGAGCACTCCCTGTTGGCTGCCTCCATTAAAACCCATCTTTTTCCACTTGGGCCGATTTGCTTTTTAAATCATAGCATGTCCTAAAGACCGCAGTTCGGTGACAACAGACCACTATGCTAATGATATACTCGCTGTGCCACTGGGCAGTGCCTCAGTAATTTGAAAAACAGAGAGACAGAGAGACAGGATTAGTGTGAAAGCATGTGGGCATGTTTTTAAATGAGTGATATTGAATATTTAAGTAGTTGCTGGAGCATGTTTATGTTGGCTCGTGTACTGTATATTTTAACATGAGTAGGTGCATGTATGTGTATACTGAATGCTGTTTGCATGGGCAGCGTATCAATATGACTCTGACTGTTTCTCTGCAGCCTCGCTAATCCCCTGCAGTGCCGTGGCATACTTCATGCTTCTGACGTAATGTATGAGATTAGCGACTGACGACTCACTGAGCTGCATCTCCTAGAGGAGAAGAGAGACGTCACTGGCCTTATGTAAGGGGCAGGGTTACGGTGAGAGGTAAGCTCAGGTCCTTTACTTTTCAAAACTTTCAGATCAGTAGTGCTGATCTAGGATCAGATTCCTTCTGCTGTTTATGGAAACAGCGGAGCGCAGATCAGCACTACTAGCCTATCAAATCCATTCATGGACTCTCAGAGACTCTCTGGTTTTGCTGAAGTAGAAGCTTCAATCAAAGACATGCACATGCCATCTCTGTTATTCAGAGTGCTTCTGCAGCACTTGACATGCCAACAAGCAGCATAATAATGTCTGTCATTGTTAATTCCTGTGTAGAAACACCTGTAGGGTAGATGTGTGTCTGCTACCATGAGATATGACGGTACTTCATCTAGTCTATTCAGCTCTGGCCCTTTCATGCTCCTACTATTGAAGTGCTATAACAGTGCGATGTATGAAGCTGATGAATTAAGGAGAAAGGGATTTGAGCTTGGCATGAGAAAGATGTCTCTTTTGCATTTTGGCCTTGGAACATTATGAAACTCTGGATACTCTGGATACTCCACATATGTCAAATCACAGAAAGTGATTGTGCAATAGAACACAAGGGTTGCATGAGGCTGAAGGCTGACCTTGCATATCCTTGAGTGGATTATTGAGATTATACAGTTTCCGACTCATGGTGACCACGTGGACAGCATTCCTCCAGAATGTCCATACTTCTGTTTAGGGCTGCACGCATCTGAATGGCTGGTTCAAGCTTCTTCGAAATGTATTCATACATCTTGTTGCTGGTCATCATGTTCCTCCTTAACCTTCAGTTCTTCCAAGCATAATGGATCTTTTCCAATAAATCAGTTCTTCACATATGTCCAAAGTAGGATAGCTTCAGCTTGGTCATCTTGACTTCGAAGGGAGAGGTGATGCTTAATTTGGTCCGGGATCCATTCATTTGTTCTTTCTGCTGTCCAGAGTTCCCTCAAAAGTCATCTATATTTTTCTTGTCTTGTTTGTTTGTTGTCCAGCTTTTACATCCATGTTATTTATTAATTGTTCATTACTGTTCATTAATTAAATGTTAATTTTTCAAGCCAACCTATCATTCTATTTTTTCTTACTAATATTCTACAAACAAAATGTTGCAAAGATGCTCCTCATATGTTTTTTTAGTTAGAACTTTATATCCAAATAAGTTACTTGTGCTTTTTAACCTGATTTGCCTTCTAGTGTCCAAACAGTATTTGTTCAAGCAATTTTCTTGCCTGTGGGAATGAATAAGAAGATGCTCAACGTCCTGAAAAAAACTGACTATATATAGCCTATGTACTACACTCATTTGCTGGGATACCATAGCAATGGACAAGCAGCAACTTAGCAACTCCATGGGACAAGACAGCAATGGCCTAGCAACACCTGAGCAGCCATCTTGGATAACGATCCAGCAACAATCCAGCAAACCTTAACAACCGCCTGTGTTACCGAAGCTACCACCTAGTAACACATGAGATGCCTGAAATGGAAATAGTATAACCACCACCTGGGACAACAAAGCAATGGATTAGCAACACCTTGGCTTAGCAATTACCGAGTAAAACCTTGTCCACCACCTGCAATACTAAAGCAATCACACAACAACTGCCCAGTACACTATTGCAACCACCTGCCATACTATAGAAACTGCTTATCATCAAACTAGTAGCCACTGAGAATGTAAGTGAAATCAACTACCACCATCTACGCAAACACCTGAAATATTAGAGCAACCTCTGTTTAGACTAAACAAAGTAAATTATACATTTGTCTTAAAACAACACAAAAACATGTACTGCATGAACAATTACTTTGAAAAAACGTTGTAATATTCTATACTTTTGACTTTAAAATTCTAGTTGGAATTTGACTTTAAAATTTTATCAGAATAGATTTTGACTTTACAATTCTAGTTAGGTTTTGACTGTAATTAGAATTTTCCTTTTCATTGTATGTTAAAAACTAGTAAACAAGAGTGTTTATTTACTTTATAGTCTCAATATAATGCTGCTGCATATAAACACTGCTAAACACTTCTGGTTTGAGAGATGTAATTACACATTTTCCATCTGTGCAGCACATGTACACTCAATTTTAGTAGATCACAGCAGATTTAAAAAAAATGGTATTATTAACTGAAACTTCCAGCAGTCTAGCAATTTCTCCATAAACTGAAAGAAGAACAGTCATGCAGCTCACTTTTCTCTATGTAATGGATTAGTTTCTGCTCATCGCTTTTTGGCTAATTTAAAAGTGTTTTGACTAAAAAGGTGGCCGACTTAACCACAGTATTAAAAGTGGAACATCAGAGTGATGTGACGTTTCAAAAATAGAAACAGGGCGTCCATCAAAAACTGAGTCTGGTGTAGACAGCTCTGTTGATTATAATGGGGGGTGGTTTGATTTTGTCATTGTCGCTTGCTTGCACTTGCTGCTAGGATGGTGTTTTCCATTATAGTTCTTTTCCACGGGCCTGTGGCTTGTAATAAACTTGTTATTTTGTTGTGGCTGTCGCTTTTTTTAAGGGCTGGTCTTAAAAAAAGTAACAACTGGTTTAATAAGGATGGTCCATGAGTTTCCAGAGTATCCAGATATACTGGCGCTCATAGATTATCTGTCAGTCAATCAAATTGGAAGGTTGGACGTACCTGTGGTATTGTAATTGTTGATGTGAACAGATAGAAAAGGCATAAAGATTTCAATATGGTATGGAAAACAGTGTATCCAAATTTAAATCTCCTTCGCTGTTAAACTTTAAGGTCAACTGAGGAATCTGAGTGTCTCCTATCAGAGTAGGTCATAGCAGAAAGACGTTTAAAATGAGCTTTTTCTGGATTTATTTTCAGAATTTAGGGGTTATATGTTTGGAGTTTATGTTGTCAGAGGGTGGCATGACAATCTTCATTCATCCATTCATCTTCTAAACCTCTTATACCGGAGTCATTGAGGGTGCTGGAGCCTCTCCCAACGCTCATCAGATGGAAAGCAGAAAACACCCCGGAGAGGCCACCAGTTCATCACAGGGCAGACAGATAGACACACACATTCACACACACACTAGCACTCACACCTAAGGGCAATTTAGCATCTCCAACACACCTGACTGGATGCCTTTGGACCGTTTGAGGAAAACCAGGCAGACACAGGGAAAACATGCTCCACACAGACAGACCCCAGCCAAGAATGGAACCCAGGCCCTGGGTTACAAGCAAGGCTACCCACTGCACCATTGTGCCGCCCAGTGTGGCAATCTGTGTGGCATGGAATTCAAGCTCTGCAGTATCAAATAATTTAACTGAAAATCAAATCTGGACCTCAGAATCAAAAATCATATTGAAACTTGAAATATATCATTTATAGTGTTACTACATAGTGATGCATGCAATGTGTACATGTTACCAGTTTCTAATGTGGAAATAATTCCACAAAGTAAATGTAACCAAACGCTGGCTGGTGGAAATCGCATGGATTATTTTCTTTGTTCAGACCCAGTAAAACTGCCTGTCTAGATCACATCAAAAATTGGCTAAGAATTGCCCCTCGCTCCTTATATCCTTTTAAACGTCCCTCTCTCTTTTCTAATTTTGTCTTTTTTTTCCCCCGCCTCAGACAGATTTCCTCTCTACACATTTCTTCATCCTCTCTTTGAAGATGGCAGTGGGTGTCATTATTTAACAGAGGATCCCCAGTCACTTTTAATTTTGGCCCATAAACGCAGCATGAAAATCAAATAACTTTGAGCTCCTTGACTACGGATCTCTGCTGGGGCTCATCATGTAGCTACTGCATCCAATTTTTACGGATGTGAAACAGAGCCATCGAATTTTCATTTCTCAAATTAGGTGGCACATTCAGAGTGGTAATGAATCTAGTTACGGGCAAATTCTGCACATTAGTCTTCATGCTTGGTAAATAAATGAAAAACTAATTTGGTGTGTTAAGAAAATGCCATGCTCATGACTGACTAATTTATTTGGATGCTTTATGGACAGCGAGGCAAAAGAGGCAAGAAAAGAGGCCTTGCAAGATACATAGGCTCCAGAATTTCACTAGATTATACTGAAGTACCAGTTGCTTTCTTTACTCTTTGAGTTAAGGGGGGTAACCTGTCCTTCTTTTTATTTGCTCACAGCTACTCCTGTATCCACCTAACCTGATTTCAAAGGCTCTTCTGAGTCTCCCCTTGAATCACTGTTATCATGAGTCTATAGTCCATTTTGCCGTTATGTGAACTCATGAATGATTTGGCACGTTACTTAGATATTACTAGTCTGCTGATACCACATGATAGCATTCATATCATTACAGTTTGTATAACTAAACATGCCAAACAGAGCTAAAAAACGCTAACAGAAATTACTTCTTACATCATTAGATATATAAAAACAATTCCAAAAAAGTTGGGACGCTGTTTAAAATTTATGTACATAAAAACAGAATGTGATGATTTGTAAATCTCATAGACCCATATTTTACTCACAATAGAACATAGAATATCAACACATACATATCAGAGGTTCAAAATGAAACATTTTACCGTATCATGAAAGTTAATTAGAACTCTATGGCAGCAACGCATCTCAAAAGAAGTTGGGGCAGGGGAAACAAAAGGCTGGAAATGGAAGTGGTACGAATAAATGTTGCTGGAAAAGCAATGACTGGGTATAATAAGACCATTTCAGAGAGGCAGAGTCTCACAGAAGCAAATATGGGCAGAGGTTCACTAATCTGTGAAAAAACTGCATTTAAAAATTGTGCAACAATTTCAGTAAAATGTAGACCTTGGATATCCCACCATCATCAAAAGACTGAAAGAATCTGGAGAAATCCCTGTGCTCAAGGAATAAGGCAGACAGTCAATATGGAATGCTCATGATCTTTAGGCCTTTATTGTGTTCATTGTCTGTGAACAGAGTTTGTTGTGTTAAAGTTAAAGCTGTATCATGCAAAGAAGAACCCATATGTCAACATGATCCAGAAACGCCACCGTCTTCTCTGGGCCAAAGTTCATTTAAAATGGACTGAAGTAAATTGGAAAACCCTTCTGTGGTCAGATGAATCAAAACTTGAAATTCCTTTTTAAGAGGAGAGGGACCATCCAGCTTGTTCAGTGCACAGTTTAAAAGCCTGCATCTCTGTTGGTATGGGGTTGCATTAGAGCCTATGACATGTGCAGCTAACACATCTGGAAATACATTATCAATGCTGAACAGTATATAGAGGTTTTAGAACACCGTACGCTCCCATCCACACAAAGTCTCTTCCAGGGAAGCCCTTGAATATTTCAGGAAGACAAAGCTAAAACACATACTGCCTCTATCACAACAGCATGGCTATGCAGAATAAGAATCTGGGTGCTGAACTGGCCTACCTGCAGTCCAGACTTTTCACCAATAGAAAACATTTGGCGCATCACGAAGCAAATGATCCGGCAAAGAAGACTCAGGACTTTTGAGCAGCTATACTCCGACATCAGACAAGAATGGAACAACATTCCTCTCCCAAAACTCCAGAAATTGGTCTTCTCACTTCCCAGACTTTACAGACTGTTGTAAAAAGAAGAGGGGATGCTACACAATAGGAGACATGACCCTGTCCCAACGTTTTTGAGATGCGTTGCTGCCATCAAGTTCTAAATGAGTTAATAATTTTCATGAAATGGTAAAATCTTTAAATTCTATTAGCTTGCAAGAATAACTTTAATTGATTGAGTTTAAATTGATTTCTGCTTTCTTGAGTCCTATTACTGCTTGATCTGCCAAGGAGGAGAGGAGAAAGTACTGACTTCTAAAGCCAGTAAAACAGCAGACAATCACATACATAACATTTTATGTTTTAATGAATATATTAATTACTATATTTTCATAGGTACTAACATTTTATCCAAAGACATTTACATCAGAAAGTGGTACATTTCAAAGAGATGTTTGGACGCTGCAGAGGATCCTGCTTTCCAAAACCTATAAAAATCGATTGTCAAGAGAATTATGCCACACTTGTTAATGAAGCAACTTAAATGACAGAGAGAAAACAACTCTAACGACTTCTTACAATGATTCATGTAAAAACGTGACCAGTATCTTTTTCCTTGCTCCTTGAAAAATGTCTAGAATAATGCTTGCCAGTGCACCCAAGACTTTTATTCTGGGCAAAAATACCTATGATATTAATTAACATGTTTAGTAAATACATACATGTTTTTGGGTTTAGGGTAGGATTATGTTTAAGTAAATCTTTGGTTTTATGACCCTAATTCATGAGTTCATTCTGCCATCCTGCCATATAAACAGTGAGCAGGACTGGTGTTTGGGGGAGGGGGGGGGTTAGCACCAAGAGATCATCAACAGATGAGATATGTGATTACATTTTTGGTGAATGTACAGAGTGATATATATTTAGCAAAAACACTGCATATGAATATACATCATGCTAAATGTCAAGCTGTAAGTATAATGGTGGGTTCACTGAAGGCCCGGATGGCCTACAGCAGTGGTGTCCAATCTTATTAGCAAAGGGCAGGTTTGATTCCACACATGACAGAGCTCATCTGATTCCATTTAGTAAGCTTTTAATAATAATTGTTTCGTCTTCAAGCAACTGATCATGTAAGCTCCTGCTCTGTTGGAATGAAAACCCGCAGTCACGCCGGCCCCTTGCAGATAAGACTCAGGGTGAAGTTCAGCCTGAATCAGAAAACCATGAGGACCAGGACCTCTATCCGTAGTCTAAATCTCAACAGATGATCCAGTAAGCCAGCAACAGAGTGGCCATTTAAAACATCCTAATTTCAAACACGAACTGATTCAGCTTTACATAGTGGGATGGGTTAAAGTGCCTGCCACCTGCCGATGAAGACTAGTCATGAATTATAGATGGTTGCTTTGTTCAAGGTAACACACAGGATAAACTGACAGAATAACCAAAGGCTCGATACACAGCGGTGAGAGTTGGCACTTCACAAGAAAACAAACAAACTGAACAGGTACATATACAAACTGGCAAATGAGACACGGGTGAATGATATTAGTATTCAGGTGAAGGTGAATGTGAAACAATCTGATTGGCGGATTGCAGACATGTGACAGTGACACCACAGATAGGCAAATCGTGGGAATCGTAGTTTGTAGCAACTGAGGCATGGGGAGAACCTGGGAGTGTGACACCCAGACTGATAAGTGGGTTAGAAAATGAATGAATAAATGAAAGAATATTAATGAATATTAATACTAAGACTACACTACATATGATTATTGATAACTTAGATGCACCTTCTGACCTTTATCCAAGTTCTTTTTTTCTGTGAACAATGTGTGTTTTAGTGTCTGTAGTGTATGCAGAATGAAATTCTCTGTTACAATATTGCACAATATTTTGCCAATTTGTCACTGAGGCCTTAAAAATGGAAAATTAAATTTCCACATTGCCAGGTTGTTCACGATGTTCTTTATGCATGAAAGGCAGGAGCTATTCATAACGCTGGACTGTTTTTCACAAACAACATGTTTTCAAATAGCACTTTGTTCTTGCTCACACCGACGCCGACCTCTATGCTGCAATTTCCTCCCGCTACTGCTTATGTGATACCGTTTATTTCTATAGCGCAGACAGACTACATTCAAGGGGGTGAGTAATCTGAGAAGATAACATGGAAACACAGTAAATGCAGTCTTTCAGTGAGAATCAACACTGATTGTGGAAGAATAAAGTAGCAAAATTGCCCCATTAATCAAAAATCCCATGCACATTGTAACTTGACAGTCAAACAAAGCAGTGAAGAAAAGCTGTGATTAATTGCTTTGTGTCTGTGTGTTCTGAACATACAAATAAAACAGAACTCTGAAGTGGAATTCTGGAATAAGGCCCTAGATTTCCTAGATCTTAAGCCCAAACCTAGACTAAAGTCAAAATTTAGACTAACAGATTAAGACTAAGGCCAAGATTAGGCTTAAACCATGTCTGGGAAGGCGGCCCACAGAGTCGTATGTGTGTATAGAAGATCACACATACAGATCACACGGAGGAGGAATGCAGCTCTCTTTGTCAACATCGACTTTTTCTTGGAAACTGTCCATGACCAAGACGGAGATTACTAGCAATCAGGCGAGGAGGCAGTGTTATCAGGTGAAGTGTGTAATTGCTGCCGGTTAGCAAACAAAGGCAAAATCTTGGGACATGAGTGAACATCACCATCTGAAGTCGAGACAGGAGCCTGGAGATAAGCACCGTGCACTAATAGGGGTATCAGACACCAGAGCAGGTACCATCAGTAAGCTGCTTTAAATAATGCTAACTTTGAGTGTTAAAGACTGTTAGATGTTAAAAACTATTGATTTTCAAAGTGTTGATTCTGGAGCTTTTTACACCATTACAACACAACACCTGGTATTTTAGGGGAGTGTAGGGACATCACCCATGTAAAAAGTTGGTTAAACCTCAATCATCATTTAAAAGCCACTGGGGTTGAGCTGCCCAGCATTCCCTACAGTTTTGTTTCAGTTAATTGGCTTTTATTTCTTCACTTACAGTTCATTTCACACCAGTGTTTTTTCTGGTATTACATATTATTCTTTCCTTTAGGGTCACATTTAAATGCATTTTGCCTGTCTTCTTCCAAGCATGATGGCATTTTGTGTTTTACTTAAAGGGGAGTTCTGCTAATACTTCAAAATGTCAGGATAATTAAATTGGTAAGAAGTAAAGTCATTCAAAGTGGTCTAATGTGAAACACTCTGTCAGAACGCTTCACAGTGGTAATAGGAACCAGATGTCTGACGAACTTAATGCCTCTAAAAGCTACATCACAGAAAGTCAGCACACAAAAGGGTTATGTCTGATGCATGAGACATTGTTATATAACAGTTTTGAGATAAGATTTTTTTAAACTTAAGTCAAGTATGTATGTTTTGTAAAAAGCCATTCATGATGGAGTGGTTAATGTAGGAAATGTGTATGTGAATGTGTTTTTTAAGGCAAAACAGCCACCAAATAAAACTTTTTTTTATTTTTAGATTTTCCACTTTTTTACCATTATCAGAATTGCATACGCACACTTAAATGACTCAAAGTGCAGGTTCCCAGGCTTATTTGAATGTTAAATGAAAGCTTTATATTTGCACTGTAGACATTGCCCCCCTCATTCCCATCACCACCACTGTAAAGGAAATTTGAGTAAGTACAATGAACCATTTCACTTGGAATTACTCGCAGTCATAAAATTATGTAATACAGAAAAATCTGAATATCTCATTAACTACTTCATTTAGAACCGCAGCACTATAGTACTTGTCTGTTTATTGCCATCTCAGCATGATGTCTCTGCAAAGAGACAAAGTTCTGACAAAGTTCTTCGTTTTTGTCATTTAGAATTTCCTGATAATTACAGGGTTAAGTGAAGATGGACCCTCATTCAGAGAGCCGATAATTCAGGGAACTGTTAAAACCAGTTAAATGAACAACTCCAATGTAGTGATGAAAACAGCAGTGTTGTGAAAAGTGCAGCAGATTTTTTTTCTTTTTCAGTTGACACTGAAAGTGATAGACATGTTCAGAAAGTAAATTGATGCATGTTCCTGATTTTCCAAGTGAAAGGAAGTTAACACATGCTTTTAAGAGCATCAACCAGTTTACAGTTAGCAATGTCTGCACTGTTTCCTTAATCACTACCTGCTGCTAAATGCCAATTCTCCATATGTATATAGTCCTGTATAGTATTTATTGTCTTACGCAATTACATCCTGTATATTTATTGTCCGGTGTATTTATTGTGTGTTTACATTGTCGTGTATTTACACTCTGTGTAGTGCTGTACAATGTGCTGCTGTTGTGTGTTGTAGCATGATGCCTGAAAAAAATGTATTCCAAGTTATATTTAGGATCCTATCCCTTACCTTAACCCATAACCCAACCCTAACCCTCACCATGGTCCTATTCCTATCCATAACATTAATCTCAACCCCTAAACCCAACCCTAACCCTAACATGAGGGTAGCCCTAGCCTTAGCCTCAAGCCAAAACCTAATCCTAACCCCTTATACTGGCCCTAATCCTATGCCTAACCTTAACCTCAACCCAAAACCTAATCCTAACCCTCAGCCTGGCCCTAATCCTAATCTAAACTCCATTTATGAGATGATGTCAGCAGCATGTCTACAGCAGCTTGTTGAGGATGTTGAGATGCTGCTTAATACATGTTACATGATTAGTGACTTCTAAGATGAACGTCTACAGATACAAACTTGGACCCTCCAAATAAAGTGAAAAACAACTTAATTCAGCAGATTATTAATAAATCTCATTTACAGAGTAATTAAAAATCTCTTCATAATCTGCCGAATGTATCAGGTGCTTTATTGTTGCTGCAGTATTGATACTTTATGTTGTTGTTATGTTACTGAAAATCTGTTGAACATCTATTGCATCTAAAAAGGACCACTCCAAATAAAGGGTCACCAAAAACAGGAACATTACAGGCATTTCATTTTCACAGATATTTCATTTTACACTGTAGTGTGCCGGCCTTGATATAAAACGATCTGCCAAAAATACATGCATGTACTGTTGCTTTCCTGTGGTCGATGTCACATTGTTAAGCACTGATTTGATCGGTTAGTTCCTGTTTCTGTTAACCTTGGTGAAATTCAACCATTGTCCTTAGACTGCCTACAGGTGATATCGCTGCTTGTGGTCTCAAGTTTGAGTCACTGACATGTTATAAATAAACTATGAGCCAACATTAGGATAATGCAGCACTGTCAAAAGCCTACTGCATGTTTCGTACGTCTGCTGTATGACTCATGCTTTCAGTGTTGTCCAATATAATGAGGCAGAAACTTTACCAAATCAGTAGAAAGTGTTGGAAAGCTAAAATTCCACACATACACTCATCATCAAAAAAAGTTACAACCAGAAGGAAGTGCTGGATTGCAAAGCTATTCGGAAGGAAGATAAAGGTTACCAGGAACAATAAATGATGATGAATTAAGACTGATCTGGGCAATATTGATTGAGCTACACAGACAGAAGTATGGCGCCAGGCTGCCCTGTTTGCTAATGGAACACGCATACGGCTCAGCATGGAGCTGTAGAGGTTCCTAATGGTGTCCTGTGATAATCCATCCCATGCAGCTTGAATATTCTCACACAGTTCCTGCAGATTTTGTGGTAGGGGTGGAGGTGGAGTGACAGCAGGTCTTCTGGATGTGTGAANTATGGAGTTGTAGAGGTTCCTAAAGGTGTCCTGTGATAATCCATCCCATGCAGCTTGAATATTCTCACACAGTTCCTGCAGATTTTGTGGTAGGGGTGGAGGTGGAGTGACACCAGGTCTTCTGGATGTGTGAAGTGTAACAACAAACATCTCGGTGCTGACCACGGTGCCTCCGCACACAGATTTGTTGGTCGTCTCCATCAAGACAAAGGCAGGACTTGTCACGGAAGAAGACCTGCTGCCATTCTGAGTCACTCCATGACAGTCTGGCACGACATCTTTGCAGTCTTTGGCGACACTGACGTGGTGTTAAAGACAGTTGTCATAACAGTCTATGTGCATCCATTCCTGCGTCTTGCAGACGCCTGCCAATGGTGCTGGCACTAACAGGATGACTCATGGAGGGCATCAATGCTCACTGAACGTCCACAATCGTGGCTGTTGGGTCACTCCGCACATGTTGGACAAAAAGAATGCAAAGCACTCACAACTGGACAACCTTATATAGTCAGTCTGGTACAGAAACTTGAATCATACGCATGTCTCATAATGTCAAACCTACCCACCAAGCTTCATTCCTGTCACTTGCTTCTTTCTGGGTGTAACATTTTTTTGATGATGAGTGTATATAAAAGTACCTAGTGTCACAGATGATATAAATCTAAACAACATCGCATCGATTCTATTCTAAAGAGAAGTTTGTAACATCACGAAATAACGAACTAAGCAGTGGTTTTGGATGTCAGCCATGTAACGTAGCCTTATCTAGACATTTCAGGTCTCCAAAGTAAGGAAGGAGAGTAAAGCGAACAAACTTTTTTGGATGCTGACCAATAGATGTTCCGGTGAATCAGGCACATTAAATGTACCTGAACAAGAAGGATTTCTAATCTAAAACAAGCTTCAGCTTTTTACAAAACTTTCTTAATGGATTTCTGAACACTTGCTTCGCGATAGATGTGACTTTGCTGTAGTGGAACGATGCAATGATGGAGATTTAGTGGGCGCCTGACCAATTATACAAACAAGCCTGACGAATACATTTATACTGATTTTAATATAGTACCATGCCCTTTTGCATGTAATAAATGCCATTTTCCATTAATTTGCCTTTTGATAGTAGAGGGAGCAGATAACATGTCGTCCTCTTCATTCTACCTCTCTGTATAGGTTAAATGCACTGATTTTATGGCACCATTTACAGCATTTTCAAGAGCCAATCAGAAAGAAAATGACACATAATCATATCCTGTCTGATAACAAGAAAACAGGCTGCAGGTATGTGGAGTAGAGAGACCAAAACCAAGACAGTGAAGAAATGAAATCACTTACACGTTAATTTTAAAGGGCATATAATGTGGTCTTTGTTTTCATTTGAGTAAAATGTGTTTACCCTGTCATTGACCCTGCTGTGAAGAAAAAGTCATTTCCTGGGTGTTGATTGTCTCCGTAGAGGGGTGGGGTAAGGGGTGGTATCTAAGTGTGTCCAGAGCATAAAATCATTCCTCTTCTTTTTATCATTCTTTTATAAGACTGACAGATAGATCAGATTCCTATAGGAATATTATTCTGTTCATATTTAACTATTCAGATTGTGCATACTGTAGGATTTCTCATTTCCACACCGCACAGTCAGGTACCAAAAGGCTCCGCCCTAGACTGTTCATTTATTACTAATTGCAGAATGCACAACTCTATTGTTATCTGTTTTATATTCTTCTTCTTGCCATACTCCTCTATGTGTGGTTTATTCATCCCTCGTTCCTCCCATAGACTCCCATTCATTTTGACCAACCACTTAGTATCCCCCAACAACCACTCAGTAAACAATCGTCACAACATAGCAGGCACCGAGCAACACCTTAGGAACCACCAGAGAGATCACAGCAACTGCTGAGTAACCACCTGGGATACTATAGCAATCACCTAGCAACACCATAGCAACTTCCTGGGACACTATAACAATCGCCTAGTAATCACCTGGGATACCTTTGCAACACCTTAGCAACTACCTAGCAACAGCTTAAGCTGTGCAATCCGCACTTTTCCGGTTAATTATGATTTAAAGTCTGAAGTTTATCTTCAACACAGACGCATCTGGTGAAAGGCCTATAAAAGTTGGGAGGTCAGGAGTGCATGTAGTGTATTATATTGAAAGGGCAGTTAACATGCCATTTGTTGCACATAATTAAGATATTGGCTACTTATGTTATATTCAAAAACCCCCATGCTTCATACAGTGTTCCTCACATCTCTTGACCCCAATTAAAATTCCCTACCCACTCAATCTGTAACAATAACAGCAGCAACAACAGAGGAAAAAAAAGATGTTTAATATCCCAATTAAAAAAATTTGATTGAGAGGGGGGGACAAAAAACAACATTCTTTGTTTGCGCTTGGGAGGAAAGGCCTTGCTTGCCATGCTTGATTAGCAGATAACGCACATTACGCTATACTTGATTATACAGCACTGTTGTGCTTCCCTCTCATTTCTTGATGTGGCTGATGAGACTTAATCAGCCATGCTTCAATCAATGGGGTGAAAAAAATCACAAGGCCTCTGCACAATCACTCCCTATGCAGATCAGTGTGTGAAGAGGCTCTCCTGAATTAAACCAGATCAGTGCATCTCCATGTAAACAGGTGATGAATCACAGCAGCACACACAAATGGTTAGGCCCCGCATGTAAAAAGAGTTTGGTCTCTTTCAGAGCACTGGATTCAGTGATTAGTGATGCGTTCCTAAATGGGTTTGTCTACGCAGAGTTGGGTGATTTGCTGGTTGTGTTGCATCACTGAACTGGGAGTGTATATTATGTACAAGTCAGTAATTTTCTTTACGCAAATCAGCCAGAGAAGCAGGATCACTTGGGACAAACACATTCTGTATAACCTCGTCTGGGTTTTTAAGACCAGAAAAAACACGTGAAAGTTGGGACAGGGTTTTTAAACCCAATTGGACCTGTAGCGAAAACAGTAAAAAGACAAGGCATTTGATGTTTTATCTTATCAACTGATGCTTGCAATACATTGCCAATAAGTTGGGACATAACTTACAAATATAGACTCAAAGAGTATAACACAGTGTGCATCTGCAGAGCCGGCCATGACCAGTGTGATGCCCTAGGCAAGAATTCGTCTGGTGCCCCTTGGATTGTGAAACTCGGGTAATAATAGCACCTGAGCCACATTACAACCTACAGCACCCTAAACACAAACAAGAGTATATTACACCTAGCATTCATACACAGATATACACGATACACATGTATTTAATGAGCACTTCTCTCACATGATGCAGGCTGTTTCCTGTACATATCACATGCAGTGAATGACCTGAAAATGAAAATCCAAAGGCTAACATCAGACAATGACCAAAGGAAACCCATTTTAATTCACTGTTATAAGCAGGGCTAACACTGGCTCGCTAACTAGGCTAAGATGTCAGTAAATGTTTCCCTCAGAAAGACAGTGGATGGTTCCTCAAATGATGATGATGATGTATATTTCCCCAAACACTTTAATAGTCTTTCCAGCTTTTCCTAACAGATTTAGGGTGGGAGTAATTGATGCTAACTCTTGCTAGCTAGCTAGCCATTTATTAAATTAGCAAACATTATTGAACTAGCTAACTCTGAGCATCTGTTGGTAACGATTACTATGCAACAGATTCATTCATTACATTACATTACCTCTGTCTTTGTGCTGTCTTTTGTCCTCTTCTTTTCTTCAAAGTTTGGTTCAAAGTTAACGTAAGGGAGTGTAACAGAGTGTTCCCAAACCATCTCATAGGCCTACATGTGATGTGATCCTGCTAGAGTGTAAAAGGAGAATCCATGAAAGGTCTAGTAGGGATGGGTCGAGGCACCTTATTAAAAATGTCTCACAGTGAGTAATGGAATAGTTTAAGAACAGTGTCTTTCTATAAGCGATTGTGCAGATTTCAGGTATTTCACTCTCTGCATAACAATGTGAAACAACATCAAAATATTTAGGGAATCCAGAGAAATCTGTGTGAAAGCAGCAAGGCTGAAAACCACAACTAAAGGCCTGAATGACCTGCAATCCCTGACAGTGCATTAAACACCGGAATACTTCTGTGCTGGATACTACCACATAGGTTTAGAAAAAAACCTAGTCATTAAAACACTGTTCATTACTACATTTACCAATGCAAGTCAAAACTGTACCACTGTACCAAGCCACATGTGAACAATGCCCAGAAATGGCTTCAATGTTCACCGACTTCTCTGGCCTCGTGTTCATTTGAACTGGACAAATGCACATCAGAAACATGTGCTGTGACAAGTCAAGCTTTTTGTTTATGGAAAAGATGAACTTTGTGTTCTCCAGTCCAAAGAAGCAAAGGACCATCCAGATTGATACCAGCATCACGTTCAACAGCCTGGGTCTCTCATGGTATGGCTTTAGTGTGCATTGCCCATTTCACATTCAACTCTTTCAGAATTGTAATTTGTAATATGACCACTCCCATTTTTAAAACTGACAATATTTTTTTTCCCCCTCAAATCTCATAGTAATATTTATATAAGTTCGTTGCCCAGTTAAAAAACAAACATTGTTAAATGTAGCTTTAATTTCACTCCAGTACTACAGAGAAAAGAAGTATTCACACTCTCAGTAAGCATTTTAGGCTGTGATCTTCTTTATAAGGGAAGTGTGTTAGTTTGCCTGCTGATTCTGACTGCATATGGCCGCACGGGGTTCAGAAGAAAACACCTACATCTGGAAACTCTTTGATAACCTGCTACTCAGTGATTCACACCCGCTACTCTCCGGGGCGCTTGGCATCAGAGCGATAGCAGCACGGCTCAAGGTGATACGCGTGTTTCCTCGCTCCGTTCATTAAAGTTTAATGAGAACCTTGCTCCCATTAGCAAGGCTCAGGGAATCGTAAGAGCGACCAAAGAACAGAAGCCATTGCACAGCACTAGCTGCTCATGTCCCTGATAGGTAACCATGGTTCAAGTGCGCAGCAGAGGCCAGTTGGATGGCTTAATGCTTTCAGAACGCAGCATGTGCTGGATGTGCTTGGCAAACACACCTCAGGCCTTTAAACGTACTTCAAACACACCTGGACGCGCCTGCTGGGAAAGACACAGCACAAAATGCAGCCTGGCTGGTAATGAATAGAAAGACTACAGGTTATAAGTGTATGGCAAAGAAGTTAACGTGTGTTGCAGCATTTATTTAGTTTATTTATTTGAGGGTCGGGGGGTGGAGGTTCACTACCATGGCGCTACCTCCACTATTCTTGACTGATGAGCTTGTATGTTTTGGATCATGAGCAGATCATTTCTTTACCCGCTCTTGGGCTTTTCCATAACTCTGATGGCAATTACTCTTGGTCTCATCAGTGCCTAAAACTTCAGACCTAGAGAATGAAAATCTGGTCTTCTAATTTTTACTGCTAATGAGTGGTCTGCATGCTCTTGTATGGCCACTATAGTCTACATTTCGTTGCTGTCCAATGAAAAACATGTATCTCCATTTTTGTCCATTTTTACTTTTGTGCATAATTTGACCACAGCAGCTGCTGTTTACACTGTGTGAAAATCTTGTGATAAATGGACCAACAGAAATGGCCCAAAAGTGCTTGGAAAGACGTCTGGTTCCTTTGACTTCTATTAAAGTTAAATGAGGTTTTTGTCCTCTCCTGTAAAGTTACCATTTTGGAGATACTTGTTTTTCTTTGGACAGCGACGATTTGAAGTCTTGTTTGTATGGTGGATTGCAATACCTTCACCCCTGCCCTGTGATGGCTGTTGACTTCACCGATTGTCATATTCCTATGCCATCAGCATATACCAAAAAGCAGACGAACTGGCCTCGCCTTTCCTGTGCATTTGGAGGAAGATTGGAAGTGCTGAGCTGAGAACCATTAAGAACCCTAACTTTAGAAGGATAGTGGGCCAAACACTAAATCAATACTAACCAAGCAGCAAAAACTGTTTATGACAGAGTAAGTGCAATGGGATGATAGGCAATGGTTTCTACTGAGCATGTGCTGATTGCAGGAAATATCAAATTTCATGTCGTTTGAATTCTAGAGTGTTTTAATGGCAGGTTGGTATAAGCCTCACAGCTTGGTGTTTTCTGTAGTTTAACACTCCTGATTTAACTTATCATGTAATTATTAAGTCCTTCTTGAGCAGATTCAGTTCTATTATTGAGGTAACTCCACTGCAGAGCTATGGCTCTGAGTTCTCTGCTGCTGTAGTATTAGAATTCAGTCCCTGGACGAGGCACCGGTGTTGCTTTGAGGGCCAGAGGAACTAAGTAACAAAAAATAAGGTTATGATTCTATTTGGGCATGCTGCAAACAACATTTTCTGTCCCTAAAGACTTAGTTTTTGGTTTCTTAGTCATCTTTTTTAACATGGTGGAATCATTGTCAAGAGATCTATTATCTTTTGTGCTCTTAGAGTGGACTCCTGTTGGACACTTCCATTTGCAAGGAGCTCTTTGCAGCCTCTCATCATCAGAGATCGAGAGGCACAATGAACAAGGGGGAAGGTGGGGGGTGTGGGGGCTTTGTAAAAATGGCCCGCCATGCTGCTGCAATATGAGAGGCTCTTCTCCTTCTCTTGATGGCCAGGATGAGCCCTGAAATACAGCTAAAGAGGTCTTGAAATGGAACAAGGTCTACTACAACCATGTAAACAACACAACTAATGAAGAACTGTGTTTTGTTTGGGAAAGACTGACTGGAGTAGTAGCATTTGTTTGCTATATGCATATATACACACGGTTAATGATTTCATATTAAAGTCTGCCAATGAAACAACAAATAAAAAATGACTTATTGTAGTGCCAAACAATTAATTTATGTATTTGTGGTAACAATTTACTTGCTGTACCTTACTACATAACATTGATATAACCACACCATACTGTAAATGTGTTCAGATGTCATGTACGGTCATACCTTTCATGGCAGATTTTCATGACATAGCAATAATGTGTAACCCCTTCTATGTCCCATACCAGTAGGACAGGGCCCCAAGCTCTTTTAAACTAAATTGTCCCAGTAAATATGTTTAACTGCTGTTTTACCTAAAGACACTGTGCAGTCGGTTCCACATGTTCCCAGAAATTACGAGACTGAAGAACTAAATTAATTATATTTATTACAAAAATTGTAGAAAAGTAAATGAGTAGCTCTGCCTTAGCCCTTTTTTCCCGTAACCAAAATAGACTCTATTTGAAAAGGTAGAATATAAAATTAGAAAATAGCAAAGAAAAGAAAAACAGTATTTTGTTGCAAACAAAACACCTCTCACCTCTAGTGAGGATATGACTCAGGTAACAATAGACTCTGTAGTAATCCGAGAACAGATGTGTACTGTACTAGGCAAATGTACTTAACTCTTAATACTGGGCTGTAAAAACACTTAAACACACGTAACTGCACTTAAACATTGCTTAAAGCAAGGTAGTTCCAGAACAGTACCGAGGTGGGTATTGCACTTACACAATAACATTTGAACAGAAAGACATGTACAAAAGCCGGCTGGAAAATAAAGAAATAAACCCCCGTTGCAGACCTGATAGCTGGATTCAAATGCTTCAGAGTACTCACACATGAGAAGAAGGAGGAGGAGGAGGAGGAGGAGGAGAGCCATATGCGGCGCCTCTTTGACGGCCCTTGACTTGAGGTGCGGAGAACGATGTTTCTGGACTCCCACGGAGCCGGGGGACCCCTCCAAGCTTTCCTTGGTCGTCTGGGGGTCCGCCTGGGCAATGGCGCTCCCTGGGTGCACGCAGTGGAACCACGAGCTGTCTCCCGGTAGCTCGTGGCGCTAACTGAGCCGTTGGTCGGTTCCCTAAGCACGCGTCACCACACTCAGATGCTAGTTTGAAACGTTAGCCATTAACCTGTTGCGCGAATGATGCTAATGCTAGCTAGCGCTGCTAACGCATTTAAAGTCAACAAACAACGCTATTACGGATCGTAACGGCTAAACACGACACCAAGAGTCTCTCACTTGGTTTACTCACTGATACGCTGGGTCTGTATGGACCTAAATCAACTTTTGCCAACGGGAAGTCAACAATCCTGTCCGAATCTGCCGGTTTCCTTCCCTCATCCTTCCTCCGTTTTTCCCCTCTGCTCTCTTCCGCTCTAATTCCCGCCCCCCGACCAATCAGAAGCACAGAAGGCAAACTAACAGCTAAACCAACCAATAGAAACATAAGAAAGGCCCAAACTCGGGCTTGACTGAAAACGTACGTTGCATTATTTTTAATTACCGAAAACGTTTCAAACAAAGAGTACAATTATTTTAATACTACTATGCTTTTAATACTTTAATACTACTAAAATTTAAAATTTAATACTACTATGCTTTTTAACTTTTAATTCACATTTTTATCATGTAAATTAGCAACCTTGTAACACTGTGTTTTTATCTCAAGTTTTAAATGAGTATAATACTGAAATTATACTTGGGGTTATACGTATGTTAGAAATATGTATACCCTGAACTATGTTGGGATAGCCGTATGTAAACTGATTATGAAGCGGAGTTACCTCAGGGGACGGCTTGGGAACACCCAAGTTGGGAGGTGTTATCTTGTAAGTAAAGCTAAACTCTGGCCAACATGCTCATGGGAAGGCGACGTGAATTATCAGAGTTCGAACGAGGCATGATATTGGAATCTGTGGTCTGTGAAGCAATTCTGGACAACCTGGGCCTGATGGCACAGTGGATTGTCCTGCAAGAATATCCCATCATTGTTGGTTTACATGAAGTCCATGAAGGACTGCAAAAGTCAACAGTGAAACATAATGAGCACCAGTAATACTGATAAGAGTAAAGACAGACGGCATGAGGTCATGCTTTTATGTCATCTTATATCACATTTTGCTGGGTAGTCTGGCTATCAAGACACGGAACATTATGGTGAATATTATACATTACTAGTGACTGGACATAATCTATCATGACAAACTTGTAACAGCATATGAAGTCTGCCATGACATGCTTATAGCCTAGTTTTGTCTGTGTCATGTAGCAAGATTCAAGTAATGGGTTATTACATTTACTTTGCAAAACCATAACAGGCAAAGGCCTTAATATACTGAATGGAGATTAATTTATTTAATGGGAGTCAGCACAATGAGCATAGCTCTAGATGTCATTTACCAAATTAGCTTTTTAATAGTCCATATCTTGTAGCATTCACAAACATATTTTACAATCCTAATTATCATATGATCACCCTCTATACCAGGGCTGTCCAAATTGTGACACTGATTTGATTTGTTCTGGCTGAGCTTTAACCTCAAAACAAACATATCTTTATATATGCCTTATATAAATTAATCAATTATTTGGAGCTTACCTGCTACTTTATTTATGTGTATATTGCCCTTGTCCTACCACAAACATTTACCCTGCAAGACAAAAAGTTTGGGTACACATGCTCTTTGCTATTGTCATTTTTGCTTGTTTGTTTGAGTATTTTCTTTCATTTCACATAGTGGAAAGATATCTCTGCCTGTTGTTTTCAGAAAGAACGGTCTATCACAGTCTCCAACCCCAGTTTGGGAGAGCCAGCTTCCTGCAGAGCCTGGTTCCAAAAACAATTTGCCACACCTGCTCTAGCTAATCAACCTCTTCTCAAGTCCCTGATTGGTTGGATTAGATGCAGTAGAAGTAAATAGGTGGTGTTGCAGATTATTGGACACAGGTTAGACCTAAAATCTGCAGGAAAGTAGATCTCCAAGACTAGGGTTGGAAACCACTGGTCTACGATATTCACACGTCAGTGTATAAATATATTGTGTTATATATTGTATCATTGTTAAACTGTCATGATCCAGTATTTGATGTAGTCATGGCTTTAGATTAAGTAATGTGGCTTTAAATTAAGTAATTTAGATTAAGTAAGAAGAAATTGCTTTGCAACAAGTGACGATAGAAATCCATGACAAAGCCAAACTCCAAAGCTATATAGAGCGTGATGTGCCATTTGGATCATATAGCTAACCTTCAGAGAACCGGAGACCCTGGAATCTCACAAATTTGTGTCCGACTTGGCGCACCTTGGGTGAGAGACTAGCCTGCGGCGAAGGTCCGGAGAGCCAGAGACATTTAAGGCATAATAATAATAATTCCACAAAAATAGGAGTAACCAGCTTTACACTTTACGGGATTATAGGGTGTTATGTTCCTCTTCAAAGACTTTTTATTTCAGCCTTCAGGAAACCGGAGATGCGGACCCCAAAATAACCAGGCTCCTCACCTTTTGTCTTCTCTAAGCATCCAGCGACTAGTCGATGTCAAGCTTAAAGCATCATTACTGAGTAGTGGTTGACTAGTCTGTGCAACCCCGAGTTTGATGCAGCTTCTGGAACAACATACTCTCATTCTGAACACCATTCATGCAGCCTTCAAAATGGAACAGGTCATACTGTTCTACACAGTGGTTATGATAATCAAATGAGTCATTGAAACCTCATTGTTTACTTCCTTTTCATAGCTCCGTACATTTCATGTACACCTCAGAAAAAGAGCACACAGAAATGGGTCACTATGTACTATTAAAAAGGGAGAAAACTATCCTGAAAAATAGTTCTTCTTTGAAAGTGTGCGGTGGTTTAACTAAAAGACACCAATGTGCTTTCAAATATGTAAATACACATACATTTTACAGGCTGTATCACATAAGGAACATTAGCCGTATATGAATTGTATATTTAAAATAAAGAAATAAAGAAAATAAATAAAGAAATTTTCCGGACCGGAGGAAGGATTGCTGACAATTTCACAAAAAAACAGGAGAATACAACCTTTCTTGACTGTTCTTCTCTGGACTTGACTGATGCAATTTCCTCTTCGCTGGCTGTCCATCATATGCCAATTTTCCTCTACAGAACATTCAGAATGCTGCAGCTCGTCTGGTGCACAACCTCCTGAAGTTCTCCCCTGTGACTCTGCTGCTGAGATCACTCCACTGGCTTCAGCTGGAAGCAAGAATCAGATATACAGCTCTGGTTCTCACATTCCCGGCTTCAAAGGACTCAGCTCCTTGGTCCAGAGCTACACACCTGCACGCCAGCTTAGCTCATCGACTCTTGACATGTCCTTCCTTAAAGTGCAAACATGCCTGTAAGGCCAGGTTTTGCTGCTTTAGCGTCTTCACCCCTCAGTGGTGGATGAACTTTCTCTTGAACTCCTCACTGCACTGTCACACAGTTCCTTCTGCAGTGATCTGAATACTCAATTCTTCAGGCCGTACCCAGATTAACACCTTATTGCTCTTCTTTGCACTTCATTTCTGAATCACTGTGTCATTGCTCTTCAGTCCTCTTTTCCTCAGTTTTATTACTTCATTTTGAAAGATGCACTTAATTCACTCTCTTCAGTGTCTACACTTGTTTTTATTCATTAAGCTTTCTTATGGCTCTTGTTTACAGTTCTTTTAGGTACTTTGCTTCACTTCAGCTTCTACTGCTTAGATTTTTTAGAAGTCAGAAGTCATTCAGGATAAAGGAATCTGCTTATGACTGAATTTAAGCTGTGTGAAAGTAAAATATAAATTAAATAAAAATTAAAAAAGATAACTCTTTCTTTTAAACTTCCTTAAATTGTATGTATTTGAGTGATAATTTGAAAATGTGAGCTTTCACATCTTCTGTGACGAGTCCCGCTTTTGTTTTGGTGGACACAACCAACAAGACACCATGGTCAGTACCAGGATGAGCGGTTTGTTTGCCTTATTTGCCTTGCAATCTGACACTTCCGTCTGGGTGCAACTATGCTTTTGGTGATGAGTGTTTCTAATTAATTACATTCAAATATTTAGTTGATCTGTGCTGTTGCTGTCTAAATACTGTCAATACAGAAGGGCTGAAAGGCAGAACTTTGGTAAGATAGTCGTGACACAAAACAAGCATACGGTTACAGCTAGCTAAATGTTAGGGTAGGAGATATTTTTGTGCATATGCAGTATAAGCACTCCTATGATCACACACCTCCTGTTCCAATAAAGGTTTTGCTTATGGAATTACATGGGTAACGAGTGAACATAGTTACATAGTTACATAGATGGCTACAAAATATAAAATGGGACACTGAATATGAAATGGCACCCAAACAGTTTCTTGATATTATCTATGTAAGGGAAGGGTACTTATTTTGGGTATTTTGGGTTCTTCTCTTGAGCCTGGGTTCCTCTCAAGATTTATCCCCCTTGCTCTAAGGGAGTTTGCCACTGTCACCTCTGGCTTGCTCATGGGGGGCTTGGACCTGGATTCCCTTCTTGAAGTCTGTACATGGACTCCTTTGTTTGTTTTTTTCTTTTCTTTTTTTCTCCATAAACTGATTTGCTGTAAAGCTGCTTTAAGACAACATTAGTTGTAAAAAAGTGTTATACAAATGATTGTTGATTGATTCTCATACTAAAGTTCAATGTATTGTGAGATGTTCAAGCAGGAAAGTAAATTGGCCTCCAGCACAAAGTAAAAGCAAAAAGCCTCCAGCACAAAAAGATATGTTTTGAGGAAAACAGTAGGAACTCCACAGTAAGCCCAGATTCAGCTTCATTTTTTAGTTTGATTGATCTTTTTTCTGCCATACAGCTACCTGGCACTTCTTACTCAGTGTAATTGCACAGAAACCAAGGAGCTGTAAAACAAAGTGTTACCCAAACAACATGTAGCTTTTTGTTTATATTCATAAATAAGAAGGGACTGGGAATACACTGTACTAATGTACAGTTCTGCTCTGACAGGGTGCAATTAACATAAACCATTTCTGAAATACTTTTACACCATTTTATATTCTCACCAAAAAGCTCTTCATGGATTCATGTGAAGGTCTCGGAAAATTGAACATTAAAACATCTTTAGCCATGTTTCATCTGGGGAAACGTCTCTATTCAGACCCACAAAATAGGGCGCCCCTGATGAGGGAAATGGAGCATTATCTATTGAAAGTGGCATGTTAAGATTTGATTTCTATGGAACCAGGTGGTCTATTAATTGGAGCTTAAGGCCAGATTGATTCAGAAAGTGTGGCTGGTACAATTCCTCCTTCCCATGAGATATTTCTATCCATTTCTAATAGCTTTGTGCTCAGGATGATTGGACGCATTCGAGTTAATGCACAGTGGGCATCAATCGTGGTACTGACATTTTACACTGACTTTAAAACACTTCAAATGTGCGGTTCTGGTGCCAGCTGAGATAATCCATGGAATGTGCTGGAATTACTAATGAGAAGCTTCATTGCAACGATACGTTCTCCCTGAGTCATCAATGGAGAGCTTCTTTTAGATCAGCACTTTCTCACTTTGAAACTACTTCATCATTGCATACATAATAAGTACAACAATGACATTCAGTTTAAAGTAGTCCAATGCATAAATTAGAACAGAAACCTACAAAAAATGCATTTTAATATTCGCTGGCATAAAAAGACAGTATAGATGCAAACAGCTGAGTTAATCTAACCGCACTTAATCTATGAGTTACTGTATGACTGGTAATATATAATACCATATATCTATTTATAGTACAATGTATATATGTATACTGTATGTTGTACATTGTCTGTATTTATTGTGTGTATGTTGTGTATATTGTAGACTGTCAGTTAGTTATGTGTATATTGGTACAGTACTAGAGAAACACAAACTGCCAAAACCAAATTCTTTGTTTGTGTCAACATACATACATAAACCTGATTCTGATTCAGATTTCCAATGCATATCTAACACACACACACACACACACACACATATATATATATATATATATATATGTATATATATATATATATATACATATATATATATATGTATAATTATATACATATCATAATAATAAAACGCAATAAACATAATAAAACATCCTTTCACTGCATTTTACATATACTGTATACATATATGAGAGTTGCTGGAATGAAATGAAACTTTGTATATGTGAATGTGATGATGATGTGTGTAAGTGATTATAGTATTAGAGTGAAAGGAGAAGTTTATTGGGGAAAACCCTGGGCATGGAGGCATACAGGTTCCATATGGTATCCTCCTGCACATTTGTCCACAGATGTTGCAGCTTGGCCTGTAGATCCTATACACTCGTAGGTTGCCGAAGCTGGCGTCCCAGCTGGTCCCATGAATGCTCATCGGGTAATAAACCTGGCGACAGTGCAGGCCAAGGGGTTGCAAATCTGCTGGAGACATTCCTGGGAAACCCTTGCCGTGTGTGGGCAAACATTATCCTGCTTAAAAACGCCAGTCGGAAGTCCTGCAATGAGAGGCAACACATGTGGCCGGAGGATGTCCTGCACATAACGCTGAACTGTTAGTGTCCCTCGTATCACTACTAGGAGTGATCGACTGTCATGTGATGGCGCCAGTGTGTCGCTCCACAGCAAAGGCAGGATTTAAGTGCTCACCCTGAGGGTCTGGGGTGTGTAATGAAGGTGTCACCTGTGTCCAGATGGTGGAAGGAAACTGGTGGTGCTGCTCATGCTTGTAGGCAGATCAAACAATTCTCTCTACTGGCACTCTGTCTGGCCCACCAGATCCTGTTCGCTGTATGGGTGTGCCCTCACGTAACCAGACCACAGCTGTAATCATTTACATATCTGCCGGAGACATAACTGCATGCTGAGTTTCGCAGGAATCTGACATTTCTATGTGCATGCATTATATATTTTTTGTCAATGAGTTTATAACCAAAGGGGGCCAGACATTTTGACCATATATCATACATGAGTGAGACAGTTTAGTGTTTTTAGTAACACAGTGATTGTTTTCATTTTTTATTGAGTGCTTGTACTCAATTTTAAGAAGGGCTTGTTGGGTTAGCAATTATACTTTAGGAGTTGTTCTCATGTGGAGCTGTTTGTTTAACTTTCAGAAAAGGACTAAATTATGTTTTCCAAAGTACAAACCCAATTCCAATAAAATTTTCTACTTTTACCTGATTTTAATTAAAACAGTAAAAATATGAACGTTTTCTATTGTCAACTTTTAATATTTTGGGTTTTTTTTTTTTCATATACTTTTTTTCTGAAATTGACATTCCAAAAAAGGAAACAATTTAATTTAACAATTTGGGAAAGGAAACATTTTGAAATGTTCCAAGGTTAAACAGTGACTTTAGATAAAAAAGGAACATCCAGGAAAGGCCAAGCTTTTTATAAACAATTATGGGTTAAGGCTCACCACTTTGCAAAAAAATGCATCAGAAAAAAATCTGACAGTTTAAAAATTATCCACATCAGCCAGGATTGCAAGGAGTTTGTTTTTTTACTCTATACAGTCATCAAAAGATTCAGGAGATCTGGTGATATCTGTGTTTTCCTGTTTTCAAGACAAGGCTGAAAACCACAAATCCATACCCATGACCCTTGACCCCTCAACCGGTGCTCCATAAAAATCCAGCATGTTTCTGTGATGGAGATCACCACATGGGTTTAGGACACTGTACATCGCTGCATCCACAGATGCCATCTTCTGCGGGCTGAAGCTCATCTGAAATGATCTGATGCACAGTGGAAAGAGCTAAAGACCTATCCATGTTATTACCAGTGTAAAGTTCTAGCATTTGTCATAGTAAGGGGAGGATTGGTACCAAGTCAAGTCAACATTTATTTATATAGTGCCTTTTACAACAGATGTTGTCACAAAGCAGCTTTACAAAGAGTCTGGTGTCCGAGCCCCCAGTGAGCAAGCCAAAGGCAACAGAGGCAAGGAAAAACTCCCTCTGTTCAAAAGAAGAAACCTCAAGAGGAACCAAGACTCAAAAGGGGAACCCGTCCTCCTCGGGTCAACACCAGATAATAAGACAAGCAAAGGAAAGGAGTGTTCAGTGTTTGTAAGGTAGAGGAATAAATGTCTGATTAGTCTGTAATTAAGTAGTTGGGTCATCGGGTGGGTCAGCAGGACGCAGGCCAAGCTTCCACAGTGCAGGACAGCCAGGAGCTCCGTGGTGGTTAAAGGCAAGCAGTGGCACCCAGTCAGAGCAGATGTAGCAACAGCATCAGACCGCACAGCATGGGCAGCAGTTCAGCTCAGGCAAAGAAAACAGATTGTTAGCTCTGACAGAAGATTTGAATACACTACATGGTGTTAACAGAGTGCAGCAGTGACTCCGGCAGACCTGGCTGTTACAGCATAACTAAAAGGAAGAGCCAGAAGGTAACAGAGACATGAGGGCTCCCTGAGAAGTCAGCGCCCCCCTGCTCCACCGTCAACAAACCTGAGTGAACATGAAGAGCAGCGGGACGACAGCACCAACATTCCCAGCTTACCAAAACACTCTCTGTCAGTGGACCCCTGGACCTGCACCTTTTATCTAGCGTAAAACTAATTACCAAAATTACCAAAAGCTCGACTGAACAGGTAGATTTTAAAGATTAATTTTATAGATTAAATAAATAGATACAGATAAATATATTTATAGATAGATTTTAAAGATTGAGGCTGTGTCCCTGTGTCCACTGACTGGTAGGTTATTCCAAAGGCGGGGGGTCTTGTATGAAAAGGCTCTGCCCCCGATGTAACTTTGTTAAGTCTAGGCACTTTGCGATCTAAGGTCACGTGACGGTTCATAATATGAGATAAGTTCAGTGAGGTACAGAGGAGCGAGGCTGTTTAGAGTTTTATATGTCAAAAGAAGAATTTTATACTCAATGTGGAATTTAACTGGCAACCAATGTAAGTTAGATAAGACTGGGCTGCTATGGTCAAACCTTCTAGTTCTTTTAAGGACTCTGGCTCCAGCGTTTTGGACTAACTGAAATTTGTTAAGGCTTTTCCTGGAACAACCAGAAAGCAGGGCATTACAATAATCTTGCCTTGAAGTAATAAAGGCATGAACTAGCTTTTCTGCATCCTGTAGAGACAGCGCATTTCTTAGCTTCGTGATACTGCGTAGATGTAGAAAAGCTATTCTAGTGATATTAGTAATATGTTCATCGAAGGCCAGATCAGGATCGATCGTGACACCAAGACTATTTACAGATGTACCTGGTGTGACTAAGAAGCTATTAAGATTAAGTGGTAATGCAGACAGACATCTTATTAAGTTGAAGTGGATCATCTGGTCTAGCTGAAATATACAATTGTGTGTCATCGGCATAGCAGTAAAAATTTAGGTTATGTTTTCTGATTATGGTACAGAGTGGTAGCATATATAAGGTAAATAATATAGGTCCTAAGACAGAGCCCTGTGGAACACCAAACTTTACTTTTGTTTGAGTGGATGATTCACTGTTTATGTTTACAAATTGATAGCGGTCACTTAAGTAAGATCTAAACCAAGAAAGAGCTTTTCCTGTTACTCCTACAAGGTTTTCCAGCCTGTCTAGTAGGATGGAGTGGTCTGTTGTGTCAAATGCTGCACTAAGATCAAGCAGAACCAGTAAGGATAAGTTCCCACATTGTTTTCTGAGCACCACTTGGACAACCAGCAGTTCAGCAACCATAACCTGCTGTAGATGGGGCCAGAGCATGTTACGGCATCGTCCATCGTCTGGGCTAATTGACACACCTCTTTAATATTAGCCTTAGTTATCTCTGACTGCCGCAGATGAACGTCATTAGTCCCTACGTGGATAACTATCCTTGAATATCTACGACTAGCTAGCATCTTCAGGTTGCCCCTAATGTCCGGCGCACTGGCTCCCGGTATACAGCTAACTGCTACTGGCACATCTAAAGGAGAAGCTATTTTCACGTGTCGTAGAACAGAACCTCCTATAACCAGAGCTCTTTCAACAGGCTTCTCAGGGGGTGTTTCACCGAGGAGGGAAAACCTGTTTGACACATGAACCGGGGGGGAGTAGTGCTCAAGTGGGCCAGCTTTAGCGTTAGCTTTAGCCTTAGCTTCAGCTTTAGCTTTGCCTCTATGCTGCCGAGACGCCACCCATTCGGCCCGTTGTGAGGGCTCTGCTGCCGGAGTTGAGGACATGCTAACTCTTCCTGAGGCGTCCGGAGCCTCTAACTGAGAGTCTAAGCTCCACTCACTAGTCCTGCTCTTCTCTAAGTTCCGGATAACTCTATAATCCTCTCTGTCAGACAAGAGACTAACTTGCACTTCTCACAGATAAAGTCAGAACCGCTGCTGTCACTAGAGACGGCGAGAGAAACATAACTGAACATGCTGCACTCAGAGCAAAGCAACAGGTCACGGTCTGCCATACTGGTACTTACGGTTTCTCTGCTGATTTGAGTCGTTTCCAGACGTGTCTCAGAGATGTGATAAGTGAAAGTAGCCTCCAAAGGCCTGTAGTTTTAGTTTATTCCGAGAGATACAAAAAACTAACTAAAAATGTAAAAACAGAGACTTAGAAAGATTAGAGCGGAGAAACACAGCACACTCCCGCCAAACGATTTCAAAAACAGGAACTAGTATTAGAGTGTAACCTCCCCATCTGGCAAAGCACTAATAACACTGACCACATTCTGAAGCAACATATGCTGCTGTCTTTTCCAAGGATGCTCATTTCAACATGACAAGACCTGTTTTATCAGAGAGTGCAGGTGCTACACTTGCCTGCTGGCAGTCCAGAACTGTCTGCCATTGAAAATGTTTGTCTTCAGCTCAAAATTCAACAACAAAGGCCCTGGACGTTTGCACAGTTGAAGGCTTATATAACAAAGGAATCGATTAAAAACTGGATTACTTGGTGTCTTCAGTCTCTGAAAAATGATTAGGTGTTGTTTATAGATCACTATTATTTGACTATATTGGCATTTCACATACTGTTACAACACATTTTTGGAATTGAGGTTCTTTCTGTAATTTTTTTCTCCACTATGTACACTACCAGTCAAAAGTTTAGACATGGCTACTCATAGAAGGTTCTCTTCATGTTTAGCTTTATGTTTTACTTTAGAATAAAAGTGAAGACAAACTTCACTTCAGAGATCAAACTATAAAATAGCAGTCATGGAATTATGCAGTCCACCTTAAATCAAATCAAATCAGTGAGGCCAATCATTCTCTGAGTAGAGAGTTTTTGAGCCATTTTGTGCCATTTGTGATTTTCACACAGAGGAATTTGTGTTCCACATTTAACCCATCCGTGAAGTGAAACACCCACATACACACACACTAGTGAATACACACACTAGGGGGCCATGAGCACACATGCTCGGAGCGGTGGGCAGCCCTATCCACGGCATCTGGGGAGCAGTTGGGGGTTAGGTGCCTTGCTCAAGAGCACCTCAGTTGTTACTGTCGGTTCAGGGAATCGAACCGGCAACCCTCCGGTCACAAGGCTGGTTCCCTAACCTCCAGCCCACGACTGCCCCAAAAACCCTTCAAAATGGAACTTTACAGGAGGACAAAACAGCTTTTTAAACTTGCAATGGAGGTTGATACAACAAGATTTTGTTCTTAGCTGTTTTGGACCAATTCTATTGGTCTGTCCATCATGACTATGCACAACATTAAAATGGTAACCAGAGCTTTTAAACTGTGCAGAAAAAGAGACACAAGTTTTTTTGTGCCACAAAATATATATTAGGTGGGGAAATGGCAGAAACATAATACTGTTATATATGTGGTATATCAGGATATGTATTGTTTCAGATATCTCATCAGTTGGAACTGTTAAGTGTAAGCTTGTAGAGTCTTTAAGATCACCAACAACATCCATTTAGTTCGGGGTGTCCAAACAGCACAGTAAGAAACATGAATCGGATGAAGAACTGAGGTTGCTGTTTAACTGATTCATCTGGAACAGTTATGGGAACATACAAAAATGTTTTTGTTTTTTACCTTTAGCAGAAAAGGTCAGAAATTCCTGATGTAAAGAAAAGTCAGGCTAGTAAGAGCAAATAGCATTCAGGCCTTGACTTGTGCAAAACAATCTCCTGTATTATTTTGAGCTCAGGCAATAATTTTGAATCATGCAGTTAAGAAGCCTTCAATAAAACCTGGGCATTTCCGCATATGTATGTGTACTACAAACATAGCTGTATTTGCCACATTATGATGATGCATTTAGTATAAAACGCATAGGAGAACATGCACAAGGACATAATTCCACCATTATTAGTGATTCAGAATACACCTTCTGTAGTAAATTGATTTCTCAAACTCTTCATGAGTAAGTTCTTTTTCTTTCAATATTTAAAATGCCACTGGTTATGATGATGGCTTACTGAGGACGGCAAAAAGCCATATAGATAATGACTCTCGCGATATTGCATGGTACGAGTGGTCTAAAGAGGACTTAGAGATGATGGAACTGAATGGTAATGTGTTGACTCTAGACAAAGAGGCTCAACACGCCAACACACAATATTAGCTTTAAATGGGCATTGAAAAATGTACCAGCAAGTCTATTATACACATATTGTGTACAAAGGTGCCTTCTGCTTAAAGCCTCTAGAAGATACGTAAAGACTTCTATAGGGGGGAAGGAAGACATAAAGCATACTTCTCAGGAAGAGAAAAGAGCGAAGCAGATTTCTAGCTGAATGAGTGGGCAGCGATATAGAGCTTGCACATGGTAAATAGGGATCCGGAGAGCAACGAGCTTTTCTCTCTAAATACTTCTGCTCTGCAGCCAACTGCTAGATGAATTACTGGCTACAAAGGATGCAATCATACGTAGGAAGAATTGTGCACACACTTATGCACCATTCAGCAGACATTATTCATAGTAAATGGACTTGCAGTTCTTGTAATATACTTAAATTGCAGCATGCAGTACACTTTTAACATAGCAACCATTCCGTGAATCTCAGCTCTGCCAATTTCTTTAGCTGTTTTTCTCCGCATATGCTGCTTTTTGTCTGGCCCGACTAAACCTCTTTAAGGAATCTACGAAATGTGAAAGAAATTGTGCGTTTTCTTTTAAAGACCACGTTCAGTGCTTTGAAGTTATTCATGTGTAGGTTTCACTTTGTTTCTGGGTTGACTTCTTTATCCCCTGAGATACAGCTCAGTCAGAAAGAATACAATAGAGTGAGTGGAGATGGAGAGAGCGAAAATAAACAGGTAGAGGAACAGGATGCAATTTCTAATCACCAGATTGATTAACTCTAATTAGGATCCATAAACGCTGCCAACTTCTGTTAGCCTAATTTTTTTTGGCTGGCTTCGCTTTAATTCTTTTTTCTTTCAATTTAAGCTTAGTTTGTTTGTTTGTTGAATTGAAACTTTGTCCGCTTGTTACTCATTCCTGCTTACCTTGATTGAAAAGCTGAATAGATTATGCAAAAGAAAGACCTGCGCTGGCACACGCACATCACAGCTTGGAGAAATCCAAAATTACCATTTAAAATGTCTGAACACAATTTGTCGCCAGTGTTCGGATGAGCCGGTAATGAAGCACACTTATTAAATAGGAGTGTCCACTTGAGATTAGATCTTCAATGATATCTTGATGTTCAGCAATTTGTATAATTCCAGTGTTTCTCTCATTAAAGCATGCTTATACTGGTTTTAATCAAACAAGAGCCTTTCAACACACAAAGGCATAATGCCCGGGCATGATTTGAGACTCGTGCTCTAATTAAAAGATAAGATATTTATGCAAATATGTTGATTTTCTGATTCTGAGCTCAATGAACACTTGAGGATTCATGGACTAAGGGATTGTCCTGATCACTCTCGGAACACAAAATTTCTCATAATGACTTCTGATAATATTTATTTACTTAACAAGTGGTTTGGTAGTGCTTTCTGTTAATCCTGTGTGCAAGACACATTACACTGTAAATGTACTCATAATAGGATACAGTATATCTAAATTATAAACCTGTACAATGATTTACAGGCTTGTACTTTATGCAAAGTAGCATGCACACTAAACATGAATATATATAGATATGTTTAAGAAAGGCTATGTGTTACAAATTTGGGCATATGTTATAATCCATCACAACAAAATGCAAAGCATTCCTGGCATATTCATTATCAATATAGCAACACTCCATTACATAAGTATTTTGAAACATTTAATAAGCATATTAAATAGTTTAATATATCTAAAATGAATATGTAAATGAAATGACATATATTGATTAAAATTTGTGTTATGTTTTGGTCAAAATTACTAATTTATGAGACATTTATTCGAGCTAAAGAAGCATATATTGTTGTGTTGTTCATATTTCTGATATTATAGTGTCAGATATGATAATATTGATCATAGCAGATTTTGTATCAAAACTAAAACAGCACAGGTCAGTGGGCCACTATTACCAGAAACCATGTTGTTTATATTGCGAATAACTGGGATAAAGAGATGTCATGTTAGCCAGTTTAAAAATAAAATATATTATTGCCGTGGTAAAGTACAGCCTGTGATAAACAGGTGGTAAACCTACTTAAGAGACATCCAAATTACATTCATTATATGATCACCGGACGAAAAATTACCTAAGAGCGTGTAATACTTCTACAAGCACGAATAAGCATCCGTACACCTGCAAATTCAGCTGCTTCCTTCACACTATGGTCTTTGGCAAGACCAAGTGCAGTCACTCCTTTTAGCCAATCATTAACATCTGCTCTGGAGCCATTTTCCACACATGGAATGAGATAGTCACTGCACTGTACCACCTTGTCTCGATCTATGAATCCCGTTACTCACACCCCGCAGGTACTTATAAACCGATCATCTTCGTGCACCCCGATCTGCAGGAGATTTGTAAGGTAGTTACTATCACCATAAACATGCAGGCTGACTACATTTTGGTCTGATGATCTTAGCTCAAGCTGTTTACAGCATTTGTGACTGATTTGAAACCTAATTACAAAACTTACTTCATGTAGCTTTGTACAGTAAAATCCCAGTATAATCACATTACCAGCCTGGAGCTGTGCCTCTTGGTAGAGTTCATTTGCTTAGCACTGCTGTGTAGCAACACTCTTTTGTGAAGGCTTGGTGAAGGTAGGAGGATAATGCCTGAGAACGCAGCTGGAAATATTATTTTCTTGAGCCATTTGTGTTTGTGTCTTTTCTGTGGGTATCCTCAGTTTGTGATCTCTTTAATAGGAGAGTTATGCTGTCTGTGGGAAGTTATGTAAGCTATTGTTGAATACACTGTTGTGTCATTATTAGAGTAGGTGGTTATGCTAGTATGAATAGAGACTAGCAAGGTACATGACTGAAAATAAAAATCCTGTTCATGAATTTGCCTTGAAATGGCTATTTGTGTATATATATATATATATATATATATATATATATATGGATTCATGATTTTGTTTTGATAAGAGCAATGATATAGTAGTGGTTCAAAGTAAATCAATACTAAATATTTCATCAAACTTTTATGAAACAATGTATAAAAATGTAATTCATTCACAACTGACTTTCCACAAGATTTTGGAATGTGTCTGTTGGAATTTGTGCCTGTTCTGCAGTACAGATGATTGCTGACACTGATGTCAAGAAGGCCTGACTTCAATGTTCCAATCAATGTTCCAATTCATCCCAAAGGTGTTCAGTGGGGTTGAGGTCAGGGCTCTGTGCAGGTCACTGGAGTTCCTCCACATCAAACTCATCAAACCATGTTTTTATGGACCTCACTTTGTGCTCAGGGCACAGTCGTGCTGGTAAAGGAAAGGGCTTTTCCCAAACTGTTGCCAAAGTTGGAAGCATGTAATTGCCAAATTGTCTTTGCATGCTGTAGTATTAACATTACCCTTCAAGGGCTCATTTCAAATGATGAACAATGTCCCCAGACCATTATTCTTCCTCTACTACACTTTACCGTTCGCACTATGCATTCCAGTAGGCAGCGTTATCCTGGCACCCTCTGCTCCCAGATTCCTCCATCAGACTGCCAGTGAAGTATGATTCACCGTTCCAAAGAACACATTTTTACTGCTCCGGAGTTTAGTGGTGGCATGTTTTATATCACTTCAGCTGATGCCTAACATTAGACAGGCTTGTGTGCTGCTGCTTGGCCATGGAAACACATCCCAGTGTTGCTTCCAAAGGCAGTTTGATTGTGCTCAAAATATTGTAAACTGTTCTCTATCAATGTGCTTTTCCAGACGCTGCCCTGGTGAAGTCTCGAAACCCTTCTATGTTGGTCTTATTGGCTCTTAATGCATCTGTTGATGCTACTGATGACTAGATTCTAGTCCATCATCTTAAACACTGGGTCTTAAATACACCTCAGGCACAGTTTTAGAATGGTTTAAATCGTATTCGTATAACAGACAGTTTCACTGGAAAGTCATTCATCAAAAAATGAGTATTTCTTGAGGAGTCCCACAAGGTTCAGTTTTAGGACCCTGCTTTTCTTTTTGTACATGTTATTAAGTGATGTCATTTGGAAACATAATATAAACTTTCATTGTTATTCTGATGACATGAAATTGATGACATTCCCATTCTTTCTAAAAATCAAGACTCTATTTATATTATGTCAGACATTGGTAGTAGATGTCTAAAACAAGAAAAACTGAAATAGTGATCCTTGATACCAAAGTTCAGAGGATACTTCTTTGAGAAAAGCTAGGCTCTTTTGTTTAGCGGTAAAAAGGTGTACAAAAAATGGGTGTAATCTCTCTGAGCTCCCGCATGTAAACACAGTCACTGAAGCTTTTTATCATTTATGAAATATTGATTGTTTGGCCTTTTCTCTCTTAGAGTGATGCAAAAAAACGTGTTCATCTGTTCGTTAAAAGGAACGTTGATAACTGTAATCCTAAGGCTATTTGGAGGCTATTACTTCAACCTCTGCAGATGCTGGCCTTCTGCACATACCATCCGTAAAATACAGAAAACCTGGAAAAGCCCTTTTCAGTTATTATGCTTCTACTCTGTGGAAGTCAATTCCACTTTTAAGCTCAGTGCACAAACATTTGAAAGCATATCTCTTTAAATTAGTGTTTAATTAAAATTCTCTTTCAACATTTATCTTTTCAATTTGATCTGCCTGCATTATATATTATTTTAATTGAATACACATAGTTTCCTCTATTGCTATACGCTTTATCACCTGTCCATAAAGCACTTTGAGCTGCCACCAGTATGAAAAGTCCTCTGTGAATAAAGATGGCTAGATTTCCTATAAAGCAAAACCAAGTCAATGGTTTGTGATCAATCAATAAAGCATTCAACCCAGGCTTCACATCAAATGAAATTAGTTCTATGTGAGACAACATAGCTCTACATAGCATTTTACAGAGCAGTGTAAATGTCCTTTACATGTTGGCAATATTATCCAATGCACCTTGGTTATTCAGTTCTAGTGAAGGGTGGCAAAGCCTGAAACTGTCTAATTGTGAATGGTGGAAAGAACAAATGAAATAAGCTTGTTTCCTACTATATTAATACACAACTGTTGAATACATAAAGCTGTGTGTCCTTTACACATGATATAGAATTTAAGCCAAATCTTTGTTTGAAATCATAGCATAAATCCACCGGACCACTGTGCCATAGTGGGGATAAATGCACACTGCATTAGTATCTAGCACGGCACCGACACTGTAATGAAGGATGGGCAGCCCAATGGACTGGTAGGCTGTAAAGTCTGCTTAACTGTTGCTGTATCTGGGCCTGCCTTCATGACACACACGTTAACAACATTTGGCACTATAAACTGGATTAAGTTTATAAAAGCTTACAGGAATTAAGTTTATAATCCTTTATGTACTGCCTTCGGGCGCATTAGTTGAGTGTTCAAATACACCATATTTAATGATTTTTAAGATTCTTGCTGTCCAAATGTTTAATAGTGCACATCCAATTTACAAGCACTACTCTGAAAAGAAATGCCTTTTTCTAGCTTATCAGAATGTGTGTGAGTATACTTTGGCAAATGAATAAAGCCATTCGGTAACACTATGAAACAGACGCTCAGCAGATTCTCAGTATCATAACAACAACATACAGTATCAATACTGTGCCAACAATGAAGCATTGGAAAACATTCAGTAGATTATCAATAGACTTTTAATTACTGTGTAAATAAGATTTATTGATAATCTGCAGAATTCTGGATTCATTGGTTAAGGTTAGGGTCAGTCTTAGGTTTTGAGTCAAGGTTAAGGTTGAAGTTAGGGTTAGGGACGGACTGAGGGTTAGGACTTGGTTTGGATTGAGGTTAGGTTTAGGATTTGGTTTTGAGTTGAAGTTAGGGTTTGGCTCAGGGTAAGGGTTGGGTTATGGGTACGGGTAGGTTTCTCTTACTGGAGGTAACATTTTAAAACTGCTTAATGTAACATATCAACAATACATCTATTCAGTCTACACTACAAGTCAAAAGTTGAGACACACCCAACTAAATGGATGTTTTTCATTATCTTAAAGACATCTATAGGCCTACGATCAAACATCTGAGCAAATAAATATCGTGACATAACACATATATTCTTGTGTGAATATTCATGATGGACAGACCAATAGAACTGGTCTAAAATGACTTAGAAAAAAGTCTTGTTCTATCAACCTCCATTGCAAGAAAGCTGTTTTATCCTCCTGAAAAGTTTCATTTTGGAGGGTTTTTAAGGTAACTGCATAATTTTATGAGTGCTATTTTATAGTTTGATGTCTTCACTATTCTAAAGTAAAGCATTAAGATAAACATAAGGAAATCCTTCAATGAGTAACTATGTCTAAACTTTTAACTGGTAGTGTAAGTAATATAGATTTGAAGATTTTTACGTCAATGTATTCAGATGCTTCACTACTGCTACTTCACTCTGTTATTGATGTGTTATTGATGTGTTATTCATCAGCGACAAAGGAGCACTTAAAATAAAGAGTTTACAGCCATTTTTACAGTAGTCAGTTTAACTTTGGAGATGGCTTCAAATTTTGATGCTATGCAGAGTAATGCAGCCAACAATCCTGCCAGCAGGGAGGCAGTTATATGCATCTGACTTGCCAATGCCCAAAAATGAGCCTCTTTTTGTACAAGTTGTATGGCTAATATCAATTGCTACATAATGTGAGACAAAGACAGCAATATTACCAGCTACAAACGTGGAGAGCGGGTAAGCATGTCAATAGACCATTATGAAAAGACAATCATCCACTTGAGATGGAGGCAGACTCTTGAGGCTTTTATTTCAAACGCCATCTGCATCCGCATGGCAGAAAATGACCCTGAAAACCAGCTTTGAGCGCGTGACCTTGCAGGGTGCCTTAGAATGTTTTTGTCTCGCTTGTGCAAAATCTAATCAGCAAAACAAATGTGGCCCCATGGCTGCAGCGTGGAATGCTCTAGTGGTGTAAAGCAGTCATGATTCAGTTCTGCCTGTCCTTAGTGGATCCCTTAAGCTTGATTTTGGATGACATCAGGAAACGGGGCGTTCTTGCAATCAAGTGAATGCACCCACAACAGTACAAATTTGAGTAAAAATATCACAAAGGTCAATCGACAGCAAAACGGATGAGCCTCTGTCTGTCTGTCTGTCTGTCTGCCTCTCTCGCTGCAATCCTGTTCACAATTCAGCTTAAAATGCATCTCCATTTGCATTCCAGACAGACCAACACAATAACATGCATATTAAAGACACATGCAAATACAAACATTACAAACCTGTGAACACCATGCGTCCCTCATGCTGTCAAATAGAAAACGTTCAGCTCTGGATACGTTGGAAAGCTGAAGAAAGCTGAAGGGAAAACTTGTCTAAGCCTATGGATGGTGTGATTGTGCCCTTAAGCGAAGTGCTTAACCCAGGTTGCTCCGGTCTGTACTCCTGGTTAATGTAAGTTGCTTTGGGCAAAGCGTGATCTAAATGTAAATGTAAACATTTCGGTGCAGCATTTCTCAGAAAAGTCGGTGTCAAGCACTGTGCAAGAAGTCATAGTTTATTTACCGTATATCTGATTTTTAATAACTTTGACGATATCTCCCTGAACAGCTTCAATTTCTTATGCTTACACAACCCGCATTCTGAAAATACATATAATGCAGTCAGACAATCCATGCAGTTACAGCAAACCAAGATGCATTTCTAAAGGATGCTGTTGTTTGCCCTCAGTACAGAAAGATCTGACCAAAATGCAAACGGACGGACGGCTTATGTAATGCAGGTGGCTGCATTTAAATGAATTGACAACAGTGAGTGATGGAAAAAGCCGGGTGATGCTGTGTCCAAAAAGTTCATAATCCCTCCAACACTTTTACTGCCCTGCAGGCTTAATCCACTGCTTCTTATCAGAGCTAATTAAATTAGACTGCTGTGGCCAGCTATTTGGAGAAAAGTCCTGCTTTCAAGCGAAACGCCTTCCAGGCCTGACAGCAGGTTAAATTGCTCCATAATCTAAGGGGTTAACGTACAAGGAGTGAGGCATTGCTAATAAATAAATTCGTCCAATCACACTGGATGGCTCTTAATTACACCCAAGGGGCTCATTCTGAAAGAATGGCTTGCTGATCTCACTTATCTAGAGTACATTAAGACAAAATGTATTTAAGGTTATTTGACTAATGATATTTGCATATTTCTAGCTTGGAGTACAGCAGCAAGCAGTCCTTCTGATATGACCCTTGTAACTATGTCTACTGGGTGAATGTGCTTGAATGTACCAACTACAGATCGTAAAACGCAAGCCTGAAAACTAGAACATGATGCCGCATTCATATTTACAGGACAGTGATTGTAGCGACAATAGAAAGTGAAGAACCAATGAAATTTAAATGAATTAGCTACTGAGTTTGAGTTTGGCATGAAACAGCTGATCTCTTTAGGTTAAAGAGCAGTACGTCAAACCTGCACAATGCAAAACCCTGTAGAATTGATTTGAAAGTTGAAGGTGTCTGGTCGGATTTCAAAGCATCCATTTGCGTCATATGGGCAGGCTCAAAGAGAGTGTTCAGTGTTTTGGTATCTAAAGGAAAAACAACATTAAGGTGACAATAGGGGAAATAAATCGATATAAACATTTATAAAATGTGTACACAAATACCAAAAGAGAAGAGAAAGAAATGTAGTAAATGTAACTAGTTGCAAGTCACGAATGAATTTCTTAAGTTCAATTTATCTGACCTGTAAGATCTTCAGTTGTTGCACTGAATTTGACCAATTAACCAATAAAGGCACAACAGTTGTGAAGCCTGGAGTCAGAAGAGATGTTTGCATGCTCAATAAAACATCAACTGGTCTGCTGCTGGATTGCTATCAGTAAACCACAACACTCATATAATGACCACTTATCAGTCAGTCAGACTAATTAACACTGCAGTGAAATAAACATCAAGGTAAAATCCAACATAGAGCAACTTTATTAGCAAACAGATTATATCATTTGATAATACATGTATCCAGGTGATTAATTTAAAATGTTTCACTTTTCTAAGTAATGACTGGCAATTTCATATATGAAAAAAGATGCAAAACTGTCTGTAAAAAGATACTTTAATGTTAACTTTTGTCAGTATTTGTTGTCAGTCTGTGTTTGAATTGGGCTGGTACGCATTTCTGGATTTTGCTCTTGGGGAAACCTTAATCTTGCATACCACCATTTCTAAGTTCAGTCCTTCTCGGTACATCTCCGGCACATCCAATCTTCCCAAAGAGGAGACTGGTGTAGTAAATGTTCAATTACCTTACCCACTGTTAAGTTACCCAAATCAGCTGCTAGTGTTTCTTAAAGTTGGCTCACTTTGTTCTTGACCCCGCAGTCTTCTGCGTTCCCCTACCATTCTCCAGCCTTGCTATGTCTCTTAAATAGGATACAGCAGTTAATAGTTCCTAGTGTTGTAATTATGGCAGTAGTTTCACTATGTTTATCAGTATGAGGTCACGCTTTAGTTCACCTATTTCTTTATCCCAGACATCCATTTTACTTAGCCTTACTTAATCACTAGCACAATTGGTTAAGTTATTATTGCTTATTAAATAAGGCTTATTAATATGATAAGTGTTTCCAAACTTTGAATGATGTTTGAATGGTGAATGGTGTTTATTTATATCAAATGCATTACATCGTCTAAGGATGGTCTTTAATTGGTTCAAAAGAGTGACATAGACACTTTCTGGGTTTAACTGCCATTCTCTTAAGCTGTCACTAATACTTAGATACATGATTCATTGATCCCCTTGCAAAACACCAATCAGCTGGTATGTCATTATCCCACATATGAATGACAATGCTCTCTACCCATCCACCTTTGATAATAATCCCAAGGTACAAGCAACGTTTCCCCGCTTATCCCTCTGTTCCTGCCTGTGAGTGAAAGATTCTCCATATTTCTGATGGCTTGACAACAATACACGATGCACCGGCTGTAAACCCCAGCTAGGAATAAAAATGACAGCCTATTGGCTTCTGACAGAGTTGCATGTTGAAACTTTGCTGTGGAAAGACAACGGCTGTCAAAGAGAGGGTATAAATTGAAAGGCTGGCACATCACTTTCCATTTTCCAGGCCCATGGTGGTGAAAGTAAACGAGGGACTAAGAACTGTGCCAGACATAGATGACTGACACTGAAGAGCAAGCAATAATTTGAGAAGCACTTAACAAGGTATCCAATGTTCATACATATATTCCAGTAGAAATGGTTTTCTCGTAAGTGTAAATAAAGCCACATGAAATGCTTCCTGATACTCTCCACAGTATACATGGTTTTTGCAGTGCACTGCACATTTTCAAAGACAGTCTGTGTTCCTTTGCCGATCCAGTTTCCAACATCGACAGCTTGCTGTTACCCCCGTTTAATGTGTTCACTCGAGCTCTCTGGGATTAAAATTAGAAGCGTGTCTATGAAACGAGACCTACTGCATCTGCAATACACATACAGCCCTCCTGACATGAACTGGATATGGTCCACCTCTCAAACTGTGGTCAGTCACGCTCAATCGTTCATGCTAACAACAATGAGAAATACTCAATAATCAAGTTAAGTGAATACCTGCCAGATATTACAGCTCTACAACAGAAAAAGCTGACGTTAACAACAAACCTTCCCACATTATGCTTCTGTGGATTTTTGATTTTCAGTCTTTCCCAAAAGTCGATAGACTGATTCCATTTCACATCCAGTCAATGCGACCACATAGATGTCCAGCCTTATTAAGTCATCACATATGAAAGCAATAAATATCAGTGAGTTTAATATTACCTGTGAATAGATCACATATAAATATATACATATATCACTTAACCCTTGTGTTAAGCCAAAGTGACCTATTCATGAAACTTTTATTAGAGCTAAAGTAGATGATTGTAGATAATTGTTTTTTTTTTTTTTTTTTTAAATGATTATACATTTGTAGCATGGTCTCAGATTTGCTGAACCATGATTAATGTAAGATAGATGAAAAATACTTGGCTGAAAATGCTCTACTGATACAGCCGGTGTGCTAACTGTAATGTAGGGGTTAAACCGGCGACCTCCATCTCTACTGATACAGCCCTGCTGTGCTAACTGTAATGTAGGGGTTAAACCGGCGACCTCCATCTCTACTGATACAGCCGGTGTGCTAACTGTAATGTAGGGGTTAAACCGGTGGCCCCCGTCTCTACTGATACAGCCGGTGTGCTAACTGTAATGTAGGGGTTAAACCAGCGACCCCCGTCTCTACTGATACAGCCCGGCCTGCTAATTGTAATGTAGGGGTTAAACCAGCGACCCCCGTCTCTACTGATACAGCCCGGCCTGCTAATTGTAATGTAGGGGTAATGTAGCGGAAAATCGAATAAGAAGCTTCATTCAGACTCGAGGGATCAGTGAGTCATATTCAGCGCGTCTCTGTGAATCTGAACACAATATCATCCAGTTTACAGCCCTGCTTTACTGCAGAAGCTAGTTGGGCTTCGTAAAGATACCAAAGGGTTATAGATGGAAGTGACCAACATGCTCCTGTTCCCGCTGTGGCAGTGCTGGTCTACAGTGATCAGATCTGCGTTTTAGGATTGCTGTATTTTCCTTGAATCAGCTGTTTGATTGAACTGTCATGTCCTCTTACTTAGTTCTATCCGCTGTGGCAGTAAGCTGTTTGTTTATTAGTTTCTGCATCTTTATCTCTGTCTAATGTTTACTTATTTGTGGTCTTCTCTGGACACAGGTGTCGGTGGTGAGCAGCCGTATGATATCTATGTGAGTCCAGCTTTCTGACTGGTTGCTGTGGTTTGGTATGAGGGTATTGGAATATGTAAGGTGAGGACTGCACTGCTGTTAGGAATGAAGTCAGTGATCCCCATTGGAATACATTAGCTGTGTCTGTCTGTCTGTGTAGTTTGGGGTGGGCTGATCTGCCTTATGCAGCTTCAGATCTGAAAAAGTCCCACTCTGGTCTTATCTTACCTAGATAAGGCATCATCTGATCTGGTATGCAGTTTTGACTACTAAAATGTTTTTTTTTTCTTAGTAGAGATTCCAATAATGTCCATTTCAAATCTGGATGATGCATGAAGTCTTAGTATAAATGAAAAAAATGAATTAGAAATAACTTTTAAAGAAATACTTTTACTTTTTTACTTTAAGTAGATTTTTGAGTAATCTACTTGACTTCTACTTGAGTAAAGTAAAAATCTAAGTCATACTTCAACTCATAATTAATTTTGCTTATATTACTTGAGTTAGGGACTTGTGTACTTTTGCCACCTCTGATTGTGACTAGACCCCAAATTTTCATCACAGGACATGCAGGGACTGTTGTTATCAAAATGCATCATCTATCATTAAAAAGAGATGGCACAAATTTAACATACATGGGAGGAGCACCAGGAGGAAACCTTTGTTGGAAGATCTGCTAATGAACATCTAGGCTGGGACAAGGACTTTGGAACAATGTGCTATGGAGAGATCACCTGATAAACATAATGTTTTTTGGCCAAAGTATCGAAAGCCATGTTTAGAGAAAACCAAACACAGTATCAGAACCCAGAGCCTCTTATGAAGCGTGGTGGTGGATACGTCTGGAGGTCTGGCCAACTTGCAATCATAAAACTGACTATGAATTCTCTTAAGGGTAACATGAAGCCATCTTCCAAAAAGTTGAAGCTGAAGAAGAGGTCCTCCTAACATGATAATGATCCCAGATAATCTGGGAAATGCCCCTTGACATTCAGGGCATCCTATGTTAGCTGGCTACTCCAGTGTTTACCGGCTGCTAACCCACTAACCATTGCAGCATTTATGCTGCCTTTAATGGCAACAAACTAGGTTTTCTTTTGGTAATGTGGTCTGCAAAACATCGTATTTGGTCTTTAATTTGACCAATGAGTAAAAATGAGTAAAAATTCACTCTTTCTACTGATTGCTTGGGAAATCGGGCAAGTTTTCAGATGTACAATTATGCTACGGCATACTGTAAAGATTTCAGAGGTATCCTGGGCATAGTTACATTTGCTAGACTATGAAGAACCAGCTGGATGAACTAATTCGTTAGTGCCACCCAGAGACAGACCAATGCTGAATTGGTAGTTAGTTAAGAATGAAGACAGAAGCTCACTGTTTAGTGGGTAAAACAGACAAACAGAAAAAAATTCCCTGAATTTCTATTTGAGGGTACTTTGTCACTAACAGACAGCATAACATCATAATTACTTAATTTTTAAGGGCCCCCTAGAATTTGGATTTTGAGATATTATAAGGACCCCCTGTATTTCTCAATGGGATCCCAAAAATACAAACAAATCCACAAAAGAAATGGATGGTTAAGAAATGGCCCAGTCAAAGGCCAGATCTGAATCCCATTGAAATGCTTTTGGGATGGGCTATACATGCAAGAAACCCTTCAAACATTGCAAAGTTGAAAGATTTCTCCTTGGAGGAGTGGACAGCAGCTTTCTTTCCAACCAGTTGTCAAAAACTGGTACATAATTATAGGAAATACCTACACAAATTTATTATATTACATAACATTTAGCTATAGCAAGAATATATAGTTAATAAAATAATATAAATATATTATTGCAGGCTTGTGGAGAGAGCATATGGTATTGTGCATATGGTTTTAAGAGTGAGACCAAGCTCTAAATGCTAGATGTGGTTCTTAAAGGGGAGATTTAAACTCTAATCATATGTACCTGCTTTCTAGAATTAAACTGTATAACGAAGGTTACATGTAATGTGTGACTGTCTGCTTGTGTTTAATATGTGATAACATGGCTCATTCTATCATAGTGCCATCAGCTGATCTCATCAGTGATAGGTGACTGCCCTCGTATCTCAATGGAGATAATAACTACGGAAGATAATAATGTAAACGCATAAGAGTCTATATGAATCTGTGGTAGCTTATGACCTTTCAGGGGCATGGTCACATTTCGATTTGAGATGCTCTAGACACTGAGTTGCCATCTCTGTAGACTGATGATCATAATGAAGTTCATGAACCATGCTGCTGCTGGTGTGCACGTGGAGCATAGCCAATCACGGGGCTTATCCTGGCCAACAGCATCCCCTTCAGCCAGCCAACCTCTTCTCACCCTTCGCTGGAGAGCTGACTGCCAGACTGGAGCTGAGGTTCTACAGTGAGGAGCAGCAAGGGCCTGATCCAGCATGACATCCTCTCTCCCAGGAGGACAGAGAACAGTGCATGGCCCATGAATCCATCACCTGTCTGCTGGAAATGTCTCCTTGGACCTGAGAGACCCTGGCAGGTAAAGCGGCGTCTGTCAAGAACTGCTACATGCAAGAAGGTGCGGTGTGCAGCGAAGCTGTCCCAGAGGACAAGCGGAAAGTTCAATCTGTCAGTGGGACGTGGGAATGGTGTATGTCCACTGTGCGTAGACGAGAGTGTTTTTCTTCATCTGGTATACAGAAGACAAAGAGTGTCTTCCACTGTTTAAATTGATAACAGAGGAAGGGAACTGCTCAGAAGTCAGAGGCCACCTTTTCATTTATTCAGTTTCCAGTCAAAATATAATTAAAAAAGTAAATAAGTTAAAATTTTTAAATTTAAATTTAAAAGGTTTTCATCTTTTGCTATTATAAAAAATTTATTTAACAGAACATTACACAGAAGCCTTAACAATATTATTATAAATATATGCAGTCAATAGAATAGCTGCACCCAGAAGGAAGTGATGGATTGCAGTGCTGTTGGGAAGGAAGATAAAGGTTACCAGGATCAATAAAAGATGATAAATTTAGACTGAAATGGAGAATATTTTTTGAGCTACACACACAGAAGTAGTGTCTCTCAGTATGGCATTGGGCCACCATGTTTGCTAACACAACATGCCAGATGTCTCAGCATGGAGTTGTAGAGGTACCTAATGGTGTCCTGTGAGCTTGTGCGGTAGGGGTAGAGGTGTGAGTGACACCAGGCCTTCTGTACATGTGACATGTGACTACAAACTGTTCATCTTGGTGCTGACCACGGTGCCTCCACACACGGATTCGTTGGTCGTCTCCACCGAGACAAAAGCGGGACTCGTCACTGAAGATGACCCGCTGCCATTCTGAGTCACTCCATGACAGTTTGGCACGACACCATTCCAGTTCTTGGTGACGTTGACATGGTGTGAAGGGCAGTCGTTGTAATGTTCCGCGTGCATGTAGTTCTGCGTCAGGCAGCCCTCTGCCAGTGGTGCTCTCACTAACAGGATGACTCAAGGAGGACATCACTGCTCGCTGAATGTCCACAGTCATGGCTGTTGGGCCAGTCAGATACAGCAATAAGGCCCGTCCTTGCTTACGTCACATTCACAGCCAGATGTAAAACCTTTCATTTGCATGTCTCAGAATGTCAGACCTATCCGCCAAGTTTCATTTAAGATTTAAATTCATCTTTTGTCTTTATTTGAGCTTGCTTTCTTTTTAGAGCGCTTGCTTTCAGGTATTTAAAATCCTATTTTGAACATTTTACATCAACCACAACATCAGTACACACACTGCAGATTGCTTCTAGTCTAATCTGGATCCTTCCCAGGTTACTTAGCATATCAACACACTGAGCTCCACTGGCTCGTGGGACTGTATGCACATTGCACTTGAACTGGAACTCTCTATACTTGAACATTTATGCTGTAAGCTGTATACCTCAACTTAAGCTGCTAATGCTTAATTACCTGTGCTGTACACTTTGTAAATATACAGTACCAGTCAAAAGTTTAGACACAACTAGTGATAGAAGTCTTCCTATTTGTAGTTTAATGCTTTACTTTAGAATAAAAGTGAAGACATTAAACTATAAAATAGCACTTATTGAATTATACAGTCCACATTAAAACCCTTCAATCTTTTTACAGGAGGATAAAACAGCTTTCTTAACCTGCAGTGGAGGTTGATATAACAAGATTATTTTCTAAGCAGTTTTGGACCAATTTTATTGGTCTGTCCGTCATGAATATTCACAACAAAAAGGTAACTAGACCTTTTAAACTGTGCAAGATTTGTTTGTGTTTTGTGAACACAAGCCTGCAGAGTCCTGAAGATAATGAAAAACATCCATTTTGTTGGGTGTATCAAAACTTTTGACTGGTACTGTAACATCTGTGATGCTGTTTACACTGTTAATGACTATAATTTGCACACCTTGCCTGGTTTACCTCAACATACTGTGCACTTCCATATAAATACACAGTATAAAACACCTAGGCTGTAATTTGTTCAATTAGTTTTTTTACTAAACTATAGTTACACTTTAAATTCTGCCTCAGTCATCAGACCTCCAGTACTGCTCATGCATGATCTGTATTTACTGTCCACTTATTGACACTTATTGTCTTATTTACCTGCTTTTTATTTTTGCATCACAGAAGCAGCCTGAAGTGTTTTGTTATATTGTTACATAATCATAATCAGATTTATTGGCTATGTAAGGAAGGTTGGCCACAAGGAAGCTTGTATGTTTCTTGTATTACAATACACACAGTAAACAAACAATGTACACATAATTTACAGACCATACACAATATATACAGTGTAATAGATGGCAATAGATGGGGACAAGTAATGAGCAGGCAATGTACATATTATTTACTGACAATACACAATGTATAAGCAACATAGTGTGTTTGTGGTAGCGCAAACAACAGTAATGTGCATCATGTATGGGGAAGAAATGGTGGTGTTCAGTTGTACAGGAATGAAGCAGTGTGAAGTAGTCATCTTGAGAAAACATTAGTAGCTATAGCTTACCAGATGACATTGTAGGTCAGCTATTTATGGGGGTGAAGGCATGAGGAAAGAAGCTGCTCCTTTGTCTGGTTGTTGTGGTTGGTGTGGCTCAGCGGATAACACCACTAACCTCCAGGGAGCTACCGCCCCATGTGGGAGATGGGGGTTCGATTCCTGGGTCTGGGTAACTATGCTGTGCTACACCAATAAGAGTCCTTGGGCAAGACTCCTAACACTACATTGGCCTACCTGTAATATGAATGACCTTGTAAGTCGCTCTGGATAAGAGCGTCAGCTAAATGCCGTAAATGGAAGGCTTAGTATACAGGGTTCTGTAGCACCTGCTAAAGGGGAGAAGTTGGGAAGGAATCTGTGGAGAAATTCCCGGCCCTTTTCTTGCTTCTTGAAGAGTACAGGTCCTGGAGGGTGGCCAGGTGAGCACCAATGATTTTTCCAGCTGTCTTTTACTGTACTGTCCTTCATTGGTGTAATGAATAAAACTAAAGTGAACTGAATTAGATTAGGTGGGTATTTTGTATTGTATACATTTGATTGTGTATTCGTTGTAATACAGAAGAGAAGAATATTTAGCTGACGTCGGGTGGCGGCACTTAAATATATGCTTTTGATTCATTTTACTGCATTTGTAGATCTATAGGAATAAAGGTTGTATTTCTTTGTAATGCTAATTTAGGTAGATTTAATATGTACATGAAAAGCAGCAGGTAAGGGCCTTCTGCCCACAGTTTGCATACTGGTGCATTGTTGCCTGCAACTGTATTCATTGTTTGTTTTATTATTGTTATTATGTATTTCAGCAGCTCGGGGTAGCCTTTGTTGTGGACATCAAAAAGGAACCTTAACCTGTTTCCCAGGCTGTAATCTTCCTACATAAAATTTCAGTGGTTTGCCTGTTTGCTTACAAGTTACGGATTCTACGGCACTGTTATTAGAATTGGTGTCTCCTTTTGTTATTAACGTTATTCTAAAAATATTTGTATACAAAATGTTTTTTTTTGCTCAGATTAACATTGGTGAAAAGGAGAAGGAAACACTAAGGGCAGCCAGTCAAGGATGAGCTGAGATGGAGTTTAGAGAAACTGACCAAGAGCAATTTTATATAGTATTATATATTTATAAAGATTGTCTTGATCACCGCAGCAGCAGTGGGTTACATGATGTCCAGACTGTAGTAAAATACAAATACAGCAAAACAGTAAATAGAGCTACTGAAGCCTTATGTATTTATAATCTTACTCTCAGAATCTATATCACAGTACAGTGTGCTAGGATATACACTGAATAATCTTTAGTTTATAATCACATAGTTATATCAATAATACTGACACCTTTACTTTATTCAGACAACTCAGAATTCTCTCCTAAAAGTAAACTAGTATTAAAAGTATAGTAAAAGTATTTAGTCTTTATTGCACTTTTTATATAACATGTTTATATGACAGTTTGTTTTGATTCAGTACTATTCAGAATCTGTCTGTTCAATCCAGAAAATTAAAGCAAGTAGGGATGCAGTACCCAGCTCACCGGACAACACCTGTGATTGAAACGTAACTAATACCATGTAATACCTCCACAAGCTGCAATTTGATTTGGCATAGACTGGACAAGGTTCTGGACGTAGGCCACATCAGTGTTCAGCCACTCTTGCATCAAAGAATTGCGCACTTGGGCCAGATTTGGTGGATACCTTCCCTGGCACAATTCTGAGGAGTATTTCCTGTAGACTGGGATTTTTGCGGCTGCCGGTAGACCCATATGACCGTACGCTTCTATACACCTGTAAATTCAGCTACTTCCTTCACACTATGGTCTTTGGCACACCCAAATGCAGTCACTCCTTTTTGCCAATCATCAACATCTGCTTTGGACCCGTTTTTCCACACATTGAATGAGACACTCGCTGCACTGTACCAACTCGTCTCGATCTATGAATCCCGTCTCACAACCTGCAGATATTTATAGCCCCATCATCCTTGTGCAGTGCCACAGGAGCCTGAAGTTACTACCACTTTAAACACACAAGGTGACTAATTCTCTGTCTGCTGAGCTTATTTATGAATGTACTTTGACAGGGTGAACGTTGCACATTGAGTTGTGCAAAATAATTTTCAGTTTTTAACAGATTGAGTTCTAAGATCACATCTGCTTCAACTCAACAGTGAGTCCTCATGTTGGTCATGTGTTGATTTAGGCCTGTTAGAGAATGAAAAGAATAGAATTGTGAAGTTATCAAATTAACTGTTTGTGAAACTGTTTTTCTTCCACAGGAACACCATCTGTTTTGGCCTCATCCTATATGGGGTAGCTTGGGTCATTGTCACCTGTCTGTGCTCTTACTCAAGCGGTCCCATCATGACTCTTCTCTTATTCCACTTAACATCATTGTCTGAACATCAGCTAAACACATGAGCTAGGCACTAAACTGGACTTCATGCAGTGGTATGATTTAAAACCTAATTTCGCTAATTGTACCTAACTGTGCTATTTTGAGACACCTTTAATATTCATTTAAATATACTTGTGTATATATTAAGTACATATTAAAGTACATTTGTATATATATATATATATCGTCGCTGTCCAATGAAAAACATGTATCTTCATTTTTGTCCGTATTTACTTTTATGCATCATTTGGCCACAGAAGCTGCTGTTTACACTGTGTGACACATGATGAATGGACTAAGAGAAATGGCCCAAAAGTGTTTGGAAAGATGTCTGGTTCCATTGACTTACATTAAAATGTAATGAGGTTTTGTCCTCTGCTGTAAAGTTGCCATTTTGGAGATACTTTTTCTTTGGACAGCGACGATATGTAAGTACATATATATATATAGCACTTGTTTTTAGCACACAATGTACTTGCATACTTGCTGACATTAGAGTACATTTCTAGTACATTAAAATATACTAATTTTACTATTTTATTTTGCCTGGGATATTTTATAGTTTGTTGTCTTTGGTGTTTATTTTAAAGCAAGTCATGAAGCTGCAAATAAGGAAACCTTCCAT
>CM067479.1:38446974-38477167 GCA_034552555.1 Semaprochilodus insignis
ATACTATATATATATATATATATATATATATATATATATATATATATATATATATATATATAATCTGATTAGACTGTCTGGACTCAAATATGAATTGTAGTTTCTATAGCAACACAGCTCACTTGTCAGTTGCTCCAGGCAAAACCAAGAGAGATAGTATCCACAAATTCATCAAATTTTAGCTCAGCAGATATAGCCAGGCCCCTGACACGAGCAACTTCAGCAAGCTCATCAACACCAAAAAAACACTACAGCTTTCACACAGCAGTCAAAACAATCTGGCTTTAGTTCAACAGTTGTGTGCTATTGTGGCACTTGTCCTGCCAGCATGGTCTGAAAGACATTGCATATGCAAGGTGATATACAAATCAACTCAAAACATTTGTTTGGTCTATCTATCAGGCTGTGCGCTACCCTTAGCCAGACAAACAGGTTGGAAGCATAACAAACAAGTGGGCTGAAAAAAGTTGACTCACAGTGACTCACATTGGTTCAGGGCCATTCCATATCTAATGCTACAGAGCTGATTTTGCTAACAGGTAGGGGGGGGGAGCTAATGTTTAGCAAATGGCTTAGTATGATTTATGTCATTTGCATGAGGATATCATACAGTTGCTTCAGACGCCATCTATTTGTAGGGTAATCTCACAGAAAGCCATGCTTTGCTGACACTGCAGCTCATGTGATTATCTCCACAAATGTATCATTATGATCTTTCGGGGTTTCGTTGTGCAATATCACATACTTGACATCACTGTCTTTTCAACCAATTAATTATTCCTACACTAATATTATACGCAGATCTGCACAGACTCACTGATCATAGACTGGTTTCCTGGTAAGCGTAGTGCAGTTGTTCAGCCTTCACACACCAAAGTGCATAGAGTTTAGGTGCAACCAGGGATTTACTCAGTAACTACTTAAACTCATAAAAAATGCATTACTTGGTGGTAACTTCAGGCAGCTGTAGATGGCATTGCACGAGGATGATCGCGCTACATATACCTGCTGGGTGTGCAACAGGATTCATAGATTGAGAAGAGGTGGTACAGTGCAGTGAAGGTCTCATTCTATGTATTTGGGCATGCCAAAGGCCATAGTGTGAAGGAAGTAGCTGAATGTGCAGGTGTATGGAAGCGCACAGTCATACAGGTCTACCGGCAGTGGCCAAAATCCCAGTCTACAGGAAATTTTCCTCAGAAATGTGCCTGGGAGGGCCTCCACCAAATCTGGCCCAACAGGGCAATTCTTTGATGCAAGACTGGCTGAACATTGATACATCTAGAAACTTGTCCAGTCCATGTCAAATCGGATCGCAGCTGTTATTCGTGTTCATGGAGGTGCTACATGCTATTAGGTACGTTTCAGTCACAAGTGACTAATTTTTTGTCTGGTGAGTTTAGAAATACTATACTGTCAATTCCACTGTTATTGACACCCTTGGTAAACCTGGGCAGTAAAAGACATGAAGAAAACGTACAGACAATCCTGCACTTTACTTTATGCCACCTTCTTTTGCATAACCACACTATGTTTAAATGATGACAGTAATGAAACTGTCTGTATACTGTACTGTATGCTGACAGCTGAGTGACTGGAATGGGCTTCTAGCCACAAATATTTAATATCAATCAATCAATCAATCAATCAATCAATCAACCAGTCAGTCAATCAATCAACCCACCTTTATTTTCACTCTAAAATAAATTGGGGGTGGCCCTCATTTTCAATGTAGCCAAGCGTTTACAGTTTAAGGGATTGAAAAAGAAATTAAACTGGATTTTAATCTGGAAAACAAAATTAAACAAAAGACTACATAGAACAAATGACAATTTAATTAATAAAGGGGAACAAATAACAAAATCAATATTATAAACTAATTCATAAGTTACAAGGATAAATAAAATAAGTACAATTACAAATATGCAATAAATACAATCAAGTTTCTTAATAAACAAAATTGCAAAAATAATTCTACAAAAAAAAAGAACGAAATCAGAGCAAAATGACTGCTGTGTTCTCTCATTTGGCAACATAAATGCCACTTCATTTGCTACTATCTATATCTGTCCTACTGTTGCACACTGTGTTGTTTGTATCACATATCTCCACACTCACTGAGCCATTTTGTATGGATTTGGACATATGTTTTGGATCATTGTCCTGCTGGAAGATCCAGCCACAACACTGTTTTAACTTTTGGCAGAGGCTACCAGATGTTCATTGGAAGTCTCCTCATACTTCATCAAGTCCATGATGCCGTGTCCCGTAACGAGGATCCCAGGTCATTTGGAGGTTAAACAGCAACTTCTTCACCAAACATAACAGTGGACAGGAGGCGCATTTCTGTATAACCATCCTTCTTTTTACACCAAACCCTTTGTATACATCATGCACTTACGTTGGTAGTTTAGAGACTTGATGACCCCAGAACAGTGCCACTGTCTGCAAATCTCTGACTGTGATACCTTTGAGAATGTTTTGTCTGTGTAAATCATCCTTCTCACTGAGTGTGGGTACAAAATACACTTGTGTCCTGTTCTGGTCAGGTTCACTACAACTCTTAATTATTCATAAACAGTGCAGATTGATATTTTGAAATATGGAGGTATTTTTTGCCACAACACACTTTTGTTTCATTTTATTTGTGTATATTCCTCATATTAGAAAATTCCACTCCAACATTACACCCCTCCAGCTGACACTTTGCATTAGGCATGGTGGCTTTAGTCTCTTGTATGGCTGCTCCAGAAAGTCCTATTCTATTGGCAATGATTTTCTATGGAGATTATTTAAGCGTGTGTGTGTGAGGAATTGAATGCCTGTGTCAGCATTGGGTGCCACAATTTCCACACGAGTACCGATCTTGTTTTTGATTACAAATGAAATCTCTCCAAAGTTCCTTTAAGGCTGTATGTTAATAGCTGAGGGCTGTGTAGAGTCCAGATAAAGAAAGCAGAACAAGTCAGAATACGTGACACTGATGTGACACTTTCCACCCTGGAACAAGCTAGAATGCACACTCCTCATGTCCACTCACTGTTTGGCAAGGTATCCGAATCTAAGGCAGAGTTTTGAAAAACACCCTGCACAACACCTAAATATAATCTGTAGCTCTGGTCAAACTGAGAACATCAATAAAAAAGGCAAGTCCAAGCACAGCAAGTAGTGAGGGAACATCGATAGGAGGAAGACCAGGGTGAAACATCTGCATAGCAAACTCTTTATGATGAGGACAAATACACTGCGTTCACAAAACTGCCCCATAAAAAAAGTGTCACCTTAGTCTGCATCTTTAGTTTATCACAATAAAATTCTTTAATGACTGCAATGGCACTGAATCACTGTGGTAGCGTTTAGAGTGATTAGCTTAACTGAGAGAAATTGCGGATGTGATAAATTAAAGAAACACTTTTAATCTATCCAATTATTCATCTTTACAGGGCAAGAGAAATAAAATGTCTGGCAAGTGTTTGACAGTATGTGTAAAGCCAATGTTTATTAGGACATTCGGTCATTAAGAACATTGGCCAACAACAATGGCCAAATCCCCGTGTTCCACACGTCAGATGCAATAGTGGTCAGGAGTGATATAGATGAATGTTTTATCTACGGAAGAGGTGGAAGTGTGTTGTGTTTGAAAGGAACTAAAGTGTTCACAGTTGATACAGTCAGATTAAGAGGACACTGGCCAGTCACAAACACAAAAAGCTGAATTATACTGGTTTAGGTGTTTAATACTTTTCGTTATTGCTTTTTGGAATGCATTACTTTGTTTAGTTGAGTCATATTTACCCTATTTGAGAACAAACTGTAAAACAAAAAAACAAACATCAAATAAAAAAACAAGTGTTTTGGTGTGTTTAGGTTTGAAACACTGATGCTTTGCTGATATTATGTCACAGCAAAACTTTCATACTTTGTTTTTAAATAGGGAAACTCAACTAAATACATTTATTTGTTCATCTTGTAAGCCGCGTATCCTGTCGGGTCATGGGGGTGGTGGAGCTTTTCCCAGTGCTCATTCATTGGGCAGAGGGCAGGAAAATCCCTGGACAAGTCACTGGTCCATCACAGGACAGACACACATTCACTCACACACACGCACACACCTATGGGCAATTTTGCAGCTCCAGGTTACCTTTGGACTGTGGGAGGAAGTTGGAGTACCTGGAAGAAACCCACACAGGCACAGGGAGAAGATGCAAACCCCACACAGAAAGAACCCCGGATGGAACCCAGACGCAACATTACCCACTGTGCCAACATGCCGCCCTCGACTAAATACAAATTTGACCAAAAATGTGCTTGATTAACTTTTTTTAAAATGTAAACAAAGTCATTAAGAGTGATTTAATAATCAGTTCCAGAGGAATTCCACTTATATGAGCTTTATATTATATGAGATGATTATAAATGCCTGGTCTGAGACATTACTCTACCATAGTTTTGAGAGAAGTAAACAACAATGTAAGGTGCAGTATTGGCACAGTAAGGAGAATTTACTGTCCAAGGTGTTTTGTTTGGAAGTACTACTTTTATAATATTATTGTTATATGTAAATCCTCACACAACACATATAGACAGATTTACAGGTCACTTTAGATAGTAAATAAAACAGTTACATATATAAAACCCCAGTTTCCATCAACAGCACTGTACAGAAATTCAAATTGGTACATTTCTCTACACTCAGAAAACAAAACAAAAAGAAAATCACTCTGTTGTTGGTTTTATTAGTGTTATCTTACTGAGCTCATTTAACAAACACATCTGAGTCAATGAAACTGTGTTAGTTGTGTTGTTTTAATGAAATGAAGCCAGTAACTATTTGTTTGGTCAGGGTAACCATGTAGAGTAAAACTCAACATTTTCCTCACTGGCTTCTGACACCAGCGCACCATCTGCATCTGTTTTACTGCCCTTCTTTGTCTTGTCTTCCCACTCAGCATACCTTCCATGGTTCCTTATAGACCAGTAACTGCCTAGTTCACTGTAAGTGCAAGTTACCATGTAACCTACAGCTGAGCAGAATCCTACAACATTGCTGCAGCACAGTAATTACTTAATAACATTATATTGTATTAACTTTATGCTCTTTTACCACTGTGAGTAGAACAGAACATAATTAGTAGCGTTCACTAAGTGAATCTCACTTAATTGAGTATCCTAAAGGCTATTTAACACAGTTGTGTGGAACTACTTGGCATAACATTATGAGTGAATTGAAGGAAGATTAGTGGGATTTTTAAGTGTAGATTTACGGTGTACAGGAACTAACCCGTTAAATGTTTGGGTTCCACATTAAAAATTAAAATTAAAAATTAAAAACAAGATTCTGCTCCCACCCCAACATGCCACCACCGCAACCTGTAATCTGTGACTACAACATATTAGATCAGGTTCATTTTGAACATCAGGAAAAGGTTATTCTGGAGAATCATCAGAACCTTCAAGAAGAAACAGCACTCAGGCAAACAGGCTGTCAAAACATGGCAAGGGAGCAAAACAGAAAGAGAGCTGAACCTTGCATAACTATGCTACGTGTTTCTTATATACCGTGCTTTGTAGTGCTGAAGCTAGAAAAATGAGTTTGTCTGTGTTTATAATCGCATTTTAATTGCGAGTAAATTGTATACACTTACGTAATGTGTTTTGATATGTTTTAGTAGGTCACTGACACATTATTCAACATAATGAACAGTTTCAGCCTAAAGATGAAGGTGCCAAATCAGCAGTTTGGCCAGACAAATGACCTGCCATTAGCGAGACTCCAAAACTGTAATGGCTCACTGTACAAACTGTGAATGGAACTAGAACATCAATCAGCAGTTTCCGGTGTGCTTCCCTTTTCCTCCTTTTTAGCATTCATGTGTTGCCAAACTAAAGCTCCAGTTTTCTGTAAATCTTAAAGCTTGGAGGCACTTATTGTTTGCCCTGTATCTTTATGTTATTAACGTACTGTCCATGCAGTAAACTGTGAGAATACGGCCCTTATCAGATTACCCATTGTGTCCGCATCCTATGTATCATGTGTGAAAGCCCCTCGCCTTGTTTATTGATTATTGTCTGGTGTGTGCTTTTTGCAGACCATACATGTATGATAAAAACTGTGCTCCCTCAACAGCAAGTTAGAAAAATGAGTCCCATCCCATTGTATGATTTCTCTGTTATTATATGGAGTTACATATAGATGATTGATACAGTGTGAAGAAAAATAATACAATGTGAAGAAAAATAAGCAAGGCCTGCTGTTTCAATTCACTGGAGGAGTAGCTGTGACCTCGGCTGGAGACTAAGCATTTACATGTGATACATTTATGGTATTTAACAGATGCTCTTATCCAGATCTTTGCACTCAGTCAGAACATGTATTTGAGCTTGGGCAACAGTCTAACATATACTGGGGGACAATCTCATATATACTGAGGGACAATCTATCATATACTGATGGACAATCTAACATATACTGGGGCACAATCTAACATATCGTTACTGTCCAATGAAAAACATGTATCTCCATTTTTGTCGATTTTTACTTTTATACATCATTTGAACACAGCAGCTGCTGTTTACACAATGTGAGAATTGATGACATGATGAATGGACCAACAGAAATGGGCAGAATGTTAATATTAGATATTAGGGTAAATATTAGAAAGAAATCTTTCAGCTGTCAAGATTTACAAAACTGTTGCTATGCAAACCCTAGAAAGTGACCATAATGGGAAGCTCAGTTTACTGTTCGATTAGGTTGTGCTCCAAAATTGAAAATCTCAATGGGATCCAACTCAGTACAAAAGAAGTTCTAGGAATTTGTTGTGCTGTTTTAAGGACCATCACTGGTGTTGAATGGACATCTACAGTGTTTATTGAATTAAAGCAACAAACAGACAAAAACACTCTGAATGTTGATTAAACATATGTGATTTCACTGTGAGCGGTATACTGAGAACATCCAATAGGCTTGTCAGGAGCTGTCATCCTGTCCACTCTATAATGCTTGTATATTTGTTACTCAAGACTTAAAACCGCAGTATTATAGTGCTTTTAATCATAGTGCTAAAAAAGCTACAGGAGTCTATCACTGTGACAGGTGGACAGTCATCAGCAGTCAACAGGAGGCACTTAAGCTCCAAGATCAGCACCACAGACAGCTGCCTTTTCAACACAGCAGCCTGTCAGTAAATCAGCACACTGGACTAGCTCCTTCAGCAGCTCCTCCGCCAGCTGAGCACACTTGCCAATTAACACCTGAGCTGCTTACCTTTGTCACATAGGGATGACAGTGTAACACCATGTTCAGTACTGGGGTTTTCAGGGTTTCTCAGTTGGTTTTGCACACTGAAGAACGTTACATTTTGAACATTTGATATGCCCAATATTTATTGAACTACACATACAGAAGTAGCCTCTCTTGGTATGGTGTTGGGCCACCATGTTTGCTAACACAACATGCCAGACGCCTCAGCATGGAATTGTAGAGGTTCCTAATGGTGTCCTGCAATAATCCATCCCATGCAGCTTGAATATTCTCACACAGTTCCTACAGACTTTGTGGTAGGGGTGGAGTCTGAGTCACTCCATGACAGGCTGGCACACCAGTGCAGTCTTTGGCGACTTACTGAATGGGGCACTCCCTGTGGGCAGTCAGTCGGTTCTCCCTCTCCATGGTTCGTGTAGGTCTCCCGGATCCTTTATGTCGCTGGTGCCTTCTGTTATCCACTGCCACCAACAGCGTGCTATGGTAATATCCGCACGACCGGTATGGCGCGCAATGCAACGGTAAGACCATCTGGCTTCCCAGAGCCCTACAATGCGACCCCTCTCCAACTCTTCCAACTACTCAAATTGCTTTTAAACAGAGACATACTATGCTCGCAAAGGATGCTATCAACACAACAGCGTGAGTCAGAATGGAAAGCATGTGCAACAGGAGAACCTTATACAGCTCTGGAAAAATTTAAGAGACCAACTCAAAATGACCAGTTTCTCTAGGTTTACAGTTTCTGGGTTTGTGTTTGACCAAAATGAGCAGTTCTGTTTTATTCTATACACTACTGGAAACACGTCTCCAAAATTCCAGATCAAATATTGTATATTTCCAGTCTTAGCCAGTCTTTCTGTAGGTCACTTGAGGTCATCTTACGGTGGTTAAGTGACATTCGAATGAGGTGGCGCTCATCACGGTCAGTAGAGAGTGGTTTTCGCCCTCTGCCAGTCTGTAGCTGTGTTGTCCTGTGTGTTTGCTGCTTGACCTTGTTCTTATGAACCAGACGCTCACTGTATCTGCCAGTAAAGCTAGAACCCAACCTTCTGTCCCTCACTAAGAACCTGCTGTACATGTGGAGATGCTGATTTAAGAAGAAACTGGAGTGGGCTCTTATTTATTTCCAGAGCTGTATAGTCCATTAGGTACAGCGATAAGATTAATTGACCAGTGAACTTCATTGTACAGTACAACTTGACTGCTTGACTGTGACAGTTTCCGGACTCTAGTTAGGAGCATCACAAACAACACAATCAAGAGACAAATTTAAATGCATCAGCCAATGAAAAGAAATGAACTATGTTCAGGACTATAAATTAAAAAATGATACTCATCTGTTCTAATTAAAATGGATATTAATATTTCAATAATAAATGAACGGTTAAAGTAAAAGCTGAGCTTTTATTGAGACTTCTAAACACACAGTGAAAGAGATCTAAAAGCCGGTAACAAAGTCGCAGGCATGTCAGTCGCTGAAGCATACTGTGGAAAAATGTCAAGGAGAGAGTGTCACGAATCACGATGCCATATTTCAGACAAGGCCTGAGGATGGAGTAACACTTCTTGAAAGATGAAGAAGATTGACAGGGACAGGCAGACACTTAGACATGATATTTGTTGAATAAGTAAATAAAATAAAATAAAACTTTAAAGATGAAGAAAACTGATAAAACCGCAGAAGATGCTGTACACAACTGTGGTTATTTTGGGAATACATGGAGTTATATACAGCCAAGTTCAATAGACTGAGCATGAATAAACATCTTTCTGTTTTGCATTCCTTTCTATTTTAATTCAAAGTTTTTCATTAATAATATTATATTAATAATATTATAAACAGAGCAATTTCAGTTGAAAGTAGAATCTTTAAATATTTACATGACTTTCAGAATTTCCTAGTACTAAATAGGCCCCCTTTTGCTTTTTGCATGGACTGGAGTTGGCATGGACTCCACAAGTTTGTGCAAACACCTCTGATTAATAGATCAAATCTATCTGAAAGTTGTATGAACATGTGTGGCTGCCAAGACGCTGATACTGAGAATAGAAAAAAAAGACAATTTCCAGTAGAAAATCGAAACTGGACATTTCAGATGTGAAGGTTTTAGGGACAGACGAGACTAAATTTGTAATTGTGAAAACACAGCAAATTTCTAAAACTCTAAAGCAATATACAGCAGTAGAATAAACACAACATAATGTTAACATAAAAATAGGTTAAAAAAATGAATAATAAACCTTCATACCAAGTTAATGTAAAATGTTTTTATTTCAAGTGATTTGGAGCATTTGAATTTGTCCTTTCATACTATTTTGGCACAGTATGAAGGACAGCTTCCAGGTCTAAATACGTATATATATAAGCTCACTGGACAAAAAATTAGTCACCTGTGACAGAAACATACCTAATAGCATGTAATACCCGCATGAGCACCAATAACAGCTGTGATTGGATTTGGTATGAACTAGACAAGTGTCTGGATATAGGCAACATCAATGTTCAGACACTCTTGCATCTTCCTTGGTACAATTCTGAGGAGAATTTCCTGTAGACCGGGATTTTTGCCACTGCTGGTAGACCCGTATGACCTTACGCTTCCATATACCTGCAAATGCAGCTACTTCCTTCATACTATGGCCTTTGGCATGCCCAAATGCAATCACTCCTTTATATATATATATTTATATATAATTAGTGTGACTCTAGCATCGGCTGGCTACTAGTTTGGTAATGTGGTCTTACACTGGTCTTACACATGTCCACTATTGTCTTTGGTTTAGCAAGTGAGTAACAGTCTTTCTACCGAACTTAGAAAACTGGTAAACTTTTCAGATTTCAAATATCTTTTGCCACAGTGTATTGTTTGTGTAACTGTGTAAAGCAGAAACTCACATTTTTTTTAACAGCTTAATTATGGCTTCCCAGTTCTTCCCAGTTATCTACAGTAGCCTTTATGACAGATGATGCCTACTGAAAAAAAGCATTTATAAACATTCATGTAGGGTTATGTCAATGGTCATGACAAGGTTATGTAGGTGTCATGTTGCCTTGTGAACAGTACCCTACAGAGAAGTGTTACCAACATTTCTTATTTAATTCTGTCTCTAAAATCATATTGCTACGCAAAAACTGAGAACACATTTTGAGTTTGCATGGTTCTAAAATCATTGGCTTTTAAAATTCCAGTCAGATGCTGCAACCTTGTTGTCTAATGTCGTGCGAGGGTTCATTTCCTTGCTTCCCACAACCTCTTTATTTAAGTAATTCCACCGCAGCTCTGTTTCCTGCTGTGCAGAATCACAGTAAAACACCATGTGCTGAATTTATTCCTTTGATGTAATAAGAAAGTACTATTTTTTTAAATACTGATACTTGGTTTTAGGAGAGAGAGTGGTCCTGGAGGTCCTTTGCACAGAATGATGCAATGTCATTCGACAATACAGTAAGCACTATGCGAGACACACTAACAGTAGGAATCGTCTCCAGTAAGCTCATTATTTAAATTAAATGCAGCCAACACTTTCAATTCACACCGCAGCATATGGAGTTTAAATGGAAAGTAAGTGAGTTGTAATAGAAAGTAATCGGACTATGGTAATATGTAATCAAAGCATACTGTAAATAACACTCAAAACTGTCTTTATCACTCAATTAAAATTTCCAAGGATGCAATTATAATTATCGCTATCAGTTCATTTAAGGAAGTGTTTTTTATTCCCAGACCGAACACTGTTACTGTGGCTGTTTGGTTTCCAAACTCAGAAAGTTATTATGGAAAAACTACATGTCCCTTTCATCTCCTTTCTTCTCAACATTTAAAAGCCAAACCTTCTTTCATTAACCTTCCTCAGATGCACACATGAGAGTTTCCGTAATCTTTGCCATCCTTGGAAATAAAAGCTTGTGCCATTTGACCGTAGCGAGGCTGTAGTTAATTTATAGTATCTGCTTTGACTTTCATTTCAAGAAATGCACAGAGTAAATGAAAAACAAGCATCATTTAAAGATAAAATGAAACAAAAGCAAAGGAGGAGTGGGCTATCCCGGATGCAAGTGTTCTCAAACAAGGGCATTTGGAGAAAGTGTCTTGGGGAAAGGAGATTAAAGCTTATGGCAGAAGGGGCTCAGATCGGACTTGGGGTATGCAAATGAATGGAGGATGCAGGCAGGAGCAAAACTAAGTGACTACAAAACATTTCGTGCAGTGTGGTGTCTTCAGGGATGTACTTGGGCTGCCATGTGAGCCCTGTATGAAATGAGTGCAGATTGCTTAACAGTTAAATGAGCTGCATTAAAAATAAATAGGGCACTGAGGTATTGTAAGTGTGCTGCTTTTAGCTCGGTGAATGTGCTCGTAAGTGTACCGAAGTTCAAAAGTGGCAAACAAGACAAGAAACATGAAGAGAACACTCCGATTAGGAGTTGCTCCAGCAGTGAAATTGCCACTGTATGGCAGCTTTGACCTTTGCCTCAGTTAACCAATCGCTAATTGCTTAATCGATTAAGAAGCTGACTTGATTAATGGGACTATAGACAATTGTCTTACATATGAAGTCTATTAGGAGCCTTTTTTGTATCTAGCGCTGGTTATATAACAAGCCTGAACTGAAAAAGTCATGCTTTAAGTTGGCTTTATTTTTGCATCAACACAATATATTATATAAATATGATTTTGCATCTGTATTACATATTAGATACACATTATATATAAGTCAGCTCAAGCCATCACTTTTTTAGACCAGGAATCTGTGCCAAGATAAATGGAGTGTTCTCACATGTCACATGTCCAGAAGGCCTGCTGTCACTAAACTTCCACCCCTACTCCAACATCAGCGTGAGAATATTCAAGCTGTATGGGATGGAATATCACAGGACACCATCAGGAGCCTCTACAACTCCATGCTGAGATATTTGGCATGTTGCGTTAGCAAACATTGTGGTCTGACATCATACTGAGATAACCTTTATCTTCCTTCTGAATAGCATCGTAATCCGACACTTCCTTCTTTTGATGACGAGTGTACGTACTTGCAAGGTTTTGATCTGGCAGCAGCCGCACATAGGTGCAATCATGAAGTAAGAAAATAATCTTGTTATATGACCCGAGAAAATGAGAACATGTCTGCAGACAACTTGCTCAACTTTTAAACATACGAGGAAGTTTTTTTTTGGTTACATTAGCTCACAGTGCACAGAGAGTGACGGCATTTCACACAGTACCCACACACACACACACACACACACACACACCCTACCTTACATACTTGTAAACCATACATTGTGTGGAGTTGGCGATACAAATTAAAGTGCTGAGTACAGCAGTCCGGATGTGGAGGCCGATAAGGCGTCTAAATACTGTACTAAGTACTGTAAGGGACTTCGCACCTAAGTTTTTCACTCACCTTCACATCTGTGAAAATGTGACGTGACAATAAAAGTGATTTGATTTGATTTGATTTAAAAGTGGAGTGCAAGAAGAAGCACCAGTCTGAGACAGTAAGTACAGAGGATGGAGTGTTGTGTGATGCTATTACTAAATAAGATAAATAAGATAAATAAGATGTGCAATACAGCAAGAACAGAAAGTGAGAAATGTCCCGAGTGTGGATTGTATGTGTTTATGTAATTCAAGATACATAAGAGCAGTGTGGATTGTAATGTGCATTGTAGTGGTCTGCTGTTCATAAGTGTGATGGCATGTGGGTAGAAGCTTCTCTGTAGATGTCGCTGAAGGCTGTATTATTTTGTAGGATTTGCTTTGAATGTGGCCGAAAAATGGTACCTTCATTTGTGAGATATCGAAGGACGGTGCTAGTGTATCCTTCGAGACCTTCAGTCACCCACAATCCTTCATGCACTGAGCGAAACAACTCTTTTCAGGGTTGTTTAACTTCTAACCATAATAAAAAAAGATATTTATATAACGTATTTAAACATAGTAAAAACATATATATTTAATACATATATTTAAAAAAAACTTCAAATTGCTGCACTCATTTACTCATTTACATTAACAAAGTATAGTAATACATTACAGTCAACGGAACTGCCTCCCTGGTGTTTTATTAATAATAATCTTTTATTATTATTAGATTTAAAACCAGATAGCTAGCAAAACGCTATCTTTAGTTAATGGAGTCATATTTCTCTTGCAACAAAAGGTGATGTTCTGATGTACGTTTTGAATGATGAACGATGAACGTGCACGTGTAGAATTGAGTTGTGGCAAAAGTTATCATTAGCAAATTATCAATATCATTATCAAACCATAAAAAGTGAGCTAAGTTTTGTGAGTGGTGAAGTTTTTGCATATTCAGCTTTCATTTGTTTTTTTGTAGAACACATGTCATAACTGCTATGAGTGCTAAAGTACCGCCCTGATCCGTGAGCCATGTAAACCACAGATGGACCAGATGGATAGTTCTGTTTCATTCTCAAATCAAAGTTGTAAACATAAGCAGCTTTGACACAAGGGGGGGGGGGGTCCTTGTGTAATATGCGAGACCTTACTCAACATGTGTAGCGAGCATAAAGGACTGACCAGCTCTAGGGTTTTAAAATTCTTTCATTTTTTAGGAGATGTCGGGCCAATTAAACAGAAAAGTCAAAATATCTAAAAACTGTAACATTTTTGGACATGATTTATAGAAATGAATCAACTAAACAACCAACACATGTAACCATTTACACTGACAAACACTCATTGACAAAAAAAATTACACACCCAGATAGAAATGTCAGATTGCTGCAAAATTTCACACACTGCCCCAACTATCTGGGGAACCATCAACACAACAGTCAGTCACCCCTAGTAGTGATACGAGGGACACCAACAGCTCAGCAATATGTGCAGGACATTCTCCGGCCACGTGTGTTGCCTCTCATGGCAGGACTTCCGACTGGCATTTGTACACACACGGCAATGGTATTCCAGGAACGTATCCACCAGATTACAACACACGGAGCCTGCCCAGTTGCCAGATTTATTGTCAGTCAAGCCTTTATGGGACCAGCTGGGATGCCAACTCCGGCAATCTACAAATCTATAGGTCCAGCTGCAACATTTGTGGGCAAAGCTACCACAGGATGACGTACAGAACCTGTATTCCTCCATGCCCATGTCCAGGCTAGAGACGACCCAACAGGATACTAGGGCCTAATTTCAATTTTACAGCTTTCCTCAATAAACTTCTCCTTTCACTCTAATAGTGTAATCACTTACATACATCACATACATTCATCACATTCACACATACATAAAGTTTCATTCCATTCCAACAACTATTTAAGTCTCAGAATGCAAGCTTTTTTCCACTCTTTTAAAATAACAATACAATTTTATGCTAGGACTGAAGCTGCTACAATTTCACTGCTCATGAGTTTTCATGTGTGAACCTACTTTTCACCACATGGGACACATCCGCTCACATAGGACACATCTACATGCCCAGTATGAAATTGGACATTCCAGACATGCTAAATTATGTCATATCCACAAAAAAACAACAGGCGCCATCAGACGGTGTTGGTGAACGCACCATCGTCCTCCGCTTCACAAGATGTTTGTTGGCTTATTGTGCTCCTTCACTTCAACATCTCACCTACACATGGTCAAAACTTCTAATGCTAGTCCCCAAATGTTCCAGCTATGAGGCAACGTCTGGGCCTGCGAGACGACTCGTGCACTTGCAAGATCAGAGTGGCTAAAGTTGCAGTGCAGGACCTGCTCCTGTTATTTTCCCCCCGCAATGAAGATCCTCACTGTTCTCCGTTTGTGAAATGTCAAAGGCTCATTAAGCTCCCACACAGTGCTTCATGAGAGAGAGAGAGAGAGAGAGAGAGAGAGAGTGATATGCTAAATGAGGTAACAAGTGGAATTGAGCAAGAGAGCAGAAGAAAGAGCTGGTTGGAACTTGAGGCAAGAGAGAAGGGAAAGAGGAAACAAGCGTGAATGCTCTCTCTTCTTCTTGGCAGCAAGGAGTCCTGCAGAGCTAATTTAACACCCTATGTTTACCAGTGTGTCAGTCTGTTTACAACTCACTCGTTCCTCAGCAAAACACGGCCCACGTCAAAGCTTTCGCCTTCTGGAACAAACCGTGCACGCGTGTGTGCATGCCATGCACTCTGGAAGAATAATCAAAGCACGAAGGGATGACCCCGTCAAATGCTTCCCTGTGTGTTGTTGCATTTCTGCTGGTTGTGTTGTCACATTTCGGAGATCAGAGTTGCACTCAACATGTGAGCACGTAACAGGAAAGAACACCGTAGGGAACTGTGTCAGATTTCCTCTCCAAGTTGACTGTGATCAGTATGAATGCACATGACTTCAAGCATAGTGGTGGTCTAGTAGCAAAGCTGCTGTACATAGCCAAGATCATCTCTTCCCTGGGATAACATGCGGGGTAGATAAATGTCAGTGAGTGAAGGAGGGCTGAAGAGAGTGACAGAGACAGGGAGAAAGCCATGAAGATGAAGCAGAGGTGGGAAAAAAAGACACTTGGCATGGAGGAAGTACATTTCTCAAGGACATTCCAGAGCAATTAAGTTGAGCTTTGGCTAACTTTCCCCATCAGTCTTTAACATTTAGAAACCAAAGATTGATTCTGGATGGCAGCCATTTTCATTTGATAGAAAGTGCATTAAATGGCAGGGAAGGAAGGCAAATTAAATTCAGTGTTCAGTTATTTGTAATGTTGGATTAGTTATATGGTCATGTGAAACCAAGCAAGGAAGAAGTGACAGGAACAAATATTGTGCATTACAGATTGAAATGCTAGAGCAGACAACTCAGCATATTGCCTGTTGATGCTGCATAATTGATGAAAATGGTGGGGTTTCCCATGTATCAGATGCAGGGTGCTCTGGTCTGTGCTTATTTGGTCTTGCTGGATTGTTTTCTCATTTCTGTTTCGGAAATAACAATGATAAAAAATATATGAGTGCGTTCATACATTAATATATATTTGATGCCCAGTCAGCCGTTATCTAACACAATAAAATTCAGGTTCACTGAATTTCAATTGCAAATTTAGAATTCATCTGCATTGAAATGAATGGCTGGACATGAGAGATGGGGGCCTCATGTTGCACTCAACTTGCATGTTCACTGACTCATGACCCATCTCACACTCGCCCAATGATTTTAAAACATATTAAAACTTCAGGTGATTAGCTATTCTTCCAGATCTTTTGAGGTGTGAGGCCATTAAATATAGCATTTTCTGTGTGTAGCAGTCATGCTTTATATATATATGTATGCTTAATTAAGCAGTCTTAATTAAGCATACATAACCTCGCATAACCTCGTGGGCTGGAGGTTAGGGAACCAGCCTTGTGACCGGAGGGTTGCTGGTTCGATTACCGACAGTAACAACTGAGGTGCCCTTGAGCAAGGTACCTAACCCCCAACTGCTCCCCGGGTGCCGTGGATAGGGCTGCCCACCGCTCCGGGCAAGTGTGCTCACGGCCCCCTAGTGTGTGTATTCACTAGTGTGTGTATGTGGGTGTTTCACTTCACGGATGGGTTAAATGCAGAACACAAATTCCTCTGTGTGAAAATCACAAATGGAACAAAATGGCTCAACTCTCTACTTAGAGAATGATTGGCCTCACTGATTTGATTTGATTTAATTATTCCTTCCATTAAGCAAAACCTAACCGTACCCAAAACCCAACCCTAACCCTGGGCCTAAATCTTAGCCTAATCTTAAATTCAGCCCAAAAACTAATCCTATCCCTAACACTGGCACTAATACTAACCCAAACCTTAACCTCAACCCAAAACCTAATCCTGACCCTAACCTTAACCAAAACGTAGTCCAGCTAAACTCCAGTTACGGTGTCAGCAGTATGTCTATAACAGCTTGTTGAGGATGTTGAGATGTTCGGTTTTATATGTTACATGATTAGTGACTTCTCAGATCAGTATCTATAGATATGAACTTGGACCTCCAAATAAAGTGAAAAGCAACTGAATTCAGCAGATTATTTTTAAACCTCATTTACACAGTAATTAAAAGCCTGTTGGTAATCTACTGAATGTACCAGGTGTTTCATTATTGTCTCAGTATTGAAACTGTATGTTGTTATTTGAATTTGTTGAACATCTACTTCATCTAAAAAAAAAGGGCCACTCCAAATAAAGTGTTACCTGAAAAATACCAAAAAAATAAAAGCGGTATTACACAAGTCTTTCCCATTTCCCTTGGTGAGAAAGACCACCAGTCTATCCATGGAAGAACAGTGCTAGCATTTAACCTCCAGGTCATCTGAGCTTGCACTGTACTCTACTATGAAATCACAACTTGGCCTCCCCTCTGCCTACATATATACTCTCCGTCCAGCACTGCTAAATTCGGAGGATACCTAAACAATGTATTCGATACGATTTTACTGAAACATTTAGTCCCAATTACTGCAATGGGAAGACAGACTACCTTAAACCAAAAAAAGAGAAAGGCTTATTATTTGACGCCATGTATGCAAGTTTTGTGTAGGTATATTCTTTTGTACAATAATATGCCTGAAATCAAGTCAACATGGTTGACTTGTGAACATCCCTGCTGGAAATTAGTAACCACCTGGCCTAAACATTCTACAGTGTATATTATATTAATGAATTTATCATCTAAACTGCTTGTTCTCCTTTGTCGCGCAGGGTCATGTAGCTTATCCCAGTGCTTGTTGGGCAAAGGGCAGGAATTGCATTGATTGGATTTGAAGTAGCTGAATTTGCAGGTGTAGGGAAGCCTGCAGTCATACAGGTCTGTTCTGTTCGGGGTTATCTTAAAAAGGTGAGAGACTGGTTATAGATGTTCAATTGTTCAATAGGCCTAAAACATCCCTGCTACTTCATCAAGAGTGTTGTTTATACATATACACATATGTACGTTCATGATATGAGTAAAACAGTGTACACGTTGAGCTGCATCTCAGCTTGTAAGACAACATGGTAAACAAACACCAGGGCAACCATAACATTCAGGTTTTTGTCTCTGATTGTGTTCGGCACACTGCCACGCTTTTTCTCCAATTAGACATGGCATGTTTGCCTGAAGGGCTACAGTCATGCTCAAATATTCTCATTTTTCTTTGTTTGCGTGTGTGTGTGTGTGTGTGTGTGTGTGATTTTTCACTCGTTCAGGAAGACCTACTCCAGGGCTCCAATCACTACATGTCCCAATTCTGTCTCTTTCTTCCCTCCCACTGTTCTGTGTGCTAGAATATGTAACAGGGGGCAAAGGCTCGCACAGCCAGTCTGAATCACCTACAGGCTGAGCTTACACTGTACTCTACTGTACAAGCACAACTTAGCCTCCCTTCTCCCTTTGCATATGCACTCTGTCTGACACTCCTGCACTTGGAGAATAGCTAACCAGTACACCAGATACTATTTTAATGAAAAGGTTTATTCCCATTTATGGCAACAAAACAACAAACAAATAAATAAATAAAAGCACTGAGCTGTGATCACATTTGTTTTGATTTCAAATACAGCTCGCAGCAAGAGAATGTTCATAACAAAACCTTTGCCCCAACCGACAGCTCTTATTTGGGTCTTCAGTTATTTTCATCATGGAGGCTAGGTGCAGACTGCATGCTTTTGAAAGTTCTGACCTTTCTTTAAAGATGCTCTTTCTTGACAGCAAGAAAACAACAGAACGTATAGTATTAATTTGCCATGAGCACTTTATTAACTCCACTATGAATATAAAGTGAGAAGAGTTCTATGAAAACCTAAACTGGTAACAAATGACACGGGACAGGACACCTATAGTACTCTAATTAGTACTCACATTTCCAGTTAAAATGGCCATTAACATTCATTTTGCAGGAATTACTTCTGATGAGATTAGATATAGAAGTTAGAACCGGCATTAGGAAGGGAAAAGAACTCTGAAGGTGTGGAAATATACCCCTGCACATTTCTTTAAAAACCTGAAAGGAAGACTCCCAAAAAGAGTGAGCTTTACTAGAAGTTAGTGGAAGTATTAATAATACTGTATATATTAAACTATTAAGTCTTCTGAGCATTTTACTATTAAACATATCTTCTCCTTTTCCCCCTACACTGAAAGATTAGTGACTTGATGGCTTTTATGACTTGAAAATAAATAAATTAAAGACGGTCTCTGACTTTTGCACAGAACAGTATACTCTATGTAATGCATGCCTGACAAAGGACTGTGAAAACATGTTTTCCAAAAATAAATAGAATGATATTACAAAAAGTGTATCAAATTGCACTAGGTTGGGGGTGAGTTGGTCCTAGCCATTGGAAAATAATGGTATTTATTTTCTTACAGGCAGTTTTCTTAACAGCACAAGAGTGATCAGATGAAACGTTTCAGTTTAATGTAAAAAATATAAGACATAAAAATCAATATTTTTCCCAAATGCTTCTCATCATCATCACAGCCTGATACAAATGAATGATACCTTTCGGGCATTTCCCCTCATCTGCTTTTTACCCACACTCTTTGGCTGTTTCATCAGTTACACCAACCATATAGGTGTGCTGTGTAGGTATACAGTTACTGACTGTACTTGTCTGTTGAAAGCGTCCACCATTGCTGACCTTTATTTGGATGATGGACCATCCTCAGCACCCCAGTAAAGCTTGTGGTTGCCAAAGGTATTGGCATGTTGATACATGGTAAAAGGGTTTAGGTGGAGCAGTGTTGCTGGGGTTGTTTCACTGCTGCATTGGGTTAAAAAACAACCATGGCCCAAGGTAGATGTGTCTAATAGAGCGGACAGTAAGTGTATACAGTGCTTAAGGTAGGTAATGTGTACGGTGGCCGAGAAAGCCCAACGCACTGCAAGTTAAAAACGCGCTGCAAAGTCTCAAAACACAAGCATCAAAATGACACGACTTGCACAACATTAGCCAAACGCGCTGCAAGATCTGAAAACACAAGCATCAAAATGAGACCGCTTGCAAACCATTAACCGAACGAGCTGCAAAGTCTCAAACGCGCTGCAAACACTAAAAACACATGCAACTTCCAAAGCACATGCAGAAAGCCTCACAACACAACGGAAGTGTTTCCGAGGGACACTGAAAGTGGACGGACCCACTTTTCTTTCAGTCACTCGGTGTGCATTGTTTAAGGTGGAACGAAATATAAACTCAAGAACCTGGCCAATAACCCGACTGAATATTCATTAATAAACAGATAAAACTTACTTTTGCTGGAACTGGGGCTTTCTCGGCTCTACGTCCAGGTCCACGCAGCCCGCTCTTGAATGGGTCCGTCCACTAAAAAAAAAAAAAAAAAAAAAAAAAAAAAAAAAAAAAAAAAAACTGCATGTGTTTTGGAAGTTGCATGTGTTTTCAGTGTTTGCTGCGCGTTTGAGACTTTGCAGCGCGTTCGGTTAATGGTTTGCAAGTGGTCTCATTTTGATGCTTGTGTTTTCAGATCTTGCAGCGCGTTTGGCTAATGTTGTGCAAGTCGTGTCATTTTGATGCTTGTGTTTTGAGACTTTGCAGCGCGTTTTTAACTTACCGTAAATGTGTCTGTAATGTGTCTGAAACCTAAACAGTAAAAACACAACCGTGAACATTATTATATCAGATAATTATATATATTGTGATGGTTTTATATTGGCAGAGGAAGAGATGCAGAAAATATGCAAATACTCTTTTTTTGAACACGGCAGCAGTGGGGAAACTGTCACCCAGCACTAGCCGAAACAACCAGGAAGCATACAACTGTCCTTGAAGGTAGGCACTAATACTGCACTAACTATCCCACAGCCCATAACAAAATAGCACAAGCAACACAAAAAAAACAACTTAGAGAGCTAGCACTCTCATCTGTTTACGAGAGTAAAGTCTCTTATTCTCCGAATCTGGCCACTCCTTCCACACATCCATGGCTGAATAAGCCAATAGCAGGCCGCTACACTATACTTCTAAGAGTATTGTGCTGTGCACTGACCTGTAACAAAAATGTAGATAACTGGCATGTTTGACAGCAGTACGGTGACTTGTGTACATTTGCAGTTAGCCAAAGAGCTAACATAGCAGTTAGCATGATGGCTAATTCACCTACAATAAACACTCAAAGCAAAAAGTCAACGTGATTATTTGGGCTTAGACACTGCAGAAATCAAATATGCATCTAAGGTGCTGCTATATAAAGCGCCATCCTCTCAGAGGTCAGCAACAGCCAAAGCTCTTGTTTAAGGATGTGGATTTGTGTGTCCATGCAAAGGTTCATTTGCATATTTGCCCATGAAATCTGCTACACAAAATCACTCACTCCAGCAAATTCCTTTAAAATCAATGTAATTTTACTTGCAATATGTTGCTGGCAAAAGCTGGTGTGCCTGGACCTTTAATCTCAGGAATGGCCCATGTTAGTTAGCAGACATGTTGGGTCCAGTAATCTGCAAGCATATAGAAGAAGGTATACAACAGTGTTATATGGATCGACCAGGATTCAGGAATGCTCGTTTACACACCTCTGGTAAGGAGCGTTCTCTACAAGCTGAAGCTGATAAAAGAGTATGTGCATGAATAGCAGCAGTTAGTCAAGGCATAAATTGAAACTCTAGCGCCATGACTCCAGCAAGACAGCTGAGACACATGCATTCAAAACAGTATATACATCCCTTGTTGATATTTTAGACCATATCTTGTTTTCTTTTTTGTTTTCAGTGAGGTTATATAAAAACTATAGTCTTCATAGCCACTGCTATTTGCGAGGACTCACGGGGTGTTGAGACTTTGTCAAACGACGTCAAGAGCTGAATTCTGTGGGTTGCAGTTTTAAGTCCCCAGGCTAAGAAAAACTTTCTGTCTGTGTGTGCTGATGTTTACGGCTTATTAATGAAACCAAAACAAAGAAGCCATGCAAGTTACATATAAAGGAAAAAGAGACAAAAATGTATTTCCTCTGTGTGTGTGAAGGCAGTACAGACAGGGTATACCCTAAAACACAGGAACCAAAATACGAAATACTTTTTGATGAATTGTAGCAAATTACTCAACTCCTGAGAGTTTCTATGCTTTGGCAGAAATGAAACAAATGCCAGAGCTACGATCTTCTTCTGAGTGCACTTCATGAGTGAAGGTTACCTAACCATACAAACTCAGTTTGAAATAAATGAAATGGATTTACACTGATGGTCATCATTCAGTGGCCCCCCAACACCAACTCCCTCTCCACCCCGACATCAGGCTTCAAAGACAAGAAAGAATCTATTCTCGTCATTTACCTCAAAAAAAAAATGTGCCAGCGGAACAAAACCGTTCCCACACGAGACAAGAATCTAATAAAGGAAAGGTCAAAAATGAGCAACTCCTGCAAACAGAGGTGGACGCTGACAGGTCTGGTATTTACTCTGCTGGAGTGCCCACTGAGCAGTGAGCAAACTGGGGAGGAGAAACGCATGCTTCAATATGGGAGAGCTCACTGTATTTGCATGCTGCTCTGCACTGACAGCAGTGGGAGGCAGAAGGTAAGGGAGCACAGGTCTGGTAATAACTTCACGCTGGAAATATTCCACATAAGCCAGTGTGGCATTGGAATCTGTGGCCAACAGACTAGCAAGAAGAATAAGAATATCACTTTTGAGCCAACAGTATGAGAACGAAACCCCGTAACCTCACGTCGGAAGCAGCAATGGCATTTCCAAGGATGAGAATGATAAGTGGATACTTGTGCTCGCGGTGTTCATTGTGCTAGGAGGAATCTGGAGAGAAAGGTGACAATGCAGGCTATGTAGCAGGTAAAACAAGTAGGGACTTGTTCAAGGAGCTACACCTTCAGTCTTGGTGTCAGTGACACTGATTGTTTAAAAATAGCCATTTTTGTCACCCAAGCTGCTTTGCTCTGCTCCTTTCAACCAATACTACCAGATCCAGATATAACTGCATATATAATTGTTCTATATCATTTTTTTTTGTTTTGTTTTGTTTTTTTTGTGACGTCTGGAGAACAAGCGCTACCTAGACAAGCATTCATTTATGAAAACCTAATTACCATGGGAAACTAACAAGGTGTGGCAGATTTAATCATTTGGCAGCACTAGAGCGTTTAATGTGTCTTAAAGTCCCTCTTGTATTGCCGACATCTGCTCTGGGGGCTTGATAATAATCAGATTCTCCGCAGACAGGGTGGGATTAGTGTACTCAACAGCCATGACTTGAAAGTGCAAGTAATTCGTCTGTAAATAGAAGCTCCCTGCACTAAATCCAATACGGAGCGATAAGTGTTCTGTCTTCATGTTTACCTTACCTTACTAAGGACTTGATATTCACATGACACACTAACATAAAATGTATAGCACATTGTCTCTAAATGCATCTTGATGCATAATGACATGATGTGAGAGTAAGATACAGGGGAGGCCGTGATTCTGCTATGAGTAGTGTTCTATGAGTAGTGACCAACCCCCAACAGAAAACACTCCCAACACAATAAACCCATCCTCAAACAGCGACATAAACAAGCTCTTTTTTGGAAGGCATGTACCTGCCATTACCCTTAGGCATGGCTGCTTGAATGCCAAGAATGATCTCCCAAGCTAGGACACAGGGGAGGCCATGATTCTGCTGTGAGTAGTGCTCTTTTATTCACCTCCTGGCAGAAAGGAGGACAGCACTAGCTACAGGATTCACCCTCACATTGACCAACCCATAACAGAAAGCACTTCCAACACAATAAACCCATATGTAAACAGGGACATACAGTATTCAAGTCCTTTTTGGGAAGGCATGCACCTACCATGAGCCTCCAGGCATGGCTGCTTGAATGTCATGTCTTCAAACCTAATGGCAGACCGTAGCAAGTCACTACAATAGGAATAAATAACATTGTTCCAGAGCAAGACAGAACCATCCACAGTCTGATAGTCTGCTGTGTAATGCTAAAGTTTGGTCTCCTTCCTACAGTGTGGCTTATCTTCTCAGGTGACATGGTTGATGACTTGATTCTGTCGTTCCTCTTGTCCGTTGTTCTTCTTTACACGTTTTTAACAGTACAATATACCTCACAACTAGCCTTCTAAACTCCTTAACCCTGAGCGTTCTTTCTTTGCGTATACATTTGCGTCTTTAGAAAGATAGCATCCAAGCACCTATCTTTTCAATCCTATATTCATCCATTTTCCCCCATAGACTTAGGTTATTTGGATCTTCAAACTGTTGCTATTTTGACACATTTCAAGCTGAAATCATCAAACTTGTTGTGAAGGTTGTCAGTACTGATAGAAACTTGATAGTTCCAGGCAGCTATCTCGGCTTTATAATTTATTTCTTATTTCTGGCTTTTCATTCATGTTTGAAATTTCATTTCTAAATAACCACATTGTGTACTGACTGTAGTCTTCTAGCTAACCCTGTTATACTTCCTGTCATTCCTTCATCATCATCATTATTGAAACCCAGCATCCCTTTTTATTTTGTGGTCCGCTGGGGAGAAATGTCACTACAAGGAATGTCAAACGCTTGAACAACCTGACCGCTAAGGCTAGATCCATTCAGGCTAGATGCAGTGTCAGGGAAAAGATGATAGCAAAATTGGAAACCATCTTGAACAACTCTGATTGCAGTATCCAGGAATGCATTTAGCAGCCGGATCTTTCCAGCACAAAGTGCTAAGAAACACTATCAGAGGGAATCTTCGCTGATAGCTGCGATCAAGTACTACCTCCCTACAACACATGTCCTCAGTCATTTTAGACATGTAATATAAACATGTCAACAGTACCCAGGCTAAGTGGCAGATTCAGACCACTGTGACTGCAGCAGCACAAAGTTAATGTGAACTGAATAGGCTGACACGTTTCATGATTGAGCATTCCAAAACCTTTAAACCAGACTGATTTCTGCAGTGTGTTCACATTTCAATATTAGGAGGTACTGTACTTCCACTAGGCTGGCATGATGGTGCAATGGGTAGTGCTGTTACCTTACTGCAAGAAGGGACTGGGTTTGATTTGCGTCCAGGGTCCTTTCTGTGTGGACTTTGCATGTTCTCCCTGTGTCTGCATGGGTTTTCCTCTGGGTGCTTTGGTTTCCTCCTACAGTCCAAACACATGCTGTTATGTGGAGGTGCTAAATTGTCCTCTAGGCGTGATTGTGTGTGTGCATATATATCTCTGTTTGTCTGTCCTTCGATGGACTGGCAGCCTGTCCAGGGTGTTTCTGCGTTCTGCCCAATGAACGCTGGGATAGGCTCCAGCAACCTCAGTGACCCAGAAGGATAAAGCAGTTTAGTGAGCGAGTGAGTGTACATCCTCCTCTCACAGTGAAAGCACAGGTTATTTTAAATGTGCACTTTGAATCAGAAATAATGTTTAGGACCGCCATTTCCCTAAAATGCCTGGAAAAGTATGTATGCTGCATAATAATTACATGGGTAACTTAAGTCTCCCACTACATACAAATCAGTTATCCATAGGGGCACAATCCACTGTTTGCTAGAAACAGCAGAACAAGTTTACATTAATCTGCAAGAGCAACATTAATCTCTTTTCTTTAATATGAGATACTCACCGGCCACTCACAGGCCACTTCATAAGATACACCTATACATAGTCCACCAACCAAAACTATCCAGCCAACAGCATCCTGTGGGCAGCGTCCTGTGACCACTGATGAAAGACTACAGGATGACCAACACAAACTCTGTAGCAGCAGATGAGCTATCGCCTCTGACTGTACAATAACATGGTAGACCAGCAAGGTAGGAGTGTCTAATAGAGTGGACAGTGAGTGGACACAGTGTTTAAACACTCCAGCAGCACTGCTGTTTCTGATCCACTCATACCGCCACCATGTCAATGGTGCATTGCTGACAAGGATCCACCAACCATCCACAATAACTTGTTCTGTGGTTCTGTAGGAGGGTGAAAGGGGGATATCAAAGTATATAGTGAAACAGATGGACTACAGTCTGTAATTGTAGAACTACAACGTGCATGGCAAGTGGACCTGATAAAATGGACAATGAGATTAGATACAAAGAAATGTACCTCATGTAGTGGCTGGTGAGTTTACATTATTAAACTATTCACCACATGCCATAACAACACAACTTCTTTGGTTACAGATGATAAAGGTTGACTAGATTTCACATTAACTATTAACTACAGGAGGATTATTAATAGTGTTTGTTTACTTAACTGAATTGGGCATGCTTTCTCTACTGCACAGGTTCCCAGCCCTTATCACAGTAGTATCACATTTGTGTGTTATCTGGCTCTGAAACTCCCACTTCAACTCAGAAAGGTCTTACTAAATGACTGTTTACTTGTATCAGGGAAAACACTGAAAGTTGCAGAGAGCCACTGCTATGTTATTCACTTGTCTACAGTTCGCCTGATTTTGTATGGATGTTTTTGTAGCTAAGCACCAATACAAAAACAAAGGTACTTGATATTAAACTAGGGGTGTCCAATCTTGATTTCTAAGGCCTGCTGTGGTTGCAAGCTTTTTTTTCCATTCCACACAAACTGAAGTGCACCTGATTCTACTTGTTTAATACAGCAGGGTTCGGTTAAACAATCCGGCGGAATTTGCGGATAAGATTGGATGCCCCTGCTTTCAACTGATCATACCTCTTTATGTTTCTCCACAGTTTCAGGTGTCAGGCGAACTTGAAACTGAACTGCATTTAAGCTGCACCACTTGATCTATCAGATTTGGAGTGGACAGTAGGATGGCCAAACCCATTTTAATCTGCTCCTGTCCCACTAATGTCACATCACTGATGATTTGAGTGAAGCTCATGTCATCACAAATTAGTGACTTTGGCGTTTGGCATTTGAATGAAAACGTATTGGTTGTAAATGCATCTGTATGCACAATGACAGGATTTGAATGACGAGTGAAGAGCATGAATTTGCATATGTATAACTTTCATGCCCTTTGCAACATCTGGGTTATTTTAAGATGATCAGATTTCTATTTTATTCATGAATATTTTCTCTATAATGATAACAGTGGGAATAAATGAGATAATTTCATAGCACAACTGATCAAACCATGGTCTGTCGGTTTTGCGTGTAATGACGGGATCAGGTTGCTTGTATATCTCTATTCTACTGGGGTTGTCTCCTTGCTGCAACATGTTAGATCTTCTCGGGTTTCCTATTGTGCTCTCTTTGTCTGACCGATATTCTCAAACCAATGGATTTTTCAAAAACAATTGATGTGGTGTATACTAACAATGACTTGCCCAAACTGTGTCCTGTAAATTTTCTTCCCAGTTTAGTTGAGTCCAGTGGCATTTGCTATCTGGGATTCTCAACCTGTCAAACAATGCTAGAGCAACTCTCTGACACATACGAGGCAGAACTGCATCCTTATGAACTTCTGCTAACTCTGCGTCATTGAACAGTTCACCACACTTGGAGGAGAACATTAACTGCCAATTCCATTATGTTAGCTAACAGACACTCCTGTTGGCAAGCATTGTGCCGAGTAATGGAGTGGGAGGGAGAGCTATCCTATCCATCCAGAGAGAGTGTAGCCATTTGTGCTCTGCTGGACGTGCTCTGCCACAGACGGTCGTGAGTTCCTGGGGGGTCGAATTAAAGGCATGTTGTTTGATAATTATTTCTAACTTGTAGTTCAATTAAACAAGTAGAACACTTATGTGGGACATGTGGATAAGGTTGATAACACAGTTGTGCTGATAAGTAGAATAAGTACTTTTTTTATCACTTGGATTTTCATGAAAAGTTGCCACTAATTTTCACAGTCCTTGAATCTTCAACTTAGTCAGATTACACGTCTGATTAGGTACAAGATGGCATTCATTTTCCTAACCTTGCTGTCTTTTCTTGCAGTTTTCCTTCTACCTTTAGAATTACAAGCTAGAGCCATCAAACTTGCTACAAAGATATAAGTGGTGACCCAGTGCATGTGGCTGCATTTCATGTTGATTGCAGTCATTTAGCTACCTCTGCTATCTTTCTATCATTCATTCTTTCACCACCCCATCCATTTCACTACTCCATATATGTTTGAGGTCCATATGCCAAGACTTATTGAAATATTCTGTTGACCCAAAAGATGTGACCACACGTCAACCTTGCTATGCTTTCCTGGAACCCACCATCCTCGCTTAAAAAAATCAATTTTGTAAGTCCTTGAATCCGTGATTGACACAAACCTGAACGGATTCAACCATATATAACATGGACAGCACTTGTATCCTGTCTGGGTCCTTTCTTCCACCCGTCCTCCCTCCCAAGAAATATATCGATTTTCAAAATCCTTGAATTTTCAAATTATACCCATTAACTTGGTATAAAGATTCAGCCTGAGCCCCAAAGCACATAACTGTGATTCATAATGATAGCACTTATCTATCAACCTTACAATCCTTTCATCCCTCCATCATTCCATAGAAACGCACTGGATTTCATTGCTGACTAAATTGTTTGTGCAGGAACTGCTAAAAATTGTGGTGTTTACCCAAAGCACAGGATTGCATTTCATATTGATGTACTTGTCTGTGTGAACAACCGTTTTTACCCCTTTATCCTCCCTCAGAAACACATTGATTTTGTTACACATTGATATTTAAAGAAAGATTTGAGTATTAACCCAAGTTCATTTGCTACTGAGAGCATTACTGTGCCCAACCCTGCTGTTCTTTCTTTCCTCTTGTGTTTCCATTCATCCTTCAACTGTGAGAGGACAACTCAATACCAGGTTTGGGTGGTGACAGAATACATGTAATGGTGTTACGTAAAGAGCGATTACCAGCAGGATTACAATAAAATCACTACATATAAACTCATTGCCTTTCGCCTAAATTCATTGTTTTAAATGATAAATATGATACATAAATTTTTTTGAGTTTTTAATTTTGGGAAGCAGAGAGCGGGTCCTGTTGCCAGTAGAAATTCTTGAAGCGCTCTTTTATTCAGCCTATAGAAATATTAGTAAATATTTTATTTTTATTGTCAGAACTGAGATCTGCAGAGAAATCTGAATCAGGCTACTCTGCTTTGACATCAACACATCACTAGCTGTAAAGTTAGTTTTTCCTGCAAAATGTGAACATGTGTACATTACCATTATTTGTGCTGAAGTGAGTCAGTCCTGATTTAGTTTTTGTGTGGAATTTAAGTCTTTTAAACTGGCAGGAGATGCTGATTTGTGTGGATTGCTGAAAGTGTCGAGACGGATGAAAAAGGAGAATGCCCAAGCATGATGCACCAATAAGTATTAGAAGCTCATACAGAACTTTTAGCAGTTAGAACACAAATGATGACCAGTTAAGTTTTTAGGATGGTCTCTATTTAACATTGAGCTTTTGGTTTGGCAAGTACCAGATTTTTAATGGATAGGTGGTCGGAGAGCTGTGCAGGTTTTTAGTTGTTGAGCTCAACGAACTGAATAATTCCACAGTTTGTTTCAGCTGTATAATAACTGTTTTCATTTTCTTATTTTTTATCAGCTTCTCGTGTTCCCACCTTTATAACAGATTTTCAAGTGTAAGTACAAATAGCAAACATAGAGAGCGCACAATGAAACAACAGAAAGGTTGGAAAGACAGGTAATCCAAAAATAACGGAAAGTAATCAGATCCTTATCACCAGGAATTTGCAGTGTCCACCCATCTATTATAGGAAACAAGGAAATGCACAGTCCTTCCTCCTCAGTGTTAGCATTAACAGCTGCCAATGTTACCATAAACCTGCCAATCTAGAAGAACACATTGTAAGTCCAGCATCAAACTTAATCCCTTCGCTTGCCAAAAGCATCTCCACTAGTGGAAAGCATGTTAGATCAGGCAGTGGTGATGGTCACTTGCCAGGAGCTTCAGCTATCATTGCATTTACTCTTCCTTTTATTGGCTACCTGTTCTCAAATGATCTAACCAGGAGCTGGACCTTCAACCTGATTGACAAGAGGTTAGAATACTCCGTCGAGGCAGTAATGCCACTTCATC
>CM067479.1:38493297-38536683 GCA_034552555.1 Semaprochilodus insignis
AGTAACATGATTTTCCTAGTCCAGCTTGTTTACCACCATGACCACCACAGGCTGGTTTAAGCCATCTAAAACCAGCTACTATAAAATTTGACTGGACATGTACTCTGTGCTGCATGGCTTTTGAAATATGCATAAAAATAATGATTGAAAACTGTATATATTAAGAAACTATTTAATAGAAATACAAATATAAAATATATAAATAATATATTAAAAAAAAAAAAAAAAAAATATATATATATATATATATATATATATATATATATATATATATATATATATATTACTGCTTGTTATATTGTATATTGTTATATTGTACGAATGTCAGTGCACTTCATGTTTCTCAGAAGCTTTAAGACTTGCTTTGTCTTGAGAATTGCTGTGACACACTCGCTCTGAGGCGACTGGTCTCATTTTGAAGGACAGGACGTTGGTCTGAGGCATATCTAGAGATGCCATCTTAGGCTCTGAGCACGCTTATTAGTGATGGCATTGACTGCAAGTTTGTGTCTGACCGTCTGCATCTTGGTATTTTTGAAGAGGAGCTGCTTCTGACACATCCGTGACAACAGAACAGGAAAGCTAGACACACGAGCGATGTAGCATGTGACATGTAACATGTTTACTAATAAAGCATATTTGAATCTGTTGTCACAGTTATGCCACAGCATGTCTGAGACATGAGTCATGCCTTGCATCTTTCCTAGTGAGGCACGGAGGTACTTAACCTTGTCACAATCCTGCATAATCACTTTGAGTGAACGCCGTAGCTTGTTATGACGTTCCTTTAAGTCATCAAAGTTTTTTTTTTTTACAGTGGAAGTCGCCATCAGTGGTACTACAATTATATTACCTCCTGATTCCGATAAGTGTTCAGTCAATCAGGGGGCGCACGGGTATGGCAATTTGTCAGTGTTGACATTAAATGCAGACATTTCTTCTTTGATGTGTTTTCCTTTATCCAGTCTGCACAATGACGAGAAGGAGGCCCTTCCCCCCAGGCCCCCTAGAAATATCTGCTTGGGTTTAATACCACTATTACTGCACTATTGTTGTCACTCATCATGCACATATTGCCAAGCCTTTGATCCACAGCTTCTATCAGTTTCGGATGTGGAATGACAATGGCTGCTGTGCAGCGTGTGGCGCCGCTCATTGAAACTCATTCTTTTCAGAGTAGCACGCTTCAGATGACAGGCAGCTGGGTCCCTGGTGAACTGGGGGGGTTCGACAAAAACAAGGATTGAAGAGATATCCTATAAAAAGACACATCCTCGACAAGTCAGCGTAATAAGATGGGTGACTATTCCAATTGTGCTCTGATACGTTACACCAAAAGCACTCACCTCTGAAGGGTACCCATTAAGAATATGCGAATATGAATTTCTGTTGAGCACGGTGGGAAATGGCGAGGTGGACTGCAGCATTGTGTCACGGGATAACGCATAATGGATCTCCATGTACCCAGAATCTCCTGGCATCGATTTATCACATCTGGTACTAAAGCTGAACACTAGGTGAAAAATAGAAGCGGAGGGCCCGCTGACCTCTCAGTGCTATTAATAACTATAAATGAAAAAATATTCACATTACTCGTCCTGGGCATGAACTAGCGGGATTCAGTTTACGGTATTCAGTTGACATCTTCTCTTGATCTTTTCCACTGCCACCAATGCTAAGTCATTTCATTGGTTCCGAAATCCATAGAGTGAGGTTCAAAGCTGTTAACCACTGTAGAGAAGACAAAAGGAAATGTCCACAACGTACAGTACCAGTCAAAAGTTTAGATGCAGCTACTAATAGAAGGTTTCCCTGTTTGTAGCTTAATGCTTTACTTTAGAATAAAAGTGAAAACAATAAATTGTAAAATAGCACTCATGGATTCACACAGTCCACCTTAAAAACCTCCAAAATGGAACTTTACAGGAGGATAAAACAGATTTCTTAACTTGTAATGGAGGTTGATATAATAAGATTATTTCCTAAATTTTGGACCAATTCAGTTGGTCTATCCATGGTGAATATTCATAACATTGAAAAGGGAACTACAGCTTTTAAACTCTGCAAAAAAGAGATAAAGAGATAAGAGATTTTTTTTGTGCAACAAAATGTACATTAGAGGTGGCGATATGGCCAAAATAGAATACTGTGATACATCAAGAGTATATGTGGCATATCAGGATATGTATTGTTTCAGACATCTCATCAGTTGGTGTAAGCCTGTGGAGTCTTTAAGATCACCAACAACATCCATTTAGTTGGGTGTGTCGAAACGTTTGACTGGTACTGTATGTAACAATGGGTTTTGGTGCAGATAAAACGATTCAGCCAGGTTCCCAAAAGCATAGTAGTGGTAAGTTCATTTTAACTGCTGCAGAGCATAAAAACACTGTAAATTCCACCCCTGAGATTATTCATGTATGTTTAAAGGGAAACGTGTTCTGGTGTATTTTGATAATCTTTCCACGTGGCACCTTCTTGAAAAAGATTAAGAACACTGTTGTCTCAAGAAGCCACAGGTAATTTTCACCCTTCTGAAAGGACATCGCAGGATTTTTACCCAGTATTTATTCAAAGACGTCATTTTCTCTTTATTTATTTATTTTGTTATTTATGTTATAATGTATTTATTTTCCCTTTTCGTAAATTTTTTTGATTTTTTTTGAATAGATAATTATTTCAAGATATTAGGCCAACATTGAGAAAATTGGTATTTATGTTAAAGTAAGTCAAAATAGTAGTAAGTCAAATTCCCATAAAACTAAGTCAAAAATTCAAGACAATAAATTGTCATTTATGAGATACAAAATCAGAATTTCAATAACATAAGTCATTATAAGTTATTTGGTCAGTGTAGCAGGACTTGTAGGACAGATATTTAGGAAAATAAGTCAAAGAAACAGAAAAGGAAAGATAAACAGGCATTTTTCTTCTCTATCTGGTGGGAATTAGATTTATATTTATTTCTGCCCTTAAACATGTTTTGACATAAAGCAGCTCTCCCAGTTACTTTCACAGGAAAGGCCCATCAGTGTATTCACAGTATGCATTAACATGCATTAACGGCAAAGGTCAGACCACAAAACAGGAGTAAGCCCAGAGAACCAGGCTGGTTTGGGCTCTATTCACATAGGAGATTATACAGCAGCCTTGCATCATAGATAAGGAGCAGTTTTACCAGGAACAATAAATGATGATAAATTTAGACTGATATGGGCAACATTTATTGAGCTATAGCTCAGCTATTTCATTCACCATACTGAGAGAGTACACTCATACAGAAGTAGTGTATATCAGTATGGTGAATGGGCCGCCATGTTTGCTAATGCAACACGCCAGACGTCTCAGCATTGAATTGTAGAGGTTCCTAATGGTGTCCTGTGATAATCCATCCCATGCAGCTTGAATATCCTCACACAGTTCCTGCAGATTGTGTGGTAGAGGTGGAGGTGGAGTGACACCAGGCCTTCTGGACTTATGATGTGTGACAATAAACCGCTCAACTTGGTGCTGACCACGGTGCCTCTACACACAGATTTAATGGTCGTCTCCACCAAGACAAACTCTGAGTAACTCCATGACAGTCTGGCATGACACCATTGCAATCTTTGAAGATGTTGACGTGGCGTTAAGGGCAGTCATTGTAACCGTCTGCGTGCGTGTAGTCCTGCGTCATGCAGTCGTCTGGTGCTGACACTAATAGGATGACTCATGGAGGGCATCACTGTTCACTGAACGCCTGCAATCATGCCTGTTTGGTCGGTCAGGTGCTGAGATAAGGCCCATCCTTGCTTACATCACATGCACACTGAGCATGAAACTTGAATCATTCACACCAAACCTACCCATCAAGTTTCATTCCTGTTAGTTGATTCCTTCTGGGTGCAACTATTTGTGCAACTATTCTTTTGATGATGAATGTATATTAGCACTACTGCAACCTAAAGTTCATTCTCTCAAGTTCAGCTATTTCAAAGATTTTTATAAAAGTCATAAATGTCATTTTTCACTCATTCCTCATATGGCAAATGACAATCAAATGATAATCTTTAAGATTTACCCATATTGGGAAAATAAAGAAAACCAGGTGTTCTTTCATTAAGTCAACATGCAGAGCAGACCCACGTCAAACCTACTTCAGAAGGATGGTTAATTTATTTTGTTAAATTTAATGAATTACTTTATTTATTTATTTACATTTTTTGTTTATTTGTTTGTTTATTATGGATTGCTGTTGATTGGTGTACTTGATAAAAGTTCTGCATAGCATTACAAATATGAGCCTAAGGCTTAAAGTCCCAGCTGTCTCAAGGCAATGAGACTCAGGTTCAGACCCCCTCCCTGGTGCAAAATGGCCAAGAACGCAAGTTCATTCTTGAAAAGGCCAAAACAAACGACACACCATCCAACTGGGCATCTACAATTGCCCTTGGAGCATGTTCTAACACTTGACAGTGCCATGTGGTCGGTCATTAAAAGAGATGCACTGGCAGGTTTTATAAGCTTTAGCTCTGTGGCGCAGCTATGAGAGAGGGAGGAGATCCGCTACACTGGGAATTGTCTGTAACTAAAGTGTGTGGAAAATGGCCAAATTCAAATTTAAAAGCAGTTTGGTGTTGTAAATGCTGCCCATGTTGGAATCTGTAGTTTGGCACAAATATAATTAGACTGAATCTTTGCACGCATAAAGATATGCTGTTAATATAACCTGTAGTTCTACTTGGGAAATGTATTGTAAAAAGCTGTTAGCGGTTTTTGCCAGACAGTGTCTTATTTGTCTGGTTTTGCCAGTGATGTGTGGGCTTCGAGCTTTTTAGGATGTGAGTTGCGTAATAGAAAATGATTGAAAATGACATTTTAATATTCCCTATTTACCAAAGTAGTGGCCATTTGATTTAGCCAGCAAGACCTTCACAATCACTGGTAAATACAAAATCCATCTCTCTGGCTTTCTCATTCGCCCTAGTCACTGCCCAATTTTCTAGCAAGTTCCCTCCACCAGACAGCTGAAGACAATAAGGATGGGAGCTCAATGAAAGCGCTTGGCTCTGATAACTGCTCCCATCGACCGGCTCCTCATTAAGAAGACACATTGACAATCAACGTGGCGTTACCCTGATCATTCTGTTACCTGCAGATGGGTATTGGGTTTGGATAGAAATGGCCTTTTAATGCTGATCCAGGACCAGTTCCGTCTTCTATAATTGCAGTCTAGAGCACTATAATGGAAACTGTACACTAGAAAATCTGCTTCTACCCTCCATTGGTTTAATTGACAACAGTGTAGTGATTTAAATGGGTTGCAGCTATAATGGCCATTCAGGGTTTTTGTATGCATTTATAAAAACATCTCTTTTCTCCTTTAAGCCTCTCAAAAAAAAAGAAAAAAAAAAAGAAGAAAAAGCAGAAATTTAACATAAATGTATGATTTTACATTTATTAACACCATGACACAAAGCTTTTTAAAGGTGTATTATTTAGTAACTGCTTTGCATGATCTGGTTTCTATAGTCACACGAATTCTCTTGAGGTCCAAGGTGTTAAATGTATAGATATTATTATTCATACATTGACAGTACGCAGCAGAAGAAAGAAGAAGCATTTGTCGGCTAGTCCAATTCACAAACGTGTGTAGAAAGCAAGGTAGACAGGGCTGTTATTTGGCACTCTCCTAGTCCACGCTCCATCTTTATATTCCACACACAACTATTCCAATATCATTTGAACTGATTCTCGTACATATAATATGCACAGTCCACTAGAGACTTTATGACTACAGGACTGGGAGGCATTGGTATTGGCTCAAGTTCAGTTTTCCATTAGTTATAAATACTTGGAGTGTGCTTTGTTCCCAGTGGACATTTGTAATGGAATGGATGTCATGGTCTTGGAAAATGGCTGTTAATAGAATTTGAGCTAAGGATTGCTCTTAGAAGGAGATGTGATTTGCACACAGAGACATAGTTTATAGTACTGCTTTGAACTAAAGAAAATAATACTTTAAAAAAGCACAGAAACCGCAAAAAGACAATAAGTAGCTACTTGTCAGGGCTTTTTCATTTAGTGTATATACTTCCATTATAACTTTTATGCAAGCATGCGTATGCAATAAACAGCAATATGGCAAAACACAGTACGTTTGGCCTTTGAATATAAATACAACCTACCCCATGGAGTTTAACTGTAATATATGATATAATGTGTGAAGCAATTTTTTGCTTATAAATACGCCTCAAAGATACTGGGGAAAACTGTTCATTCCTCAAGTTCAAGATTCAAAACATAAAAGTCATATGAACAGAGAAACAAGCAGTTGCACTGTACAACTGAATTCTTACTCTGCACTACGTTGTGGACTAAAAGCACTAATTACAATATAAATACTAAGTACAATAGAATATATAATACATAAGAATAGAGAAATATATATGCATATATAAATTAGCTAATATATATGCAATATACTATACATTCTGTGTGTGTCTGTATCTAACACAGGTTTGAAATCTCAAACACTGTTATTCCTTCTTCAAATTCAAATCCAGAATTTATAAAAGAGGATGGTAAAACAGGCTGATTCTAAAACCCTAGACTGTTCCGTAACAGTTTTGACTCATTAATATTTATGCCATCAATAATTTACATATGACAATGGAGCAATAGCAATGGAAATGGTGGACTATGAGAAATGCGTTGTTCCAGGCCGTGAATGTGATGTCAGCATTTTTCATACCTTTTTCAAGGTAAAGAGCTGTCTGCTGAAGTGTACATGGTTGATGTTCATCTTTACACAAGGCTGTAATTGGCTTCCTATTTGCCCGCTTCTTAGTCTAATGTTCCATTCCACCTTAAATGCTACAACTTGTACAGGCACTAGAATACAACTGGAACACCATGCAATGGAAATTTCACAAAACAAGCTGGAGAATAAGTAGCCACCTTCAGTTCAAGGTTTTAGTTAGCTCTGGACAGTTTCTGAAACCTTGGCCAATACTGGGCAGGCTTTATTCAGCCTTCACGGAAGAGAATGAAGTGAGGAGCAGTGCCACCTTTATTAGCATCACAACCCCAACAGCAACCTTAAGTAACAGCTATGCTGTGAGATTTTATCCACTTGTTGGTGGTTGAAGCAGATCATCTTAGGTTTCATAGTGACTAACAACTTTTAGTTTACTTGTGTTGATGTCCAGATCGACAGCATGTGGCTAGCATAGGTAGCGTTAGCAACTAACAAGCTTCAAGTAGCATAGCTTACTAAATAGCATGACGATCTAGCTTATTATATGCAGGTTCATTTTAGTTTTCTCTATGCTTCTGTGTGATCATCGTGGCATCTCGCTGTAAACCAGCCAATAAGAGAAGAGCTAATTAAATTATTCACGAGCTCTCCAAAAAAGGGAAAACGGCTCGTTTATTTCATAGGATGTAAATGGAAGTGTGGAACTGCATTGGAGAACAATTTATAATACTGACTAAAAGCATTGTATACCTCATTTAAGGTTCAGCCATTGCCGACACAGGTGTTCAGTGTCACACAGGCAGCTTGTATAATCTCCATAGAAAGGCTATATAAATAGAATGGGCCACTCTGGGTCACCTGTGCATGGGCTTAAGATCACGATGCCCAAAGCCATGCATTGCCTGGAGGAAATTAAAGCCAACAGCACTGGGCTGTGGAGCAGTGTTCTGTCTAATGATAAAGCACCATGAGATGGACTAGTGTTTGTGATCCTGAGCTGATCATCCAATAGTACCTGACGTAACTAAAGCTCTTGTGGCTGAACGCAATCAAATCCTCACAGCAATGTGATGTAACAGCATCTAGTGTAAACCCTTCCCAGAAAAAATAGACATTGTTGCTAAAGCAAAACAGAGCAAACTCCTTACTAATGCCTTTGACTTAAGAGGAAACAGGTCTCAACTCTCAACTTTTGTACTTACGGTCCTATGCAACAGTTTTGAGGCCCCCAGTCAAACATGTTTTGATGACTGAGTGAAAATAAGTGCATGTCCTCTACAGAGAGCACACTTCTGCACACCTTAATGCACTATAATTTCTAAAATGTTAAATTCAGCAAATAGAATGAGAACTGGAACTAGCAGAAAAATGTTATACTGAGGTTTATTCATTGTAAAGGATATTCAGGACTTACTTTCACTTAGAAAACCAATAAAACACAACATTTCAAGTTCAAGTGGCTTTATTACCATTTCAGTTATATACAAGTACACAGTGAAACAAAATAACGTTCCTCCAGGACCATGGTGCAGTGCAAAACAATACATTATACAGTGCAGACAATAGAGCTTACAATAAATACAAACTGGGCCACGAGACAAATACAGTACATGGTACTGAGCATGAACATGCAGAGTTTCGCAAATAAGGATAGAATATACTATGACATTTTAGCAGATGTGGCCTAGCATATATGAACATAGGAGTCCAGAACAACAGTAATGGAATACAGTATTTGGTTGATACAGTATCCGAGCAGCCGATATTGTTAAGTGCAAAAATTCCAGTAGTTGAATATAAAAATTATATTTCTTAGGATGAGATGTACTAATTACAGATAATTACTTTATATTGTTTTGCAAATGATTTTATACAATAATTAATTAATTTAATTGTTATATTTAATTTTACCATGCATGTTCAGATTTTTGCATATGGCTGTATAGTGTCAGTGTGATATTTGCCAATATCACTGGATTGGATTTTGTAAGAAAAAAAAATAAGCTTAATCGGATACAATCTATTAGCCTTAACTGTCACATAAACCTTTAAGTAAACCTTTGTACAAAGTTGTACCTTACGTTTTATTCTGAATGACGCAGAACAGTCAAAGATGCTGCCAAAAAGTTTTATTTGTGAAAGAATTTAAATACACAGGAACAGCAGCACTGCATAACGAGTCATGTTGTGTTCTGTGTGTGATTCTTCCTTCAGAGGAGTAGAATATTTGGTTCACAGTTTCAGCATGATGTTATTTAGATGGCTGGTTAAGTAAAGTACATCTAGACAAATCTATTACTGACGGTTTATTTCTTTCAGAGAGGGAAAAACATGGTATAGGTTTTCGTATTTTGGTATCAGCAGATATTTAAGGTTGCTGTATCAGTATCGGTTTCAGACATTAAAAAGCAGTATTGAGTCACTCCTATTAAATGCCATCATCTCATATGCTTCAGTGTTGAAACTTCGCTTCTATGATCTTGTTCTGCATTGCCACAGCATTCTGCGTGTCTAATTAGGTTTCGTCATTCAAAGCAGAGGTAAATTGTGGGGCATTTCAGCTGCCTCGTAAATGTCATGACGTTTGGCCTTAGTAATCAGAGTCTGTGCCAGCATGACAGAGCAAATGTTTGTCCTGCTTGTCAAACACACGCTGGTGCATGTCTGCGCGTCAAAAAGAGCACTGACATTAAAGCGTCATTTTCACTGACAACATGGCGCCCACTGGAAATAGGACAGCGTTCCTGATCTACAAAAAATGGCATCTGCCTCTTTACCAGCTGCCTTAGATTCTCAGTGAAAACACAGCAGAAAGTGAGCTGTCGTCAAAATCAAAGTGTTGTTTCGGTAAATGTGGTTGCAGTATCAAAATACTCTGTTGGATATGGAACTACATCTTAATCTAAAGAAAGTAGGTGCAACCCCCAAATGGTGAAACCCCTAAACAGGTTGGATGGAGGAGACCCTAGTGAGATTAGATTGAGCTGTGTGGAATATTATCTTCAAAGATACCTTTATGTAAAGTCGCCTTATGTTATACATATTATCTATAGTGCAATTCTACCTTAGTATACTGTCAACTTGTACAGTTAGCATATTTTGCATATCCATGTACAGTCACATTACATATTCATAGCTTATTTATTTATATTTATATTGGAACTGTTGCGGTAGTTTATTCCCATTCTCTTATTGCTTCTTCTTGGAGAGTGTCGCACTAAATTTCGTTATATGCAAGTACAATGACAATAAAAGGATTCCGTTCCATTTTATCTATAACGTGATGTGCATGGCTGTTTGCTAAAGGGACAGGATTTCTCTTAGAGGAAATGACAGGGGTGATGCTGATGAGTCCATTTTTCCCCAAAAGAGGTTGTGAAGGATCAATTCAGCTGTGCTGTATTAACTGAGTACTGCAGCACTGAATTGCCATGGTTCCCGAGAACACCTTTCTCTGGGAAGGCTTTGTCCAAGGCTCTGTTTTATAGTCTATCGTGTTTATAAGGGGACAGTCAATAAACCTTGACTTTGGATGAAAGAGAATTTGGTGACACCACACAGCAGATCTTTGCGTAACTCTCATTGCCTTGTGACAAGTGAAAGAGAGAGAGAGAGAGAGAAAGAAAGAAAGGAGTGGGCAGAAGGATTGAGGGGGAGGAGGATTCGGTGAGCATTCAGTATGCAGTGAAGATGCCAGCAGCATAGTCCAATTCAATTTACTAGATCAAAACAAAAGTTGTTCTCTTTGAAGACACTTGGCACGAGGGTGTCCAATTAGCGAATGACTCACATTTGATCCATCCCAGCCCCTGCAAGAACATGTCTGGAACTGCTCTTGCCACAGGTGCAAATGTGTGTCCGTCTATGAAGGACCGTTTGCGGTGCCAACTTGATTAAATTCTACTCTGAGTTATACTGCATCGGTGCAGACTTTTTTTGCCACCACAAGGAATATGACAGAATTGTGAATGCACCGTTCTTGACACTCACATATTGATGACATTGTGTTAAGTGTTCAATTGCCAGCATTTGCCACTTTGTAATGGGCATTACTTCCCATAACATTTAAAAGACGCTTTGGCACTAAGGATGCCAAAGTGTTCCAGGTGTTATTTTGATCCAGCCTCCCTGCAAACATGTCTTAAGGTGTGTAAATGTACGGAGCTGTCATTGTCGCACTTTCAAAACTCTCCACACATCCTCTACAGGGACAGGTCAGGACTCCAGGCAGGACAGTCTAATACTTGTTCCCTCTTCTTCCACAGCCATGCCTTTGTAATGTGTGCAGCACATGGTTTTGCAGGACGTCCCTGGAAAAGACGAATCATGAAGGCAGCATATGTTGCTCTAAGATCTCATTGTACCTTTCTGCATTAATCCCGCCATCACCAAAGTGCACTGACACAACCCTATACCATTACAGACCCTGGCTTTTGGATTTGTTGCTGATAATGGATGATCCTTTTCATCTCTGTTGTAGAGTACACAGTGTCCCTTTCTTCCAAAAAAACCTGGAATACTGATTTGTGTGACCATAATACATAATTCCAATGTGTAATGGTCCATCCAAGATGTGTCCAAGCCCAGAGAAGTTGGCGCAGCTTTAACATAAGGTTTCTCTTTTGCACAGTAAAACTTTAAGGGGCATTTTGTGAATGTATCTCTCTATTGTAAAGCATGAAAAGGTGTGCCAAAGTAATTCCTCACCCATATGGCTATATCAGCTATTGCTGAATGATGGTTTCTTGATGCAGTGCAGTCTGAGGGATCGGAGATCACAGGTGTTCAGCTTAGGCTTGAACCTTTTACGGACTGAAATTCCTTGAATTTGATAAAAAAAAAAAAACACCTTTCCAGTCTTTCTTTGAGAAACATTGTTTTTTAAACATTTCAATAAACTCATTTGTTGTTGTTGTTGTTGTTGTTGTTGTTGTGTGGTTTTTTCTTTTTGTTTTTTGGTTGTTTTTTTTTCACATTTACTGACAACAAGAGATTCTCTGTCCATCTTTGCTCCTCAAAAGCCTGTGGTGGATTCTGCTTTTGTACAATACCATGATTACAATCACCTGTTGACATCACCTGTTTGAAATCACATCACTATTCAGTTTTTTACCTCATTGTGAGCCCTAATTGCCCCCATCTCAACATTTTAGGAACGTGTAGCAGGCCTGAAATGCATAAATGGATGTATATTAACAAATGATATGTAGTTGACCAGATAAACCATGGAAATCCTTGGGTTCATATTGTCTTCAATGAAATAAAGGTCAAATAAAAAAAGTAAATGTAATAAACATTGCAGTTTTTATTTGTATTTTTCGTACTACCTAACTTTTTCTAATTTGGGGTGTACATAATTTGAAATTATGTATTTGGCTCAATAACCTGACATACATTTTCATGCCCATTATTTTCCTATTGATTAATGAAATACACGACACAGAAATACATCTCATTACTCTACGATACCCCCTTCATGTAACTATATGTTTTTGTACATGTATTTGTATATTTCTGGCATTAAATCGAAAAATATCAGGTGGTGTGATGTTCAACTATACATGGGGATTGAGTACATTATTAAAAGGGTATTGTAGTCATTTAAAAACTCAAAATAAAACAATTTACTTTAAAATCACAATATTGCAAAATAAATTAAAGTATGAAATTAATGTATTTAGTGAAATTATTCAGCTCATTGAAACATAAATTCCATTTCCCTCACATAGAACATAGGACTTTTACTCTAAGCATTACGTCATAAAGAAGACCCTATGTGACCTTCATGGTGGAATGCAAAGGTTATTAGCTATTTCATTTATATTGAAAAAGTCATGTATTAAGTCATGTTTACATTTACCAAGGCGGGTTGTGAAACCATACGAAAATGACATTAATGTGCTATTCTAACAATGTTTATTGAGTTAAAATAATGTGTGTATGTAACTTCAGCTCAAAGTCGAAGATATAGACTGGTGTCCAAGTACTAGGCTGGGTTTTAGCTTATATATGTTTTCAGTTGTGGTAAATAACTTCAACATTTATATTTTTTTAGTAATGTGTGACAACTGGCCAATTTCTAGCTAGGAAAATTGGTGATCCTATTAAACAATAAAAAATTATATTTACCATTATACGAGCTAAGAAACAAACATCACCACAATAAATTGATTCTTACAAATAAATAGGAAATGCCAATCATATCTATTGTAACATATATCACCAGAGCCAGTGTGAACATATGGTATCTGTGTGGTATTTCAAACTGGGGATGTAAGCTTATAGATGAGAATAAAGCCAGCAGCTAGCTCGTTTGCCCATTGAATGCAACTATGTATAAGCTAAGTAAGCACAGCTGTGAGTCCTGGAAAACGAACTTAGCTTGCAAGTTTTCTCCCATTACATATGAATGTTTTTATGCATGTGTGTAAGATTGGTAGGATCCCGTTTCCACTGAGTTTCATTTTAATTGTGGCGTGCCTAAAATAAAAAGCTTTCATTACACTCAGTATCTCAGACTCCAAAGGCAGTTATTGCAGACTTATTTAGCTGGAGAAGGTTTCCGGTTCTCATTTTACAAGGATCAGAAGACATGTACCGTTCATGTACCGTTCCAGCCTTATTCTCAGTCCTGCATCTCTGCATCCTTATATACTGAGATCAACGTGCCACCTCAGTTCCTGTATCTGAGTAGCCCTTAGCCGTTTTCTATAAAGGGATGAATTAGGATCCAGTTGTGGCTCTTTGGAACACAGGCCTGTGGACGGCTGCCTGCAGCCGTAAAAGAGATGAGTGCCCACACATAAAAGTGGCAGATTAGATTAAATACAGACGGGTCCGCTTGATGTGTGGGATGACTTTGACCCCCTCCTGGGTTTAGCCTTCTGCCCTCTGGCCTGCCAATGGGCCTATCTCCTTTCATTCCTGCCACCAAATGAAATGCAGTCGTTCAAGAGGGCTCCGGCTGACACATCCTGCTCAGATGGAACTGCCACACTGTTTTGATTAAGGACGTCGATCTGGAGCTCTAAGTGCCACTGCGGCTCATTGTGTGAAAGTCATTTACAGAGGATAGGCAAAGCTTATTGTACTGAGTGGCAGCCGTGGAGCGCTGATTAAATGCATTGTGTATATCTGCGGGTTTGGAACAGCTGTGTTGATGATCATTGATAAGCGTTTTGTACTGTGTACAAATAATATTGTAATGAATGGACCCACCATATGGAAAGGGAAAAGAAAGAACTGGGATATATTCAGACTTGGGTTACATGCATAAATAACACCAGTTAGAATCTTTAGCATTATAAGGAGCGTCAGTGGTGAAATTCTGCAAGAGAAAGATGTAATTGCTATACTGTTTAAGTTATCTGCAGTCTAATAAGCATCATCCCACTCATCATCTCATGAATTTGAAGGCTCTTCCATCAAGAGCATTCATTTACTCATGTTGACAGCTTGGCTGTCAGTCAAGATGACCCATAGAAACCCTCTGGCAGTACAGAAACATGTAATACAGTTTTTCTTAATCATTATGTGCCATAGAAAAATCATCAGGAAGCTGTGGCTGGCATTCTGGAAGTTCAAGGCTCTATCCGTTCATGAAAAGGATCTTGATGGCTTTGCAATGGCAGTAGATTCAACAGGCATTCCATGACGTGAATACGTTATTGTATTACAAGGTCATAGAATGTTTCTTTATGCTGACAGTGAGGGCCAATATACTAAACCTTTTATGCCAGTTCCGAGTGCAAAGCAGACGCATTCTGTCCAGCAGTGCAGCTCCTTGCATTGCCATTCAAATCAGTCATTATTCATTTTGCAGCGCTGGGAAAAATAGCAAAAAACATAAATTTAACAGAAAATGATACAGAAGCTCAAACAACTACTGTGCCCTTTGTTCCAGCTATTGTTATTTCCAGGAGACTTGCTTTTAGTTCCTTAACGTTGGTGTCCAAAGATAAAACAAGTATCTCCAAAAACAGCAACTTTACAGGAGATGGCAAAAACCTTTTTTAATTTCAATGTAAGTCTGTTCTGTTGGTCCATTTATCATGAAATTTTCACACCATATAACCGGCAGCTGCTGTGTTCAAATGACGCATAAACATAAAAATCAACAAAAAAGGGGATACATCTTTTTCTTTGGACAGCGACAATATTTTTCCAAACTTTTAAAGTTCAGTCTTTAAAGTTGGTTGCATTTTCTTCACAATCCTAGTTATCCCAAACGCATTCATAGATGATCTGGACACTAGGGTGGTGAGTCCTTTGTTCTGCAAAACTCTAGTAGTTTCTATTTGTAAATGTTCTTCCTTTTTGTCTTTTTCCTTTTCTCAGTAAGGACTTTTTGACAGATACACATTCTTTCACATACGTAGTGTTGAGTGGTTTTCTCACACTGAAAGACTGGACAGAAACACCTGAGGATTTTTTCTGATCTAAAGCAAGAGTTGAGCTTATGGCAGAAGTACTTTTAATCTGATGTTAACAAACCCCTATTTTTCCAATCATTTTACTTTTGCTTCCACCTTATGCCAGTGTGATTATCTCACATTCAATCTTCCCAGAAATATCTCCTGAAAAAATGAGAACTTGTACTTAATGGCAGTTTTGACTGGAAATTAAGTGAATGGTCTCTGACTATTTACACAGTACTGTAGTGAAGTGGTGTACCAGCCTATGAACCATATATAGAGCAATATGGTAAATGCTCTTCTGTGAATTGCGTACGCGTTTGAGGGACAATCATGCAAAACCTGGGGAGATAGCATAGGAAATGGGCAGAGATGACAGAGGTGTGGCTGATTACAGATTTTGGCAAATCACTGTTACAGTTTTTTCATAGACTTTCTTTGCATTGTAAAATCAGGTGCACATTAGTATCAGTGTCTTAAAAGTGTTTTGTTGGGAGATTACTCTTAACAACGTCAGCATACACTGTGACTACATGGACACACAAGCCTCAAACACGTTCCTAATGTAAATGGTCAGCCTCCACTCCCAGCTACCACCAGGGGGCCTAGGCGAAAAGACAAGAGGGCAAATATCACTGGCTCTCAGAACTCCAACTCCCAGACTTCTCAAGGCTAATCAGCACTGACTGGGCACACCTGCTGGGCTCTGTATGTAAGAACCTGCAAACAGAAACCCAGTGTCACACCTTTGTAGAGGGGTGACTGGTATAGTAAACTTAAATGTGTGTGTATGGATGGAAAAAATAAAATAAAATACATTTTAAAAAATTAAAAAGTGAATTGAGATCTGAAACAGAGAAAAGAGTAAAAGAGCTCTCAATGTTAGAGCAAGCAGAGGTGAAAAGGAAAGTAAACTGAACTGTAAATACAAGCAGAACCTTATTTTAAAGAAAAGGAAAAAAACTGGCAGAAGTGAAGTAACCTTTTGATCCGGGAACTGTTTTACTTTGAGTTTTGAAAGCACTTTCCTTTGTCTGACCTTGTCACTCTTGGCATCTCCTTTGTTTGGTTTTCCCGCCTCTTTTATTTCTCCACCGTTTTTAGTTTTGTTTTTCCACCTGTTTTCTGCCTGGGATTGGTGCAGCGGTAATACTCAGAATTATCATTACACACCTCGCTGATTCAAATAATGGAATTACAAAAGTATGAAAGTAGACTTTAACTCCCGCAGAATATTTTGCTAAGGGACTACTTACACCACTCACAACTCATAGCCACCGAACTCTAATTTTACATTTTGTCTAAAGCTTGTTGATGGCACCCTTTACTTAGCTGCACCTTTTAAACCATGTGTCTTCCAAGCATGCTGTTCGTAGACAGTCTGACATGTCGTATGTGTCATTAGCCTCAGCCCTAGTAAATCCAGTGTTGGTTTCAGGAGCGTTATAAGCTTATGTACATCTGGTGCTGAAAGTCTTAGTATTCACCATTTCTACACCATTTGCCTATTAGGTCTTGGATATGATCAATAGCTTAAGGGCTGGCATTGATTAAGTTCTATTAGCTTTTGTAGTATGATGATGATGATGATGATGATGATGATGATGATGATGATGAAGGACTCTGAGTTGAACTAGCAACCGCTTCAAGTTTGCAGGTTCAAACCTTTTTAAGCTGTATGTATTAAGTGCTAGAGCTCTATAGCTTAAAGCGTTCCCGTCCTTCCATGAGATGATTTTGTATTCATGAATAAGGCATGTGATGAAGTGAATAAGCTAGTCACTGTTAAATCTATTCCTCTCTGAAAGGCTTTTACATGACACCAAATATGTTTTCCTCTCAAAGTGATTCCAAAGACTGTCCTCAATAACTCAGCAACAATCAAGCCCAGATCACGGCAGCGTACTCTGTCACAACTGATTCGGCTTTTTCAGTGATCTTCAAGCATGTCGTGATTTGAACCAGATACTTTACAGAGAAAGCTCCGAACAGAACTACGCTTTGATAAGTATGCACTCCAGGAACAAACTAAAGGGCCTGCAGCAAAATTAAAGAGCCCCCAAAATCCTTGGGGCTTTATATTGTTTCATGTGTGAAATTATTTATGTTATTGACTTTATTGTACATAATGCATGGTTTTAAACAGCCCATATCCTAGATTTGTCTGTTCCCTGAGGTCCACTTATGTTAATATGTGACTTTAGGAACCAAGTACAGTCATTTGTACATGCTCATTTTCCAAACTTTAAAGGTCTTTATCCTTTAAACAGGCTGTTTTTGTAACCGTGACTAAGACGCATATATGTAAATACCCTTTGTTCTGATTGGCAGCTGTGCATTGTGCCTTATTCAAAGAGAAACCCAGAGTGAAACCCTCTTTATAACTTCAGCATAAGTGGGTGGAGCTAAACTGCTATAGGATGAGGAGGCGGTTATCGATGCCTTCCGTGACACAATGATAAATTTACTGTTTTGGCAGTTTGGTTTCTATACACAGGTTATATGGACTGAAGAGTGAATGTTTTAAACTTAAACCTAAAACTGACATTTTCAGCAAAACAAGGGCAGTTAGATTTTTCATGATATGTGCCCTTGTGAACTGACAGTTCACTGTGATCTAAACAGGCACATATTTCATCATGCTTTATCAGAGCTAGATTATGCAAATTCTCCTAACTGAGTTTCCTTTTTTTTTTCCCCACAAGCGATCAAATTCTGTGCAGATTACTGTGTTTGAGTCAAGGATGGAAGATTTTGTGAATATATTTGCAGGGATGCAATTCAAATTCACATACTTTTGCATTGGACAAGACCTGGATAAAAAAAGACACTGCATGTTTTTACAAAGGCCTACAGAAACCCTGCTCGGTGTCATATTGACTCGCTTTTGCAGACCAGACAGTGAGGTCAGGGATCAGTGAAGACATATATACTGGCCAAAAAAAAAAAAACCCTGACCATGCTGGAGGGAAGGATGTAGACCGAAACCACTCAGAATCTGAGTGAAATAATTCATTTCAGGCTGTCAGTCATGGGCAGACAGGATGTCTAGTTCAGGGCTGAAGCCATCAATCATATAGGGTGTCTCCCTCACCATACGGAGCCTCATCTGCTGATACCTAATGACCTCATGTAGGACGAACAATGTCCTCGCTGTGGGATGCGCTCACCTCTGCTAACAAAGTATAATATGTAGTAAGCAGCATTACACATGAACTGATATTTTGACATATTGGAATTAAAAAGGATGTTAGACAGCTTTGTAATACTTATGTAACTGGCTGAAAACATACATGTCAAAAAGGTAACGGGAATATAGTGTTGGCAATGGTCCACTACATGTCACCCTTCTGCCCACGATTTTGATACCTCTGGTCTACATGCAACACATGGCACAACTTGTTCTTGATTTGTATTCGGTTTCTTCTGCCAACTCAGAGAACCTACATCTTCCCACTTCACACAGAATTTCAGCACAGAATATAGCTTGATATGTGGTTATTTTATATATATAAATGGATTGGAATCATTGAGATGCTTGGAAATCAAGCACTTTGAAGACTTCTTGTAAGTACAACTGCATTTCAACAGTGATCCAAAGTTGTACTGGTGTTTCAGTGTCTCTTAAGAATCTTCTATTTCTATTACTCTTAAAACCTTCAAGCAAACGTTACTCTATTTTGATCATTTTGGGGGTGAACAGACTCCGTAAAAATCAGAGGAGAACTGTGACAAGAATAAAACAACAGCAATTGTCTGTTGATGCACCATATTCTCAGACTAAATTTGGATGATTTTATTATGTGGTTTTAACTCAATGGAACATGCAGCCCAATGACATTTAAGGCAATGCTTTGTAACCCGCAAAGTATCAAAGCTGCCATCGTGATGTCCATCTGCATGGCTCGTTAAATTCAACCAAGGATTTCAATGCATGTCCAAAAGTATTCAGGCACTGCTTTGAGATAATGCATTCAGCTACTTTAAGGTGCAGCCATTGCTGACACAGACATCACAGCCTGTATAATGTGATGCTCTGGAGCAGCTGCACATGAACCTTAGGTCACCATGCCCAGGGCGAGTATTGGGTAAAGCTGTATAAAGCCCCCTGGCATCGTGTGGTGGAGCGGTGGAGCTGCGGTATCTGGAATAATGGAGCTCCATTCAATAATTCTGGCATGGCATTTGTGTATTAGATAAAACTAATAATTCAACATCAGTACCTGATCTTACTAATGCTGTAGTGCCTGAATGCAATCACAGCAATGTCCCGATGTCAAGTATAAATCCTTCCGGGAAGCCTAAAGACTGTTACTGCAGCGAAGAGGAGATTAACTCCATTTTAATACCCTTGATTTCAGAAGAAACGTTGGATGAGCAGGTGTCTTTTTGGACCTATAATGCATGTGACAAGTGTTCTTTTGTTCTATGTAACAGCTTTTAGAGTGACGTTGACTTGAAATTCATGATGTACACAATGCAACGCTTTGTTGTCCAGCGTTAAATGATACCACCCCTCTGAGCTTCAGGCTTTCTTGATGTAACGAGTTAGCTTGTATACAACCTCACGTGATCCAACAATACATCAGCATACCACTGAAATATTCTTTGTGGAGAACACAATGTAGCTCTTGACGGCAATGTGGTTATGCCGTCTAACAACATTCATTATGTTCCGAGATTGAACATATGAGGTCTAACACTGCGAGAGTTACACCTCCTTCCATTCTTCCACGGACGCCTTGGCAGCATTATGAAGGATTGGCCGTAAAAAAACGGAGTGTTTGAAGACCTACTAAAAACTGAAAGCATGCAACTGGGGAGATTTCAGATGGTGAAAGGAAGGAATAAAATATTGACAATGGTAGAGTACTTCAGTGCTGTACCTGGCCTTTTGTATGAAACACATGATTTGTGGATCATTTGGGACAACTCTGAACACAAGCTTTGCACCATACTTTCTGGATGCAAGATTGGGCCATGGTTTTAAAAGGGTTTTTAACTAATGCAACGTCTTCTCAAACATAATTAGGAGAGTTTTTCTAGGTTAATATTCTCAATTAAGACGATAGAATTTTAAACTACAAGAACACTAAACATATCAAAGCATTGACAAACCAGTCTAGCTGTACGATACTGATCACGAGAGATAATTATAGAGCAATCAGCCTAGATAATTGTCATTAACCGTACATCTTGATGTGTGATTACTTGGAAAACTGCATAAGTGAAAGAACCTAATTAGCTATTATCTCCCTGGTCTCAAAAGTGCAAGTTCAGAGCTTGCTCGTCTTGCATTAGTTGAGGTTGTGTTGTGAAATTTTGCAGATGCACACACATTTGTTTCGTTACACAGAGCCCTAAGGTCGTTAAGAGGGAAGGAGAGTATGTTTAGCATATGTCTACTCAAGCAAAGGCTGTGTGCTGCTTCTGCTGCGTTTCATCTGGTCTCGGGTTTGCTGAGCCCTGGCACTGCCATTGTAATGCATCAGAGTTCTATTCCTCTTACATGGGTCAAAGTACAGCAATAGAAGAATGTGTTGAACTTCAGCCAACTTTAAAAAGGGAAAAAGCAACATGTTCAACAGATATTGGGAATGCGATGCATAGCCTATATCTCAACATTCATCAGCGCATCTAGTCAGGCCCTTGTTTGGCTTCAAATTCGGAAGTATATTTTAGAGCGGGTAGAGTGGGAGGCTGAATTTTGTGGAAATGAATTGCATATGTTACGTGACCATGGCCGTTCATGGGAGTTATGTCTGTATTTTATCATAAATGATTCCATTCTGCTTCTTTGACATTAATTTAGTGCAGAGACCCTAGAGCCTCATGCATTATGCAAAATAATCACTGGGGCACCTTTTTAAAAAGAAGTCAATTTGACTGAGCACAAGGAACGGACGGCTGTTCTGAAAGGAGTTTATTGTAAAGAGAAAATGATCAAAAGTGGTCTTTCAAGAATATTCAGCTCAAGATTGTTGGCTCCACGAGTGGAGACACATTTGAATGTTGGTTCAGTTGTGGGCAAGTTGGTATCGTTGTTTGAATTGTGTGTGTTTCTGTTTGGTTAAGTCTTAAAATCACACCGCTTTTCTCAGGTCTTCTGTCATGTTCTGTGGAAGTACTTGGTTGTATTGGTCGTATGCTAACAGGTAGCTACCATTGAAATGCAACAATCAGCTATGCTTTGTGGTTACCAGAGGGTCCTTTTGTTCCAACCCTGCACAGAGGCTATTAGGAGAGTATTAACCTCCCAGTTGAATGCCAGGAATCAGGATTGCAATTGGAAATTCATTAGATCACGATTAGGTTAATTGTATTTGCACAGAGTGGGCAGCTATTGGAGGTCTGGTTTAAATGAGCGGCATTTTATACCATGCAACCTGATAGCAAGTTCCATGGAGCTAATGGAGATGAAGTACACCATGTGAGGACATGGAAGAGAGTAAGATTCAGATTTTTTTTGTTCTTCTTGCAGTATACGATGTAGCCTTAAAGGTTTCTAGTTCTTATATAAATACTGTTAGCTCTACTTGCTCTGTTCACAGTTCTCTTTTTTGTCAGCCTTCCATGGCATAAAGTTCTCTGCCAGTCGTTTCATAAAAGCCCAGCTCTCCTTACCTTTTCGTGCTCTTTCGTTTTAAAACACAAAGCATCTGATAGCACTGCGTTTGAAAGGTATTCATTTTATCCGCCTGCACTAAAACCAATGCAGGAGTCAGCAAGTCTTTCCTGGGCAACAATCCATGTGGCATCCACTTCAGTTTCCATTAAAATCAATGTTGGGTCTATAGCTTATTCAGGTTTAGGATTTTTGGGATCATGTAAAGAAGGACCAATGAGGGGGAAAAATGTATATATTTATATATATATGTATGTATGTATGTATGTATGTATGTATGTATGTATGTATGCATGTATACAGACAAATTGAGAGAGGAGAGACAGATATTGATTTGTCTTTGGTACCATGGATCCAACTGTACTTCTACAGATTTCCAGTTTGAGGTCAGATTCCATGGTGGTAATCTAAGGATAAAAACAGGAGCCAGGTTCCACTGTATATTTCGCTTTTTCAGACAATAAGCTAAATATTTCAAGTTTCTTAAACAACATAAAATGGCTTATAAGATACCATCTGTCCCGGTGACTGTTTTAATGAGCTGTCAAAGGCCTTGTAAAAAGTGCATTACTCTCCTTTGGGCAAAAAAAAATAGTAATGGAGTCTTTGAAATATTTACAGGCTGAGTTGGCTTGCAAGTGAGGATTCCTGACTGTGGTTATCCAGAGATAAAGAGGGCTGAACTTTTAAAATGATGAAAACCTGCAGGCAATCTTTCATGTTTTTGATACTTCTTTTGAATTCTAGATGGAGCTGATACCAGAGCCTGATCCGGACGATGAAGGAACTAAAATAAGTGTAAGTATGCTCAAAGATTTTCAGACCTTTTAATCCCAGTCATGCAAATCAGTTGCCTGGAATGTTGCATGTAAATATGCTTTGAAGGACAAAGAAGGATTAATTCTCCTAGACTTTATGTCTGTTTATGTCTGTAGTGTTTACTACCTTTAGGCAGCCACCATTGTGCCTTAAAGTCATGACACTGGCTGCCTCAAGATTACAAGCCCAGTAGCTTTTTTTCCTCATGTCCACAAAAAGTGAAAAGCCAAAACGTGAGTGAGTGACAGATTGAATGTTACTTAACACTTGTCCTCCATTTCCTCCACAGACAGTCAAGGTCCAAGGCAACGACATTTCCCACAAACTACAAATCTCACGGGTGAGCAAGAGTGACGAGGGGCTGTATGAATGCAGAGTCACCGATGCCAACTACGGAGAACTGAAGGAGTACAAAGCCCAGGCCTACCTGAAGGTCAATGCTACCGTCCGCAGAGGACTCATCAAGAAGACATCGCCCCTGCATCTGACTGATAAGAAACCCCGCAAGACCAGCTCGGTTTTGGGCCAGGACAGCAACGGCATGAGTTCAGACCAGCGCTCCCAGTCCACCTCTACCTCCCAGTCTTCACAGTCAAAAACAGTCAAACACAGCGCAGGGTCAGGTAAGAGTGGCCTGCACCTCAGCTTTTCCGTTTGGGTTTGTGTGTGTGTGTGTATATACTTATGCCTGTAAAAATGGCTAGATTGGTAGATGGTATTATTCTTTAAATCCAGCAAGAAGTTCGTATCATATTCATGGGCATGTGAAATTTCCTTTTTTTTTTTTTTTTTGTACTGAAAAGCTGTGAATCCTGACCGATTTCCTAGATGTGTTTACTTGAGTTGTTCAGTCTGGGCCAAAAAGCATTGTGCAGAGCCACAAGTGTAGTGATAAATTCACAGCTTTAACTTGTATAGCTTGGTTTCAGCTCAACCATGTCCACCACTGACACAGCACAGCAAAGCCAAGCCTGATGTTGTAAATCAGCAATCCCTGAAACTGCACCAGACCTCCTATCCTTACACCACAGATACAAAACCATGGAAGATATCTTGGCTTCGCTGTCCAGTGAAAAACATGCATCTCCATTTCAGTTTATTTGAACTTTTATGCATCATTTGAACACAGTAGCTGCTGTTTACACTGTGTGAACATTTCATGATGACCAACAGAAATGGCCCAAAATTGGTTGGAAAAACTGTCTGGTTCCATTGACTTGGAATCCTGTAAAGTTGCCATTTTGGAAATATTTGGTTTTTCTATGGATGGCAATAATAGTTCACCAATTAAATATTTTTGATAACTAGTGAAATTAAATATTTTGAGGTATGTAAACATTCAGAGACTGGAAATCTTTGATTAATACAGTCCATTCATTGAAACTAAGCTGCCAAACCCGCTTTTGTCACAAAAATCAAGAAGTTTTACATATGCCCACTTATTTGGCCTACAGTAGTTTAGCTCTACCCACTCGTGCCGAAGTTACATATGAAGGGGCATATCTACCCAGACAGTTATTTGAATAAAGCAGAATCGATGCAGAGCATAAAAATGATCGGGGGGAGGGGGGGAAGAAATATTGCAGCAGTTTTGGTATTAAAAAAATGGCTTACATGTTAAAAGTGGGCCTTTTTTAAGTGGCAAGGGAAAAAATGAGCCACGAAAATGTAGGATATGGGCCCAACATGTTTCAAACAGTCGATGGGCGTAAACTCAGAACTAGTGATTTCACCCTGAAAGCTACCATGACAGACTGCATTAGTTAGATTTAGAAGTCAAATTATGAAAGTAACTTTTGAAATTTAATAGGTTTTGTAATACGCTTTATATGAACTGCAGCAGAACTCATAATGGAATTTATAGGAGTGCCTGTAAAGGACTTTATAGGGCTGTTTCTGCTGCCAGTAAAAGCCATAACTCTGCTCATCAGTTCAATAAATGCTGCGTTGCGTAAGGCTTATAATGCTGCTCTAAATAGTAAATTTATTAGAATCTTTTTAAAAACTTGTTTGCCTCGACGTTCGGATTCCCACAAGAAGGCAGTAATGTAAAAGTAAGTTGCTGGAGGCCTGTTTTATTAGGCAACTTTTGACAGTCTTTTAAAAATGAATGACTGCATGAACCTTACTGCGCATTAGGATGTGATTAGAGGGGAGCTGTCAGAGTGAGTGCCCTCAAATGAACCTAAGGAACCAAACAAAAGCAACTTCTTCTTGATCCACATTGGAACTGACAAAGCGTTTTAGATTGAAATGTTATGTGTTTCAGTGGTACGTGTCAGCAGGAGGAGGCTATAAGCATTGAAGCCGGGGTGATTTGTACGGTCTCAGGCTTGGCTGGGCAGCTGGAACTGTATTCTAACATGGGCAGAAGTTCTGCATCGACAGAATAGCTGATAGCCCATTCGGTCCCATGGGGGAATGCCAGACGAGAGCCCTGCGCTGTCTCTCTCATGCGCCGAGGCCAGAGAGAGACGGACAGATGGCCGCTTGGAATACATTTGGACAGGCCCTAAAACAGTACTTGAAAGCAGACGCCATTTATCTGTGCGAGCTTAAACATGATGGCAATAATAATAATAATAAAAGCTAACACAAATAGAAACTGTATTCATAATTACCACTCACTCGTTTCTCCAGCTGAAGTGCCTTAAGCACTCTTACCTAACTACACCTCCACAGTATGCCATCCGCAAGATCAGTGAGCTCTAATTACGGATCATGACATTCTGACACGACTCCCGGCTCTCCTTATAGCTAATTGGACAGAGCTGGTTATAAACGTATAGATGCAATGTGTAATCGGGGGCTCTGAGAGCATTTCAGCCCTGGGTAAAAACAGCCCGCAGGAATGATTAATTATTCCCTACAAAGGGGAGGAAGAGGAGGAGGAGATGCGGGTAAGCTTGAGCCCAGTGTGATTGCTTCTCCTCCATGATGCTCCTCTTCACTTGATCACTGCAGGCTAAATGAAATCTGGCAGGGAGGAGCAGAGGGTCGTGAGCTTCCATCTCTCTCTCCTCTCTTTTTTTTTTTTTCTTCATACTTCCTCTCCTCCACTCTTTCCTGATATTGAACTTGGCTGAGAGAGAGACTCCCCAGACGCTCCTCCTCTCAAAGAACTGCTGCGCTTGGTCTGACGGAAGAGTCCCGTAAATGTCACAGTGATTTACTGGAAATTTCATTTTCCATTTCCTCAATGTTGCCTTGTTATTAGGGGTTTTATGGCTAAATATACAGCCTTCTCGCACTCCCTCTGCCTTTCTTTCTCTCTCCCTCTCTCTCTCCTCCAACTTTATTACAGGTACATAACAAGTTTGAGAGATCTCCTTTGATGTTTTTAGGCCACCTATTTTAATTCCACTGTTCAAAACAAGATGGGCAAAATGTGAGGAAAGAACTGCAAAAACAAAGATCAAAAATCACAGTGCCCATTGCCCAACGAGCACACAGCCTCATTCTTAGTCAACGAGCTCACTACCTTAATGAATGCATGAATTTAATTGCCTATACTTGGCGCGATGATTCTTCCAATGCAAATTCACGTCTGGTTGCTCCAGTTTATGAGACCCATTAAAAAAATCCATTAATTTGCTGCCTCCTATGTAAAAAGTTCTTGATCATTCATAAATCATCTCTTTACGTAACGTGCTGAGAGAAAAAAACAGCACAAACATGCTTCTCTAGAACAATTACTCATTCGACAAATCCAAATACGTTCCCCTAGTTCACCCACTAAGCCCTCCTGCTGCTATGCGTGCAGGGATGTGATGTGGTAGCGGCTCTTTCAGTTAGCATCCTAAGAAACCATTGAGGCACTGAGAAAATGTAGGTTGTATTGTACATCGTGACCACAATGCAGACAATATACACTCATCCTCAAAAGAATAGTTGCACCCGGAAGGAAGTGTCGAATTGCAATGCTAATGGGAAGGAAGATAAAGGTCACCAGGAACAATAAATTTATGAACAATTTAGAATAATATGGGCAATATTTATAGAGCTACACATACAGAAGTAGTATCTCTCAGTATGCCATCAGGCCACCGTTTTTGCTGACACAACATGCATAAGCCTCAGCATGGAGTTGTAGAGGTTCCTAATGGTGTCCTGTGATACTCCATCCCATGCAGCTTGAACATTCTCACACAGTTCCTGCAGATTTTGCAGTAGGGGTGGAGGTGGCGTGACACCAGGCCTTCTGACCATCTTGGCGCTTATCTTGACGTTTACCACGGTGCCTCCACACATGGATTTGTTGGTCGTCTCCACCAAGATAAAAGCAGGACTTGTTATCGAAGATGACCCGCTGCCATTCTGAGTCAATCCATGACAGTCTGGCATGACAGCTTTTGCAGTCTATGGTGACATTGACGTGGCGTTAAGGGCAGTCAATGTAACGGTCTGCATGCATGTAGTCCTGCATCATGCAGCTGTCTGCCAATGGTGCTGGCACTAACAGGATGACTCATGGAGGACATCACTGCTCGCTGAATGTCCACAATTGTGGCTGTTGGGTCAGTCAGGTAGAGCTATAAGACCCGTCCCTGCTTAAGTCACATGCGTGGCCAAGCGTGAAACTTGAATCATTCGCATGTCTCACAATGTCAAACCTACCCACCAAGTTTCACTCCTGTTGGCTGATTCTTTCTGGGTGCAGTTATTTGTGCAACTATTCTTTTGACCATTAGTGCATAAAGAGAATGCAAAACACAGAACTGTAATTTTCTGTTGGTAAGTCAGAAGAACTGTCTTGGCTAAGCTGATACAAAATGAAAGGCTGTCCCATTCACTAACCTGCTTTATGACACAAGTGTCAGTTCCCTGTACAAAACGGGACTGACAGTTGAAATGGAGATTATGCAGAAGATAGCGTCTTTGCAGCTGCCATAAAATAAGGTTATAGCTTCAAAAAAAAAATCTTAAAAATGAACCACGAGTTACTCAGCCTGATGTGCTGACGAGGTCAGATAAGGCCCTTCCGTTACAGCACTATCAGCATTGCTAGATGTTCAGATAGATGAGATCCTAACCCGTGTGCTTACTGGCAGGTTTTTCAGCAGCAGCTTTCTCTGCATGTAGGACGTGCCGAATGGATTCAGAAACCGTTTAGGTAAAGACAGCAGCTTGACAGGGCAGGTCATTGGTTGGCATTTACATAAATCCCTCTTCGTGTCAATTTAATGGCAGCTGGATTTTTGCATTGCAAGGCTTTCTGAGAAGAGTGAAGGGCTTTCAGATTTATTTGGGGTGCAATCTTCTTTTATGTTCCCACTCAGCAGACAGCGTCAGGAATGTAGTTTGCTTTAGTATGCAAAAAGTTTGGTCACCCCTGTGCAAACGACATGTTTTGTTACTTTTGAGTGAAAATATGTTAACACATCCTCTACAGCGGTGGTCTTTAACCACCTGGTCTTCTAGAGTTACTTTTCTGTTACTTTTAGCTTCAACCTTCAATCCAATAAGCTGCCCAAACCTTAACTCTAATACATCTGATCCAGCCAATCAGGCACTTGGGAAGAGGTTGATTAGCTGGAGCATGTGTGGCAAATCATGGTTGGACCTAGGCTCTGCAGGTGGGTAGCTCTCCAGGACTAGGGTTGGAGACCACCGCTCTATAGAGAACACTTTTCATCCACATGTCCTGTTTATTGCCTGATTTAACGTTGTAGAAATTAGCAGAAGGTGCCATATTTAAGTGTGTTAACTTACTTTCATTTAGAAAATCAATAAAACATGTGATTTGACCAGGGGTACCCAAACGTTGGCATATGACTGCATATTGCATCACTCCACAATCTTAAAAATAATGGTGCCACAAAGTGTTCTTTGTTTGATTCCAAAAAAAAAAAAAAAAACACTACTTTTGGGACTCAACCCTTCAATGGGCAATTCTTTGAAGATCCATTTTTATTGATATCCAAGACCCTGATTTACTAAAGATTTCAAAAAGTGGAGCTACTAACAGTGTCTGCATAAGATTGTGTCTTTCAAGTAAGCAAAATAGCACAGGCTGTCCAAGGAATGTGCAGTATAGGACATTTCTTTAAAATTAGTGTAGGTTCAATCCAAATAGATGAAATTGGCAGCTGCGAGTGTGATTTACTAAAACTGAAAGTTTTGAGAGCACTTATTGTGCATTTTAAATTGGCTGTTGTTACTGTATTTGCACTGTTTAGCCTAATATTTGTAATGTTGTTGGTGTTAAAACAGTAATATAAAACAACTAATAAAAAAAAAATTAAAAATGAAATACAGAATTTATGTAGTGTGTCACACCAGTGATCATATCCACTCACTCATTCAAAATTGGAATAAACAATAAGCAATAAAATTGACCTACAAAATGCAGGAAATGAAGGGAAACTCTTAGTAAGCTGTAGTCATTGTATGCCTTTATAAACTATAAAAAGTTGACAATGCCAGAAAATCTCCTGCCAGGAGATGATGTTTGTCACATGCACTTTTCCCCTATTTATCTCTTTTTGTATTCATATTTTCTGCTTAAATAACATTTATGCATGCAGATGGCTCTTTGAGTCTTTACAGTTCCATTTATAACCATCACAAAAGAAACTCTGAAGAGTCAAGGGCATGTGAAGTTTCTTTAAACCTCTAAAAGCCTCCTGTAACTCTCAAATTCCTTCTTTTCCGACCATTTTTTTAGGCAACCTACAGTGTTTCTTCTGTGGCACCACTTGAAGTCTCTGTGCATGCCAAAAGTCAGTTGTGTATGAGTATTGAACTCTCTCTGGGGTTCTGTAAGATGTTTGTTTATTGTGTTAAATTTATCGGAGTAGCTATAACAAAACCTAAAACTGGCGAAAATCCATGTTGTCTATGATAAGTGATGACTGCTAGCTTGCATGTAATTGATGGCCATGATTCATTGTTTGCTGTTTGCCTCTGTCAGCTTTTAAGATATTGATGCAGCCGTAATTTCTTCCCCAGGTACCAGGATAGCTGCGAGCTATGGACTTGCTATCCTGCTTTTTGCTAGTGGCTGCGTGAGGGGAGCTTTGCTATAGATGGTGACTCTTTTTTTCCAGTTCTTAAAGCCAACAGAAGGAAAAAAAAGAAAGATATCACTTGCTATTTCCATGGAGCGGATGGCACAGTTGTCCCTTACGTGAAACCAAGATTTGCACCCAAAATGGTATAATTATCTTCACCAGAATCACTTTTTTTCAACAAGCCTTGGAGGATAAGACTGTCTTCATGGACATGGGCTTCATGCTTCGGATGATAAAAACACAACGTGGGCGCAAATAATTATGGGCTACCTTTCACCCATATACTGTTATTAATTTTGTTGTATTTTCTTTCTGTTTATATACAGCTGTGAATTTAATATGACATGCTCTAAAGTTCGGGAAGAATTTATATTTGTGTAATATATAAATATATACATACAGATGCATATATAAGGATTTGGGTTTAAACCTTCTTGGACTCTGTACAGCTTGCATTCATTCTGGAATACTATGTGTGCAAGGACACTGAAGAAAACCTGAACATAACAGCACTGGCATTCAAGTAAATATTGTGGCTGGATAAGTAATGGAGTTCTGCTTAACTGTGTGATGTTCTAAGCTGTTTAATCTGCTTTGAGGTTTAATCTGACTTTATTTGATGCAGATTGTCCTTCTTGCTAAAATGCACATGCCATTCTTTGTTGTTGTAAGGCTTTTTTATCATTATTTGCTTTGATTTGATTCTTCAGTTTTGCATAATAAATGTGAGCTTATTTCCGTTATCACTCTGTTTAGTCTCCTTATGTGTTCGAGGACAACAAAAACTGTTTCCACGCGTCATGTGCCATAACCGTGCCTACTTAGCTTGTCTAAGAAACAATGCCGGGACATGTACTAATTAGCCTGCTGAGCGCTAAATTGCACACAGCAATGCCATTTAAGGACTCAATAAATACCGACCTCCTCCTTTATTCCATGAGAGGTGATTTGTTCAGCCAGGAGAGATGTAATGGGAAATCCTCCAGCCGACTTTCGTGGCCCTCTAAATCTCTTACAATCGTAGCAGACTGGAGACTCTTAAGCACACTGAGAATTGTTATTTTCTCTTATTTCCACCATCTTCAGTGTGGTTCTGTGCTTCTTTTTGATCGCCTGAGCATATCCTCATTTCAAAGTCTTGACAATGTGACCTCCTGCTTCAAAACCCATTACATTTGATCACTGAATTTCCACTGTCTAGCCAGACTCTGACTTTCACGTTTTTTTTTTTTTTGTTTGTTTTGTTTTTTTTTCCTTTTCACTGTTTATTTTCTCTGTTGGGTTTTTAATGTACACCCCTTACATGATATGTATCTTTCACCAAAACACCAAAGCCAGCAGGTAAAAACAAAAAAGGCACCAAAAATTTAGGTACACTGAACCACTGGAAGGAATAGTCACCAACCTCAATGTCAAAATAAGCCAAGAATGCAACTCTTTTGGATACTTCACTTCTGTAATACCTTACTCCCATATGTAGCATGTGACCAAAAAGTGATATGATGGCATACTGCAGCTTTTACGCCATGATGGTACACAGTCATTGGCAAATATTCCATTTTTCTCAGTGCAGCACAGAAGGAATTTATGCACCTGGCTTCGAACCACAGCAGTGCTTGCCATCAAGGGTTCTGTTTTGTTGTCCGCCACACTGGTGGAATACACTAGAAGTAGATTTTTTGGATGCCATGGATGTTGAATGTCTGAATTCATGACGTGCCCAGAATTAGACAGCAAAATAACTGACACTGCTGAAGTTCTTCGCTGTTAATCATCTGCTTTTGTTGGTGACACTGTTTGCTTTATGCCGTTGTCGGTCGTGTACCACTGTTAGACATAGAAAAATGTTTTTTGACGCTAACATGTACATGCTGACTCACATGTATTAAGTCAAATGCAAACTTGCTACTCCATGTAAACATGCAGCGATTCAGAGCCCATCTTTACCAAAGTAAGCTGGGGTCAGCTAATGTGCTTTATATATAACACTGAATAGAATTATGAGATCTGATTTTAGATCATGGTTCTTATTCTGTACTGGATTGCCAGGATCTAAATAGTGATGCACCTCAATGTTTATAGCAGTACGCGGCACGATGGGTAACATTACAGCTCTGCATGCTGGAGACTGGGGTTCAGATTCCTAGTTTTGGCAGTAAAGCTAGTGTTGTGTTGTTTTTTTTTTTTTCTCTGACTTGAGAAAAACACAACACGTTTCCCCTTAAACATGATTGTTGCCTGTCTCAATGAAGCTGTCTGTAATGTGCTGTAAATTAAAATAGTTTCATTCATGTTTACTCAAAAATGAAAAGTTCTGTAGTGTTAAAAGCATCTTAATGCAAAGAACCTATACAATTTTAATATACTTTACGCTCTTACAGGTCCCATGTTTTATGACTTGGATGTGTGATTCCAGGGGGAAAAAAACATCTTCAGTTATTACACGAACTATATTATGTGGAAAGTAATTATTGAAAAGTGGAAGCTCATTAGAGAACCAAAAGTAGCATGTAGTAAGTAGTGGCACCATTACAGCTAAATATGATGCTACCTTGATTATTAAGTAGGGATGCACCGAATGTTTGGCAACCGAAACTGTTCGGCCGAAAATGGCGAAAAAATCGCCAAATTATTCGCCCGAATAATTTATACTGAACAATGGGTTTTTTAATGACGCTGTTACCAAACATTCGAGCCAAACGGAGCTCCGGACGGAGTAAACACCAGAACAGAGCCGGTACAGCGAGGCAGACAGACAGCAGCTTCTCAGCGCGCTCGCACACGTGCGCACACACATGCACGCACGCGCTTTTTCACTCGCGCCCGCATCCTCCTTAAATAAACGCAAACCCCAGTTTTACAACGTCGCCATAACAACTCGAGCAGCGCGGAGTGAGGCGCTCTCTGTGAATGCAGCACACGGTCGGCTGGGATGGTTTATTATTGCGAATATATTAGCAATATTGTAAGTCATATTGTGCTTTGTTGGTATGTCTGCTGGGATAAAATGCCTGGGGTTAAAAATGTGCAGTGATGAATAAATATTTGAAACTGCAGTTTAGTAAAAGTTTTTTCTTTGAAAACCAAGAGAAAAATACATGTAGCCTATTTAATTTATGCAATGGTGAAAAAATGGCAAATACAGTGTTCGGCATTAGGCCTTCCACCTTCGGCCAAATGATTAATTTTGTTCGGTTTTGGCTTTGGCATCCCTATTATTACCAGTATGTCCATCCTCTACATGTGAGGAAAGTTTAGATGAATCTAAACTTCACTACAGCATGGAAGTGTTAAAACACGAGTTCATGAGGGGGTTGCATTTGTAGTATGCAATTACAAATTAATTAGTCGTAAACAAATCATTAGGACCAGCTGATGCCTCTGAACAAACTTCATAATCACGTTTGAACGTGACCTTTCGAACAGCCATCATTATGCAGTATAGTCGTCTCACGCAGCATGAGAGTCTTTCATCTGATGAGGAGGCAGAGATCTGTCCATCTACGATTTCAGGTTAGTTATCAGCAGTCATGTTTATGTACCCTGTAAATAAACACACAAAGAAATGCACACCAAAATGGTTACGATCCACAGTGTATTGGCTACTTTAAACTAATTTAATTCAGCCTTATATTGGACCACCAGCTCACTTTAACACACAGTCTCTGTTGAATGCACATAAGACCTGAACTCCTGCATCTGTGTAAATCAGGCAGCATGGTTTTCTTATTTTTTCCCCCTCCAAAACACAAAAATGTGTTTGCTCCACTGTTGTCAATGGTTTATAGATATGTTTGCTGCAGAGACTTCACATCTTCTCCATAATCTCTGGGATTTCATGTTTTGGCGATGCCCTACTATGTGTTTCTTCTCGTAGAAGACTGCACAGCAGCAGCTGAGCACTGGAAATTCCTTGGATTTTACAACAGAAGATGCCTGCTGGATTTATGAATATATCTGTTTGGATCATCATCAGCCTGAGACAAACTTCCAGAATAAAACACTTCATCCTCTTGGAAATCTCATGGATATTGGTTTTTCCCTCTCTCTCTCAAAACATAGAAAGGAAGATCTAAATTTAATCTATCTGAATAGACTTGGGAATTCTTTGCTGTGAATCATAACTGACTGTCTGCTGAACCGGAACGATTCCATGGTTTTCATTGACACTTTGTAGAACGATGTGGCAGTTTGTATTACCAGCTCCAATAAAAGAGTAACATGCAATGAACCATTGTTCTTGACCAGTGATGAATCTGTATGCCATTTGGAGCATCACATGCAACACATGTACATTAGTTTCTGATATTTGAATGTATGTGTTTGCAGGGCTTGCTTCAGCTTTTTAAACCTTTCTGCCAAGAAAGAGACATTCGTCAACAAGAATTTGATTGTAAAGTGGCCCGAAATACTTCTCTCTGAGTTCAGAACCTTGTGAAATGTAATTAAATTGCTTTGCAACGGCACGTTTAATGCTATTCAAACACCTACCCTTACCAATCCCAAGGGCTTTTAGTCTGCAATAGGATTTCTTATGCTTTAGAGGAGATGTCATCCACAAGAATACAACTATCTACAAAACAAAGCGAATGTTAATTAGTCAGTGTCACCTGTAATCCTGAAGGCATTGTAACAGGTTGGCAATGCAGCTCTTTTTCTGGCTCTAATTTTAGTCAGTTATTGCATTTCAAAGTGTTGCTAGAAGTGTTCCATCTTTAGGCTTCAAATTCCTTAATAGACAGTCATTAAAGCCAAAGTGATACAATCAAATACTGTTCCCATCTTCTCCGTAAGGACTCTGCTTGGCATTTATATATGCAGAGAGGATGTCGCTGTTGTTAGTGACTTCATCTGGTGTATTCCAAGAGCTCATGTTGTGTTATCCCATGGTATCCTATCTGGGTTAGGGGTTGGGGCTTGCAGGATGCATTAGTACAGGACGCTGAAACACTCACCTGTTGATCATTTAGTCTTATGTATTTAGACAGCTGATCTTATACAACGTACTGACTGTACGTGGTGTTACTGCTGTTATGTTAATGACTATTTAAATGAACGCTGTGTCCAGACCTTCAGTAAGTCATTTCAAGCAAAACACATACAGGCTTTCAGTTTCCGAGGTAACCAATGACCCGCAACTCTACTTTCCATCATGTCCAATTTGAAACCCCGTGCAGAATGAACTTGCCTTTTCCCCCGCATGTCTGACTGAAAGCCTTAATGAAAAGTGTACATCATGATGTGTCCAAAAGCAATTCCAGTTGACCATTTAATGCATTAGTAACTGAGCCTCTGTCTGCCAAAGAGTTAGGAAGTTACACAACTACACATACTTTCCCTGTTTTTAGAAAGAACACACAATAGAACGAAGCAGTGGATCAATGGAAGAACACCTCTGTTCATTTTATTTATTTATTTATTTATTTTTTGATACTGTTCATTTGAGGGAGATCTTGGCATGCAGTGCATGTTCAGTGAAAACTACCGGGATCACGAAAAGGCTCTTTGAAATTCACGTGATATTTGCAAGTGCCGACATCATCAGGTTTGTGTAATCAGCGCGAAGGGGAAAATGAGGACGGAGGAAGATTGGCGGAGTGTGAAACGGGAGCCAGGGGTGGAGTGGTACACTTCGGGGTGGAAGCGGCGAGTGATTTCCATGGTCTCTGTTTGTTAATTTGGTCAACATCACATGCTTATTTATGTGGAAATGAGCAGAGCCTATCCTCTGGCACTCTTACTGGGCTTCTAGCTATCCTCTGGCTCTGATATGAGCTGGTGGGATATTGCGGCATGAATAAATCAGGACACTCATCGATTTGATTTAAAAGTTTATTCATCTGTCGTAGAATATGTGCCTTTTCCTCATTTCAGACTCTCATTTCATCTCCATTCACAGACCACCAGAAGTGTTGGAAATTACTGGCAAAGATTAACAATCGAGGTTATGAATGATGCTTGCCAGTTGAGAATTATTAACATACAATATATGTCCAAAAGCTTCTGCATAGCCCTTTAAACTGGTGAAGTCTGTCATTTGAAGGTGGACCCTTTTCTGATAATGGTGTTCAAATGCACTTACACGGCTCTCAATGGAAAAGCATTGCCAGTAGAATGGGACACTTTGGAGCAGCCACACATGAGTCACCATGGCCAATGCCAAGAATTAGCTAGAGGGGTATAAAGCCCCCCAGCACTGGGCTGTGAAGCAGTGGAACTGTGTTCTCTGGACTAATGGACCCCCATCTAATACCTTTGGAATGAGTGGTGTTTGTGATCCACAAGTAATCATCCAACATCAGTACCCGACCATATGCACTTTTTGAGACCATTAAACCTGTAAAACCGATAGCACATGCTAGTTTCTTCTTTAGAAAGTGCAATCCTCTGCAGACCCAAGTAGATCAGCTCGAATATGAATGGGAATAAAGGATCACTAGAGGTGTCAGAAACTGACAACATTGTATGTTCAGAAGACTGAAATTAAGAGCATTAATAAGGAGTTTGTATAAAGAATTACTACTCCAATCATCTAACGTAGTCCCTAGTCTTTTGCGTTTGCATATACAGTACCAGTCAAAAGTTTAGACACACCCAACTAAATGAATGTTGTTTGTGATCTTAAAGACTCTACAAGCTCACACTTAACAGTTCCAACTGATGAGATGTCTAAAACAACACATATCCTGATATACCACATGTACTCTTGATGTATCACAGTATTATATTTGTACCATGTTTTGTTGTGCAAAAAAAATGTATATCTTTTTGCACAGTTTTAAAGCTATCATTACACTTTCAATTTTGTGTATATTCATAAATTGCATAGAAAAAAAATCTTATGAGCCTCCATTGCGGGTAACGAAAGTCGTTTCATCCTCCTGTAAAATTCTGTTTTTAAGGTGACTGTAAAATTCTATGAGTGCTATGTTTTAGGTTTGATGCCTTCACTTTCTAAGTCTAAAGTAAAGCCTTAAGCTAAAAATAAGAACACTGCACTATATATGTGTGTGTGTGTGTGTGTGCGTGGGTTGATAACCCCTGTGTGTATAACCCATGATGCTTCCTATGTCCCTATGGACAACACATCTGTATTTAAGAAATCCTGATGCATCCGCAATGAGAATAAATCGTTTTCTTTATATCAGCATCCACAGGGATTGTTAAATCACCCTTGATGATAACATGTTGTGGCATTAAGGCACATCAAACGTCATGGGAGATAAATAAGGCAATTAACTCATGCCTAATCACTCATTTTAATGACAATCAGAGTGTAGTGATATCACCCAGGCCCATAAGAGTGAACTGGAATTTGAAATGCAATATCTTTCATGGAAACCAAGGTCCTTCTGTGCCTTTTGTGCATAGGCTCAAGTATGCACTCACACACACTTACAAATAAAAGGTCCTGAATTATTTATTTGTTCTCGTTAAGCACCATCAATTGTACCTGACACTGATGTGAGGTCCTTTTAATGGGACCCTCAGAAATCCTTCACATTAATGAACTGTGGCGCTCCTTGTCCCACATGCTGGAATTGTTTTCTTCATCACAAAAATGAAGCCAGTGGAAAGGAGGGAGGGAAATATAGTCAAGGTCATGCAGATCTAATGTATTTTACCTAGGACGAAAAATGCAATGTTTTTTAAAACCAGTGATAAAGAGATGGCCTTGCCATGTTATGTAAGTGCAGCACACAAGAGCATGTAGCCCAGTTTTTGTCCCTATGTGTCTGACGCAGTGCTGAGGAGGATGGGGAATTAGAGCAGCTGCAAGTCATGAGTGGGTGTTGGTTACGAGAGAGCGAGAGAATTGAATGAAGAGATATTCAGAGGCTTTGGAAAAATGGGAGAAGCACTCTGCAACGTCGGGATAATGCATCCAAACATATTTGTGTCTTTAGAGGAGAACCGACGGGTGCTGAGAGGATTAATAAGACACATGATTGATAGTGAATTAAAGGCCTGGTCCTCTGCTCGTTAAAGCTAGCAATGACACCACAATGAAAATGACACTGCATAGAAAAATGCTGTTGTAAAATTCACGCAGAGCACTGAAACGTCCACTGTCACTGATCCGTCGTGAAACACAATAATAGTGGATTTATCTTTGAAATTACAAAGTTTTGTAAATGTCAGACATTCTGAACACTTAACTCCCATTAAAACCGAGGCGTCAAATTGGCAGTTTAACGCTGAGAGTATCTTCCATAATTCTAGCATCAATCACTATCTGGTGTTCTGCACCAATGTGTAGTTTTGTAAGTGAATTATGTGGAGAGATCTGAATACAGCTATTCTACATTTCATAATGAATGGACCAACAAATATGGTTTCTTTGCCTTACATTAAAATTAAATTAGGGTTTTGTAAAGATGCCATTTTGGAGATACTTGTTTTTCTTTTAACAGCATGGACATATAGATATATATATTACTCTGCAAGTCAAAGACCACCCTCTGATATTAGCTATAACATAATCCACTCCCATAAAATAAAAAGGAAACAAGTGGAAAAGCTGGGCTTTCCAAAAATAGAGTGGAAAAACTGTCATCATCAGATAAACAGCACTCAAAGCTTTCATCTTAGAGAGAGAGGAGAGAATCAAGCTTCACTCTTGCTTCAGATCTGAACAAATCCACCAGTGTTTCTGTCCATCCTTCTATTGGGAGAAGATGACTCGTCTCTATGGGTCTGAAAGGATGTGCAGCTGTCAAGAAGCTTCTCAGTGAGAACAGAAAATACACAAAAAGGAAGAAAATCAAAAAGTCAAACAAAAACAGATGCCTTGTGATCAGAACAATGAACTGACCACCCCAGAGCCCAGATCTCAATTAATCAATGAATGTGTTTAACATTACCTGGATTGTAAGAAGGAGTAAATGCAACCAACAACTCACACATGTCCGGAATACTTGAATCCATACCCAGGACTGATTTTAAGATTTTTCACACACAAGAATTCCACTGCATTCTTTGTTGTGTGTGTGTGTATATATGTATGTGTGTATGTATGTGTGTGTGCGTGTGTGTGTGTGTGTGTGTGTGTGTGTGTGTGTATATATATATATATATATATAGTACTAGGTAGGAAACATTCTCAGATGGAACACTAAGTACGGTTGTAAGTCGCTGTAGATAATAGTGTCTGCTAAATGCCTTAAATGTAAATATGTATATTTTAGCATGCATTGAACTTTAGGGTCATTCACTTAGAGGGAAATGCCTCTTGACAGAACATCAACAAGCATTCATGTTGCAGAAGAGCCATGAACAGATCACTTTCTGAGAACCCCTAGCTATGGATATAGGACAGGATGCATGTGGGATTTGAACTCAATTCTCTTTAAAAATGGTTCACCGCCACAGTGGCTTTACTGACTGGCCCACTCAGGACTATCATGTACATACCCAGTGCAGCGCACTGACTGCTGCCTGTCACCCTTTACTTTTCAGACAGTCATTCAAAAGCAATCACTGCTGACGTTAAGAACTTTCCCTTTTATTCCTCGACTTCAGTCGACAGCCTTATTATAGATGTCAGGAGTCAGCCGTAGAGCCGCGGGGAGGGGGGTCCAGGCTATTCAAGTTGAAAGGATGAGGAAGAAGAGTAATATATTGTCTGCACCTCATTCATGACTCTCTGCAGAGTGTGACTTATCGGAGGCATTATGAAGCAATTTAGAGCAAGCCCTTCCTTTGAGTTAAGTTTTAGGATGAGTTAAGATTTAAAGTGCTGCTCATAAAGCACTAAACTGTGCATATTACCCAAATGAAACGGCCGGTCATTACTTGATTGATGCTTATTGATGCGGGTCCTGTCAATGATTGTCAGTTAATGGTGATAACACTGTTAGTGGAAGATAATTAATGACTACATTACAAGAGTAACATGATAAATGAGGAGTCCCTGTTGAGCAAAATGCTTGAGGAAGGAAAGGAAAACAGATGACTCTGAAACTGTGGAGAACTTTTAAGACCCCTACTTTCTAAAGTGCTGTATGTGATTTATTTTTTTTTTGTTTTTTTTTTAATGGGGCATTTAGTTCGTGGTGAGTTTTGGTAGGGTTGATTAAGTGGTCATGAGCTACATGGATAGGAGTTATAAATAACTATCGCTATTTGTTATTCATTATATACATTTTTTCAGACAGTCACTGGGTTATAAGAATAAGGATTTTATTTATTTACTTGTCTATGTTTTAAAAAAAAGTCCAAAAGTCTGAGACCACCAGTCAAAAACTATTTTTTTGCTTTTTTATCTAATTTAGTGTTAATTTAATACAAAATATTTTAAGCAACATTATATACAGATTTTCAACACCATTTTGAGAGTACACTTACTTTGATGGTACACTGAGTAAGGAGAATGACGTATGTCATTGCAATTCCAAGCCCAGAATGCCTGCCATGCCACTATGTAACTTTTGAGGAACATCATGTCACACACCAACAGCAATGGGTCTTCAGCTAGCTCCTAGAAGAACCTAGCTTGGTATTCCAAACATGGACATAGAGGCTGAGAAGAGATGGAAGAAGACCTTGTTGGAAGAAACAAGGCAGAGAAGAACTAAGCAAGAGACCAGACACGAGTAAATCTCGGATTGGCTTTACTCATTGGCGGGAGCAAGAAAGATAAAAGCAAGCAAGATGATCTCACATCTAACATGGAAAACATCCCTGCCAATGTTATTTATGGAAGACTGCAATATAGGGTGTAATCAATCATCTGTGTCATCCCGGTCTCACAGCGTTTTGTAGTTTTTCCCGGCTAGTACGCATAGAAATAAATTCACCCTGCACCAAATGGTTTGGTCAGTCTTTGTCAATCTCCACCAAATAAGCCTTGAAATACAGTAGAATCCTATGATACTGTATCACTCTACCTTGTAAGTCTTCATGACTGTTGCTCTTCTGATGTTGTCTTTGCTACACATAGAAACATCTGAAATTGTGAGTGTAATCTTAATCTGTAGCTTTGTTATGCCTGCGGGACAAAGTGTACACAAAGGGGAGTTGGATTCTGTTTCCTTCAGCTCAACAAATGCACATGTACAGCTGTCCGTGAGGGGGCTCAAAGGGTGTCAAGTAATCTGAGTGAAAAGTACACTTAGCAAAAAATAGTTGCACCCAGAAGGAAGTGTCGGATTGCACTGCTATTCAAAAGGAAGATAAACGTTACCAGGAACAATAAATGATAAATAAAAAGCGACTCGTCACTGAAGATGACCCGCTGCCATTCTGAGTCACTCCATGACAGTCTACACTGTTGCAGTTTTTGGTGGCATTGACGTGGTGTTAAGGACAGTAGTCATAATGGTCTGCGTACGTGTCGTTATGTGTCATACAGCCATATGTCAATGGTGCTGGCACTAACAGGACGACTCATGGAGGGCATTACTGCTCACCGAATGTCCACAATCGTGGCTTTTGGGACAGCCAGGTACAGTGATAAGGCCCGTCCTTGCTTACGTCACACGTGTGGCCAAGCATGAAACTTGAATCATTCACATGTCTCACAACGTCACACCTACCCACCAAGTTTCATTCCTCTCGGTTGATTCCTTCTGGGTGCATCAAACTATGTTTGATGGTGAATGTAAAATCAGTAACACTCATGATAACGTCATATGCTGCCATGATTTGTCATGAGAGTTTGTTTGGTAACAAACGTGTAGTCATGTTGCCATTGTAGGTAACTGCCATGACTTCAAAGATCTTCCATGACCATTACCAGAAATGGTAGCATGGCATGTTTATGGAAGGGTTATGTCATTGTAATGTAAAAGCATCTGATAGGTGGATCAAATCTACTGTTTGGAATACAACAAAACAAAAACTGACCAATATGTGTAAATGCCTTAACATGGTCAATGTCACAAATGTGCTACCAGTTTAACTGTGACCTAGAAATAATGTTTGAACATTGCTTCTTTCATTTGCTTGTCCTCTAGCTCTCTTTGGTTTTATTTTCTCTCTGTTTATTTCCAGGTTTAAATAAAACAAACTAAATCCCAGATTTTCATAATGTGGTCACAGACTTCGGACCCCACTGTATCTCTAAGCCTTTCTAGTGGAAATAAACAAATAAGCAGTTTAAGTACATTCTCGGACACATCACGGGAATCTGAAACCTAATAAAGATTCCAGGCTGCATGGTGTCAGTATGCTGTGACCTCAAAGTTTTGATTCATGCAGTTTCTGAGTATTGGCAGTGTCCAAGGCAGACAAGCTTATATGACCTAAAAAAGGACTCTGACTCAGACTTTGGCTTCAGGGATGCTGTCTAATTAACATTTTAATTAACACAAAATATTGTTAACTCTGGGCCATTCTCAGGGTCTCAACTCAAACAGATTAATTAACGGCATGTTCGCCCTACTCAGCTGGCCTACAAAGTGATGATTAAAAAAAAAAGCACACGCATATAGAAAGAGAAATATGTCAGCCCCCCACCCCACACTCCGCTAAGATAACAAGTGCTCTTTTCCAAATGGAGCAACTGACATGCAACTGCAGGCTAGTTTTCACAATGTCAAAAAAACACCTCTATTCTGAACTATTTTCTCTGCTTAATCTACATGGTGCCCCACTTGCTATGGCAACGGGGAGATGATTCAGGCTCTTAGAGGGATACATTTGTCAGAGTCTGTGGGATTTAGAACAATGTAATTTACAGTTGATCTCAGAAGTGATGCAAATTAATTCTAATTCTTTTTAATTCTAATTCTAATTCTAATTCTGTGCCTGCATATACTATGTGCCTTATATCGAAATTAACTGGAGAGCCAGGAACTCATCACAGAAAACAACAGCATACATATACACTCACCATCAAACAAATATTTGCACAAATAGCTGCACCCAGAAGGAATCAACCGACAGGAAAGAAACTTTGTGGGTAGATTTGACATGGTGAGACATGTGAATGATTCGTAATCGATTATGTGATGTATGCAAGGACGGGCCTTATCGCTGTGCCTGACAGACCCAACAGCCACTACTGCAGACATTCAGCTAGCAGTGATGCTCTCCATGAGTCATCCTGTTAATGCCAGCACCATTGGCAGATGGCTGCACGACGCAGAAATACATGCATGCAGAGTGTTAATCGACTGCCCTTAACACCACGTCAACATCACCAAAGACTGCAATGGAGTGACTCAGAATGGCAGCGGGTCATCTTCAGTGATGAGTCCTGCTTTTGTCTTGGTGGAGACAAACAACAAATCCATGCGTGGAGGCACCGTGGTCAGCACCAAGATGAACGGTTTGTCACACATCACACGCCCAGAAGGCCTGGTGTCACTCCACCTCTACCCCTACTGCACAATCTGCAGGAACTGCGTAAGAATGGTGGCCTGGCACCACCCTGAGAAACTTTACTTCTGTATGTGCAGCTTAGTAAATATTGCCCATTTCAGTCTAAATTTATTTGTTCCTGGTAACCTTTATCTTCCTTACCAACAGCATTGCAATCCAACACTTCCTTCTGGGGGCCATTGTTCTGTTGATAAGGAGTGTATTATGTCTAAAGCTTTCTTGACACGTTTCTTTCTAAATCAGTGGTATTAAAAGGGAGGTTCTCCTCTTCTGGGAACTATTATACCTTACAGTACAATGGTAAAACATTGCTGTGAGGATTTGAATGTATCTGGCAATTGCTGGATGATTTTGTTCTTGATCACAAACGCCACTCCCACTGGATAGATGGATAGAGCCCCATCACTCAGGAGAATGCAGCTCCACTGCTCCTCAGCCCAGCCCCCCCCC
>CM067479.1:38537050-38568781 GCA_034552555.1 Semaprochilodus insignis
GCTCTGAAGTGACCTTGCTGCAGATAGATGTTGTTGGTGCAATAACTTGTTTCGAGAACATGGCAGAGAAATCTATACAGGAAGCACCTGCTGCCCAGTGGAAGTCCTCTTTTATTGATCTGTGATGTAAAGTACAGTGCCTCTGAGTGCAAAGGCCTCATATAGGACCGGTGCTGATCATTAAGAAGTGTGAGTACGCAGGATTAGACTCCACTGGCTTTGTACACTTCACCACCACAGTTAACAACAGCCTCAAAGGAGAGCTTCCTGCTGAGAGGGTGACGCGAGGGCCTATTGTTACAGCCAGCGATTCTTGTTACCAAACTCGTTAAGAAAGCCCCTGCAGCAAACATGGGTTTTTGGGATGGCCTGCTGCCAAAACACGAAAAAGAACCTTTTGGAAGGGCAGTAAATGGGACTGCAGCATGGTCTTCCTATCCCGAGATTTGAAATGTGGTACATACACAAAAGAAAGTTTTAACAGGAATTTGCAACATGAGCTGGAAAAAAAAAGTTCAGAAAGTGCATTATTCAGCATTAATGAGGACAAACGCCCCACTAATTACTTGGAAACAACAAAAACACACACATACACGTTGTTCTCTTCTCCATGACTCAACTAAATAAATAATAAATATAATAAAAATAAATAAAGTTCCACTTCTTATGCTTGACTGTGCAATCATAAACAGGATTGTGTTGGGAATGTTTGGAATCATCCATATTAACTGTTGTTGTTGTTGTTGTTGTTGTTTCTGTTGTTGTTGTGAATTTAAATATTACAAACTGAAGGTGTTTTTACATGTTTTAAAGTTCATCTCTAAATAATATACTGCACTTATCTACTTACATCATTACATTACATCTGCTCTAATATTTAATCACCACTTTTTATAACCTCAGGTCAGAACTTAATTCTAATGCCATAGTCAAGAGTCAACTCCAAGTCAAGACCAAAAGTTTTAGTAGTTTAATCTAAGTAGAGACTGAAACCAGGAGTAAATGTAGGTTCTTTTCAGAATAGAAAAATATTATTTTAAAAGATAAAGATACAATATATAGCCTAAAACATTAATAATTATTCTTATATAATAGTCATAATGGGCGATATTCTCTTTTCCTAAAGATGTTCCAACATACTGGCCACCTAAAGTCAAGCAAGTGTCAACTTCATCCATTTTTATTACTGAATGAAAACATTAATAATACCATTCTGATGATACCATAAGATGTTTGAATTTTAGAACCAATAAACATCAAATAAACAACAACAAATAAATAAAATGCTCAGTTAAGTCATTGTATTGTGGACAGATCAACTAAATTCTCAATAGACGATTTTATTTAAACTTATATGAGTGAGTATTTTAAGCTGTGGGTTGCGTCCTTCAGCGGGCTGTGGTGGTGCTGAATTATTTATTTATTTTGACATAAAAATCAATGAATAAAAACATTTAACAAAATGTAGTTATTAATATGATGTTGTTGATTATTTCCATAACAAGCTCTTTTTGTGATTATCAGCAACATAAGTGCTGGTTATGTTTATATTCTCAGTGCAAGTGTAACTTTTTACACAGAGGCATCGCAGTCAGCTGATCTTAACAACAATCTCAAAGTCCACCTTACCCCGAGACGGAGACAAGTCCAAATGATTAGACTGAGACAACTCTCAGGATGCAAGTTTATGGTCTCGAGACCAGTCCTAGGACTAAGCCTGGGCTTAAATGCCACAACACAACTCGATTCTCAGTGTTCCACAGCTCTCTCAGTGATCTCAGAATCTTCTCCAATTCCATTATTAATTCTGTACACATCTAAAATTTCAATTGTTTCAATTGTCAAAATGTTGTACTGTAATAACGTGTTAGGAACATTTTATACTTTTGTCTGCAACCAAATTCACTTCAAATGTTTGAAAAATACTGATTTCAAGAATTTGAACAGCTTTTTCAAATGTTAATTTTCATACATTCTTGTTCAAATTAAAGTAGAAGACTGGCATTAAAAGATAAGACTTTATGATTTCTAATAGATGATGATGATGATGATTCCGTGCTGCGGAACTGCTTAATAATGCACTTTGGAGAAAACCATGTTACAAATAACAGGACTAAGTCAGACAGACTAAGATTTTTGCAGTAGTATCAGGTGCAAATCAAATTAATTCTGTTTGCGTGTTAGTATGTCAAGCTGAAGCACAAGCCTAAATTTATGGTCCATGTACATAGAATATAACGCTAAATGCATTTCTCCCCCTCATACATCGTATATGCATTTTGAAAGCAGGCCACATAAAACATGGCAGCATTGTGATGAAAATGAGTGGAGATATTTGAAGTGCGACTGATCACATAGTCTGGTTGATTTGCTAAAATTAGATCAACCAGTAGCGGCTGGTTTTATTTGGAGACTTCCTTTAACGGCGGCAGCTCATATGTACATCTGCCCCTAAATGAATGTGTGCGTACGTGTGTGTGCGCGTGCAGTAGGAGTGCAGCTGCTGGAAACTGGGAGGTCTAGGCCACCTCATTTGGACGCCAGCCCCGACTGATTTCTGACTGCTAAGAAAAAGGCCTGAGATGCCTGAGATGAAAGTGTAATTTGTTATGTGCCCTTATAATTCAGGATGAACTCAAAGGTGCTGAAGTCTTGCATCCTCATGCTTTTTCCTTCTCAAGTAAATAAAAGCCACCGTCAAAGCTTTTTCTTAGCTTATCACCAATTTTGGCTGCATGTCACGGTCAGTCATGTAGCCTATTGTGAACTGCTATTTCTGCAATTCTGCAGTAAGACACAGAATAACTCTGTTTTTTCTCCTAACAGCAACACTGTTGAACTGCTGGGCAGTTTCTAAAGATTGAGGGGAATTTAGCTGTGCTATGGGGTAGACTACCATCAGGCTAGCGAGTTAAGCAGTAATTTCGACTGTAATGAAGTTTACTACTGTGACAAAACAAAGAACAGAGATCAGGGCAGTCTTCCACCATTCACACTAGACACATCCGCACAGTGCTGTAAAAGGTAAGTATCACACTTCCAGGTTCTGCCTCTGTTGCTGAAAACTACCATTCCCATGATGCACCTTTCTGTGATGTCAAAACCACATGTCCACAAACCACCAATCAGAGACTGTTCACCTTTACCTGTGAACTGAAGCTGTTCACTGGTGTCCGATTTACTCATGTGTGTATACATATGCCTGTTCAGCTTGTTTAGCCCTTTTCCACCACCGGTTCCATTCCGGTTCGCGCACCTAATTTTGAACTGTCCGGCACATTTCCACCAAAAATAATTCCCAGCTGGAACTAAAGCATAGTAGGCTCTTCGGCACAAACATTTACATTTATGGCATTTAGCTGACGCTCTTATCCAGAGCGACTTACAAGGTCATTCATATTACAGATAGGCCAATGTAGTGTTAGGAGTCTTGCCCAAGGACTCTTATTGGTGTAGCACAGCATAGTTACCCAGACCCGGGAATCGAACCCCCATCTCCCACATGGGGTGGTAGCTCCCTGGAGGTTAGTGGTGTTATCCGCTGAGCCACACCAACCACCGTCATGACATCTGTAGGCATGTCAGTTGTTAAGGAAAAAGAAAGCAACAATGGCGACACACAGTGGTCTGCTGAATAAACTCTTCTACATCATCTTATTACCAGGTAGATGATCCGTGCTTGCTCTTTGGTCTATAACAACAGCACAAAGGCTCGCAGGTGACCTTCCGCCATGTTGTTTGTACTGTTTATTGCTGTTGTGCAACGCCTTTTGTTGACATTAATGTACTTTGATGTTCCTTGGTTCCACTAAAAACTGGTGCAAATGCAGACTGGTCCCCTGGATAGCATCAAGAACCAATTCAGTAACCAGGGTTCTTTTGGTCAAAATGGGCTATTTGTGAAGGATTGACAACTTTCCTTTTCCATACTGAACCTTTTGTTATCCTGTTGACTGTAGGCAGTTAAATATGGGGTCAACAACCGTGTGTTGGATTATTTTTATGAGGTAGGCTAGACGGCTGGTTGTTGGCTGTTGTCCTCATGGTGCCTCCCCACCAAGTTAAATAACATCCGGGCTAGAACCTATTGAATGGTTCACCAGAATCAACAAAGAAAGCTGAAGAAGCTTCTACCTATAGACTCATAAACTTTGTCCTTGAAATATCATCACGCTGCAGACTTTCCATTAAATCATTAAAATGCCATTATGTTTATGGGACAACAAGTTACTTATGCTGAAATATAAACAAATTAGGGAAATTACTTTTGCATATTAGGAGTTGATTTGTTTGACATTTAAGTTGTTTATCCCGCCTCATATCTCACAGCACACCAGCACTGACTACCGTGTAAAGCCTTGTCAAACGTCTTAATCAAACCTCAACAAAACTCGAACAAGTGCACATAGACAAATGTACACACACATACACTAATTTGACAAACTCTAAATACATCCACTTGTATTGGAAGATGCGTCTATAGAAAGTACTGAAATTATGACAATGAATCTTTTTAAAACATTTTGATTGATTCAGTAATGTTGTGTGTTGGCTTACAAAGCATAAAACTAATGTTGATTGTCGTGTCAAAACTGTATTTCACTGTTTGTATCGTCCTTCACACTTCATTATATACAGCATACCATTGAGTACAGCATGAAAAGCACTATCAGTTCTGCCATGCAACTGATAAACAACCTTTGCTTTAGCTCTCTAATTATTTTAGCCTACAGCTTAGAGCCATATGGGGCGTCTGAGCCATCATCTCCCTACGGACGGCTAGAGCCACAAGAGACTTTGCTCGATGAAATGGCCATTCAAGCGGCCCATAGACCATAATCTATGCACATAGGGGCTTTCAGAAAAAGTCCATCTTCATAAAAAAAGGAAATGACTCAGCCTCATATAGCCCTCTGTTGAGCCAAAGCCTGTAGCTGAAATGTCCATTAAGGAACCCGATGACCATGGTAAAGCATATAATTGAGAATTTTGTGCCATTACCACCTTTTTCATCCAATGGCACAGTAAGAGTGGCTTATTTAACTCTCCCATGCTGTGCTGTGCAGGATGCTATGAAGGACTATCAAGATGTCATAAATCACTTTGATCAAAAAAGCTCCATATGAAATGTTCTTGTGCTTCAAGGTGTTTGAACTTTTTGCTTTTTGGTTCTGACAAGTGCAATTGCATGCAATTTAGTTCAATTATTTTCTACAGTCACTTAAGCATGGAGCAATTGTTTCTGCAATGAGTCTTCATCGGGGGTCTGAATGCAACTTCCACCTTAAAGAATACTGCCAATGCTCAAGTTCATTCAGCGTTCAGATTCACAAAAGAGAAAGGAAATAATAAACAATAAATAATAATAATATTGCAGTTTTTGTCACTGTTGTATTGTTTGCTATCATGAAAGTCCCGTATTCCAAAACAATAATAACAATAACAAAGCAAATGTGGCCAATTTGGCTGGCATACCAAGAAATAATGTCAAATTAAATTTTGTTTTTATATGTCTTCTGAAGTCTGAGGGCAGCAATGACAGATTTCAACCCCACAATGGGGGTTATTTAAGCAATATTAAGGACTATCAAGATGTCTCTTACAAATCAACCATCGTCTTAACCTCTAAGAAGTGACAGGCATGAGGATTATTTGACTCAGCTATGAATATTCAGGTATTTTTAAACGTTTGTTAGAGACAGTGCTTTCCAAAAGCCCTAGTTTATTTTAGGAAGCAACCTTTTTCCCCTCTTCCCAAATAAACCATTCAAGCAAAACATATTCCCAAGAGTATATAGGTCTGGCCTTTCTTTTGAGAGGATTTTTCATGCTTTCATGCGTGTCTTCCCTCAAAAAAGGAAACAGTTGGTTACACCTGGGAGATTCTCTGTAAACTGTCCACCTTGAGGGAACACAAAGACAAAGTGAAAACATAAGAAAAAGCTGATGTAATGTTGCTTTTTATCATAATCTAGCACTAGTATGCAATCAGGGAACCAGGAATAGCAACCTCTTCAGAAACTTCTGCAGGTCACTGAATGTGTAACAGAATTTTCATGTAACTTTGAAATACAAGGAGAATTCCATTCTAGTTTATTGCCATTGTGTATATACGCTTATCAAGCGTCTTATGGGAACAATCCATGTTTCTACATTCATTGTCCATTTTATCAGGTCCTCTTACCATGTAGGAGCACTTTGTAGTTCTACAGTTACAGACTGTAGTCTGTCTGTTTCTCTGTGTACTTTGTTAGCCCCCTTTACCTGTTCTTCAGTGGTCACGACCCCCCACAGGACCACCACAGAGCAGGTATTACTTGGGTGGTGGATCATTCTCAGCACTGAAGTGACACTGATATTGTGCCAGTGGATCAGACACAGCGATGCTGCTGGAGTGTTTCAACACTGTGTCCACTCACTGTCCACTCTATTAGACACTCCTACCTTGCTGGTCCACCTTGTAGATGTATAGTCAGAGGCGATAGCTCATCTGCTGCTGTACAGTTTATCTTTGTTATCCTCTTGTCCTTTATTAGCCACAACCCAAATAATACCTGCTCTGTGGTGGTCCTGTGGGGGGTCCTGACCACTGAAGAACAGGTAAAGGGGGCTAACAAAAGATACAGAGAAACAGAGGGACTACCGTCCGTAATTGTAGAGCTGCAGTCTGCTCCTATATGGTAAGTGGAGCTGATAAAATGGACAATAAGTGTAGAAACATGGAGGTGTTTTCTGAATAAAGTGCTCAGTGAGTGTTCATCAATATGTGCAATACAATAAAACACATAATAGCATTTGATTTTAGTAAGTAATTTCATGTAGTTAATATCACAATGTGTGTGAAGATTTGATGTTCTGAGCCATAATAATAATAATAATAATAATAATAATAATAATAATATGCGTCACAACAATGGACACACTAAAAAGGTATATTAATGTTACCTGATACGATATAATGTTATCACATATAAATGTTAAAAAAAGGTGTAATCTATTTTTAAGCCTGCCACAATTTTTTAACATCTGGCAAAATTTTCCTCAGGCACCTGTCAATAAAAAATATGCTCTCTCAGGCTGCCACACTCTCTTTAAATGAGGAAAAAAGGAAAACAAATAAACTGGGTGCCAATTTTCAACCAATCAGGACAAGGAGGCATATTTACTTGTCTGTCAATCATGTTGCTTATCCACAGCACAAAGCAGCAAGCCATAGTTTTGCCGTAGATCTAGTGAGTTACATACAAACCTCACTGAAAAAAGTCCTGAAAAAATAGCATAAGCTGGTTAGTTCTTCTAAGACGTGATGGCAAAAGAAAACAGCAAAATGACAAACAAAGAAAAGAGAGAAAATATCAGAACAAAAATACAACGGAAAAGAAAACAGCCTATCTAATGCAAAACCAAAAGTGAATATTGGTATGGCTTCCTACTGCTGGAGAGACTAAAGGCCGTTGAAGGTCATAGTGAGTGAGGTAGAGTCTGCTCTATAGTGTTTTTTCCACTCGCTCGCTCGCTCGCTCACTCGCTCACTCACTCACTCACTCACTCACTCACTCACTCACTCACTCACTCGCTCACTCACTCGCTCACTCGCTCACTCACTCACCCTTTAAACTGCTTTATCCTTCTGGGCCAGTGGAGGTTGGGGGGGGTTGCTGGAGCCTATCGCAGCATTCAATGGGGGGAAGGTAGGAAACACCCTGGACAGGCCCACAATACATCCCAGGCTTTTCCATTTATCTACCATTTTTTGTTTTTTTTAAATGCACAAAAATTGAAAATCTCAAAATTAAAAGAATACATGAATATCACAAAGAAAGAGTTTTTACGTTAGAGTGTGGTGGAAAAGTTAGAATATCACTAAAACCCATATATAATGCATCAATTTTCATAATTTAATTTACCTGATCTTATTGTTTGGCATACAGTGTGTACACAACGGTGAACGGTTTTGACCACGGCCCTACAGTCCGCACAAGTGGTCTGCTTGTGTATCACAATGCCTATTCTCCTATCAGTCGGCACAGGTGGCCGATGTTTGGAAACCACTGACCCTACGGATGGTTCAGTCATGGCGGATAGCTTTTCAAAGGTTGCTTTCCACATTTCAAAATGCCGTATCCAAAGGCTTCAAAAATGGCTCCCAGAATTGTCTGGTGCATTTGCGTCTCCAGGTGCAAGGTGGACGTCACCTGGTGACACAGAGATTTGACCCCTTTTTAGGTGGGCCATTGTTTATTCTACCTGGTGTCTCTGCCATAAAAAGAAGGCGACTGTCTGTAAGTATAATTCTGCTAAAAGCTGTTTCAATGCAGCCTCTAATCAAAGTAGCCTTCTTTGCATAACTGTAGTGGATGGAATGAAAAATTTATCTGCATTTAGTGCATATAACATATGTGAAAAATCTTAATGGAAACCTGGCTTATATCTGCTAAATGTTTACATTTACATTTAAGGCATTTAGCAGACGCTCTTATCCAGAGCGACTTACAACCGTGCTTAGTGTTCCATTGGATAATATTCCAGCTAGTCCAGGATGTTGTGAATGAACATACCTCATAGTGTGTAATACCTCCATTAGCATGAATAACAGCCGTGATTCGATTCGGCATGGACTGGACAAGTTTCTGGAAGTAGACGACATCAGTGTTCAGCTACTCTTTGGTGGATGCCTTTCCTGGCATAATTCTGAGGAGTATTTCCTGTAGACTGGGATTTTTGCCACTGCTGGTAGACCCGTATGACCATACGCTTCCATACACCTGCAGATTCAGCTACTTCCCTCACACTATGGTCTTTGGCACGCCCAAACGCAATCACTCCTTTTAACCAATCATTAACATCTGCTTGGGACCCATTTTCCACACATGGAACGAGACATTCACTGCACTGTAGCACCTCTTCCCTATCTATTAATTCCGTCACTCACACCCTACTGGTATTTGAAGCCCAGTCATTCTCGTGCAATGCCATCTTAAACACACAAGGTGACTATTTTTTGTCCAGTGAGCTTATTTTCCTTTTTTTATATGCTTTACTTAACGTCCTACATAACACTGATATAACCATACTATAAACATGTCATGGCAGGTGTCATATGCTGCAATGGATTGTCCTGACAGATTTTGTTGTGTAGCTGTCACAACTTTTAACATTATGACATCTGTTATGGCGATAAACAGTATGACGACGTGCTGCTGTTATACCGCTGGGCATGATTAGTCATTGTAATTAAGTTAGTAAAGCCTTATTTTGCATAGCGAATTTGAAGCTTCCCTACCTATGTGTTTCGGCATTTAGGATGGAACACTGAAGGGAGGGGCTTTGTTGATTCGGCTGTCACACCTGATGACCCTTCAGTGACCCCTCCTTTTCAACAAAAAATAGGTGAATTGTAGTTCACTACAGATTAAGAATCTAATATGCTCGGCACAGACACTCTCACCCAAGCCACTTTAATTCATTTAGATTTTCTTTTAACCTTTTATTTGATCTCACTGTGGAGGTTCCTGGGAGTGACACAGTCCACAAGCTTTTCCACTCTCACAGGGTGCCTTTTCTCCAGCCACTGCTGTTTGTTTCTTATTCTCAGGAGGTAATGCAACTGACCACTGGGTTTTACGCCGGGGATGTTCTCCCTTAAAGAGATCCGTAAATTGCTTCTTGACAATAGACACGGCGAATAGCCTCTCAGAACACTTAGGATCATTAGACTAGGGTGATGCATCAGACAGGTAGGCTGACACGAGCAGATTAACCTCACTGTTTTTAGAGCACTGCCCCAAAGTGCACTCACCCATCATTGATTCGTCTCTACTCCTGAGTGCTGTGGTGTGGAGAGAGAGAGAGAGAGAGAGAGAGAGAGAGAGAGAGAGAGAGAGAGAGGGCAAGACTCTCCTTCTGAATGTACAATAAGCATCAGTGCTATGTTTAGAGTCATAATTTGCTGACATTAAAAGTTCACTCTCTAGAATACACCAGTTTTCTTGTTCTCTGTTTCAGATCTTTATTCTTAGTTCACTCTCCAACAAGACCTCTTGTCCTCATGTGAACACCAACAATAAACGATAACAAGAAAACTCCATAAAGTCTTCTTTTCTTAATGGACCTGGAAAAGCATCTCTCCGCTCCTGCTGAAATCCACCAGACAGACTAAAAACATTATTACATAAAGTACACAGATTTTGTGTGTTTTTTTTTTCTTTTTTTGTTTTTATGAGGAACAACTTGAATTAATACCAGACTAAATGTCTGTCTGTAAAGATCGGAAGCCCTTAAAATACAGAACAAAGCCTTTATAGGCCTTTGCTATTCAAGAATTTTATTGCTGTGCATGGCGGGCCTTTCAGTGCTCTAGTACTTGCATTAATTCTGCCTATTCAAAAACCAGATGGAAATTTTGCACAATAATGAGATATTTATCAGTCATGTGCCTTTGTAATGTATCTTTTAAAGTTACAAGTGCGAACATCACTTATTTGTTTCATGTCGGGGAGGGGTTAGCATCCTTGGAGAGGTAGCAGTCATTATAATTTAATGTTGCAACTTGCCTGACTGCATTCGCTTGCCTTAGCTGGGGTTTTTGTTCCACTTCTCCACTCAGCTCTATCGCACTTTGATCGCAGATGCGGCATATTGATGCTGTCCCAAGAAAAAAACAAGTGTGGTAACTTTATAGAAGAAGTAAAAATGTTCTTTACTTCCAATGTAAGGTAATGTAGAGAGATGTTATTTGAATCTATTTTGGAGCATTTCTAGTGATCCAGTCACCTTGAAAATTTCACACACTGTAAAAGACAACTGCTGAGCTCAAAATATGTGAAAAGATAAAAATCGCAACCAAAAAATGGAAATCTTTCTTTTTTTCTGTACAGTGAGGAAAAACTTAGTGAAGGCTGCAGATGAAACTGTAAACGTCTTTAAGGGTCTGTCGAGACAGCATTATCATTTTTAAACATTTTAGTATTAGCAATTACACTCTTCATCAAAAGAATAGTTGCACAAATAGCTGCACCCAGAAGGAATCAACCAACAGGAATGAAACTTGGTGGGTAGGTTTGACATCATGAGACATGCGATTGATTCAGGTTTCACGTTTGGGCACACGTGACGTAAGCAAGGACAGGCTTTATCACAATACCTGACTGACCCAACAGCCACAATTGCAGACATTCAGCAAGCAGTGATGCCCTCCATAAGTCATCCTGTTGCCAGCACCACTGTCAGGCGGCTGCACGATGCAGGACTAGACGCATGCAGATCGTTACGAGGACTGTCCTTAACGCCATGTCAATGTCACCAAAGACTGCAATGGTGTCATACCAGACTGTCATGGAGTGACAGCAGAATGGCGGGTCATCTTCAGTGACGAGTCCCGCTTTTGTCTTGGTGGAGAAGACCAACAAATCTGTGTGCGGAGGCACCGTGGTCAGCACCAAGATGGTTTGTTGTCATGTTTCACAAGCTGTATGGGATGGATTATCGCAGGACACCATTAGGAACCTCTACAACTCCATGCTGAGACATCAGGCATTTTGTTACATTAGCAAACATGGCAGCCCAACACCGTACGGAGAGACACTACTTCTGTATGTGTAGCTCAATAAATATTATCAGTCTAAATTTATCATCATTTATTGTTCCTGGTCACCTTTATCTTCCTTCCCAATAGCATTGCAATCTGATACTTCCTCCTGGGTCCAATTATTCTTTTGATCATGGGTGCATTTTCTGTGCCATATTTCTATTTCTATCCCACACTTTATTCATTTAGAAGAAGAATAAGATGCTTTAATTAGCAGGGATGGAGAAAGAAACCTTTAAATGGTTCGCCTATTTGCCACAGTGACATTAAGCACATAAGCTGCAGTTATAAGACAATTTGTATGGTTTCATAGTGGACGTTCATAAAGACGTGGCTTAATCGGCCCCTGTATGTTTTTGAAGCTTAAATGCAATTGCAGACCTTACAGACTGTTTGGTGCTGAGTTGTAGATAAACATCACTGTCATTGATCCAGGCACTGGCCCTATTGTACTGTGTGGAATTTACAACAGTCATTACATGGTGGATTATAAAAGAGAGCCTAGGGCCATCTACGAGATATAAAAATATAACAACATAATGTGCTCGTCATTGACGGAAAAAGACCTACTGCAATTTCCTCAATCCAGAGATAGTCCTATTGATGGCTTCAGGGACCACAAATTAGTTGTGTCTACACTCCAATGGCACAGCAGACAGAGGACAATTCTAAGTATAGGATGTACAAAGAAAGAATGTGCCATGTTTTGGCAAAACAGTGACCTGCTATCGAACCAGAAACTGCACGCAAGTTCTAACTGTAAGCATCAGGAGCCAAGAACTTCTCCCTTTCTCTTCCTAGTATGTGAACTCTGAGGCAATGGCATTTTGATAAGAACGCAGACAGCAGGTTTTAGATTCTGCACCAGGCAGGTATTGAATAATCACTCTCTTTGAGGAAGATGCAAGAAAGAAAGGGAATAATACGTACACCTCCAAAGCCCATCCTCACATCAAATGCGGAGAGGGATATAAGGAAGAAAGCAGCGCTGACAGAGGAGATAGGTAATTGCTGTTTGGCCGACACAATGGGGCCACTGGTGTCAAGAGATATATTCAGACACCAGGCACATCATTCTTGATCATTTCCTTTGGCCGGTAGGGAGATTATGTAATGTGACCCTGACCTCTACAATCACCTTCTGAAGACCCGGTTGCATAATGGTGTCATTATATAAAACACAAGTAGAATGCACACGGAAATGAGAGTGATCTTTCAACGCACTTTGTCAGGAGCTGGTCTGTCTGCTGGAATCCTAATCTCTAAAGGCTCCAACAACAGGTGATTGTCGATTTTCCTCCGCCTCTCTGTTTTAGCCGCTACACTATAGTCAAACCATGCTACATAACGCTGACATAACCATGCCACAAATATGCCATGGGAGAAGCTGTCACATGCTGTCATGACTTGTCATAGCACATACTATATTAATAAGCAACCTATAACATTCAAAACTTCAAACAAATAGGAGACAGTATATCACCAGAAAGTAGTGGTGTCCATCCCTATAGTAAGAAACAAGGAAATGAACAGTACCTCCTTCTCAATCTTACCATAAACAGCTGTTTACTTACCAGTCTAGAAGAAATGTTGCAAGTTCAGCATCAAGCTTCAACACTTTACTCATTTCCTGTCCCTAAATAATCCAACCAGGAAGAGGTTCTTCATCCTCTCATGTTGGACTGAGGCCAGGCTTGATGCTACAGTGACTCACTATCTCCTTTTGAGGTACAAAGTGGTATTACGAGACAGTAAGGGCCGAGGCTTACTGGTTAGCATGCTAACTTCAGTAGGTATCACAACAAGTGCTCCAGTACTTACATTAATCCTGTCTAGACAAAAACCAAAGTTACAAATGCTAATATGACTTATTTGTTTAGTGTTGGGATGCAGCAGTCATTATAATGTAATGTTGCTACTTGCCTGACTGTGTTTGCTTGCCTTAGATGGACTTTTCATTCCACTTCTATACGCTGCTTTATTGCAAAATGGTAACTTTACAGGACAGGGCAAAATTATCTTTACTTTTAATGGAAGTTCATGTCAAGAAATGTTTCTTGAATCTATTTTGGGGCATTTCTAGTGAACCAATCACTTTGGAAAATTCACACATTGTAAAGGCTTCTGAGCTAAAAAAAAAAAAAAAAAGGAAATGATTCTCTGCTCACAGTGGGGACATGCTTAGTGACAACCGCATGAACATCTATAAACACAAAAGCAGATGAAAGATCTTCAAGGTTCTGTCTAGGGAGCATTATAATTGTGAAATGTTTTATTATTAGCAATTATTTTTCTTTGACAAACCAACAAAGCTGTTATTTCTTCACATTCCTTAAATATTTTAAAAATCTCACAATTTGCACTTTTAAGCACCCTCTACAGTTTCACCATCATAACATCAAACACTATGACATGTAAAATGGCAAATATTGTTATTTGTTACATGATGCTGTTACATTACTGAACAGAATCTGTCAAGACAACATTCTTATGTCAATGTTATGGAGCAGGGTTGAAAGGAAGTGTTGGCAGATCTGCTAACTAATCCAGTCATATTGTCAATGTCATTCCTTTATTACGGCGGATTCCACTGATTAGACACCATGTTCAGATGTCTGACATGTTCCTCATGAAAGAGAACCGCACCACTATTTGATTTCCTTCCCAGAGGTTTGCCTTAATCATCAGATCCCGCTCTTCTCATTGATGACTTATATTAATGTTATGAGAGGGCAGAGGACCTGGGAATTTGGCTGCCTCGTAATTGCAGTGAGAGCAGACAAGTGGTAGTTCTCGGAATTTGACAGCCTGTCCAATTACTCAGTGCCTTGTAGAGGATTAAGAAACGCTCACACATCCACACATGAACAAATAGCATTTGTAATAAGATGACGTGAGACTAGATCAGTTCTAAAAATATAGTACGGTTGTATGTTATGACTCTAATTAGGGTAACACCGCCATCTTATTGTACAGATGAGACGGGAATTTATCAGCAAACGGTTTATGATCTAATGACTGTATGCATTAGTTCACCACCGTAATGAGAAGTGAATGTTGCAGTTACATATCCCTATAGAACAGCATAATGTGCCTGAATGGTTTTTGCCATCTGTTGACAACATTTAGTCAGCAAGCCGTTTATCATTTACAAACAGCCAGGCTGAGAAGGGAGTTAAAAAACAACAAAAACTTACATATAATTAGTGTGAATTCGCACTCCTTAAATATCACAAGCCATAGTCACCACAGCCAAATACCCGAAGTGCTCAAACAGCATTTAAGCAGTACTGGAACAACAAATGCCACCAATGTGGGCAGGTTATATGAGTTAAGAGAGAGACTAAAAGATATGTTGTTGTCAGAGGTATTGTATGGAGAGAAAGAAGGAAAGGGCAAATTGAATACAAATAAAAATGTTGTAAGCTGTAAAAAAAAAAAAAACCTCTATGTGAATCACTTCTTTCCAACATCAGAAATGCAGGTAATCAGTGCACTTCACACCAGACGTCCAATCAGAGACATGAGCAATGTAGTGCTCTACATAGGGTTACTTTGGTTTTAGAGCTGTCATGCTCTTTGCTCATAGAGACAGGAAGTATCAAAGGTGTCCAGACATCATTCATTCACACTCACTGTCCATGGCCCTGTCCCCCAAAAGCTGACCCAATGTTCATTCTTCTCTTCTGTTTGAGAATAAATAAAAAAGCTCAGACGAAAAAAGGAAGATAAAGGAGTAGGTGTATTCACATCAATGCAAAGGAGGGCTGAGAATCCATTAAGTGGCTCGTCATTTAACTTGCGGTCAGTGGTCAGTTGTATATATGCCTACATTCATTGATTTTCCCTAATACAGTCAGGGATGAGTTGAATATCAGTCTGTATGCTTAGTAGCTATTCTGCTGATGTAAGAACGACTCGCCCATCTTAATTGATCCCTGAGATTAATTATAGTAAGAGGATCTCAAAAAGCAGTCAGTGCCAACTTCTATAAACGTTGAGTGTAAGGCTGAGTTCCACCTAATGTCCATGCCTGACGAAAGATTCTAAAGTTACTAATATCAACTTTATAATGTGTATATACTCTTGAAAATCAAGTCCACATATTCACTGATTGACCCTGTTCAAGCCTGGCATTAACCTTCTGCTTAATCCAATCACAAGTGAACAACGCTAAGTGCAGTTGTTAACTGGGTCCAATATGTGGGGATGCATTGCAATCAGATCATCAGGAGGTGGTCAGGGAACAATATGACCTTGATTCCGATCCCCGGGCCTGGATTTTGTAATCACTGTTCGTTAACTGAACTGTTTATGTAACTGATTGGCCGCCTAGTGTCATAGCTAACATGCATTACATAATCCAGGACTGGAAACTGGATTCAAGGTCGAGACTTGAAGACCTCTAGCCTTTACGTTTACACAAACATGTTACGGCACATGTTTGTGTGAGAACAGGCATGGGATCCAGGGGCCTCCAGAGTCGAATTTGAGGTTCATAGAAATGGTGGTTGTAGACAGTTTTTGCTGTTCACTTGTGACCAGATCATTGGAGATGAATGTTAATACAATAAATAACCAGGGCCTAGTCTATTAACCTCAATCTCATATGCTCATATAATGTCAGGAGTAGCTGTAAGCTCAATGAGCAGAATAAACATGCTGGACAAATCGCTGGTCCATCACAGGGCAGACACCTAGACATGCACACTCATTCCCACACACATACACACACACACACACCTAGGGGCAATTTAGCATCCCCAGTTCACCTGACTGCATGTCTTTGGACTGTGGGAGGAAACCCACGCAAACATGGAAACTCCACACAGAAAGGACCCTGGAAACCCCACCCGGGAATCAAACCCAGGCCATTCTTGCTGTGAGGCAATATTGCTACCCAGTGCACCACCATCAGTACCTCAGATTAATTTATAAATCCATTTATAAGTAATATACTAGTAAAATATGCATTGTTTTTGTTTGTTTGTTTGTTTTGAGGGGGGCGGAAAACAGGTTCTGAGGAGTTAACCACATTTATTAATTACCTCAGGAACTGCTCATGATTTATCACTCTGTGATGAGCAATTTTAGTGAGTGAATGTCTTTTATATTCATGCAATTATTTTGTTGCACTGATTTTTACCAGAATTACTCACACATGGGGAAGCTGTCTACCTGTGTTGAAGGGTAATTCATTGTGACCCACAAGAGTTTGTTTACATGCTGCTGTTTGGAAGTCAGAGAGATTCAGCATGCTCAGTCATCTGCAGCAGAAATGTAACAACCTCCAACAACCTTGTTGTACAGTATGGCAGCTCGGATAACCAAGGAATCTGTGGAGTTTGCCATGAAATCTGTCATCACTTCGACTCTGTGACCATGAGCACTGTGGCGTAATAGTGTCTGAAGCGCATGAAGGGAACTGCATGTACCTGTTTAAAGCACATGCGTGACTCCAGCCAGCCAAGTTTGTTTTCCGTCACTGTCATCACAGCTGTACGCATTTCGTGTTGGTTACCATACAGCCTGTAAGCACATTATGTGGTTTGAATGCACTGCTCATTTTAAGCTTAATACATTGTTCTTCAAACTGTTCTTCAAGAATTTGTAATACTTTAGTAAATACAATGTATATATGACACATCAAAGAATAATTTGAATGCTTTGTAGTTCAGAAAATGGTTCCTTTTATGAGTGCCTTTCTAATTTTGCAGTTGCCTCCACAAGAACAATCTCCATAATGGAGAAACTGTTTAGTGTCAACTAAAGCAGTTTAAAAAAAGATTTAAGAGCATCTAATTTGGGCTTTATTGAAGAAAGAACAAGGCTATTTTTAAGGAACACATGTCAAGAGTTTTGTTCTTTCTTCATTAAATCCCAAAATAGTCACTTTTTTTACTGTGCATTAATATTTATTCATTATGACCTGTATTAGCACATAATTGAAAGTCTGTTTTGTGAAAATCATATTGTTAGAAATAACACCTAATAAACACTTTAAGACTTAGTTTTTTTAAGCACATGTTGTGCATCTGAATTTCTTTCTTAATAACGTATGTATAGGCTCTAGGTAGTGTCGAGTAGCTTTAAGAATGTATTACTAATAAGAGGTAGTTTGCTAAGTTCATGTCTACCTCATTATTAATGTTTTTGTATGTGTGTTAGCAGAGGATTAGCACAGTACGAATTTCAGTCTACAGTATAACTGCATGTTTTACTGTGCATATGACAATAAACCTCTTGAACCTATCTGGAACCTAAAGAAACAACAACCTGCCATTTATACAATAATATGAAATAACATTAATTATCCAAATCAAAGGGTCTTACATATTTGCTTATTTTAATTCAAATTATGATTTTTTTGGTCAAACATTTTTGGTCAAACATTGTTCTTGTTTGATTAAAGGAGCTATTATCAACAGCAATTTATAGAACTGCTTCTGCGAAGAGTGAAGTGTCCTACATCCCTACATCAGTCTGCTGAACAAGCCGACTGCTGAAAGATGGGAAGAACAGAAGGAGAAATGCAAGTCATTTAGAAAAAAAAAATCAGACTGCCAAATCACAGTGAACCTCTGTGGACATTTGGAATTCTACACTGGGCCTGAAGTCCTTGCCAAGTTATGGAATTGTTCCCAAATGTTCTATTCCTGCTGGAGCGGAATCTCATTTTGTATGAATAATTTTTGAAAAGGTCGGGCACGGAGCAGACACACGGACGCTGAACTGTGAAGAACTGAAGTGGAGACAGGTGAGCAGCTGCTCAGGCTACAGACCAGGCTACACTGTGATGGGAAGCTTTATGAGAAAGGAGATAGGGGTGTTTTATGAGGAAGACGCCCGTACCAGACGTTGCCTCTGTGGCTAAATGAAACGTGAAGATTAGGACAAATGTAAGGGAACGAGGGACACCAAGTGTTTGTGTGTGTGCATGAGAACCTCTCACCTGACATTACTCTCCATATATTTCTTCTTCTTGTCACCTTTGTCTGGTGCCAAGGCTCAGGAAATTGTCCAGAGTATTTCGATTTCACCGTCTTTCACTTTTTTATTGTGTTCCGCACAGAATAGCTTTTATCTTCCACTTCACTAACAGGCGCCTGGAAACTCAGCTGTGAGAAGCAGGTCTAATGGCTTTTGACCCTTCAAGAACACGGTGTATAAGTGTGAGACAGCTTTAAACTGCCATAAGCACTTTTGTGGTATTAAGAAATCTTCTACACGAGCTGAGCAGAAGTCAGAGACCACCTTTTCATTGATTTAATTTCTCAAGTATTGGTTTAAAATATGACAGTGGTCTCACATATTTGCACAGAACTGTATGTAGGTAAATGATTACTATAAGAGAAAAGATCCTGCCGCTTTTGTTGTGTCTATAGATAAATAAATTAGAAGTATTGACAAACACTATAAGAGACATAATTTAATAGCATCCAAACGTATTGTTGAAGTAATTTGAGGGTTCCAGTTGAATCTTTTGAAGTTGTCGAAATGATTAATGATGAATGGTATAACCAGTGGGATTCCCTGTGAATGAAAATCCACACATATGCTTCTGAGGAAAGTGCAGCTTAGGACTGCACAAAACCATGAGGGGTAAGTGCTCATTTGATACACCAAGTACTAGGGAACAGCCCACCACCTATGGGATGCTTACTTCGAAAAGAAAATCAAACTACATGGAGTGCTGACCAATAGACATGAACAGAGAAAGTGTCTAACGCAATTTCAGCAGCAGAACAAATCAGCATCTCAAGTTTAGTGACAGAACCAATTAGAATAACAATTTCAGCAACAAAACCAATTAGACCTCAATTTCAGTAGCAGAACCAAACAGAATCTCAATTTCAGTAGCAGAACCAATCAGAATCACCATTTCAGCTGAAGAGGCAGGACTTTTCCCTTCCTTTGTGAGCTTGTGTTCAGTGAGAGGAGGTGCAGCTCACTAATCTGGTAAAAGTACATTTGCTGCAGTACACAAACTAATCCACAGAGTCACAGTCAGAGTTTACTAAATGTCAGGTTGAGCATTTGCTACTACTATGTTGCTATACTTGTTGAATGGTGATTGCTGAACAGTATACTTTAGTCTGCTCCTCAGAGTGATTAAATTTTGCATCCAGTAATGCAATGCAGAGCTCTAGTGTGGTTTAAAGCATCCAAAGATGTCAGTGCTGATTCGAGTGCAAGTGCAGCATTTATATTCATACATGTCTCGACAATAAAGGACTTTTCACAGCACAGAAAGATTTTCATCAACTCAGAAATTTAGCATATGGAACGCACTCAATAGCGGCACAGTTCAAAGACCATATTTAGCTATATGAGTCAGAGTAAGACAGCAGTAAATAGACTGTCTTTGCTTCATTCGGCACAACATGCAGGGAATGCTGAATTAAACTGAACCATTTTCTGCAGAACATCCTGAATAAGTGTTACAGAGAAGGCACAGGAAAAAATACCAGCGTTACCTCAGTAGAAATTAACTTTCAATTAAACTGCCATTGCCATTAATATAATGCAATGTAAAGAGACCTGTTTATTTACAGTTTCCCAAACCTTAAATTTCACTTGAGTTCAGTATATAACAAACTGTTATTTAGTAAATAATTCATGATGGCCAAGATAAATGGCCAGATTTACAAAAACTGCACAAAATGTATGCTGCATGTATTTAGATTTTGTGCATGCAGATGGTTCTTGTTGGCACTCTCAGATGATCTTATTTACTTTCACCTGCTGTTTAAAGGAGCAGCTCGTAAGATGACCTAACCTGTTAATTTCATACTCCTAACAAATAGGCGGCAGCATATCACCAGGAAGTTGTGGTGTCCACCCCCATCATAAGGAACAAGGAAAGGCACTGTCCCTCCTCCTCCCTCTTCACTTCATACCAGTCTTGAAAAAATACAGCAGAGTTCAAACTTCAAAACATTGCTGAAAAGCTTGTTCAAAACACAACAGACATTTTTAAGCAAGTTTTTGATGGTCAACCAGCACTTACCAGCATAAACCAGCATTAATAACATAAATTCCATGCTGGTCTAAGCTGATTTTTTTCAGCAGGGCAAAAATGTTAATGTTTCTTTTGCTTCTGTTAATATCACTTCTTTTGTTTGCTTGCAAACATCATTTCTTGCTGGGGGAGGCATCAACGGTGGTGATATGGTCACTTGCTGCGTTTCAGTCATCGCAGGGTTTACTGTTCCTTTCAAACCACTGACATGATTAATATGAGTTTGGGATGTGCCATCAGGGCAGTGGTAGTTCTTCATCCTCTCATGTTGGACTGATGGTAGGCTCATTGCTGTGGTGACTCATTATTGCCTCTCAAGGTATTACAGGCAGGATGGGCCTGCACTTGTAAATGAAATCAACTGCAAACTGGCTAATTTAAATACCAGAGGTACTGAAACATAGACCCACATAAGGAATGTTTAAAGCTTTTATAGACAAAAGATAACAAAGAAAGAAGAAATTCTTCCTTTTAAAAATGGAATTTCTAACTGATGTTTTGTAGAGAAAAACATACGTATTTACACCATGTTTCATATCGCCACTGTCCAAGGAAAAACAGTATCTCCAAAATGGTAACCTAATATCATTTGCGTGCAAGTCTAGGGACCCTGACTTTTTCCCAAGCAGTTTTGGGTCTTTTCTGTTGGTCCATTCTTCATGAATTTCTACACAGTGAAAACAGCTGCTGCATTCAAATGATGCATAAAAGTAAAATTCACCAAAAATGGAGACATGTTTTTCCTTTGGACAGTAATGATATGCAATGCCTGGCCAAAAAAAAAGTCACCACCTGGATTTAACTAAGCAAATAGGTAAGAGCCTCCCATTGCATAATTACTGCATGGGTGATTCTGTTTCAGCTGACAACAAGTTATTTAACCCTTACTGATGCAGTGAGTAGCTTCTCAGTTGTTAAACAACCATGTTGAAAGACGCGTCCTGTGGTCGTGGAAAAGATGTTGATCTGTTTCAGAAGGGTCAAATTATTAGCATGCATTAAGCAGAGAAAACATCTAAGGAGATGCTGAAACTACTAAAATCGGGTTAAGAGCTGTCCAGTGCATTATTACAAAGTGGAAGGACAGTGGGGAAACATCATCTTCAAGGAGGGAATGTGGTCGGAAAAAAATCTTGAATGATTGTGATTGGCGATCACTTAAACGTTCGGTGAAATCAAATCATAGAAAACCAACAGCAGAACTCAGAGATATGTTTAATAGTGAAAGTAAGAGCATTTCCACATGCACAATGCGAAGGGAATTCAAGGGATTGGGACAAAACAGCTGTGTAGCCTTAAAAAACCACTTGTCAGTGAGGCTAACCGGCAAAAACTGCTTCAATCTTCAAATAAAGATTGGACTCTGAAGCAATGGAAGAAGGTTGTGTGGTCTGATGAGTCCAGATTTACTCTGTTCCAGAGTGATGGGCGCATCAGGGTAAGAAGAGAGGCGGCTGAAGTGATGCACCCATCATGCCTAGTGCCTACCGTACAAGCCTGTGGGGGCAGTGCTATGATCTGGGGTTGCTGCAGCTAGTCAGGTCTAGATCCAGCAACGTTATGTGCCCGAAGAATGAGGTCAGCTGACAACCTGAATATACTGAACGACCTGGTTATTCCATCAATGGATTTTTTCTTCCCTGATGGCACAGGCATATTCCAAGACGACAATGCCAGGTTTCATCAGGCTCAAATTGTGAAAGAGTTCAGAGTGCATGAGACACACATGGAATGGCCACCACAGAGTCCCGACCTGAACCCCATTGAGAATCGTTGGGATGTGCTGGAGAAGACTTTGCGCAGTGGGCCAAATCTCCCATCATCAATACAAGATCTTGCGGAAAAATTAATGCAACTCTGGACAGAAATAAATGTTGTGACATTGCAGTAGCTTGTGGAAACGATGCCACAGCAAATGCGTGCTGTAATCAAAGCTAAAGGCGGTCCAACGAAATATTAGAGTGTGTGGCCAGGCAGTGTATACTGTAGTTTATATAATGGCTTATGCCAATGATCACTCTCACTCACTTCAAAGAAACCTGATGATTACAATCTATTTTCAAAGTAATTTCATGTCCTTGTCCTTGGTGTTAAAGCGCACACATTTTTTCCGGTCAGTTCAAGATGGTAGATGGCTCCGGGTAGACACAGTGTCACACCCTAAAATGCATATTCATGAAGTCAGGCACACTAACACTTAGAGTTCAGTAGTGCACAGCAAAAAGGCTTATGTGAGTCATTTCACACATGCGGAACACATTAGCGCATGTAAATTCTGGCTCACAGTTTTTGACCACAAATGCCTCATACACAATAACTCAAGTGAGCTTGTACACGAAAAACCACCTTCCCACAAAATGTGCTTTAAAACAATCCAATTTCCAGCCTTTGTTCGGGTGGCAGTGGTTTCCAAACCTTGTCCAGAAGACCTACTGCACATTCCGGTGTTTTCCCTGCTCTTACACCATGTTCACTACCATGGACTTGTTAATTAACTGATGAGTGGAGTCAGGTGTGTTAAGAGCAGAGAAAACACCAAAATGTGTGGTGTAGAATGTAATTGATAAAACAGTTCAGTTCGGAGGTACGAGTCCAGAAACCAGATTGCTTCAGGAGGGACTGTAGAGGTGATCTGTTATGTGAGCTGATGGTCTTGAAGCATTTCTGTGAGGGCAGTTTAATGAAGAAGTGATTGTCCGAATGGGTGGGGTCTGCACAGATCCCTTACAGACCTCTTGCCCTTATAGAGGATAGCTGGCAACCAATGACCACCTTAGCAGAGTGAGCAATATGCTGCAACCTGATCTTATAGAAGGTGGAAAAGGAAGGGCAGGCATTGATGGATGTAGTGAGGACACTCTCAGTAATGGCAGAGCTGAAATGGTTTGGGATATACTTAGAGATATTGAGCATCCTGAGCTGGTGCAGGAATAACAACCTCTGCAGAGCTGAGTCATTGCAGAGGGTGGACCCCAGGAACTTGAATGAAACAGCTATAGCAATTTCATCTGCAGACGTATTGTTTGGTTATTAATCTTCTGACTTGTCATCCAGGAACTGCTATGCATTACTTACTATCTAGAGTTTAATATGCATGTAATTACAAGAGTGACTGGAAGTAAAGGAGGTCCACCTTCATTTGTACTGTTTAAACCCTTAAATGGCGATTCTAAATTTAAATCCAATTCTAAAGTACAGTTCTAAATCCAATTCTAAAAAGTTAGATAAAATGCAAATAAAAACATTAATTAATCTTCTAAGCTGCTTATCCTTCTGGGTCACAGGGTGGGGGAGGGGGGTGCTGGAGCCTATCCCAGCGTTCAATGGGCAGAAGGCAGAAAACACCCTGGACAGGCCATCAATCCATTACAGGGTAGACACCCACTCACTGACACCTAGGGGGCAATTTTACCTCCAGTCCACCTACCTGCATGTTTTTGGACTGTGGGAGGAAACTGGATCACCCAGAGAAAACCATGCAGACACAGGGAGAACATGCAGTCTTCTCACAGAAAGCACCTCGAGGCACCCTGACCAGGAATTGAATCCAGGCCCTTCCTGCTGTGAGGCAACAGCGCTTCCCACTGCGCTACTGTGCCAGCCCCAAGGAAAGCCAAGTATCTCCGAAATGTAACGTTACAGGAGAGGGCAAAAAAGTTAAAGATGCCTGTAGCGCATTCCAGTTGGGACAATTTAAGACTAGGAATGTTGCATCAGCAGAAAAATAATGTTTCTCAATAAGCGACTGCAGAGATATTTGGGATTTATCCCGTCTATAGCACACAATATCATCAGCAGATTCAGGGAATCTAGAGAAAACTCTGTGTGTGAAGGACAAGAAATAATGTCTATGACCTTCAAACACTCAGATGACACTGCATTAAAAACCGGCATGTTTCTGTGATGTGTAACACCACAAGGGCTCAGAAATACTTTAACAAACCATTACTGATAGCTGAATAGCTGTGTCCACAAATGTAAGTTAAGACTGTGCTGTGTACAGTGGAAGACATATGTCAGCATTGTCCAGAAATGCTACAAGATGGAGATGGAATCCGAGCAGTTTTGCTCCAGCAGTCTACAGCAAGCTACTAGATTTAGCAAGCTTAGCCAGCTTCAATCTTGGCTTGTATGTTTGTACACACATCATTACTGGAGTTTAATAAGAGTGTAATGCTCATTGGTCATATGGAGATGGACTAAGGCTTTCTACTTTTATGAACAACAGTTGATTGGCTCATCTATAATGCAAAACACTTCCGTAAAGGGCAATTTGTTCATGAATATTGTCAGCCACAATCTTCTGTGAAGATTGCATGTTAATCTAGGGGGAGGGAATTTCAAAGAAGGAAATTCTCTGGGCCAACAGAATGGCTTACAGCATATGAAAAGCAATTTCACATGGGGCAAAGAGGAAGGAGAACATGGTGGTAATGTCTGTATGTTAGTTGTGGTTGATAAAGATTCAAGCTTCAGGCTTGACTGAATATAAATTGGGGAAATTGGCATTTCTAGTTGACAAACTTTGTGCCTTTGTGACTTGATGCACGTTGTAGTTGTCCAGGCTGTATCTTCTGGATCACTGATAATAAACCATCACTCATTTGAAGACGTTTTCTTGCCCTTTATTTCCACATACAGTACTCTAAGGTAGTAGTGGCTGTCATGCATGTGTGGTTGGTGTAGCTCAGTGGATAACACCGCCAGGGAGCCACCACCACATGTGGGAGACTGGGGTTAAAATCCTGGTCTGGGTGACTATGCTGTGCTACACCAATAAGAGTCATTGGGCAAGACTCCTAACTCTACTTTGGCCTTCCTGTACATGATTAACCTTGTAAATCAGCTAAATGCCGTAAATGTGATGTTTAGCCATGACACTAATTCCATCATGGTTTACAGATAAGGTAAAATATAGGTTTTGTAATGACTTGAACATAAAAGTAAACTGTTTTCTTTCTGTACTTTTTGTTGATGTGGAACAAGAGGCATCTTGCAGGAAATTGTCTATAATTGTCTTACTCTAGTCTCCTGTAAACAGTAGAATATACATGTGCCCTTGAAATTGCTTGTGATTTCAGCAACAGGTGTTTAAGGGTCTCCACTAATGTTTTTAGCCATTGATCACACACTTTTCTGGGCTGGTTGCTGATTGTTGAGTGTCTTCATTTTATGCTAGACTGTTGATTTGGCCAAACTAAATGTTTTATTTCAGCATCTGTGAGTGTTTGTTTGTCCTTCAAGGTTTCTGGTTAAATTTATAGCTAGTGACTTTAAGAATAGACAGCAAAAGAGAGAAACGTAGAGATGTCAGTGGGTCACAGGCCCCTTGAACTTATGCTATTATTTGTCTAGGACTAGTAGCTTTTGTTATGTAAACATCAGTTTAATATAATTAAAAAATAATAATGTTCAAAATACATAGAATTTGGAAAATTCCAATCCTGAACCCAGGTCTTGTTGATTAGTGTTTTTTATACATCATTTATCAGTGCATGATTTATTCAACTTGGCCATTTGTGACTTGTAGCAACTGCTATATCAAATGAACATCCTTGAACAAGAAGTAGAAAAAATATCTCCTTGAAAAAGGACAGTGGGTTAAATTTATTGTAATATTTTAAAATTGCAAGTATACAGGCATGGTATAAAATTGAGAATGGTGGAAGTCATCTACAGATAAAATAATTTCAGGGGTTGCCTATTTGTATACGTATGTACATCTGTTTAGAATGCACTAAAGTTCTTCTGTCTTTTCTGAGTAATGTACTAATATTTGGTTACATCTCTACAGAAAAGAAAGACCCAAACAACATTAGCATGGCTAGCACTGCGACTAAAGATTGAGAAATAGAAACTGAAACTGAAGAGCAGCCATACTATGATAAACAGCAGGATGCAAGGTCAGAATATTCTTAATTTCCAGTTTATTACATGTTTACATTTTGGCTTTGTGCATATGCTTGGTTGCTTGATTAAGGTTGATTTCCTAACAGGAGATAAGATGGTAGGAATAGGAAGATAAGAAGTTTGTGTAACAGGGCAGCAAGTCTTCTTTGGTAGTATAGATCAGTCCTTGTCTCCCTCCAGTATATCCTATATCTTGTTTAGAAATATGTCAATATATTATAAAAAAAAGTCATTATACCACCCAGCCCTAAGAAAGTGGCACATTTAAACACTTGCTAGCATTAGTTGGCTAGTTTATGCAGCTGGTTACAGCTGGTTTTGAGCTGTTTAGCCTCAAAATACAGTACTTTGTTCTCATGGCTCTGGAAACTGATGAAATGAGAATTTTATCCAGTCAATAAACCATCTTCTGTTTTATTTTAATTGTCCATTGATTCAGTGTTTTGAAAGTATGCTGTTCAAGCAAGTTGCATGAAAGTATCACTGTGTGAAACAAGCCATAAATACTGTTCTTTATATAGCAAAGCAAACAACATGATTAATGTAGCAGATTAAACAGCAGAAATTGTCACTTAATAGATCCAAACTGTAGTACATGTTGGGCTGCTGGTACAATGGTTCCAAGCACAATCTGATGCAATCATGTATACAGCACAGGGAAGCCAAAATATGATGTTCTCATACGAAGATGTGTAGTCTCAGGAACACAACTGCACAGAAATGGAAGTTGACATTGTACCAAAAGTTAAGAGATAATATTCAACAGCTTTGATTTTTTTGCAGGAATAACTAAATCTGCTGACGGCTCCCAGCTAAACAACCTTTCAAAAAAAAGCACTGCAGCCCGCCACCCGTCTCCCGTTTTTAAACACCAAACTCATTTTGATTAATGTGTAACTTTACAGTACATCATTTATAACTCAGAGTCACAAGGGTGGATTTATTTCAGCTGTCATTACAGTTGTAAGACGTATTTCTGTCACATTGCGCATGTCTGGCGACAGATAAACCCAAGCAAATAGAAGTGGGCTTTGATGAAAGGCGAGCGGTATCTGGCAGTGAGGTTAAGCCTTTCATAAATTGAAATCTAACTGAAAAGATAAGTTGTCTTTTTTTCCTGCTTAGGATAAGCTGTGAAGGGGGCTTTTCATCATCTTCCTCCCGCCCCCTCCAAAAAGAAGCGACATACTTGAGTCAAACCCTCCAAAATATCCTCACAAGAAAAGTTGCAGATCTAAGCACAGTGCTGTAGATCTGAGGAAATGGAGTCTGATTTTATCATAGCCATAGGCAACAATGACACAATATTCTTCACATATATAGGACTGTTGAATAATTATAAGCAATAGTGTTGTAGTCAAGGCCGCTAGATCTAAGACTAAGGCCAGGACACATCGAGTCTGAGTCAGGACCAATACTTTAAGTAGTCGAGTCTAAGTTAAGACAGAGACTAGGAGTGGCTGAGACCACTTTTAGGATAAAATATATTATAATATGAAATTTATTTGTAGTTTTACAAATTACAATTATGTATAATTATTGTGTGGTACAAGTCTTATTAATAATGTGTATATATGTATATATATATATATATATATATATATATATAGTCAAACTTTGAATTGTAACTAAAAGCAATGGTGAGGGCAGCCATGCACATTCTGTAATGAAATAAATAAATATAATACAGTTAGTAAACTAGTTACAAAGCAGGACCAAAGAAGTGACTGAGCGGACTCGATGCCCCTTATCCAACGAACCAAGGAGAGCAGGCTTCTCTGTTTCTCTTTTAACTATCAATATGTAAATAAGGATTGTAGAATCAGAAATATCACAGTTTAACAAATATTAAAACATAAACCTTTACCACCAGCCAAACCTAGAAACCAAACCAAACTGTAACCTGTACTTTATGTACCCAGCACAAAAATAAGTCATAAATTCACAAACAGAAAGAACACACTGAGCTGTTCATGTGAATTGTCACTCTAAATAAATCTTGTTTGATGTGCAACGTTATGCTACCCGGTTCCTCCAATGTCTTCAACCAACCTGTAAGGTCCAACTGTAAGGATTCATCAAATCCTGATGTCACAGCCACATGCCCATTACCCACCAATCACTGTCAGGTATCCTTTTTCCCTGGGTTCTAACAGCTTTCACCTGTGTACAGGTATCCTTACATGGTATTGCCATTAGATTCTTCTTTTGCCTACTGGGCGTTTATCTGTTTTGTGCCATATTTTAACCCTTTTTGTTTCTCATTTTCGATTTTGGCTTTTCCTTTGTACTTTGTTTATAGGATTGTTTGTTACTCTGGCTTTCGACCCTACATGTATTGTCACTCTGCTCTCTAGTGTTTTCAGTTTAGGAAATGTAATGGGTAAAATGTAATTCTCCTCTATCAACTCATAGAGTACCATATTAAAGCAAACCAATAAAGCCTGGCACTGGCTTCTAAAAGCTCATAAGGCATGGCCAAGCCATAGCCATGCCAGAAGAGTCACGGGAGGCATGCGCCCTCTGACAAAGGGACTAAATATTGTTGTCTGTTAGTTAAAAGGCGTGTGTGTGTGTGTGTTTAGAGCACACCAGCGGTCTGAGGTTTAGCTGTGCTACAAAGAACTTCAATCAATCAATCAAAATTTATTTGTATAGCGCTTTTTACAACCAACGTTGTCTCAAAGCAGCTTCACAGAAAATCAGTTAGTTAAAAGGAACAAGAAAAGAGAAAAACACGGAACTTCAAGGAAGCCGGAACAGCTGAGTGGATGGTGAGCCGGCATTGTAGAGAGAGAGGGTCACAGCACTGGACAGGCACTGCAAGTCTGGGCTGGCAGGGAAGTAGATGCTGACTGGCAGGTTCAGCAGTGGGTGTGAGTGTAGTGTGGATGGCAGACAACCCTTCAAGCTCACCATCGCAGGCTCGCCGATATTTCTACTGTGACAAGTTGTGCTCACACGCACCAAGTGAGGCACATCAAACTGTTGGAAGGCAATCATTGTCCAGCTCAGATCAGTCACCACTGGTGTAAGTTGGGCTCTAAGGCTCAGTGGGTAGTGGATAGGGCGAATGGTGGTCTGGTGTAGCACTGTTGTTGCTGCCATCACCTCAGCTGCGTGGGACTGTGTGCATGTCTAGGGACTTGACTTGAGCTGGTAGGTACATTTGGAGGTGGGGCTGTGCAGTGACCTGCTACTGGCTGACACTGGCCTCTAGAAGCTTGTGAGGCTTGGCTGTGCTATGGTCATGCCATCAAAACCATGGGAGGCACGTGCTCATATAGAGAGAGAGAGTAAATGTTGTTTAAATGCCATCGTCTGTTAGTTAAAAGATATGTTATTGTCGTCAGGGTGAAGCTTGTGGCTCGTGTTGACCTCCCCTGTGTGCTTGTGTATGTGTTTTTTCCTTTCTGCTGGTGTTTAATAAAAGAGCACTTGCTTGTGCCACATATCACGGCCTCTCCTGTGTCATATCCTACACCAGATGCCCATAATATATCTACTATAGGCATTATGGCATTATGGCTTGTTGTCATTAGTGAATGCATTGGCATTGGGCAAGGCCTGCCTTTGCTCTGGCACTTGGGTGTTCCACAGCGTTACTGTGTACAGTACTTTTCAAGAAACTACCACAGCATAACAACACCAATACGTCATCCCAGCTATAAGCCTGGTGGAGGGAGTTCTTGTTGAGCTGTTTTGTTGTCTCAAGTCCCAGCCAGCAAAATGTCATTGAGTGACCATTAAAGTTCAACAGTACAGCAAAATATCATCTTAAGAGTCTGGGTCATTTAATATCCCTGCTAGAAAAAACAGCATAAACCATCCTAGCACTTGTATACTGGATGCTGGTAAACCACCTTAACCGGCTGGGTGACCAGTACAACCAGTACAACCAGTAAACCATTACAAACCAGCATGGAATTAATCTAAGCAGGCATATGACAATGATTTCAAATGATGGAATGATACAGACAAACGTCTGGATTTTAGAATAATAATTGACTTAGAGTCTTGACTGTATCACCCAGTAGGTTGGGAATGTTCCCACAACTTTGGTTAACATTATTACCTATTAGTTCTAATAAAGCTTTAAAATAAATGTTTTAATCTAACGTTTAAAGTATGTTTTAAAGATGTTTATAATTTCAAATATTGTTCCTATCAGGTTACATGTTAACAAAGACATTGACATTTTAACTGCAAAGTTCAGAGGATATTTTGAGTGTATTACCAGGGACACAGATTATGTTACATGATAGCAACAGAACGTTATTCTTAGTGCAACATTCAGAAAATGTGTTAAGGAAGTTACTGAGACCTGAGATGAAAGAATGTGCTTAGAGAACGTTCACCTATCTTTTGAAAAACGTTCTGGGAGTCAAAAGAAAACTTCCTGCTAAAAACATCAAAGGAACATTGCATTGCATTTGAAGAAATCATTTCTAGCTGGGCAGATTTTAATAAAGTGATCTATGGTTTAAAATAGCTTTCCAAAGAAAGGCAAACATACTTCCTAACTGCTGTGTTGGATTAATCAGCAGCAGAAGAGCAATCACTAACCTAATCACTTCAGTCTTTAAGTAATTATGCCGAAGAAACATCAGAAATAGCCTACATAGTCTAGAACATAACCATTCGACGTTCACAGTCCTACACTTACTTGCTAAATGAGTAATTAATAAATTAAAATGAGTAAAATAGTTTGAGAACCTAATTTGCAAGAATGTCAGAAAAAATAATCTGCATAGTGCTGGCACCACACAGCAAGAAAGGCCTGGGTTTGATTCCCTGGCCAGGCATTCAGGGTGTCTACAAGACATGCAGTGAATTGGAGATGCTAAACTGATAAATGTGTATGTGTGTACAATTTAAGAGACCGCCTCAAAATGATCAGTTTCTCTAGTTTTACAGTTTCTGGGTTTGTGTTTGACCAAAATGAGCAGTTCTGTTTGATTCTATACCCTACTGGAAACACGTCTCCCAAATTCCAGATCAAATATTGTATTTAGATCTGTTTATTTAGAAAATCACTAATGACCCTCCAGAAGCCTGTTTTTTGAACCATGCTCGCTGTGCATTTCACCCCAGCCACCGTCCGCCAGGCTTTCTGTAGGTCACTTGAGGTCATCTTATGGTGGTTAAGTGACATTCAAATGTGGTGGCGCTCATCACGGTCAGTAGAGAGTGGTTTTGGCCCTCTGCCAGT
>CM067479.1:38568822-38626634 GCA_034552555.1 Semaprochilodus insignis
GACATTGGAATGAGGTGGCGCTCATCACGGTCAGTAGAGAGTGGTTTTGGCCCTCTGCCAGTCTGTAGCTGTGTTGTCCTGTGTGTTTGCTGCTTGACCGTGTTCTTATGAACCAGGCGCTCACTGTATCTGCCAGTAAAGCTAGAACCCAACCTTCTGTTCCTCACTAAGAACCTGCTGTACATGTGGAGATGCGGATTCTGGAGTGGGCTCTTATTTATTTCCAGATCTGTATGTGTCTGAAGTATGTAAACAAAGTCATCTTTCATTTCACCTTAAATAACTCTCCACAACTTTCACTTAGACTTAAGTAGCAGAAAGAACTGGATTAGCTTCATTCCAATATAGGCTGTAGTTTTATAGGCTGTTTGATGTATTCTATCAAACAGCTAATTTGCTGTTTGATAGAATACATTCTGTTACTGCATTTTGTATATACAGAGGACTACAGAGGATGAAATCAAGCCTGCATTTTTAGTTTATGGCCTATATTCACAGACATATTAGAGAACAACCAGTAATAGACACAATGATTGTTACAGGAAACATATTAGCTTTGGGTTTTATTATATTATATGCAGTACTGCAATGTCGGAGTGGGTCATTGGGAGAGTTGTGAGAATTCCCGTTGGGTCGGTAGGTTTTTGGGCCAGTTATTGTGAGCTAATGTATGAACGCCCACACAGCAGCACAAGAACGCTCAAAAAGTAAATGTAACATCTATTTTTTAAATATATTCTTCTTTTTTATCGCAAATGATATATCGTAAAGCATGTACCTCATAAGCTTCAGAAGAGCACTCACCTCAGCTTGATTCACATGTCTTGAGCAAATTCTGTAAATGTGAGATACACTTGGCACACATTGTTACTTAGGTTTAATATATATGGTACCCATGCGGTACTGTTCGACAGATACTGTGCAAATTAGCACAGCATTATTGCGAGCATGTCCAGCATCACAGTAACAAGAAGCTCATAAAGTAGGTGTGAGCTAAATCTATTCTAAACACCAGACATTAAACCTCCCTCAGCCCATGCTAATCTACTCTCTGATCTCACGCTGTTGCTGGCTCTTTAAAACAGGTGTTTCCAAAGGGGCTGTGGGAACCAGTATGGCACAAATTAAACACAGCTGTCATGAGCCACCGACTGTTAGATGAAAGAGGGGCAAATCTCGACTTGACATAACACCCCAGGGCAGGATAAACGCCCATAGGCCTCAGGGCTGCAATATCATAATTTGTCCCGCCTGTAATGCAGGGCACTTAAGGAAGACAAGTGGACCTTGTGAGGACCCCTGTTGCCATCCGTCTGCTGCCAGGTGAAAAATGACAGACAACATGTGTCCCATGAAGAACCCATCGGGGAGCTTGCCCTACTTCAAAGAAAAATTAATACTTGACCCACCCGGTGGCTGCTGCACAGCTGAGCAGAGTAATGGCTTCGGGGCTCATGCCTTCCTGATGCGTGCGATGGTGCATGTGAAAGCGTCTGTTAATAAGGTAAATTACTGAGTCATTAATGAGCCTCAGACGTAAGGCGGCTGACATGCCACCTCCATGTGGCCAGAAAGCCAGCAAATAACATGATGTTATGCAGACAGGGCAGTTATTTTTATACCAAGAGGATTCCAACTGTGGAATCATGATCCACTATACAGCTCTGGAAAAATTTAAGAGACCACAGTTTATGGGTTTGTGTTTGACCAAATGAGCAGTTCTGTTTTATTCTATACCCTACTGGAAACACGTCTCCCAAATTCCAAATCAAATATTGTATTTAGATCTGTTTATTTAGAAAATCACTAATGACCCTCCAGAAGCCTGTTTTTTGAACCATGCTTGCTGTGCATTTCACCCCAGCCACCGTCCGCCAGGCTCTCTGTAGGTCACTTGAGGTCATCTTACGGTGGTTAAGTGACCTTCGAATGAGGTGGCGCTCATCACGGTCAGTAGAGAGTGGTTTTGGCCCTCTGCCAGTCTGTAGCTGTGTTGTCCTGTGTGTCTGCTGCTTGACCGTGTTCTTACGGACCAGACGCTCACTGTATCTGCCAGTAAAGCTAGAACCCAACCTTCTGTCCCTCACTAAGAACCTGCTGTACATGTGGAGATTCTGATTCAAGAAGAAACTGGAGTGGTCTCTTATTTATTTCCAGAGCTGTATTATTATGGTGGCTTGGCAGCATGAATATCATTTAGACTGTAGCCCAATAGGCCGTTGGCAAAATTTGTCCTACCTCAATTACTTACTGTTGCTGTGTTCGCCAAACTTTCAGCTCAGGCCACCTGGTAGCATTTGTGCAAAAACTAAAATGTTTGGCACCACAAAGCAAAATGCAGACGCACATGGAGAAGTGCATCTGGAAATGTGTTACTGTCTTAAAATAGACTGGCTTTACACGATGTTCAGTACAGACACACGTTCAAGAATCGAGGCTTTTAGCCACTGGGAAATACAGGGGGCCTATTCAGCTCTTCTGTTTTTTCTCTTTCCATTAGTGTGTTTTGTAGCTCATTGTGCATGTAAAGTACATGACAGAGGGAGAAACTCTCTCCCACAGAACCCACTTTTCTCAGCTAATGTGAAATGCTAATGAGCCATGTTAGGGAGTCCAGTCCATGTCTTTATTACAAGGTGACATCATCTCGTAGCGCAATCCTTATTGCCCGCCTACCGGCAAGCTCAGCACACCCTCACACACCCTGCTCCAGTTTAGCTTGCAAAGGTGGATCTTGTGAAGGTTGGTCTACCAAATTGTTCTACCTGACTTTCAGCATTTATTTATTCTCCTTCCTCCACCTGGACCCACCCAGATTCATTACAGACAGATACAAAGAAATGGGGAAAGATTTTTGTAATAAGCCAGATTTGTTTAATAGTGAAATTGAATTGGTTTCTGTAATTTCGTCCTGTAGAGTCTGTTGTTTACCACTGATCCAAAGCCAAAAATAAGCTGTCATCATCAGTTGAAGTTACTTCCGTACCTCAAAAGAGGTAGAATGGACATCATGATTCCTGCAGTGTGTTTTTGGCTGTGAATATTAAGTGTGCTGTGTTAACAACCTTTGTACGTCTCAACTGTCTGTTTAAACTTGGCTAATTGTTTTATCTACGCCATGTGCTTGTGTTGAACGGCTACATGAATTTAGTGCATGCTTCTCTACTCAAACAGTTTCCAGGCTAAAAGACACAAGCGAGGCTAAAACTGGCTTCCTATTCACCAGTTAATTCTACACTCCACCTTAAACTGTGCAGCAGTTAGAGATGCCAGAATGTGACAGCAGCCCCACTTAAGGTGGAACAGGGATTCCGAAAGAGAACTTCTGCTTCAGACTACAGCACTGCCTTCAGAGTAAATTTCCAACTATCAGCTTTTAATGGTTTAAGTTTGTGCAGGAATGAATGGCAGTTTTTGCTGTGTGACTAGACCTATAGGGCCCAAGACCATCTGTAGTCCCAGGCCTCACAATCAGGTTAAAGGACCCCTGGTTCTGTAGGAGTCTTCTCTTCGCTTTATAGAGGACGTAGCTATACAAAATAGTGATGAGCATATTTTATATAAACAAATGCCACTGCTTACAGTCTGCACCAGCTCTGTGCTTTTCATATTGAGCCACATAATTGTCATACTGTCTGTGCCACATGTCATCCATGTTTTGAATGAGTCTAGCACACTGCAATCTGAGAAGTTGTTTTTTACTTCAGCTTGAAAATACAAAACGAAAGAGACTAAAGAAAACAAGGCTATATGTCACTTGATCCCTCTATCATGTAACAGTTTCGGTTGGAAATGGTGTACACAACGGTCAGACAACGGGCAGGAAAGAAAAATACAAGTAGAAAAAAGAAACATTGTGCTATACTTATATGTCAAAACAAAAATAAGGCATGATTCATAGAACACACAGAAAACTCTGAAGCCCAGATTTGGTTGGGTGCAAAAAAACATTACAGGCCTAGAAGAAACAACAGAATAACAGATCAGTAGAAGCCTTTGATTCTATACCACACAAGTTGAGCCAAGATGTGTGCTGAAAGCATCTCGATCTTTTCATCTGTATTACATTCTGTCTTTGAATCTGAGCACAGAATAGAGTCATTAACATAATCATTTCCAAGCCTTCTATTAAGTGGTTTGAGGCATGTCAAAGACCAATTGTTGGAGCCACACCAGACCTGAACCTGTGTACTGTACTTTCAGTCCATTTAATGGTCACTAAAAGGGAGTGCAGGGGAAACTAGCTATTCTAATTCGATCTTGCAGGTGCTCTTAACAACACCCTGAGATGTGCTTCACACGAAAAAAAACTGTGTCACCAATCCGTCAAATCCCAAAGAGTATAATTAATTTTGAAGAGTTCTGAAGTTTTATCGAGCCACGTTACTCATGCAAGCATGAAATCAATATGACGTGTAAATCAAAAATAAATGAGGTTCCTCTTTTGTTCTCAATGAACAATCATTTCAAATTAATTGCAGCACTGACCGTATGCTTTAACGCAATGAACCAGCTCTGATCTGCTGTGTTTTACATAATGCATATAACACTCGCCAGATTTAAAACCATTTATTGTCGGGGTTCAGCCTGCTAATGACATTCATTTTTACCCACACACAGCTGGCTTTATGCAGCTGTGACGGGGGTGGGGGGGATGTTAGCAAAATGTGAGCGCAAAGTGATTTTTTTATTAGGAGAAATGTAAGAATCATAGTCGATACAGGCACAAGTGAAAACCACAGGCAGGCAGAGAAATCAAAGGCACGTCCATAGGAATAGAACCCAAAGAACATCTTAGAGACTTAGTGTCTAGGAATTGTCTAGGAATACATACTGTATTCCCATTGCAATTGGGACTCCAGCAGTGATGGCCTAGAGTGGAGTCAGAATGGAACAGACTACACAGATGAGAGCATTGGGAGTGAAGTCTCCAAGAGACTCCATGGAAGCAACTATCTGCTGAAAATGAGCTTATTATTGTTTCATGAAATCTAACAGGTCAGTGGGTCAAATGGGTTTAATGCATGGCTGCCCAACCTTTCTCATGAAGCTGCACTCTCCTGCAGAGTTTACTTCCAGCTCTAATCTAACACACCTGATCTCATTAATCAAGTCCTTTAGAAAAGTCTGCATATTACAGCCAGGTGTGCTGGAACTAGACTGGGGTAGTAGATTATCAGGAATGGAGTTGGGTCACTTGGCCAGTGTCACACTACTCAGTGATCCCGTTGGTGTGTGTTGTGGCAAACCTGTGTAAGGCACTAGATACAGCTGTCATGTTGCGCACCAACAAATTAGTATCAGTTTTTATTCAAGTTTTATGAAGCCTCTCAAACTAGACTGTTCTTGTGGGATGTGATTTTTCAAAAGGCTCTGAAATCAGATAAAGGGTACATTTGTCATGTTGTGTCTGCTTCACTGTGTGCCTTTATATACCTCCTGTTTCCAGTACACAGTGCTGTGGCTGTTCATGTGTTGTGTGTGTGCTGTTCCAACGCTACCCGTGTGCTGCTCATGTGCTGTTTCTGCGCTGTTCGTGTGCTGTTCGGTTACAGTTCCTGTGCTGTTCCAATACTTTTTGGGAGCTGTTTGCGTGCTTTCCCTGTGCTGTTCGTATGCTGTTCGTATGCTGTTCATGTGCAGTTCCTGTGCTGTTCGTATGCTGTTCATGTGCAGTTCCTGCGCTGTTCGTATGCTGTTCATGTGCAGTTCCTGTGCTGTTCCTATGTTGTTTCTGTGTTGATCCTATGCTGCTCCTAGGCTGTTCCTGTGCTCAGGTTTGGTTCTCAGGCTTGTTCTGTGTTTGCCTGCTCTTGCTTTCCATTTTTATTTCCTTTTTTTTTTTTTGCTCCCTGTTTCTAGTTGCTTTGGTCCTTGTTGTTCTTTGTTCTATGTCATTTGCATCATGGACTCTGCTGTCATGCAATTCAATAATCCAGCACCTACATCCTGCTGCAATGACTCATCTTTTCACAATGTTCTTTAAACTGGTGTCTATCTTCTACAACAGCTAGCTCAAAACTCTTAAAATATTTAAGCTTATCTACCGTCCTATGGATGAGCAATATTAAAGTTTGTAGTACTGCACCGTGGCATAATTCTTCAAGCAGAGAGAGATGTGATACTGCACTCCGATAGCTTTCTTGTCCCCTTGTGTCTCCTTTATTTCCTGTTGTTTCTCTTCCAGGAAATTCGAAAACACAGACACAAACACATTTCTAAGCACAGGCAGAAAACTATGCAGTAGGAAAAACTTTCTGCTGTCTAATGCAGAAGCAGAAGGCCACACTCATTCATTCGGCCAGGCGAATAAATCAGAGAGCCCAAAGTCTTGCAACATCCTTCTCCTGTCTGTTCAAATTCCTTCTGGAGATGAAAAAATACTCAATATTTAATGTAAAAAATATTTTAGACCATTTCTATTGGTTCACACAGTGTAAACAGCAGATGGCTTTTAAAATTCGGACCAAAAGGAGATGCAACGATTGGTCCCAACAGCGACGAAGTGGAGTATAATCATCCTTTTCTACAGTCATAAAAGAAAGTAAAAATTCTTGAAATCAGGTGATGCTCAGAGTTTCATAGGCACCATCATATTTAAATTTTTTTTTTTTTACTGCTTATTTCACACTATTGAGCTACAACATCATCACCACCTGCCTAATATGCTATTCGTCCTCTGTGTGTACAAGACCTCTAAAGGTGCTGTACCTGGCTGCAGATCCTTCAAGCCCTTAAGTTTTAAGTCTGTTATGTTTGTAAGATGAAGCTGCTGTGGATTGGATTTGCTGCTCCAGTTCATCCCACAGATGCTCAACGAGACTAAGATCTGGGGAATCTGGGGCAACACCTTGAACTCCTCATCATGTTCCCTAAACCATTCCCAAACACTGCCACAATTCACAGAAAATAGATGTGAGGATGATGAGGATGATAACACCCTGCTTCATGTGGGGCTGTGTAGCCATAGACCAGAGTGTTACAGCTGGATCTGCAGGGGGCAAGGCACAAGTTCCTGCTGAAAGAGGCCACTGCCATGGTCAGCAACCATGTTTAAGTCATTGGCAAAATTGATGTCCATATGAATGCCTGGACCCAGGGTTTCCCTGGAGAACATACTCCCTCCAACATCTCATTTTCTTCCCAGAGTGATTCCTGGTACCATAATGACTCAAGGTAATCGCTGCACATTTAGGCACTTTTGATGGTGGACATGGTTAACATGGGCACTCATAGCCTCATAGTCTGATGAGACACGATCCTCTGTAAACCATCATTAAAAATGTGTCACAGTTTCCCTTTAGTTAGTTTACACCAAATGGAATTCCATTAGGGTGTTGGGACCCTTCAGCACCAAACACCCTGACACTGGTTCATCCATCGCCAGACCACTGTTGCTTGGTACTTGTTTCTGCTGAGCACCACATACAATCTCAGTACATTAACATGCAAGTTAAGAACTATTATATAACCAATCAAACTCAACAAGTTAGCCAAGTTAACTTGAGTTACACAGCAATGTGCACTCTACGTGTCTATGTTCCTTAATACCAGTGTACCAACACTCAGCTCAGAACTTCTTCCCCAGATATTACCAGAGCAGATGAGGGTGTGTGACGCTAGGGAAGAAACTCATTTGCAATTTGTGATCAAAGGACGTATATGAAGTAAGATTTAGGTGGACTATTCTACATATAAATAAGCTCACCAGAAATAAACAGTCACCTGAGACCGAATTGTACCTAATAGTGTGTAATACCACCACAATCATGATTAGCATATGCGATTCACTTTGGCATGGACTGGACAAGTTACTGGAAATAGGCCACATCAATGTTTAGCCACACTTGCATCAAAGAACAGTTGGGCCAGATATGGTGGATGTCTTCCCTGGCACAATTCCGAGGAGAATTTCCATAGACTGGGTTTTTTGCCACTGCTGTTGACCCATATGACTGTACACTTCCATACACCTGCATTTCAGCTACTTCCTTCACACTACGGCCCAAATGCAATCACCCGCAGGTATTTATAGCCCAATCATCCTCATGTAATCCAGTCTGCAGGAGCCTGAAGTTACTACCACTTTCAAAAAGGACATAGAATTTAGCAATGCATGGAATAATGGCATTGTTCTAGTGCATGCAATCACTACACATTACTTGAATAAACATGAAACTGGGATTCAATCAGCAAATGACAATGTAGAATTGGGCTACATGTGTTGTACATGTACCGGAGTGTGTGGGATTATATCTGGCTATGTGATCACCTGGTGTCCAAAGCTCCTCACTCCCTGTCGAAACAGAGAGTTGCTAGCTGATGTTGGGTCACATAGACAGAACAGGCCAGTTAGCTCCCACTTACCTAACTAATATTTGATAAGGCGCCTTCATGCGGAGGATTCAGGATTCTGTCTGGAAGAAACCACATTAAACAAAGCAAGCTTGTGGGTGGAGGCTTTCTAGATGGTTGCTTGAGGCTTAGAAAAGGCTATTTCATATTAGGTTTACTAGCCTCAGCGCACGACTGAACAAATGAGCATGTATTATGTTAATTGTTTTCAGTATTGTCCGTTTAAATGAGATGTCAATATCCATTTGACCCAAGGTGCCTTCTAATTCTGATGTTCCATTAACATTTTTATGGCCATGACACAGAGAAATTGGAGGGGGCCTTTACTAAGGGATAGGGTCATTTGGAGCTCTAAGTGTGCCAAAATAAATCGTCCCTGCTTCAATTAATTCTTAAATGTCATTTGAGCGAGAGAGAGACAGAGAGTTATGTTCAGCGATGAGGACTCTGAACTTTAAATGCCACCACAAACACCTTCCCCACACTCGTTTGCCTTGTGTGATTCCTCCAAAATTTACAATCAGTTTGGGAAGCTCCTAATGAGTTGGTGTGGGCGAGTCACATAGTGATACTGAGCCTCATCTGGAGCTGCTGGTGCTGCTGATGCTAAACATAAAACACACTGACTGCGATGACTCATTGTGTCACATTCTGATATGTCAAATTCACCTGTTCGGCACACGAGTGGACTGTTTATTACGGTCGGATCTCAGAAGTGAAAGCTATTACTTTCATTTTGATATGATGTTTCAATGCAAACACGCAACTACACAATTAATTATATATTTATTTACACATGTATGGATAATTTGCACTTCATATCGACAGGAGTTTGCATTTTTGTATTTTTTCCATTTATTTTTTACATTGTATGAAATGTAAAGCACATATTTCCTTGTGCAAAATTCAGATTACATGACACACAACATTAACTTTGGTCAAATTCGAGTAACTGTACAATATCTACTCTTGGACTTACAAATACACCTGCTGTGGCAAACTAAAGTTAGAATTGGCAAGGTCAACAGTGTTTTTCCATGAGCTCAGCTGACAATAGACATACTTCACAAATTTCAAAATTAGAACATGCAGTTTACCTCCTTTCAAGGTGATTCCCTCAGTTTGGGATTTTCAGAGGAGATGGACATTAAAAAATAAAGTTCAGCATGTGAAGGACAAATATCGCTTAATAACTTAAGGGTCTCGTGACAAAATGCTTATTGAACACCAAATGTTTTATTGTGGTTAATGTCACCTTTGTTGGAGAAAGATAAATATGTTTTCAATCATTTGTCAGCTGTTATTGCTGATAAAAATTCATTATATCCAAACTTATACTTACAAATTGCTGCACAGCATTTTGCAGTGCGACTCTCTATCACTTGCCAATAATTAACAGCATTCAGTAGGGTTAAAGGGTTCTTTGTTATTTCAGTCTTGGATTTTACAGATGACAGACTTTTGGATAAGTGGTGCTAATGTGCTAATATATTGTATTCATTTGTATATTGTCTTTACCGTCTACCAAATGTATACAGATATTCAATTCTAAAACAGAGGATGACTGACACTTCACAGTCATACATACACACACACACACACACACACACATCCAACCAACAGGAGTGAAACTTGGTGGGTAGGTTTGATATCCTGAGACATGTGAATGATTCAAGTTTCATGCTCAGCCACGCATGTGAAGTAAGCAAGAACAGGCCTTATCGCCCTCGATTCATCCTGCAATGCCAGCACCATTGGCAGACGGCTGCATGATGCAGGACTACATGCACGCAGACAATTACAACAACTGCCCTTAACACGATGCCAATGTGGCCAAAGACTGCAAAGGGGTTGTGCCAGACTGTCATGGAGTGATTCAGAATGGCAGCAGGTCATCTTCCCACTTTTGTCTTGATGAAGACGACCAACGAATCTGTGAATAGATAATCACAAAAACTAGGAACCTCTACAACTCCATGCCGAGACATCTGGCACGTTGCATTAGCCATACTGAGAGACACTAAACCTTAATTTTCTGTCCATACACTGGCCTTGTTTTGTTTTGGACAGTTTGATTAATTCATTAATAAAAGGACATGCACCTCACAGTGAGTATAGTGACTGGTACTTGTTGCTTAAGGCATGTCATATTCCTGCATTAGAATGAACTGAAGAAAAAAAAAACTAAATCTATGAAATATACCCAAATATTAAAGCAGAGATGATGTTAGAAAGTTGTAAGATGTCAGGTATGAAACTTTAATGCCTTGGGTTTTTTCCAAGTTCTTAGGAATGGCTTCTTATTCCCAAGACTTGAGTACTATTGTGTGAAACTGTATGCCGGCTTGGTCTGTATGACTGACCACATCTGCATTTACAGGAGTGAATGTCAGTCATTAATGCAATAAATTCAATGGCGGGGGACCAAACACTGGATCTATCGAACTGTGAGCTCTGTAACTTGCTCAGGTTAGAAAGTGTATATTACTGACTGCTGTGTAGAAAAATTGCTTGACTTGTCTAATAGAATCCGTGATTCATTAAAGCCTTTGTGGAAATTATTCTATGATGGTGGAAAACCAATTATAAGAGCTTTTACATTAGCCTTCCAATGTGTAGATGTCAAAATAGAGTATGTGGTGTTTTAAAAAAGGCCAAATAATGCATAACGGTTGATATGTTCTCTCACCAAGGACAGGAGATATCTGTCCCACGGATGTCAGAATAAACAAATGCAGCCCTCTGTATATTCTCAAGGATAACCTGCTCTACATGTGACTGCATCCAAACTAACGTCCTTCTGAAAGGAACCTCTCTCACCCTTCTTGGTCAGGAAGTGCCCTATGGATCACTCAAAGTGATGCAATTTGTCACTTGATGTAACTTAATTGTATTTACTTGTGTTTACCCCATGGTGCCATCTGTTAATTATTCACCCCTCACAATTCCATTAATTTGCAGCATAGCTGATATTAACACAATATCATGGAATTGAGAAGCTAAAAGAAAGAATGGCAGGGACTGATTGCAGCGCAGATGGCTATGACGTTTGGGCAGATGGCACGTCAGATTGATTATGCCATAGTTCTGGTTGCTGATGAAGATGATATTGATATGCAGACTGTTTTGATCTGAGACACACACACACACAGACATACATATACATGTATAATGTGCATATGTATGGTGTGTGTGTGTGTGTGTGTGTGTGTGTGTGTGTGTGTGTGTGTGTGTGTGTGTGTGTGTGTGTCTGAGTGTCCCAAACCTGTCCACCATCTACCCATTACACCTACAGGTGTTTTATGACATTCCGTTCAACATCCATAGGCATTAATATGGAATCTGGGCCCCCCCCCCCATTGCCTCTATAACAGTTTCCGCTCTTCTGGTAAAGCTTTCTATAAGATTTTTGAAGTGTGTCTATGGGAATTTTTGCTCATTCATCCAGAAGAGCATTTGTGAGGTCAGACACTGGTGCTGGATGAGAGGGCCTGGCTTGCAGTCTCCTGTCTAGTTCATCCCAGAGGTATTTGACGGGGTTGAGGTCAGTGCTCTGTGCTGGCCCAAACATTCCTTCATGGACCTTGCTTTGTGCACTGGGGCACAGTCATGCTGGAACAGAGGAAGGCCTCCAAACTGTTTCCACAAAGTTGGAAGCATACAGAATGTCCAAACTGTTTTGGCATGCTGAAGCATTAAGATTTCCTTTTACTGGAACTAAGGGGCTCTAGGCAAGCCCTGGTAAACCAACCTCATGTCATTATCACTCCTCCACCAAACTTTACAGTAAGCACAGCACAATACAATCAGTCAGGTGATGTTCTCTTGGCATAAGCCAAACTCAGACTCATTTATACACACACACATATATATATATATATATATATATATATATATATATATATATACACACACACACACACACACACACACACACGTAAATGTGTATAGTTTTTATTGTATTTTATTGTATTTTTTACCTAACAGTAGAGATTTATTTATTTTCTGTAATTTCCTATTTTGTATTCTGTATAACTTGCACTCTTGTCTACGTCTTGTTCAGTATCTGTTCTGCTGCTATTCTGCTGTAACGATGCAAATTTCCCCATGTTTCTCCACAGAACACGTTTCCACTGCTTCAGAGTCCAGTGGCGGCGCTTTACACCTCTCCATCTTACACATGATATCCTGCTTGGTGATTTGAGAACTACATGCAGCTGCTTTGCCTTTGAGACCCATGCCATGAAGTTCCCAGCACACAGTTTCTGTGCTGATGTTAATGAGGAGTTTTGGAACTCTGCAGATATGGAGTCAGCAGAGCCTTAGTGACTTTTAGGCACTATGATATATACACTCACTGAGAGTCTTATTAGGAATACCTGTATGTATGCTTATTCATGCAATTATTTAATCAGACAGTCATGTGACAGCAGTGTAATGAGGTCGATAAGAGACTGGTTCAAGCTGACAAGAAGGTTACAATATCTCAGATAACCATTCTGTACAACTCAAACCATGTCGGGTTCTACTTCTGTCAGCCAAGAACAGAAATCTGAGGCTGCAGTGGGCACAAACTGGACAGCTGAAGACCGGAAAAGCGCAGCCTGGTCTGATGAATATCAGTTTCTGCTGAGGCACACTGATGGTTGGGTCAGGAGTTGACATCAGCAACATGAATCTAAAACAACAAGATGTTATCCAACAACCAGATGTCATACCCAACAAAACCTCAGTCTGCTCTAAAATGATACAATTTTGTACATGTATATATATTTTACATGGAATATTTTTGGTTAATAATTTGATATTTTAATTCTGTTAAATATTCTAATATACAGTATTCCCATGTGACCAAAATACCAGATTCAGTATGAGAAGTGACATAACACACTTTATAGCCACATGATTTGAGAACATGTGGACCTAAGAACAGAGGTGGATAACTCAAATCACCTGCCTGGCTTTTCTTATTAACTCCAACCAGAAGCAAAGGTGTCCAGGCAGTTGGAACAAAATCCTAGGGAGGAAGTTTCCTTTGTGCCTCTGAATTGCAAACCACTGCCTAGGAAAATGTCAAATTTCAGATATGGACATCAGTGGACATAACAATTTCATGCTGCATTCTGCTTTGCTGAGTTCTCATTGACCTTCCCTTGTCCTCTCCCTTCCATTACAGTCATCCCTCTTTGCCATTTCTTAGGACTGATATGCATTAGGTTATGCTTGTCCAGGCTTAGCTTCTAAAGCCAAGTAAGCAGTTTCTTAAGTGACATGATTTGTGCCCATGTTGCTCTGCATCATGTATGAATGTGCTTCCATTTGGCTAAGAGATAGATCTTATCCACCCTGAGATAACTCATCAGCTATTTGCTAGCCCCTTTGTGAGTTAAATCTGATGTGTAAGAAGAAAGAGAAGAGAAAAATGTATAGTGTAAGTGAAACCAGAACAAATACTGAACACCGAGTGAAACTGAAGCACTTTGCACAGTTGATGAAGGATTTCCATCTGAAATATTCACATTTTCAAGAAACTTTGTTAACTGTGCTAGAAATGTCCTAACATGTATATTATATGGTGTCCAACACTTTCCAGTTTCTTGCTAATTAAGTACTTGGGATAGACATGTGCTTTATACAGTGTATTCACTGTAATTATATAGGAAACAACACATAATGCTTTGAAAAATCAGTTTTTTTTTCTTTTGTTCAATATAGTGCAACATTTACAAAATGTTTAGCGTGCTCAAATAGCTTGTTTGTGCATGTGAAAAAGGTGACTGCTTATCTATAGTATTTAGTGTGCCTTCTATCGTGAATATCCAATGAAAAAAGGTCCAAAGATAAACAAGTATCTCCAAAACTGTAAATTTACACGAGAAGGCAAATATGTAACCTTTTATATAAGTTAACGTAAAGAGGTTTCGTTTCAAATGATTTTGGACTATTTATGATGGTCCAATCATTATGAAATCTTATTACAATGGCATAGTGCTAAAATAATGTAGAAAAAAAAAACAAAAATTAACAAAAATGGAGATGATTGTATTTCATTGAAGAGCAACTATCTTGTGTGACATAGGTGAGATGTATAAATAGGTAAAGGAGGTTGTGCAAATGAACGACTTGAGGCTGTTTACATTATTGCTATAAAGTTTGGGGACACTGATTCCATTCATATAAAACTAATTTATTTGAATATACATGTATAAAATAATTCTGCAACTAAACTAATTTCTATCTAAAGTTTCAACCAGCTTCTAAGAACCTGTAAAAGTAGACATTTTCACAGAGCTGTAAGTGATTTGATGATAACTGAAAAATCATAATGTCTCATATCCACAATGCCTCATATTTGAAAACCGATAATCAAATCTCAGTAATTAAACAGCCATTTACAGTATTCTTGTGACAAACATTTCCAAAAAGCTGAAAATGATAGTTCATTATTAACACTTCCATTTTTTTACCATGGTCCAACTTTATGCTGTTGCCAAATACTGTACAGTGTGAATAAACATTGGTTTACCTTTTGGTGCCTATTTTGTAGCATTTCAGTCTACACTGTATAAGCTATTACTGAATAACAATTATTGTTATGACAAGTGAAACTTTTAAATGGTAGTGTATGAATGTGAACTGACCACCAGGGAGAAAAAGACACGTCAATGAATTAATAATAAAATAATAAATTTGGCCTATTTAGTTTTATTTTAGTTTTTTTGTTGTTGTTGTTGTTTTAAACCTTTTTTTTTTTAGTAGCGGCACTTTTTAAAGTACTGTAATTAAGGACTATGATGATTGAAGTGAGGCATTGTAGGAACTACACAAGAAATCATTTTAAGGATATAGGGAGTTTAAAAGGCAAAGTACATAAAAAAATAAAGAAAAATAGACACAAAATGTTTAAGTAATTTTTTCCATGATTTTTTAAATGCTGTGAATGACTTTATTTGTGAAGGATGTGAAGTACATCTCTAATCAGACTGAAATGCGGGATGTATTGTCACCCTTATCAGTTCATCCTCAGATCTTTTTGTGTTTTGAAGTGTATTTATTTTCTTCAGTGATTTTCCAAACTGTCCGATTGTTGTATCAGCTAAGACTCACCTTCTTCAGCAGAACTCTAGCCGTTCTAGACAGAATCTCAGTTTCTACAGCTCCAAAGTATGTTTGGTGTGGACCGGTATGTAAGCGTCCCTTCTATTCAAATCTAGCATCATTTTAACATAATTCAGGCACAAACCAGACCCAATGGTGCTCACTGAATTGAAGCGCATGCTGCATTGTTTTGCATGCTCTCTAGTAAATCTGGCCTATAGACAGCTAATTCTTATTCACGACACAGACTGTAAGAGCAGTGCATCAATCAAGGCCAGGAAAGCTCTAAACGAAATATACTCAAATGATGCCAATAGGAAAGGGGACGTGGACAACCCTGTGCAGTCCACTCATATGATACCATACGATCCGTCTTATGTTACATTATGTTCATTTAGCATAGTCACAGGCCAGAACTGACAAGCAAAGCAATTAGACCAGCATGATGGCAGCTGTTATTCATGACGCATCCACCAGATTGTTAAAAGTCACCTCCATCATTAAAAATGTGTCAACTTACATGACTCCACCGTAATGATACATAGTGTCAATCACGAGTGTTCTCCAGGCTTCACTGATACTGTGCAAGTCTCCTTGGGAAAACTGATGGCCAAACTGATGTGACAGACTGATTTGTTGATGGTGAAATTGACAGGATATGGAAGTATTTTGAGAGAGTGAGAAAGAGAGCGAGACCTCCCAGAAGGTGGCAGATGTTCTGTCTCCGGGATCTCTCTATCAGAAGACCTTTGCGTCTCCGATAGATTGAACAAGACGCACATAATGGGCTGCCTGAAAGCTGTATGTATTAACAGATGTTAATTACCATGCTGTGTCTTAGCAATCTTTGTGCAATGCTCTTGGTGATGCTAAGGCCCTTGTCTTTCAGTGAAAGCTTCTTTATTGCATCACTTGTCGTTGCATTATGGAGCTTCATGGACAACAATTGCTGACATTTTCTCAATAATGAATGACTGCGCAGCACGTTCACCAATGCGGTGCGCGTAGTCAAGTAATTTTGTTGACAGATTGCTATATGCTTTGGTGTTATATCAAAGTGTCAACATTGTCAGGAGATTAAATTGCCCTGAATTAATAGGAGAGTCTTCTGTAGAGCGTACTTGAGTGGCATTAGTGGTCTCAGTTAATCCAGGGAAATTAATGCCCTACTAAACAGAGCAAATATATATTCTGAAAAAAAAAAAATCTATGTGGAGAGCACATGCTGTTATTAAGATGTCAGGTAAATATGTTTGCAGAGCAATTTGCATGCAGTCCCACTCAGTGTTCATCATGCACTTAAAGGACTGCTCACCTGTGTTCAGAGAGAGCTAACAACTGCAGTGCTGGGGAAAAAATGAGCTTATCAGTGTGAAAATTCAGAAAATAAAGGTTGTCAGATAGCGGTCAATCAGCTCTTTTTATTTTTTCAACTTTCAGTTTCATTCATGCCTATGTCCAAAATGATCCCCTTCTAATTATTGAATTTTAAGCTTCACCCATTGAACTGAAACAGGTATTTAACTGTGCGCATACAGCTGTATAATATCCCTAGAACTGGTAGTAGAACAGAACACCCTGGAACAGCTGCACACAAGCCTAAGGTGACCATGTCCAATTGGCTAGTGGGCTTTAAAACCAGTAGGACTGAGGTTTGGAATAGTGGAACTGTATTCTCTCTCTAAACATCACTTAAACAGAGCCTTTTAAGTAAAGTGTAGTAAAAGGTCTCAGCAAGCAGAGCACTTTGTTGCAATCAAAAGAAATTCTGTAAGAGATGACAGCAAAAGTTTCTGAAATATGTAAGTCAAAAGGTTACAAAGCCATTTCTATGACTCTGGGGCCCCTATGAAAGCCATCTAGGACGCCCTATGAGAGCCATTATCTCCAAAATGGAGAAAACCAGGCACAGTGGAATTCATCCAAGAGAACGACTAATCTAGGAAGTTCTCCTCAGATAAACAACTAAGGAACTGCAGGCCTCGCTCACCTCTGGTTAGGTCAGCTGCTTCTTGGCTGCCGTGGATAGGACTGCCCACTGCTCTGGGTAGTTGTGCTCACTGCCCCCTTGCGTGTGTATGTCACAATTCGCAAATGGTCCTAAATTCCAATTTTAAAACAGTGATCTGAAGCACAAGAGCAAGTCTACCTCTGAATGGCTCAAAAATGAAGGTTTCGGAGTGGTATTGTCACCCCTATTGAGATGTGGTGCATTGGTGGATTAAGTACACAAAGCATGCAGTGTTTTTTTTCTCCAGTAGAAGTAGTTCCTCCCTTCAGACCTCCACAGGAGTAAAAGTACTAAAGTATTTACCTTCAAATATACTTCAGTATGGCTCTTATTATTGTATTATGGCTGTTATCATTTTGGGAACAAGACTTATAATCAACTCAATAATGTTAATCAAATCAATATAATCAAATCAATAATGTTAAGTGTGAAGACTCTAGTGTCTCTCAGTCCACCAGTCTTTAATAGAAGGTCATTAATTAGTCTGACACTGATGTCTATTCAATGATCATAAGTACAAAACACCTGAAGGAGAACAGTTTCCATTAGCTGGAACCAAGCTCTGTCCAACAGGTCCAAACAAGCTCAAAACAAAGTGAGCGCTGTACCCTGATTGGTGGGCTCGCTTAACGCTTCCTTCGTTTTTACATGTTACGTTTTTATGCTCACATAAGCCAAAAGGAAGGACAGATTTGGTCATAATGTGGTGGAGTGAACAGTAAGATATTAGAGTTTGAAATATAGCGGAGTTAAAGTAGAAAGTTCCCCAGAATAGGAATACTTCAGTGCTATACAGATACATAAAAACAGTACAGTAGCCAATTACGTTTACTTCCTTACTGTCCACCACTGATGTGGTGGCAGGACATTGAACTGTTCATAAACACAAGAGACGTCCAATGTGGCTGAAATAAGGGTGAAAGAAGAGTGGCCCAAAAGTCCTCCACAGTGATTAAAGACTGGTCATCATTTACAACAAGCATATGACTGCAGTTGTTGCATGACCAGTAATTCAGTTTAGAGGAGCAATCATATAGGGTTTTCAAAACTTGAATTCTTTCAGTAAATAAAATTATCACAAAACAGTTTAAACACTGTTTTGTGTTTCCTCATGTTGTACTTGTCTTATATTAGAACTGGTATAAGGATCTGAACCCATTTAATTCTGAATACTATACAGACCTATGAAACCCTTCAGTACTGCAAGTAAAAATATATATATATATATATATATATATATATTTTAGGTAACTGCATTGCTAACTGCTCACTGACTAGAACAGAAAGTGATTTAAACCATGCTCGGCACTCACTCACAGAGAACAGCCCTCTTATTTCACATAGCCAGGAGGCAGCTTTTGGGGTCGGGAGGGGTGGTGGAAATCTTGGCCAGACAAAAAAGTATTGTTCTCTTTAATTCTTAAGCTGCTGTATTAATGAACTGCTGCTATTGAGAGCATTGCCCGTGTCCAGCCTTCCGCACTGGGAGGAAACAATCAGGGATGTGGTTCAAGGAATCCTGCTATGCCCCTGAGGCTTTTTTTTTTCTTCTTTCAAAGATATTTGATCTTGAGTTTTGCCTCCTACACGTATGAAGTCTTGACCATTTAGTTTATTCAGACGTCTTATCCAATCAAGTCAAGATCAGAACTGCAGTCCTTGTGAGGAGACCCATAAGCAATAAAAAATATGGCTTACATTGCTACAAATGAGCTTGCCATGCCTATTTGAAACCCTATAAATTCCTTCACCAAATCCCATGCAAGACTGACATTTCAAATCCAACTTAGCCCAATTTCAGTTCATAGGCTTATATACAATATATGGAGTGGTTTGCAAAGCCGTTCAGACTGTGCCCATTAGTGCAGGTTGCTGAAATTACAAAATGAGGCATGCAGCTATTTTAAATGTGATTCTTTGTTCAGAATCTGAATGAACCTGTGCTGATAATAAGAAAGTAAAATAAGAAGAATTCTCCCAACAAAAGAAAACAGAAAACTGCATATGTATTTAATCCTACAGAAGCTTCAGCTTTGCATATTGACTTTGTTCATTCCTTTAGATGAAGTTTTATAGATTACTGTTTTTTTTTTTTAACTGCAGTGGGGTTCAAATGGAGGTTTATAACAAGCATTTGAATTTGGCACAATACCAGCAAAGACAACACCAGAAGAGAATGTCGAATTACAAGGTAGAGTTACATTACAGTACATATTTCTACAGGAGGTTCAAACTTTCATAGCTTATTTGGTGCTAGATGGAGAAAGATTGACCAGACCTTTTGATGTGAGATGAATTTATTTCTTTGTATGCTGGCCTGAAACAAGACTGAGGTTAGATGGGTTTTGGAAACGGAAAACTACAAAACTCTGAGACGGGAATGATGCAGATAATGTTATTGCCTATGTCACAATCAGCGTGAATTAGGATGTACACTTGTTGCTTTCCCATTAGCTGTGAGACTGCCTTACATCCTTTTATCTCTTTTTGCCTTCGCCAATGAGCCAAAAAAGCCAGTCTGATATCCACTCTGGTCTCTTGCTCTGTTACACTCTCATATTCATCTTCTTTCCCTTCTCCCCCTCTGCCATGATATCCATGCTGAGAATACTGAGCTAGCTTCTTCTTATATCAAGCTGAAGACCCATAGTTGCTGGTGTGTGACATGGTGCTATAAAGCATTACACAGTTGTTGCGAGAGGTCTTGTGCCTGCTCCTCCAAAGTTACCTAGCAATATAGCAGGTGTTCCAGGCCCTGGGTGACAGTGACAGAGAAGCCAGTCTCCCTACTACGAGTCAGTCTACCATCATAATGGTTTTAAAGCTGTTAATTTAAGGTAAAATCGTTATGTAATGTTGCTTTAATGGGCCCACTTTGCCTTTTAAATTCACCCTAGAAGGCTTTTGTCTTGTGCTTAAGATCACCGTCCTGCTGAAACCTTAATTATTCCCCAGTTGTAGGCAAATAGAAACATGGTTTCTTGTTGGTAGTTTGGTGGTAGGTGGTAGTAATTGGTGGTAGTTTGCTCAGTACATTTGCTTTTCAACGTTTACAAGCTTTCCATTGCTTTACTCCTTACAGCCCCAGAGCATGGTACCACCCATGCTTCAATCTCGGGTTGGTACTAACCGAAGTGTTTTGGGTTTCTGTTAAGTAGGTCACTTTTTGCCTCATCTGGCTACTGTACCTAATGTCCTGCAATGTCATTCATTATATTGTAATTGGTCTTTAAGATGGAGACAATTAAGTACCATGCAAGAGAAGCCAGATGTGCACAGAGACTGACAATCGCTCACTTAAGCACACTTTGTCTATTTCAGTTAATGAGATCTGTCTTTGCAGAATTGTTGCTGGCCTCACAGTGGCATCCATTACCAGGCCCCTACTGGCTTGTCCCATATGGAGGAATTTAGGTGATTTAGGGATTTAGGTGTTGTTTATCAACATTTGATGTTTTTTTATACCTTTCTCCTGATCTCTGATTACCTGTAACATCATGGCTATATAACTTTGAACTCACCTGTTTGACTTTGTTTATTACCTGACCATGCCATTTGATGAAAAAGCCAAGACTTTAACTTGAAGCATGTTTGTATTTGTATTAACGCCCTTGTCAGTGCATGCAGGCTGAGGCCACTCAACTAATTGGGAAGCTCCTTAATGTGGAATTTCATGCATGAATTAATTAAGGCTTGCTAGAGCAAAAAGGCCTGCATACTAAAGCAGTGCTCATTTTACAGCTCTTTATTTCATTTTTACTTTTGTACTTGGAAATGTTCACTGTAAGCTTCAGAATTTGAATAAAATATATTGAAATATCTTACAAAAATCCTACGGGGTCATTTATTCATTTCACAGATTTGAACACCACAGTTGAACGCTGTTGCAAACTGCTGTGCTGTATACAGAGCTGAATTATAGGGAAATTAATTGTCCCTTGAAGTATACACAATGTACCTGTACTCTGAAAAGCAACGGTGTAGTGGCTAGATATGCAGGGTATGCTCCTGTATACCGGTGTTCTGGAGGGCTTGTAAATCACCTACGGCACCTTATAGTGTTATCAATGCATAATCAGAGCGCCTCCGCTAGTCATAAATGATAACTGACCTTGTTTCATTCGCTTAGACCTCCAGTCAGGGCTTGCGAATAGTTACTATATACTACTGTTTGCCTTTCAGCTCTTTAGCAGCACACCAGTGATTTTCCCATTAATACGTGTTGAATTGAAGGTACACATATTTGGTGTGCCTGGAGAGACTTGTGAAAGTCACTGGATACCATGACAGAGCAAAGACTGTTGTAAAAAGCCTGTACTCTTCTGTTTGGCAGTACAGATTTTAAGATGAGATATTTGATGAGACAATATTTACAATACTTACAATACACTTATATCGATATACTGTAGTTTGATGTTGCATTACAATACATGACCCATTTTCACTCAGTTCTCACAGAAGGTGACACAGCTGCAAATCACACTAACAAAGACTTTAGAATAAGGGTACACCTTTTCTTATGTTATGATATATAACTTACAATTAAAATAAGAACTAAGATTATTTTAAATCTTATTACATCTCAGTTAATCATTACATAATGTCTGTATAATTTCATTTTCTAATCTGCTCTTTAATCTGCTCTTTATATATATATATATATATATATATATATATATATATATATACACACACATTATATATTATACTGTATTATACCATTATTGTAATAGTTATCTGCACATGTCTATATATACCTTACATATGAATGTGATATGCACTTGATAAACTCTGTGCTTTTGTGTATTATGAAGTGTTTTAAGGTACATATTTCAGAATTTTATTAAGATGCTATTTAAAATGATCATAGACTTCAGTAAATCTGTGCTTACTGTCCTAATTGTTTAGTCACACAGTTATCATTACCATAAATATCTAGCCAGACATAACTTCAGCATTTAGTAAGGATTATAAACTACTTAATAAAATCTAAAATAATGGTTGTGCTTAATTCTATCAGTAGTTACTGATTAATTGCTACATTACTTAACTATTTAATAATGGTCTTCAAGATAGAGACAATTAAGCACCATGCAATAGAGGCCAGATGTGTGCAGATACTGATAATTTCAATTAAAGACATCAACAATTACAAAATTGATGCTGGCCTCGCACTGTCATAAGTACTGTAAATAGATGTACCCTTATTGTAAAGTGTTACTGAATATTTAATGCTAAGTGAAGATTTTTAGCAAATAGTTAGTTTAGTTAAACCTAAACTACTCAAGATTAAGATCAATAATTGATTCATATGTCTGATGAATGATCAAACACGTAATTAAAACAATGTTGAAACGTACGTTACAGCAACCATTACCATGTAAATAAGATAAAAACAAAACAAAATTGTGATAAACTGGATATTAAGAATATTGTGCCTGCCTGTTCAGTCGCTACTCACTTACGCTTACAAATGCTGTAGCCGTCGTGTTAGCCACAATAACGTTATTCCCTCTAAAACCAGCAGCATATTCAGTTCTGTCTCCTCATTATTCACCACCATCACTGCAAAATAAAATGAACTGACCAGTTCTAATCAACTTTAGCACACAGAGGTAATAAGAGGAGATGGTGGAGTGATAGTGGTGGACCTTATGTAAAGAATAGTGTGGTGGACTACCACATCCCTAAAAATACGGTCCCTGCAGCAACAATAGAGCAAGAAGGCTTTGAAAAGCTGATAAGATAGAAGCTGTCCAGTTGCAACCGCTTATTACATACAGTATAAAGTGCTTGTGATGTCTGACGCAGCCTTACAACTCAACATTAAGCCCACTTTGTAGAAAATACCGAGATGTGTATCATGTATCACCATTTATGCCACAATCCCAGTGCAGTTTGATGTCTGTATACAGGCTGCACGTCAGTCCATACAGGCTGCACGTCAGTCCGTAATATATCCTGGACATGACCAAGAATTATTTATGCCTTAAGTTTTTCTTTTGTATGGAAGTTGGACATTGCACAGGGTATACAGTCATCACACGTCTGGCCACTTTAACATTAGCCATACAATATATAGATGCACACAGACCATGTAGTACATTGCTTACTTTACTTAGTACTTAGTATTTGTATTGTAATTGTTAGTACTTGTTCAGAGTAGGAATTTCATTGTACAGTGCAACTGCTTGTTTCTCTGGGCATATGACAATAAACTTGAAATCTTGAATCTTAGTTGTATCCACTGACCCAACACAGAGTACAGGTCAGGAAATCTCACCCTGTTACTAAAAGTTAACTTAAGTGTACAACAGTCTGTCTTACACTGGCAACCTATTAAAATAACCAGGGAAGGCATCTGGATGATCCATATTTCTGTATTCCTACAACTGACCCTACTATGCTAACTGTCACTTTCTGCCACCAATTCACCAGTTTCAGCCATAAAATGCTCCATCTCTGTTTACAAATTGTTCTAAAAATGGTCTATATGGTTTCCCATAGAAAACATCCGAAGAGAATTCTTCACATATCTTAATGCAGATATACCAAGATGCATATGCTTATATGCTGCCAAACCACTCTATAAAGACTCTTAATAATCCTGAGTCATTTGAGGAAAACTATAAGGTGCTCATCATTAAAACTGTGTAAGCTTAAACCTTGCTGCTGACCCAGTCTCCATCTACACAGTGCAGTGCATCGTCTACGTGTGACATATCATTAACAACCAGGCAGCAAAGTGCACAGCTGGAGATGGTACAACCAGAGCACGTGCTGCACTCCACATATTGTCAGTCTCTGCCCTCCGTGGTTACCAGAAAGGACACTGTAAGGGCACTGTCAGCTTCTTATTTTCCCTTTGGAAGAGAACCCACAAAAAAGTCTCCCAACAAAGCACAGTGTAAGAAATCTCCCATTTCCATTACCTTCAACCAAGACAAACAATGAACAAGCTGCCGTTCACCCACTGGACATACTACATATGTGCCCCACAGTGGAGTATGATCTGTACTTGTTCTTGCACTGCCATGAGTGTGCATTGCTGAGACAGTGAGGCAGTGTGTCTCTGCTCAGGGGCAGTCTGATCCATAAGCATACAAGCAGCTTCTCTGTTGTTCCCTCTCTTTTCGAAACATGGATGAACACAATGTAAACACATTGAAAATGAAAGTGTATACCCGATTGTTACAACTTATTCACATTGTTTGAAACCATAATATCAGCAGCCCTCATATAAAAGATTTCAAATGTTTTTGCCTGATGTTTTAAAAGCCGTTGCATATCTTTTACCACTTAACCACTGCTGCAAATTTACCCAAGGTCTCTTAATGTTGCATGCTCATATCCTGCACTTGCAAGTCACACTAATAGAAAAGGACTTATTCTTAATGATATGAATGTTTTTCTTTATTCATCAACTTTTATTTCTCAGAAAAGGAACGTTTATGGGAGTGTTAGTTCACAATCTGCCCTTTTCCCCCTTAAAATCATAATGACTGACTGCCAGTTGAAGACACAAACACAGTGGTGCCTAATTGTATCTATGTGCCCTCAGTTGTAAGGTGACTTAAAATACAGTTTAGCACTAGAAATGCATATATAAAGGGCATTGATGCTGAAACCTGTTATTCATGTATGCAAATAGTCTGTTAAAGATATGCTTACATGCCTGACTACACTATTGCTGTTCTTTTGATGATTGCTGATTGTTTATTACATCAAAATTCTTAACTCTATTTATGGCTTATTTTGTTTATTCATATTTTACACTAGAAAAGATTAAATAAAGAATAGTTGCACCCAGAAGGAAGTGTCAGATTACAATGCTATTGGGAAGGAAGATAAAGGTTAACAGGAACAATACACGATGATAAATTTAGACTGATATGGGCAATATTTATTGAGCTACACATACAGAAGTAGTGTCTCTCAGTATGGTATCGGGCTGCCAAGTTTGCTAATGTAATATCCAGACATATCAGCATGGAATTGTAGAGGTTTCTAATGTTGTCCTGCGATTTTTGGAAAGTCCACAAACGTGGCTGTTGGGTCAGTCAGGTATAGCAATAAGATCCATCCTTGCTTACGTCACATGCATGGCTGAGCATGAAACTAATCATTTGCAAGTCTCACAATATCAAACCAACCCACCAACTTTCACTACTGCTGGTTGATACAATGTTTCATTATTCAGTAACAGCTGCTGCTTTCCGTGTCCATATTCAGCAATGTGTGTATATGATGTAAACATGTGTTCAGTTTTTTCTACACAATTTTTTTACATTACAAGACAAATATTAATGTCTACATAAACTCAGTTGAAAAACGAGACCCATGAAGTAAAAGATGTGCGGGATGAAGCCATGTGGCTACGCAACATATAGAGTGGCTCACTTCTTCTGTACTCTGTCAAACAAATATCTTTTAGCAGAAGTGTATTGAAATATAATTCAGACACCCTTTCTACATTCATTTCCATCCTACTGCAAACAGAAGCTGTTATTTTATGCAGCTGGAGAGCCAGCGGAATATGAATGAGCCCCAGAAGGATGTGGCACCGTGATGCAAGCCTTAATCAAATTTGGGCAACTTTGAAATATCAGCATTCGCTCTGACATTCCATAGATCTCGCGATTTCTACATTTATGCATTCCATTGTGAGTCCCACTGGATATAAGCTCCTTAGAATAGACATGAAAGCGAAGGGAGAGTGAGAAACGATCAATTTTAAATGACTAAGCATTTCCAGTGTTGCAATTATGACGGCCTTTTTTGAAAAAAAGCCCTTTTTCCACACTCTAAAAGAAACTTTCAAAGGCAAGCCAGTGGGGACGTTCTTCCAGAAACATGCACATATTTAGCCTTAACCTAAACACTGTCAAGAAAACCCCCAAGGAAAGAATGAAAAGAATAACAAACGCAGCTAAAGTGAAACAAAGAGTTACAAATTCCAGCTTTATTCTCAGGGAGCAGAAGAAAGTCTGGGAGAAAAGTGAAATTAAAGCTTATCTTGATGTAAGCTTCTCTGAAATGTTATAGAAAGGTAACCAAAGCTGGGCATGGTTTTGATCATTCTGTAATAGGGAAGAGCTTGACACCACTGTTGATGAGATTACCATTTTCTGCTAGTTTCCCTTTTGCTGTTTCTGCAAGAATTGCAGTCTCTGACTGAGTTACTGACTCACACCCACTCTTGAAAGTGTAGCCTCAGATGAGCAGCAGGTGGCACTATACACACAACGTCATCAGCTAACACCGATATCCATATACTGTAAAGATAGAACACCCACTCATTGTAAGACATCATGGATCTTATGAAAACCTAATAAGCTCACTGAACAAAAAATTTGTCACCTTGCATGTTTATGGTTGTAGTACCTTCAGGCTCCTGCAGATGACGTTGCACGAGGATGATTGAACTATAAATACCTGCAGGGAGTGTGACGGGATTCATAGATTGAGAAGAGGTGGTACATTGCAGTGAGTGTCTCATTTGGTGTGTGGAAAATGGGATGCAAGGCAGATGTTAATGATTGGCTAAGATCATAGTATGGAAGCATGCGGTCATATGGGTCTACCAGCAGTGGTAAAAGTCCCTGTCTACAGGAAATTCTCCTCAGAATTGTACCAGGGGAGGCATCCACCAAATCTGGCCCAACTGCACAATTCTTTGATGCAAGAGTGGCTGAACATTGATGTGGCCTGCATCCAGAAACTTGTCCAGTCCATGCCAAATCGGATTGCAGCTGTTATTTGTGTTTGTGGAGGTATTGCACACTATTGGGTTTCAGTCACAGATGACTAAGCTTTGTCCAGTGAACAGTATTTTACTGTTTGAAGTGTGGATACAGTCACCAACACCAATGGCATGAAAACTGAGTGCACCTAAATGTAAAGTAGAATAGGATTTCAGTGTGTGGATGACTTTTTATTAAAATAATCACTTCTTCATCACAGTAAGATTAGTTATCTCAGAAGCTGCAATGCTAGCACTGTTAGCGTGTGCACTTGCAGTTGGAAAATTTACATTTTCTACTCATATTTCTAAATACGGCATGTGGCCCACAGCTGGCACGTGGTAAAAAAAATATTTTATTATAATAATAATAATATTTATGCTAAGTTAAGACTAATTGAGGTGACTGGAGTGAGACAGCTTTCAGTTTCATGCGTACTTAGTATAGCAAGTATGCTAAACGCGCAAAAGTGGACGTTCATTCATTTCAACAAGGCTGGAGAGATTTGTTTGGACTTATCCAACATAAAGACTGGTGCTGTGAAAGCGTGGTTTGTCACACCTCAGGTGTGCACTGCCATTTTGAGACAAAGCACAAAAGCTCATTTAAGGATGATGCTGACAAAACAGAATCAATCAAAGGAGCAATTTCAAGGTATAAGTGTTCAGACAAGTGTTCTTCAAAATCTAAGTCATGGTTATGCCACACTTGCGAGGTACTAGATAGCTCAGTGAATTGCTAAAGTAGAAAGCCCTTCACTGATGGAGAATACATTAAAGAAGCATTTTGAGCCGTAGATGATTTGTTTGACTGTTTCCTTAACAAGGACTCTATCAATGCTAGGATATAACCATGCACGTTTCAGCAAGAACAGCTGAGCATTGTATCACTGATATGGTGAGTAATATCAGGGAGCAGCAGGTGACTGGACTGAAGGACTGTGCTATGTTTAGCCTTGCGCTTGATAAAAGCATGGATATCCATGATTTGCCTCGTTTGGCAACTGTGGCTGGATTTTGTTATTCCATTGGAGTACAAGAGGAACTGTTTAAAGCCCGTGTACTGCACCATCAAAGGTAAGCACTTGGCTAAAACCTTTGTTGAACATTTTGAAAGCTTTCATGATGCACCATTCAAAAAAGGATTTGCCAGGATGATTGAAGATAAAATTGGGTGCTGTGTTCTTAAATTTAAAATCTCAGTGCAAAGTTCAAATTCTGATTTTAACACTGTGATGGTAACGGTTGTAAAAGATCGAGAATTTTCAGTGAGTCGTGAGTTTGCTTTGCCATGACTCATAGGCAATCCCAAGTACTGCTTAGTGAAACGGAATGTGCATACAAAGACATCCCGCTTCACTCCAGGGTCAGGTGACTGAGTAGTGGAAAAATGCTTGCGAGTTGTGTGAACTGCATTGACGCAATCAAAGCCTTTCTTGTTGAAAAGGGCCAGCATTACCCAGAGCTGGAAGATGTCCAGTGGCTTGGCAATCGGATGGTTTTTGACTAACATTACATCACACCTGAAAGAACTCTGAATGTCTGCATGCAGGGAGCTGGACAAACGGTCATGAGGCTGTTTGAGACATGGAAGGCATTCACGTCCAAACTAAGGGTTCTGCCGATGATATAGAAGAGGGAGCATTTTGCTATTTCAAACACTTTCGAGAGATTTCCACTCAGTGTTCAGTCAACACAGCAACATATCCATGTACAGTACCAGTCAAAAGTTTAGACCCAACTACTCGTAGAAGGTCTCCTTATTTTCAGCTTAATGCTTTAGTTTAGAATAAAAGTGAAGACATCAAACTATAAAATAGCACTCATGGAATTATACAGTCCACCTTAAAAACTCTCCAAAATGGAACTTTACAAGAGGATAAAACAGCTTTCTTAATTTGCAATGGAGGCTAATATAATAAGATTTTTTTGGACAAGCAAAATTGGACTGATTCTGTTGGTCTGTCCATCATGAATATTCACAGTGTAGAAACAGTAACTAGAGCATTTAAATTCTGCAAAAAAAGAGATTAAAGTTTTTTTTTCTTGCGAAAATGATTATATTAGAGGTGGCAATATGATATATAATACTGTGATACATCGACAGCATGGATATGTATAGTTTCACTGTGAGCCTGTAGAGTCTTTAAGATCACCAACAACATCCATTTAGTTTGGTGTGTCTAAACTTTTGACTAGTGTATATGAGAGAGCTAGAGTCAGAATTTTGACAGACTTCCAGACCTCATATCTGTGGACAATGAAGTTTTGTGAGCTGCGCACTTCACTTGAAGCATCCAAAGAAAGTGCATAGTCCCTTTTCATGTGCCGGATGACACTTCCAGGGAAATATGACACATGAATTCCATCCGCAACCTCTCATGAAGAAGGGCTTACTGCAGACCACTCTGAGTCAAAGTCGAAGTCACCTCATATACACCACAGATGGATCATCTTTGCAGAGAAAGTCAGGGACAGGGATCACAATGAAACGTAAGTTTAATTATAGGAGAGGTACACGGAGACAACACCACCATATACTATGCTACAAAGTAGACCTGACCTTTAGAAAAGTTGTTTTGACCCCTACCTACCCCTCATAACTACCCTGAAATTCTTACTTTAACCCCCACATATATTTGGTACCCAGAAATCAACCTCGGCCAGGCCTGGTGGACCCAAAGTTTATTGTCAGATGCCCAGAGTTTTATTTTTTTGGTTTCTGTTTTCAGGTTTTTTCACCTCTAGCTCTTACTGACCCTTATAATGACTTCTTTTTATAAGTAAGTACCACAACCATGGATTATTTCATTCTGGCTTTTGGAAAACATCATAATACACAGAGTCAGCACTGAATAGGGCGGTCAATTATTTACTGATTGCCTCAATTTGCTTGGAAGTCTCTCTTCTGTCATTTGAGTGCAGCTTTCGATGCAATTGACCCTGACCTTTTACTAGACAGACTTGAAAACATGGTTGATTTAGAAAACACGTTCTTGCACTTTAGGTCTTACTTGACAAACCTCTTACATTTTCTCAGTATAAATGGAGAGTTTAAATGGAAGAGTGTAGTATGGTGTCCCACAAGGCTGCCATGCTATTCTCCCATTATTTACGGTCCCTATGAACCTTAATCTGTAAACACAAGCTTGCCTTTCACTTTTATGCTGGTGAGACTCAGTTATACACTACCAGTCAAAAGTTTAGATGCGGCTACTCATTGAAGGTTCTCCTTATGTTTAGCTTAATGCTTTATTTTAGAATAAAAGTGACGACATCAAACTATAAAATAGCACTCATGGAATTATGCAGTCCACCTTAAAAACCTCCAAAATGGAACTTTACAGGAGAGCAAAACAGCTTTCTTAACTTGCAGTGGAGGTTGATATAACAAGATTACATTAACCTCCAGTTACACATATTGGAAGACTCTGTTAAATACATGGAAGCCAGGATGACCAGGAACTTGATAAAACACAATTATTGCTGTAGCATCCTCAGTCAGCTTAAAACAAGGTTGCAGAGTTTAGTCCTGTGTTTCAGTGCAACCCAAAGCTACAGTTAAAGGCTTTGGTGTGACAGTGGGTGCTAGGTCATTAGTAATATCTCTAAGACTGCATTTTATTTGTGAAACATGTGCAAAATAAGACACATTTTCTTCCTGCAAGATGAGGAATTGGTTAATGCTTTCATGACCACATGACTGCTGTAGCATATTACTGGCTTCTTGCCCTGATGTATCTCTAAATAGCTTGAACAAAATGTAACAGCTTGTTTGCTTACCAGAAGGAAAAGGATTGAGCATATTACTCTGGACTTCAGTTTACACAGGCTTGCTGTCAAGCTCCGCAGTGAATTATTGTTATACTTATATTTATTAATCCAGTAAAATGCCCCCAGGTTTCTGTTTAGTTTAAAATGTTTTACATTCAAAGTACACTCAGCACCAAAAGAATAGTTGCACCCAGAGGGAATCAAGCAGACAGCTGCATGACACAGGACGACATGCACACAGACTATTACAACAACTGCCCTTAACATCATGTCAACGTCACCAAAGACTGTAATGGTGCCAGACTGTTGTGGAGTGACTCCAGGGACTTTTGTCTTAGCGGAGACGACCAACAAATCCACGTGTGGAGGCACCATGGTCAGCACCAAGATGAACGGTTGTTGTCATGCGTCACATGTCCAAGAGGCCTGGTGTTACTCCACCTCCACCTCTACCGCTGAGACGTCTGTTGCGTTTGCCCATATCAGTCTAAATTTATCATCATTTATTGTTCCTGGTAACCTTTATCTTCCTTCCCAATAGCACTGTAATCCGGCACTTCCTTCTGGGTGCAGCTACTTTTTTGAGATGAGTGTATTAGATTCGAATATATTCCCATATTTGTAAACTAAAAAGGTGTATTTGGGTTCCTCTAGGAAGAGTCAGCACATTTCAGACTGAGAAAATGCCATTCACATTAACTGCTGTTAATCTCCAAATACAAATAGCATGCAAGGATAAAATTATACTTAGAACATCATTTTAATTAAGAACATAACCTTTACATTGTTGTATAGAACATAAAACCAAAGCGCTAAACATATTAAAACATAAAATAAAATGCATAGTAATAGAATAGTATTCCAACCAAATCTATCTCATAACAGATCTTTATGTGCACATGTTAAACCAAGGAGATCTTATTTTACATGCCTTATTAGGAAAAAATGGTCTTCTTTTATTGCTTAGGAGTCACTGGACTGGTTGGAAAATGTGCTGCTGGAGCTGCTACTTAAAACCTATGATTGTAGCTTAAAGACATGGGGTATGCAATCTATCCCAGACACACTTACCTCCATTTACAGAGGAACACCTGAATATTAGATGGCGTTTTTGTTAGATTAGGGCTAGAGTTAAATCCCAGATGAGATTTTCGCTCCGAGAGGAAGATAAAATAGGATTTAAAAAGAGTCAGTTTATTGCTCCAGCTTGTAATGAATATGTGTAGCCGTGGTTATTATAGGATGCCAGTCAGCTGTTTCCAGATCATTTACAGGAGATTTTGAAGCGGCACTAATTTCTTCATTTTAAGCCAGTTTGGTAGTCTTAAAGGCAAATCGCAGCAATGTTTCAAAGTTATCTGCGTACTTGAATGGTTAAGATGTAAACAAAGTCATTCACAGTGGTTTGATGTGAAACGGTCTACTAGAAAACCTTAGCAAGTCAGAATTGTTCACAATTTCGGTGATAGTAACCAGATGTCCAAAGTGCTTAATGCCTCTTGAGTTTTTTTCAGAATCAGAACCGCTTTGCTTTGCTATGGGTTTTATTTTGGCGGTCCAGAGAACCAGCCTTTGCTCCTCCTGAAATTGGTTGTCTGGGGTTCACATGCAACAAACTTCAGTCAGTCTACTGTGTCTGTGGAAGCTATCCACTCCCAGCACCCCATGCGGGGTTGCATGCTTGTTGAATGTTGTAATGTAACTGCTTCAGCGTATCGCATCACTTCCCTATTCAAGTTTCATGATGGCATTGAAAGTATTGCTGTGGACGAAAAAAAAACACTGCTCTTCACTGCCTGAGTGTTTGAATTCTCAGGAAAGAATAAAGAACAGCAAATGAATGAAGCTAGTGTCTACTTTGCAAAGCTGCATGGAGACAAGGTGACATATGACATAGTGCAAATAGTCCACGGTTCAGATAGAATTATTGCATATGTAGGCAAACCAAAGATTAGGTGCCCCTCCCACAAACAAGCCCAGAATAGGTCCTGAGTGTGGATTCAGTTATTCATGCTATGCTGTGCTGGTTATGCACACAAATGTGCTACCTGATACATGAGACATTGTTTTATGATAGATTTGAGATTAAATGCTGAGTGATGTCAAGAAAAAATAGTACTCAGAGGGCTTTTCTTTCTCAGATTTACCACTATTTCATCATTATTAACACTGCAGTTAAAAACTCAGAAGACATGTGTAGGTTCACTGGTTGTTATGGATAGTAAATGACTCTATTTATGTTTATGGTTCCTATCACCACCATTATAAAGACATCCCAGTTGGTTAGTCTATCTGCAATGCACCATTTCACAGCAAACCACTGTGAATAACTCACATCCTAACAACTTAATTATGTAGAAATTTAGGAAAATTGTAAAAAATTGTTCTTTCATTAGTTCCCTCTCAACACTGTGCTAAATGCTGTTGATTTGAGATGCCAATTTAAACTGCATAAGCACTATAGCTTTGCTACGACTTTCCTAACTTTGAAACACAATATTGTTCACTTGGCACTAGACTAGAGTATTAGACCTGAAGGTTCCTAACTCCTTGCACATCTCATTATTTTGATGGTAGCTGCTCATATCTGGGGTATCACTCAATTATCAGTCTCTCTTTAGACACGTTCCGCACTCCCAGTGTTTAAAACCGCAACACTCATTTCAGCTATCATTGTACTAATTTATTATGCCCTTTAGACAAATCTACCCACATTCCCATTTTGAATACCAATCGCGTTCCATGTTCCTATTCACCCTTGAAACATATTAATATGGACTTCTGTATTCTCCAGATATTTTGTTCATTAGAAAGGTGTTAGATATTGCAGATGAATGTTGCTTGATGACTAAGACAGCACTCTTTAGCTTCTTTCCTCCCCAACAAAGCTATCTTGTATATTGTACAGTAATTTATAGTCCAATGCAATGTAAGCAGGTACTGTAACCTACTGGCCAATTAGTAGGAATATATGCTAATCCTAAATCCATCACTACAATAATTCTTTTACATTAATTTGGCTTCTATCATGAATATATTCACTGGCTTACTCAAATAACTTGCTTTTTTTACCACAGAGATTCATTAGCCTTAATGCTGCCTCTGCTGGTGAACTCCTCTGGTAATACTATGTCCTGTAAGTTTGCATAATACACTGCCCTTGTCAGACTAATTATAATTACGAGAAATTTCACAGAAATGAGAGGGGGAAAACTCATGTCATCTGGGGCTGTCAGAACAACTACAGCTTAATGATAGTTAATGGAATGTAACACAAACTACCCTATTAAAATTATTAGGATGGGTGCTGCTTAATAACTTGCAGCTCTGTCAGTGCTATCCGTTCTCCACCTTTAAAGTAGTAATGAATGTGCTGGTTAAAGACAGCCATATTGGAAATAATCAAGTATCTCAGTGTTGTTGTTGTCCTCGAACTTTGCATGTACAGTCTCTGCTTTGTGATGTTTGGCACTGAAACATGTGAAGTACATAGACATGCCGAACTATAGGAGAGATATCCAGTGGCCTACAGGCACTGTGACAACTGGCCAAGGCCACTGCAACTGATATAAAATCAGAGCACATCTTAATGCAAGGTAAAACGTACTGAGGCTCTACTACTTTACTCTACTAGCAATATTCAAAACTGTGTGTTTATTAGTGTATAATTACCTGTAACTACAAACCACTGTACTTTTGTAGCTAAGAATGAGCCCTTCATATCCACATTTTGCCATGTAGAGCTACAATGTTGCTACAGTAGCCCAGAATGAGCTAACCACACAAAGGCTGCAGGGAGTGTCCTTCGCATTGTGCCTTTTAACATTGAAGTGGCAACTCCTGTTAGTACTTAAGCAGGTTCAGTACAACATGCCTCTGGTCACTTTATCTTAGCAATGTCTAATCAAAAATTTGGTAGCTGTCAGCAACTCACAATAAGAGCTAGCCAGGAAAATGTACAACCTCCATATGTCATATGTTAGCTTAAACAAAGTGTTGGAACTAAATGCACACTCAAGTATTCAATAATTCAAAATTAAATAATTAAAATAATTAAAATAATTCATAGTTTGAAATGTTTCATTCTCAGGCTCATGTCAGGTATATGAACTAAGCTCACCGAACAAAAAATTAGTCACCTGAGACTGAAATATACCTAATAGCATGTATACCTTCACAAGCACCAGTAACAGCAGTGATTTGATTTGGATGTTGGTCACATCAGTGTTCAGACACTCTTGCATCAAAGAATTGCACAGTTGGTCCAGATTTGATGGATGCCTTCCCTGCCACAGTTCTGAGGACAATTTCCTGTAGACTGGGATTTTTGCCACTGCTGGTAGACCTGTATTACCGTACACTTCGATACACCTGCAAATTCAGCTACTTCAAACTATGGCCTTTGGCACGCCAAAATGCAATTGCTCCTTTTAGCCAATCATTAGCACCTGCTTTGGAGCCATTTTCCACGCATCGAACAAGACATTCACTGCACTGTACCACCTCTTCTCAATTTATGAATCCCTTCACTCACACCCCACAGGTATTTATAGCCCCATCATCCATCTGCATGAGCCTGAAGTTACTACTACCTTAAACACACAAGGTGACTAATTTCTAGTCTGGTGAGCTTATATATAACCATTCTATTGTTCTCAGAGTTTGACTAGTCCTATTTTTTTATATACATATGTTTTTATGGAGTTAGTTCAAATAAAGCTGATTTTACTGTGTTACCAAGTGTTACCAAATACATGTTCAAATATAAAAATGTATATGTATGAAATCATTTGCAAAAACCTCAATGTCCTCCCTCTCCCCTGCCCTATCATATAACCACTTCCAAACTTTTTCTGCTGGGACTACACAGTCTATCAGGATCATTCTCCCAGCATGCACTGCACTCACCTGCATCCGGCTGATTGAACGAATGTGTATTGTGATCCATCACTCCATAGGCCAGGTTTCCATTAATCCAGAGACCAATTTTGTTGCCCACACCAAGCCATTCTTCATCATTCATTTGGTTTGGCTATCCAAGGCTTGTGCTACTGCTCACCAGTGGATATTCATCTCATGCAGTTCTCTATAGGCTGTGGAAGCAGTGATCGGTACCCCTCTCACATTTTGCAATTCAGAAACAAACAGCTTGATGTAATGGATGACAGTAAGAGATAACTAGTCTCCTCAAGTACAGGTTGTCCTTGGTCAGTAAGAATATGTTTGTCCTGCTTGCTTCTTCTTTCACCATAGTATCACCTTCAGTCCTTCTTTTCTATAAGATATAGCATACAGTTGATTCAGATACGGCCACCTTTAGTGGTTCTCAAGAGTGGTTAGCTGCTTATCTTACTTTACACAGTCATTCTACAGGATGTTCTCTACCAGCCCTTTTTCACAGTAGCCATAAAATTCAATTTCCACCTGTTTTGTAGGTTCTTTGGTTTTATGGGGTATTCATGTCTTTTTTTCCTTCAATAATGCAGCAGCCTGCAACTGGATGGTTTGGAAGAGGAGCCCTCTGGCGCAACACCAGACATGCAGTAAGAGAGACCTAAAACTCTGATAATAGTTGTGGCTGTTGGCCGAAAGATGTTTACATGTGTGTTTGTGATATTCTGTCCCGGACAGCGTTTGGCTGTAGTGTTTGTTATCGGCCATCTACATGAAATGTGTGTCTGGTAGTGACCTATCCTGCTTACGAGCCATTCAGTGTTGCTGATCGGCAGGTCTTCCCTGCTGCTGTGTTTAATAAAGGGTGTTTCCTGCGTCTCCTTCTTTGGCAGATGTCACAATAACACTGAGAGAATATTTTTGAAGGTAAAAAGTCTGACTTTATTTTTAAAGATTTCTTTTTTTAATTATGTTGCTTATATCCAAATATTTAATTTGCTAATATTAAATGAACGTATTAATTTGATCTACTAGGGGGCATACAGAAAGAGGCTACTATGGTAATGTGCATTATCAAACTTGGCTCAGGAGAGAGAAGGAAGAGAGTGATGGACTAAGACAGATATCTTGCCCTTGTTTTTAGAAGTTTTGTGGAGTTTTGGAGTTGATGATGTTTTTTTAAGGTGGTATGTAAAGGCAAATGGCAAAAGTCAAAAACAGCCATTATAGCCCAAGACTCTTAATATATGAAATACCATCAGGGCCATTACTTGCTATAAGCAATTAAAGTAGTTGCCTTCAAGCTCCAAGGAACCTTGTCAATATATACAGTACCAGTCAAAAGTTTAGACATGGCTACTTATAGAAGGTTTCCTTATGTTTAGATATCAAACTATAAAACAGCTGTCATGGACAAAGTCAAGTCAAGTCAACATTTATTTATATGCGCTTTTTACAACAGATGTTGTCACAAAGCAGCTTTACAAGAATCTGGTGTCTGAGGCCCCAGTGAGCAAGCCCAGGGCGACCGAGGCAAGGAAAAACCCCCTTAGTTCAAAGGAAGAAACCTCGAGAGGAACCAAGAGAGGAACCCATCCTCCTCGGGTCAACACCAGATAGCAGGACAAGCAAAGGAAAGGAGTGAAGTTAGAGAAATAAAAGTCTGGTTAGTCTGTAATTAAGTAGTTGGGTCATCGGATGGGTCAGCAGGACACAGGCCAGGCTTCCACAGTGCAGGACAGCCAGGAGCTCCGTGGTGGTTAGAGGCAAGCAGTGGCTCCCAGTCAGAACAGAGCATCAGACCACACAGGATGGGCAGCAGTTCAGCTCAGGCACAGAGAGCAGACAGACTGTTAGCTCTGACAGAAGATCTGAACACACTATATGGTGTTAACAGAGTGCANCCCTGATGTAACTTTGTTAATTCTAGGCACTGTTTTAGGCACCAATGTTTTCTGGTCTCTTACATCCAAACAAGCTTCACGTGAAATATATGAACTTGACAGTTTTTGAATGGATGGGCATTGATCCATTTAGTTGGGTGTGTCTCAACTTTTGACTGGTACTGTATATCCGTGTATGTATTTATGCATACAACCTTAATATTATTGGTGCTGATTATGGTGTTGGCAGAAAAATGAAACACTTATTAATTAATTGGCTTCCAAATCATCTGGGAAGCAACAAAGTATGTCATTTACACTGACAGAACGGATTCTAGTTTCCATTTTTGTAGTTTATTTCATATTTTGCTTAGCACTTAAATTAAATGTTTTTTCAAGGTTAAAATGAACAGAGCATTAATTAATTTGTGCATATGCATTCAGTGCCATTGCACACTAAACTATTCATCAGCAGCTTATGCTTTGTGATGTACTGCAGAGATATGAAGTACATCAGAAAAAATATAAAAAGTATAAAATAATATTGATACAAACAATATATAACAATATACTTTCCGGACCTGCCTCTACCCAGGACACATAAATCAGTCATTTTTTGTAATAGTTCATAATTGCATTTCCAGGGATTCACATTATAAGAAACGTGACATTCTGAAGAGGGGGAAAACAGTCACTATAATATTATCACCAATTTATTTTAATGGAGTCTGAATTCACTCTATATTTTACACTTTTGCTATATCAAAATACGCCCTGTGGAATTCAGCAGCGCATCACAGTTCTTCAGAAACTGAAAGGCTTTCCGAGGAGATGAGCACTGTTTAGCAACTGAATTATAAGCTGCACAACACAAACAAACACACACACACACACACGCACACACATCTGCACAGACTTCTAAGCTTATCCAACAACTTGGCATGTTGTGATAAGGAAAGAAATGCAAGCTTTTAACAGAGCTATTTCTCTCTCTCTCTCTCTCTCTCTCTCTCTCTCTCTCTCTCTCTCTCTCTGTCTCTCTCTCTCTCTCTGTCTGTCTCTCTCTCTCTGTCTGTCTCTCTCTCTCTGTCTGTCTCTCTCTCTCTCTGTGTCTTGCAAACTTCACAAAACCTGTTCAGAGATAAAATATGTGGTCCCAGGTATCTTCACATGCATGTAAGCGAGCACTTTATTTACCCACAGTCCATTGCAAACTTTAATTCCACACTGTGGGGGTGTGTGTGTGAGTTCATCCATGGTAATCCAGTATTCTTGGTTTTTGATCCTTTATTGGACTCAGGCACCAGGTGCAGAGAGAGATATCCCATCTGCCTCATTAGAATAAGTGTGTGGATATGTGCTACACCATTTCACCGAGTATAAAGAGAGCTCTCCTCTCTTCAACACAGCTTACCGCACAAAAGCACAGGTGAGCAACCGACTCGGATTTCTGAGTTATGTTCCAGTTGGAGTAGCCAGGCAAGCATTTGAAACATCATTACGAACTTCAGAAAACATGTGTTAGCACTAAAGTGTGTGGCCTGATTTTATTTTTCCCTTCTCTTGCTAATAGGCTTGGACAGGGATGGTTAACCGTTACCCTAGCTTCACAACAGCAGGCAACGGAGCGACAAGCCACCAGTTATTTTCTATGGAAGTACAAGATTTGTAGCTGCGGTTTAGTTACAAGCGACAAGTCAAGTTGAGATTTTCTCAACTTTATGCAAATTAATTATAACGCAGTGAAGCGTCATTGTAAACGACAGGGTACAAGAAATTCTCCAAACTTTTTGTTCCTACTGATATTTAAATTCTCAACAGTGTGGTGGTAAGAGAACACAGAAGAGAAACACTGTTTCTTCTTTTCCCATTTATTAAATCCATCTGTGCACATATACATTTGGGGAAGAAGCGTGGAAGAAAAGTAGTAGATATTGTTGGTATCTCTGGTGAGTTAAGTTACCCAATGGCTGGCTTGGTTAGCCAGCGTGCTAACCGGCCAATAAAGCTAGCAAGGAAACCAAACCGTTAGTTTTCCAAATGTGTTTGTCAGTAATAATATGTGCTTTCAAAACTAGCTAGCTTTTCTTGAATATGTACATGCCCACACGTGACAATGCAAGCAGGATCAAACACAAATGACTTGATGCCTGCTAGTATGAATGCAGGATCATAAGTTGCTGAATAAAAAGCCAATATGGACATACTTATATGTATATAGTCGCTGTCCAGAGAAAAACAAGTATCTACAAAACAGCAACTTTACAGGAGAGGGCAAAAAACCTTAATTGTAATGTAAGTCAATGGAACCAGACTTTTTCCCATGCAGTTTTGGCCCATTTCTGTTGGTCGTCATGGACTTTTCACACAATGTAAACAGCAGCTGCTGTGTTCAAATGATGCATAAAAATAAAAATTCATGCATGTTTTTCTTTGGACAGCAACAATTGGAAATTCTATACATGAGTAAGTCTGAGTAGACATCTATTCTAAAAACTATTATTTATGGAAGCACAGAATGATTTTAAGATTTGTGAAACTGAACATCTGTACAGCTGTGCAATGAGTGTTATATTACAGAGGAGTTATTGTAATACAGTTCAGTTTGAGTATAAGCTTAAGTGCAAGGTGTCCACTGTGGTTAATGAGTGTTACAGCTCTGGGGAAAAAGCCGTTTCGTGTTTTGCTTTATCAGATCAGTCTACATTTGAAAATGGGATTACTTGAATTATGAGATTAAGAAAATGAAAGCGTGTCTCACCAAGCGAAATGGAAACTTTAATAAAAGGCAGATGCTCAAAAATGAACTGGCAGCTAAATATTGTATATGAAAGGGTGGTATCTGACTTTTGCTCAGTACTGTAATTGTATTTAAAGAGTATAGGAAAATAAAACCTTTGACTTCTACAGGTTAACGGTGGAGCAGCTTGTGCATAAAAGAGAATAGCTATAGAACCATGCATGTGCTTTTAGCATGTAGAGATCCAACCAACAGACAGACACGTATAAATTTAGCAGATCACTACACTGATGGATGTGCAAGGGTGTTGAAAACCTCCCTCAGAGGTTTTCTAGGTTCTAGGCTCTAGGCAACATGCTATTCAGGTTGTGCTTTTCAGGGGAATAAGCATCCATGCTCTTCATTTGGTATGTTAGGCTGCAGCAACCCAATGCACATAACCTCAAAGAGCTCCATGTGGGCAGGTTTGACAGGCATGTTGGAAATAACATGTCGAAGGAAAACTTTACTCCATTATGCAACATTAATGTCAGGTACAAACCTCGCCTGTCAGGGCTGCGAATTGAGCCGACATCGAGGGCACTAGTGAATAATGGAGGGGTGGGAACCTCTAATCGCCTCACTTAACTAATCTGTGTGATAGATGGGGTGGATATCACACCTTAACCCCTGCAAGCATCCAGACAAACACTATTTACTATGATATCGGCAGAGAAACATGAGCCTGTTGCTATTATTCATACCTCTGACATTTTCCCTATTAACTCCTTAATTATTTTTGTCTTTGTGTTATACATCATTCTGCTCTTACAAAGCAGCACTTTGCAATAATGACTCAATCTGCAAATTAAAGTAATCCAATGACATCTCACGCATCACCTAGGGTGACACTGAACTCTAGCAGCTCTTCGGTGGGTTCAAATACGTACATAGTCTCTAATGGGCCGCTTTTATGATGCAACACGTGGCAAATAATACGCTGTCTGTCACACAAGACCCTCAACGAGACACAAAGAAATGCAGTTTAACTAAAAGTGACTGAACAAATACTCCAGGGATCAAAAAACGGATATAAGTAAGTGAGTTAAGCAGTGGTGTTTTAAGAACATTAGCAAGGAGACTTTGGTCATTTCTGCAATTAGAGAAAAAGACAATTCTGGATCAGTCAGATTTCTTTTGCTATTATCACAACACTATTTTTTTTACTTTAAGGCACAAATAAGCTAGTCAAAGCTCTAATTTACCATCTCTGCTCATTTCCAACTGCCCCAGTTAAAATTCCACCAAAGATTTCTGCATAATTGTAAACAAAGTCTTTCAGAATTTTCTGATGTGTATTTGTTCACTGTAGAGAAACTGTATTTCTTTAATGATACTAACCAGAGACCATAATATAGACATTTCTTAACTCTTCTTAACAAATCTTATTGTGTTCGTTTAGTCACTATGATAACTTCAGTTAGACAGAATTTATCATAGAACATTAGTTATACTTTTCTTACTCTAACTACAGAAAATAGTATTAAAAATACATCCTAACTTGACTAAACCTCCTAAATACTGTCCTAGGTTTTAGATAAACCCCAAAGTTGTCCAGACATGTCTTTTAATTGTCCATTTCTATTGTTTTATTGTTTTAGCCAGCATGCTAACCAGACAATAAAGCTAGCCATGAATGCAAGCAGTTTTTTTCCATGCAAATGTATTTATCAATAATAATATGTGCTTTCAAAACTAGCTAGCTTTTCTGCATCCTGTACACACACACACACATCCAACAATGTAAATGGCCTCAAACACACCCACAAGAAACAAACTTGGAGCAATGTAAATGACTTGCCACCTGTTAGCGTGAATGTAGGGTCAGAAGTTGGAAAAAAACATGGGTAAGCATGGAAATTCATTCTGAATTATTTCTCTTTCAGAGCTTATGGAATTGTTGTGTTATGTGGTCTGATATGCAAATTTTCATTGTAAAACAACTTACAGGATTTCTTTAATGATACTTACCAGAGACCATATTACAGACACTTCTTAACTCTGTCAGGTAAAGCATGAAGGAAATGGAAACTGAAACTGTAGAGCGCTTTCACAATAAACTCAACTTAGTGTGTGTCTCACATTTGTTTTGGTTTTTACATCAGTAATGGTAGCGGTCTGATCTCAAGACCAAAAGATAGGAAGTTTCTGTAGTCTACAGTCCCAATATAGTCATTTTATTTACTACCCAAAACCACCAGTGAACCTTCACAAGTCCTTTTTTATACGTAATGTTGATCTACAAAACAGTTTTAGGGACTATTCTAAAACACATTCAGGCTTTAAATGATCACAAAACAATGTTTCAGGCATCAGGCAGCGTATTAAAATACCTTTTGTTTTATATTTTTTTGAAGTAGCTTTTTAGGGGTAGCTTTCAGAGACTTTGGATGTCTGGTTCCATCACCACCACTGCAACCAAGTCTGACTCACTTTCTCTCGTATTGTGCATTTCATGTATTTCATGTAAGAGTGTTCTGACAGACTTTGTTAACAAATCTGAGAAATTGTGAAATATCAGATCAATGTTGCTTCAAAGGGAACTAGTAAAGTCATATCAAGCTGTGCTCATATTATCCTTTAACCTGATTGTCCAGCACATGTCAATATTGCAATATCAGTTTCCAGTGATAACAGGCATGTCAGCAAAAAATCTGTGAGCTTCAGTTAAGATATTAATATTTCTGAGCTTTAGGTTGAAGCATACTGTTAAAGGTACAGGCGTGAGGTCTTGCAGTAACATGCAGGCTCTGCAGCCGGTTTGCCTTGACCCTTTCACGTTTAATAATTTTAATGTTTGTAAGCTTAGAATTTATATAACTGTTGAATCATACAACATGCTTACGCATCATATGCATGTGCAGCGTTTGTTTCCATGCCAGGAGTTTTTAACCTTGAAAGGCTAGCGAGACAGGCTTTATGCTTTATGAAAACCCTGAGGCAGGAATTACTGTAGCACAGCCATAGCCACAGCAGGAATAGGTGTCTTATTACTCCAGAGAGTATGATGATTGTCCTGCTGTGCTTCAGTTCATGCAGTCATATAGTTTTCTTACTCTTGTTTTTTTTATTATTTTAATGGCTTCTCTTGTTGCAGCACCAAAACTGGAGCATAACCAACAACGCTTTACGTTTCAAAACAATGAATCAAATCACTGGGCACACCATTCTGTTGAAAAAAAATGGAATTAATATGACATGCTAGATTTCACAGTGTTCAGTGCAGAATAATAAGGCTTCTTACCAGCTCATCAAGTTGTAATGGATTTTTTTCCCACATTGTTGATCTACCAGTGTAAGGGATGTATTATTGCCATATATAAATATGACTACTGAAGAGACCTTGATATTCTCACCCCTATGAAACGTGGAAAATTAAGGCTTTCTTGCACAAGCGGAACGTACAATTGCAGCTTGGCTGTGGGTCATCTTGAGGGAGCTATACCTTCATCAAGGTTATAAGAAATTAAGTGGAGACTGGGTCCACTGTAGAGGTGTGTGGGCCACATCTGACTTGCGTAGACTGTGTAATGAATAGGAACGGTTCTCAGCATCATGAATATTTCGTCTGAATCTCCTGCTGTGGCTGTGTGTCATCTTTTATTGAACAAAGGAGGGCCCAAGGTAAGACGTTCATTATTCTCTTCTGTCCCTTTACCTGTGTTGGCTATGTATATTATATTAATGACAGTGCAGCCTTAACATTTATTAGCAAGATACAAGTGGACTGTGCAGCCTTCGATTCTAGGGGCAAACCGATAATGAGTGAATTCAGTAGTCAGTAAGTAGTTTAACTTTGCATTGTTAAATTTGACTGTTGTGAGCTGCATCTGAGGTATCAGTTTACTGTAGGGTACTGTTCATAAGCCTATATGACAGCTACATCATCTTGCCATGAGAAATGACATATATGTTTAGAAATGCTTACTGTATTATACGTCATATATAAAGGTTGTTTTTGCCCATTTTGATTAAAGTTAGTTAAAGAAGCCTCTATTGGCACCTATTCCAGGCTACTGAGGCATTTTGACACCATTTAAGGTGGAATGGGATAATTCCAACCAGAGCATGCTGAATAAGAAACTGTCTTCAGTTTTGTGTAAATCACTGTGTGAGAAAATGCTACCTGTTTGGCCACAAGTGAAGCCACGGCTGGGTTTGCCATTCCGGTGTCTCCAGTGATATCTCTCTCCTTCCTTTTCAATAACTTCCAGCACTGTGAAGACAGGCACTGCGAGCAACACCCCCACCAATGTTAATTAGGTAGGCTAAGCAGTACATACGAAGTCGGACCTTCTTTTTGACTCTGTACGTGGGAAATCAATACGTAAAGACGTTGGACAACATGATCTGAAAAGACTCCAATCAAATCCGACCCAACAGCTCTGACTTTTATCTGAATGTTTCATGCTCTACCAGGAGACTCACAGCAGCTCACACTCATCATATTTTAGCTGATTATTTTCCCTTTTGGCTCAGTAATGCAAATTCTTTCAAATTATGATAAACAAATCTTTTACAGAGCAGCTTTAACCCTTAATATCCTCACAAAGAAAAAAGAAAACAATGTTTTTGTTTGTTTGTTTGGGTCGGTAATAATAAAGCAAATAGTCAATTTAATTACATTGGCATAGTATGGACACCTTTAGCATAAAAATAATACCATTTGGTGTTTTTTGCTAACATTATTTTACTCTTATTAAACTTCTTTTTGTTGAATAAAGTTACATGATTCTGTTCAACACCTCTGAAACTATAATATGCCAATAAAATAAGCTTACCTTTGAAAATTCCACCAAAAACAGTGCACATGTGTGAAGTGATTTACTCATTGCTTGCTTCCTCTATGGATGACAACAGTAAAGGCCTAACAAACCCCTGCCAATTGGTAGAGATGACACAATGAGATTGAATTAAGTTCAACATGTCAAACTGTGCAAAACTGTGCTGACCAAAAAGTTAAGCAGAATGTTAAAGAGTTAATGTTATTAGTAATAGGAAAATCTCTTACTAAACATGATCTGCCAGGACATCTATATGGCACGCTTACAGGGGTTGGACAATGAAACTGAAACACCTGTCATTTTGGTGTGGAAGGTTTCATGGATAAATTGGACCAGCCTGGTGGCCAATCTTCATTAATTGCACATTGCACCAGTAAGAGCAGAGTGTGAAGGTTCAGTTAGCAGGTAAGAGCACAGTTTTACAGTTTTGCTCAAAATATTGCAATGCACACAACATTATGGGTGACATACCAGAGTTCAAAAGAGGACAAATTGTTGGTGCACGTCTTGCTGGCGCATCTGTGACCAAGACAGCAAGTCTTTGTGATGTATCAAGAGCCACGGTATCCAGGGTAATGTCAGCATACCACCAAGAAGGACGTTTTCCTCCACCAGCATCACGTAGTGACCTGACCACTATCCTGCAAGAAGAATGGCTTAAAATCCCTCTGACCACTGTGCAGGACTTGTATATGTCATTCCCAAGACCAACTGACGCTGTATTGGCCGCAAAAGGAGGAGGAGGCCCTACACCATACTAATAAATGATTGTGGTCTAAAACCAGGTGTTTCAGTTTCATTGTCCAACCCCTGTATGTATATATATATATATATGTGTGTATATATATGTGTGTGTGTGTGTGTGTGTGTGTGTGTGTGTGTACAGAAAGAGTGGTGAGAATACAATGTAGGTTGTATGTACTATTAGAGCACATCTATAAAAAATGGTAAGTATGCAGAGTAAGATGCATGACAGTGAGTTTATGTACAGTACATACAGTAACTGTGCAGATAAGAATTGTGCAGTAAAAGACTATGCAATAATGAAAAGTGCATAGAGGCATAAAGTATATTCACTTGCTTTATAAAATTGTATGCATGTAATTATAGCTACTGATAAGAAATTATGCAGGCTTATGAGGTATTGTGCATGACAAGTAATCCCTTATTAATGGGTTTATATAGCATTGTGAATGCAGGACTCAAAGAAAGTGTTACTGAGTGGTTGTATAACCAGTCACCTCTGTAGTCATATGAACTGCAATAGGTGCGAAGTGTTGAAAGAAGAGCAGTAATAATATTATACACATAATTTAGTCATAATTTGAGTCAAAATTTCAATCAACAGGAGTGATTTATGACATTCTGTCACTTTGCCCTTATCGTAATAAACGAATATGGATGACATCTGCCCATGGAGGACAGTGCAATGCAGCAGGTAGAGACTATAACATTACGGGAATGCCTTTAATAAACCCTCCTGAGAATGGACACGTTTACCAAAACAGCATGTGGTAGCAGCATTACCACCTCGTGCACATAATAAAAATAAAGCCTCGTCTACTTTTCTTCTTGTTCATTTTCCTGTCCTGTTTGTTTGTCCTCCTCTTCCAATATGAATAATGCATGCTTCTCAAGAGGCAAACAACAAGTCATCAACCCCACAGTGTCAGCTACCCACCGTCAATTTTCTGCTGTGCTGCATCTCAATTAAAACCAGAGATTTTGCTTATGTGGAAGTGGACCCGCTTGCCCAAGCTGCCTCTGGGGTTAGTTTGTTTTCTAAAATTTCACCATCCTTTTATTATTACATTTTGTGAGAGATGCAGTAGGAGTGCAGGCTTTGTATCTATTATGACCTACATTCAGACCAATCAAGCAAATAATGGATAGTCTGGACATGGGCATGGATCCCGCTCGCTGCAGTTGCCTCTGTGGTTAGTTCGTTTTTCTAAAACCTTGCTGCGCTTTATTAGGCCGTTCTTTAAGAGATGCAGGAGAAACGTGGGCTTTGTGTCTTTGGTGACCTACATTTAGACAAATCAAGCAAATAATGGATAGCCTGGTGACTAGAAGGCAAACAAGCCACTGCAGACCTGCCGGGTATGCTGAGCATTAATCCTAGAGGTAATAATGAGTAATGAAGTGCCACAGTCTATTATGACCTTGGCAATCTCCAAGGTCCCTGCAATACCTGATGATAAGTAAACTGTTTGCTGTTCCAATGAGACATCATTATCCTTAATCTTAGCAATCTCGCAGTGGTAAACAAGTAGACGTTACAATCTCCTGAATGCATACTAATTGTATAGGACATCTCATTAAGAATCTGCACTGAAATAGAAAAGTAAACAGCTACAGCTCCTCCTGGACTGAGGTCCAAGCACTTTTGCCAACAGGTGGCCAATCAGTAAATGTTCAGCCTCACTGGCTTCTAGTGCTATATTTAAACAGTTATAGTTCACAGTATAGCGATCTCCGATTACATACAGCCTACGCTGGACATAGCAGTTAAGATTTGCATCCCTCTTCCATCACATGAAGCCAGGGAACCTGCTGCAGTGCCACCTGTAGTTATTCATTTTTGAGTACTTCTCCGCTTTGTTATGCACAGGCTGTTTTTTTGGCCCTGACAGGCGGAATGTACTCAGGTACGGGGTCAGTCTGACTTTGCCAAATTAAGTAAGGACATTAGAACAGAACAGTTTGTGCTATTGTGGTTTTCTGCAGCAAGTGCATTAGTTGCTCCCTGAAACATTGCCAACAGTGGTGCACAGACAGACTCCAGGGCGAGGCTCAAGCCTCTGCCCTTTTGCTCTAAAACTGCAATAGTGCCCTTTTGGTCAGTAAATACATTTTCTATTGCTTCTGTTTTGGTGAGACACAATTAGTGTTAGTGTCAGCTTAGTGTTGCTGGTGGATTGGCTAGGGTTCCAAGCGCGTCATCCCTCTGGGGCGCCCCCTCTAGTGCTGTACTGACTATCTGTGGAGTAACATGCCTCAATAAGCCTGTCCTGTCAGAGATACATGCATCACCAATATTATAGCACCAGTGATGGCTTTTTAAGACAGCATAACATTCTTCGGTATAATGTGGTTATACTGAACAACAGGCGAAGGTTGAAAGCAGGAGTGTGACCCAATACATTGCTATAAAAGTAATATTTAGTTAAGCTTCTTGGACAAAAAAATGAGTCACATTGCATGTTTAAGGTGGTAGTAACTTCAGGCTCCTGCGGATGGTATTGCTCAAGAATGATGGGGCTATAAATACATGAAGGGTGTGTCATGGGATTTATGGATAGAGAAGAGGTGGTACAGTGCAGTGAACGTCTTGTTCCATGTGAGGAAAATGGGTCCAAATCAGATGTTAATGATTGGCTAAAAGGAGTGACTGCATTTGGGTGTGCCAAAGACCATAGTGTGAAGGAAGTAGCTGAATTTGCAGCTGTATAGAAGCGTATGGTCATACGGGTCTACCAGCAGTGGCAAAAATCCCAGTCTACAGGAAATTCTCCTTGAAATTGTACCAGAGAAGGCATCCACCAAATCTGGGACCAGCTGCGCAATTCTTTGATGCAAGAGTGTATGAACACTGGTATGGCCTACATCCAGAAACTTGTCCAGTCTGTGCAAATGAAATCAAATCACAGCTGTTATTCATGCTCATGGAGGTATTACATAGTATAAGATATGTTTCAGTCACAGGTCACTATTTTTTTGTCCAGTCAGCTTATTTTGCATATACATTTATATAGTGGTATCAATGTATAGGTTGTAAAGAACTGTATAGAACTGTATAGAACCCTGCTCATCAAATACATTACCGGATAACAAAATCAAAATAATGGAAATCAAATAATGGATCTCAAAACTGATTTGTTGGACTGAAAAATGGCTTTTACTGTTAATTCCTACACTCCTGCCTTAAATCAGCTAGCTGCTAGTTTAGATTAGGTTTAACAGTGAAAACCTAACACACAGATAAATTGTATCTCTTGCCATACCTAGGTGTATATATGGTAAATCAGTTTCCACAGAGGGGGATATGAAAACACATGAGGAAATGCAGAGCTGTTAAAAAGAGCACCTGCTTAAACAACCATGTAGTATAGCGAACAACACCACTGCCCTGCTTGTTGAAGGGGTTAAAGATAAATGCTTTAGACACCCTCAAGGAAAAAAATCCTAATGCTGTGTTTGCTTTCCTCTAAAGTATGATTAGACTGCCTCTCCTGATAAGACCCTCCACCTAAGCTGGAAAATATGTTAAATTTAATTCACCTTCAGCATGCCCTGTTTTAACTTAAGCCTCTGCCCCCCAAATCGCTGTGCACAGATCTGTACTGGAGGCAGTTCACCAACTGGGGTTCTTGGTAAAGTGTTTGTCTTTCAAGTGGACTTCCCCCAGTCCTCCTTGATAATGAAAATGTTTGTGTTATACACAATCGTTGGTCAGACTCCACAGGAGACAGAGAGCTGTAAATAGCCTCTTAATCCTTTAGCATCACATGTGAGAGGAAATTATTGCAAATGAGCATGGCCCTGACTCTGTTTTACAAAGCTCTGGACATGACAAGAATATATGAAGTTCATAACGCTAATTTATTACATTATTATCGCCTTGGGGGCGGCATAACAGAATCAAACTTCTCAAGGTGGTATTCCATGCTGTGCAGCGGAAGCACAATGAACAACCGGAATGCAAATAAGTCTTCCACTCATTACACACTGTCAACAAGTAGATTAAACACATTTAAGATTAACTGCATTGTTTGAAACTAGATGTGGATCATGTATATGGAAATTCTCATTATGGCAAACAATGTTGTTGTTGTTGTAGCCAGTGATGCTGGCTTTTGCTCGTAATCCTATATATAGTAGTTGATATATGGATGCTAGTGTCTTTATCATTAAGTAATTAGGTTATAGTTTATAAAATACGCTCACCAGACAAAAAAATAGTCATCTTTCGTGTTTAAGGTGGTACTAACTTCAGGCTCCTGCAGATGGTGCTACACAAGGATGATCGGGCTATAAATACCAGTGGGGTGCGCAACAGGATTCATAGTGCAGTGAATGTCTCATTCGATGTGTGGAAAACGGGTCCAGAGCAGATGTTAATGATTGGCAAAAAGGAGTGACTGCATTTGGGCGTACAAAAAGCCCATAGTGTGAAGGAAGTGGCTGAATCTGCAGGTGTATGGAAGCGTACGGTCATACGGCTCTACCAGCAGTGGTGAAAATCTCAGTCTACAGGACATTCTGGCCAGTAATGTGCCAGGAAAGACATCCACCAAATCTGGCCCAACTGTGCACTTCTTTGATGCAAGAGTGGCTGAACATTAATGTGGCCTACATCCAGAAACGTGTCCAGTACATGCCACATCCAGTCACAGCTGTTATTCATGTTAATGAAGGTCTTATATGCTATTAGTTACATTTCAGTCACGGGTTACTAGTTTTTTTGTCTGGTGAGCTTATTTCTCTAAAAAAGACACATATGTGTTTTTCAAATTAGTTAACCCCATGGCCCTATAACAAGAAATTATCTTTAGGCTGAAGAAGTTTCCAATATAGTAGAATTTCAAAAAATGCATTGTTTTGCTTAATTTCACTGGAATTTATACTGCAAATTCATTTAGCAATAATATTTGCAAGCAAATAAAAAGACCAGTTCTAACACATTCATTTATTCAGCATCTAAGTCCTTATCCTCCTGGGTTTTGGGGTTGGAACAGTGCGTGAAGAGGTGTGCTGCACTCATTGAGCAGCAGCCAGGAAACACCCTGGACAGATCACCAGTTCATCTCACGACACAATCCTAAAACATTTTGTGGAGTTCAGAGCACATTCTGTACAACTCACAGTGCAAGGATTTAAACTTCATTTAAAGATTTATTTAAAAGGTTAACTCATCTTAAATGGCTTATTATGAATATTTACAGTACCAGTCAAAAGTTTAGACACGCCCAACTAAATGGCTGTTTTTGGTTATATTAAAGACTCTACAGGCTTACACTTAACAGTTCCAACTGATGTCTGAAAACATAAGTTATCGTTCTACTGTAGAAGGTTAGCATGTTACAGCTTCACTTGCCACAGTACAGGTTATTTTTAGCTCACTAAAGCTTCACTGATGTGAGTTTAGAGAATAAAGACTAAAATTTGAGCAGGAAAATGAATATCCTAATGTCCCAATGCTTCCGTATCCTTATTAACACTAGAAGCTATATTACCTCGGCAAGAAGACCTACAGAGCTTTACTCACAACCACATGGTTCATGCTTCTTTGCTGTGGGGTACTTTTCGGTGTATCTATGTACACCGACCAGCTGATTTGGGACTGTTACACCTCCCCTGTATCTACATTCATTGCCCATTTTATTAGCTCCACTTACCATATAGGTAACTGTAGTAAATCTGTTTCTCTGCATACTTTGTTAGCCGACTTTTAGCTAGTTGTTCAATGGTCAGGACCCCCACAGAAGCACCACAGAGCAGTGGTGTGTCTTTCTCAGAACTGCAGTGATGTTGACATGGGGGTGATGTGTTGTAGTGTGTGCTGTGCTAGTGTGAATCGATCTGACACAGCAGTGCTGCTGGAGTGTTTAAACACCTCAGTGTCACTGCTGGACTGAGAAAAGTCCACCAACCAAAACTACCCAGCCAACACTTTCCTGTAGGCAGCGTCCTGTGACCACTGATGAAGGACTCAAAGATGACAAACACAAACTGTGCAGCAACTAATGAGCTATCGCCTCTGACTTTACATGTACAAGAAGAGTGGAGAGCTGAAAACTCCAGGAGCACAATCAGGCCCTGGTAATTTTAGGGGTCATTATAACATCTTGTAGAAAATGAAAAAGGAAAACAGTCTGTATTTTTCGTTCGGGTAATGACCATTTTAACTATACAAGATTTTTGCATTAGTATCTGTTTAAAGTAATCTATGCCTCACCTGTGGACATGAGTGGAAAATAAATCTGTCAGGGGAATAGGTCTGAATCATCCTACCTTGATGTGATAGAACTCCAAAGCATAGTAACCCTTCAATTTCTATTAAATGACCCCTATATGGAATAGCACAAGTGTCAGGTGTACCCAGAGTAGAAATTCGATCCAGACACATCATTAGCATTCAAACGTATAATAAGTTCCATTCATGTCAGTCAGGCTGTGTTCAAAGACATTGTCAGTACACATTATGGGCTATTACTGCCTTGAATTAACACAATACAGTAATGATGCAATATTGAGACAGTGTATACAATAAACATCATCACACAGGTGCACTGTGAAACCTAGTATAACAACGAAAACCAGCATTCTCGCCCCTCTTAGAAACTACCATGGTTATTGATCCTACAGGGGCCTCCTGGTGGAAAAGAAATAACATGTCAGAATCGCTCGGGAAAAGGTCCTTATCACATATAATCAAAGGCTGTAGACAGATAAAAGGAGGATTCAGCAGACAACAAATAAATCTTACATAATGTGCAAGTGGAGCATGCCACAGCACTATCACGTTCCACATGGCACTGTTCAGAATATACACCCATTATCCAATCATCAAAGCTTGGGTGGCAATCTTCGATCAGCTCATCAGGTAGCCTATTCTCATATTCTCTTTGAAAATCAAATCCCTGCTATGCATTCAAAAAGCCAAGAGATCAAGAGGCAGATAATTAAGCCATGACTTATTTATCTCCTGATGATAACATTTGTTCGTTTGCCAAGATTCATAGGTGGTCCCCCATATCTCTTCCACTCATGCTGTAGGCACACTCATTCACTCACTCACTCATTCACTTACTTACTTACTTGCTCACTCATTCACTCTCTCATTAACTCGCTTACTCAGTCACATATTCATTCACTCGCTTGCTCACTCAAGAAATTACTGCTTAATTCTCTCACTCACTAACTCAGTAACTCACTCACTAAATCACTCAGTAATTTACTCATTCACTCACTCACTTACTCGCTAACTCCTTCACTAACTCACTCACTTACTCGGTAACTCCCTCACTAACTCAGTAACGCAATCACTTACTCACTCAGTAACTCACTCAAACATTAACAAACTCAGTCAACTCCATCACTTATTTGCTTACTAAATCACTCACTCACTTACTCAATCACTTACTCACACACTAACTCACTCAATCACCCATTAACTCACTCAATCACTCGCTCACTCACTCACTAAATTATTCAGCAATTCTCTCTCACTCACTAACTCAGTTACTCACAAACTAACTCTCTCAGTTATTCACTCACTCACTCGCACACTAATTCCATCACTTATTTACTTACTAACTCACTCACTCACTCACTCATTCACTCACTAACTCACTCACCCATCAACTCACTCACTCACTCATTCACTCACTAACTCACTCACCTATCAACTCACTCACTCACTCAGTTATTGGCTCACTCCCTCGCACACTAACTCCCTCACTTATTTACTTACTAAATCACTCACTAACTCACTCACTTACTCATTCATTCACTCACTCACTAACTCACTCACCCATTAACTCACTCAATCACTCGCTCGCTCACTCACTCTAAATTATTCAGCAATTTTCACTAACTCACTCAGTTATTTACTCGTTCACTCACACGCACACTGACTCCATCACTTATTTACTTACTAACTCACTCACTTACTCACTCATTCACTCACTCACTCAATCACTCACTCAATCACTCACTTATTCAGCAATTCTCTCATTCACTCACTAACTCACACAGTTATTCACTCACTCACTCAGACAGACTGATTATCTTAACAATTCCACACCTGTGAAGTCCGCTCCTTTAATGATCTCCAACATGGTAAAGCAGCGTGAGTAATAGACGGGGCTTCACCAGCAAGCCTGAATTAAATGATTGTGTTTGTCAGAAGAAAGGGTTTTTTGTATGTGCAGGAAGATGGGAACATGCAATTTGGGAGAAAATTCCTCCTCTGTCACAGCCCCCCACACGCTAATCACTAGTATAATGATTTTTAGTCCTTTTTACTGATTTCTTTTCTTTTCATGCCAACTCCTTTGTTCTGTAGATGATCTGTGTGTTTTTACAAGGTCTGCAATAAACCTGACCCTTTTCAGTAACACACGTGTATAGGGACCTTATAACAGATTCATAAATAAATAAATATACTAAAAAATAATTTAAAAGTAAATATACAGTTTTAATAACATGTCTTGAAAGCATGATTTAAAAACAATCATGTTAAATAGCAAAGGTCTAGAAGCGAAATTAAATAACAGTTATTTGTGGAAATATAATTACAGTGGAAAGCTTCATTTTCTGTTTGACTTTCATCCAGTCTTTCTCCTGCTGCAGCCGTGGCCAGTTCCCACCCACCAGTTAGAACTCGTTACTGGGAGCTGTTACTTGATATAAGTTTGATATTCTATATTTAATATGATGAATTATATGCACTCAGCATCAAAAGAATAGTTGCTTTTGTAAATAATATTGGATTTATGGAAGAAACATGTATGACCATTATCACTTCAACTGACTTCATGTCTGATATATGGGAGACTCAGTTAATGCTGCCTTATAAGCCTCAAATGAGTTTAAAATAATGTTTCATAACAGGGTGATACACTAACTGTCCATTTCACCTCAAATACTGAAAAAGACGGTTTATAAATATGCAGGTATGGTTTTACCTGCTTAGGGATGTGCTATGAAGTCTCCTTATAGGTGGCCTTGAAATAACATATTGCCCCCTGTTCAGGGGATACATCAGTTTTAAACTGGAAAATTTCAAGTTTTGATGAATAAAGCACTACTGCTCATCAAGTGTCAGAGTGCAAAATCAATCATCCTTGAACTATTTGAAGGATGACAAGCTGGTCCTGCTCTCATGCAAATGAATAGTACTCACATCTTGAGAGGCTTCATAATCAGTTAGGAGTGTCCACAATAGCAGAAGAGCACTGCATTAGAAACTTGAAGAACTGGAACAATGAACAATGCTGAGTTCGTTAAATAATTCCAGTTGGAAAAGATTAGCATTTTTTATTACTGACCTTATTAAGGATGTCATTACTCCATGAACGAGGAGACTGATTGCCAGTTTGTGACAGCATCAAGCTTTGCCTACAAAATTTAAAAAAAGACATGACTGCACTAATGACTCTCTAATTGCAGGGAATAATTTGCCTGTTCAGTATTCTCTCCATTATTTCTATTCACTTTTGGGCATATTCTATTGTTTTCATTGTAGCTTCTGACTAATATGGTACAAGGTTCAAACCTCAATTGTTAATGGAACTATAGACTGAGATGGTATTCAGTCACAACTGCCGAAGTAAACATGCAAAAACATGTTATTACAACTTGCTATTTATATCTTCATACGTGGATGAGGGATGAGATTCATTCATTAGAATTCATGTGCAGAGGTGGTCTTTGCACCAGGCAAGGATCCCATGACAATACCCTACGTGTTAAATCACATATTCTGAAATATATATGCACATGCTAAAAAGGTTATAATAGACTTTTCCATCTTATGTTATGACACAACTGTTTTAAGACAGACTAGCATGAACAAGGCAATTAAGCTGTATCCTACACTACCAGTCAAAAGTTTAGACACACCCAGCTAAATGGATGTTGTTCGTTATTTTAAAGACTCTTCAGGCTCACACTTCACTTTTCCAACTGGTGAAATGTAATAATAAAAATCCTGATTTATCACATATACTCTTGATGTATCACAGTATTTTTGCACATTCTAAAATCTCTAGTTTATCTTTCAGTGTTGTGAATATTCAGGATGGACAGACCAAAAAAATCTTGTTATATCAACCTCCATTGCAAATTAAGAAAGCTGTTTCATCCTCCTGTAAAGTTTCACTTTGGAGGTTTTTAAGGTGACTGCATAATTCCAAATATGAATTATTAGTAATTTCTTAAACCAAAGAAAAAGAGAGGCATGTAACATCACAAATGTGTGAAAGAGCAGATGGCCAAACAAGAACACAGCATTTCCATGTTAACAATTATTAAACCAAACATTTTGCTGCCATTGAAGCTAGCTCCAGTGCCACTATGGCAAGAAAGCAGCCAGCCAGTGCTGGAGCAGCCAACTAACAGGGGATCCCACCAATACCAGGGGGTGTGATTGCACCATTAACAAAGCTTCAAGAAAAATGGCAGAAATGGTATTTGCTGTGTGTTTAACAATATCACAAACTTGTGAGTCCTAGAAAGATCCTAAGGGGTCTATTTTCACAGTCTAGTGATACAATACAGATGTACTACATTTACAAATACACTGCATAAAAACAGTGCTTCTGGTTTACCTCACATAAGCAAGCTTTGTAATTTGCCAACCCCTGTGACACACCCACATGCACCAGTGCCGTGATTTCGCCCTTTATTTTTGTGCTGGCGGTATGATAATGAAAATAAGGCCCCTAGCTTGTTGCTCTAATGGCAGCAGTGAGGTTGAAAAGGTGGAGTGCCGTCTCTAACCTTGAAGCTGTCAGAGTGTCAAACTCAAAACTTGAAAAGTCGCTAAGAAATGCAAAGTTCAGTGAACTAATGATTCAACTCATGAAGGGCTTGCTAATTGGCTGAGCTGGGTTAGGTGGGTTAATGTAGGGAGAACAGCATTCTGCACAGCGCCGTAGCCCTAGAGGACTGGTGTTTTATACCCCTGCTCTAGAGTGAAGGTACTAAAGGCTTCCTAAATCCCACATGCACCACTTTTGACCACTGGATCAATAGCTGAATTATGTTTCTGTGAAATATTCAGTGCAAAAGTCTGACTCATTGCCATTTAGCTTCCTACTTAACATTTTTAATTTACCCAACTTTGTATGGCTTGGCAAAGACATTTGAGCGAGATCCCTATAGGGAAAGAAGTGCTGTAGTATTCTTTCTCATTAAAGACAAAATCTACAGCAAGGGTCAAGTTAACCTTGTCAGTTCGCAGGAAGTGCTCAAAACGTGACATTAAATTGGAAGATCACTGATCACCGGCTTCCAGCGGGCTGTAAGAGACTTGTTATTTTAACATGAAACGCCCAGGAAAGGTTTAGCAGGATCCGTGTCTCGTGTCAGATCCTGATGTAGAGGTTCCCACAGCAGTAATGAAGCCTCATTAGAGTAGTATCTCCAGGCACCTTCTCCAGGGCCTGACTGCGTGTAGTGGAAGAAGAGAATGAAAGAATGATGATGGGCCTGCTGTGTCGCTGTTATGTTCATTTACAGACTAGTAGTGGAATAAGGAGCCAGCTGCCCATTGACTGCTACAATTTTCTTTTATGCATTAGTCCACTGCACTAGTCTGGTGGTCACATGTGAACATGGTGCAACCACTGTGTGACCACTGTGTCCAATGTACCGAAAGGACATGACTAATGAGATGACTTGAAACATGGGAATTTTGAGGTAGGAGATGTAACGAGTGATGATTTAAATATCTAAACAATGCCCAGTAACTGCGTACTGA
>CM067479.1:38641634-38719515 GCA_034552555.1 Semaprochilodus insignis
TAGTTTGCGTACTGAGTGGTCTCTCTTGCCTTCTCTGTTTGTATTCTCTGGTTTTGACTTCCCTTTGGTTTTTGACTCTCTCTCTCACTCTCTCTCTCTCTCTCACTCTCTCTCTCGTGCAACATTTTCTGGTTCTTTCGATTCAAGTAATCCTGCACACATTCAGTGATTCTGAGGTCTTGACTCTTTGTTGTCTATTTCTGTTTCTCAGTAACATCCTTTTAGACCCATAGTACTGAGCTGTCTACTCACAGTGCAGATATGTTTTCAGGCTCACACTCCACACATCTACTTATTTGAATTTTGCAGTTACATTCAGGTGAAAATTCCAACAAGAGATGCCCCAAATGTAACTGCTGCACCATGTAAGGTGGAATGGGAAAATTGTAATAAGTAGATTAGGAAGCCTTATCAACTCCTCGCTGATGTTAACATGGCTCCTTTCCCTTGCCTGATCTAAGAACTTCTTTCTCAGTGTCTTCTTTGCTTGTTTCTCTGCCATTTCTCCTTCTTGACAATAAGTGGAGTTGTCAAACATCCCCTGTTGATCTGAAGCAAGCATGGAGTTGATTTTCTCCTATTTCTCAAATATAGGAGATAAAAACCTAATATATCAATCAATCAGTATTTATTTGTATAGTGCTTTTTACAATTAATGTTGTCTCAAAGCAGCTTCACAGAAAAGCAGTTTATATGAAGGAAAAGAAAAACACAGAGTTAATGTACAGACGTAGGAAAGGGAATCCGGGTCCAAGCCCCCCTGAGCAAGCCAGAGGCAACAGTGGCGAGAAAAAACTCCCTTAGAGTAAGGAAGAACCCTCGAGAGGAACCAGGCTCGAGGGGGGAACCCATCCTCCTCAGGTCGATCCCTGGTGAGGAGAGAAAGACAGAGCTAACAGGAAAAGGAGCTTAGAACATCTATTAGATCCAGTCTGATTAATCCAGGAGGTGGTAATTGCAAAGGTAGAGCCGACCCATAGGATCTCTGTTTCAGTGAGAGATAGAGTTTATGATCAGAGCCAGACGCTGGCGGCTCTATTGTGGTCATTGTAGTCATGTTGGGTGACGAGCTGGAAAACCAGGGCAGGAGACCTGGTGTGAGGCTCCCATGTGATTAGGAGGACTGAGAGGGGGAGAGAGAGAGAGAGAGAGAGAGAATGAGAGAGACTGATTAGGAGGACTGAGAGGTAGGCATTGCAACTTGTTGTATGAACTGAGTGTGTGTAATCCTGAGAATCCTGGAGAAACTTCCACTGCACTGGTAGCTCCTCAGTGTTATCCATCAGGATCGATCAGCTCATAGAAAGACAGATGAGAGGGCAGGAGAGAAAAACAGTTTGTATATTTAGTCCATTTATGGAGAAATGCCTGAGTCCCGAATGGAGAAAGGGAGATGATTCCACAGTTTTGGGGCTACACAAGAAAAGGCTCGACCACCTGCTGTGGTTCTTCTAATTCTAGGGATTGTCAGCAGGCCGTTATTTTGTGAGCAGAGCGCACGTGTGGGTTTGTATGACTGAAGTAGTTCTCTAAGATACTGCAGGGCCAGGCTATTCAATGATTTACATGTTAAGAGTAGAAACTTGTACTCAACACGAAATTTAACAGGTAGCCAGTATAATGAGGACAGTATTGGGGATATATGATTATTATTGTATGTTGTTGTAAGGAGCTGCATTTTGGACCAGCTGGAGCTTATGTAGAGCCTCATTGGAGCATCCGGCTAAAAGCGTGTTACAATAATCCAGCCTAGAGGTTATAAAGGCATGCACCAGCTTTTCCGCATCTTTTAAGGATAAGATATTGCGTAGTTTAGCGATGTTACACAGATGGAAGAATGCCGTCTTAACTATGTTACAAACATGTGCATCAAAAGACAGACTGGTATCGAAGATGACGCAAGTATATTACATTACATTACATATTATAAGTATTTATTTTTGCAAGTATATTACATTACAAGTTATGAAACCTGACATTATAAAGTCATATGCTATTGTCTTGTTCAAGTAACTACACTCATCATCAAAAGAATAGTTGCACCTAGATGGAAGTGTCAGAATGGAATGCTATTGGGAAGGAAGATAAAGGTTACCAGGAACTATAAATGATGATACATTTAGACTGATATGATCAATATTTATTCAGCTACACATACAAAAGTAGTGTCTCTCTGTATGGCGTCAGGGAGGTTCCTCTGTAGAGGTTATAGAGGTTCCTAATGGTGTCCTGTGATAATCCATCCCATGCAGCTTGAATATTCTCACACAGTTCCTGCAGACTTTGTATTAGGGGTGGAGGTGGAGTGAGACCAGGCCTTCTGGATGTGTGACGAGTTACAACGAACTGTTTATCCACGTATGGATTTGTTGGTCGTCTCCACTAAGACAAAAGCGGGGCTTGTCACTGAAGATGACCTGCTGCCATAGTGAGTAACTTCATGACAGTCGGGCACGACACCATTGCAGTCTTTAGTGACACTGAAGTGATATTAGGGGCAGTCGTAGTAACGGCCTGCGTACATATAGTCCTGCATCGTGTAGCCATCTGCCAGTGGTGCTGGCACTAACAGGATAACTGTTATTGTTACTGAACCGGTGTACACACCACTAGATATGTTCTGTACTTTTCAATGTACTTGTCAGACAAACTTTTGCTTTTGTCTATATAGCAGTCCCCAAAAATATGTTTTAAAGGTGCTTAATAATGCATTTAAAGTTCCTCAAATATTTACATGAAATTGTATTTTAGGTATCATTCTGTAGGTATCATTCTTTTAAGACATTTTCCCTTTTGTAAAGGTTGTGAATGTAAGCACACTGGAAAAAACATGAATCCGTTGACATTGTGCAGTACTGACTTTGGCTGCAGTGGCTGCAGCAAGTCAAAGCTTGTCCGGGACAGGTAGCCATGTTGGCGTGTCCGGGCTGTCCTCCCTGGGGAGGTGTAAGTGAGAGACAGATGCAGTGGAAATGAGGAATTCATACCTTAGGAAGCAGAGAAGGCCGAAATGATGAAGTACCCATCGGCATAGTTTGTCTTGCTAGCCTGAGGCTGCAGGTTCAGTGTTTTTTGATCGGGCCACATGTTCTTGAGTCACAAAGGCTAGGGCCATAATCCTAACATATCCTTTCAATTCAGAGGAGTGAACATCATTTGTAGGTGAAGCGCTGACATTATTAGCAGTTAGACACAACTTCTGCCTTATCAAATGCTTATCGTCCGAAGCTGGAGCTTGTTAGCCGTGCAGTCTACTAGTGTAATCCGTTAAAACGATTAGGAAGAATTGTTGCGAGCTGGCTCCCTGCCTCCAACCAGCCCTTCTAGCGGAGAGAATATAGGCCTACTTAGCAGATTTCTGAAGGAGGAATTGGCTCAGAGTCTGAGAAAAAGAACAGGGCTTTAATTCTTGCCTTATTCTCTCCTTTTTTGTGTGCGCCATGTTTGTGGCATCCACCGTCACGGCTTATTGAGGTGCCATCGTCACAGCCTACATCTTAATGACTTCCATTTCAGGAGCGAAGGGAGCATTGTTCCTCAAAATGAAGCTAAACCTCAGTAAGTCGATCAGAAAAATTACCCCCTGCTCCTAAGGAGTCAAATTACAGTGCATACCCCCTAGAGAAATATCACTTGAGAGGACGCACTCGCACCTCAATGGGCAAAAAAAAATAGACAATGCTGTAAGCCTCAGCGGGCTGTGAGATTGGTGAGAAAATATCGAATCAATGCATAAGGCCACACACAATGGAGTGATGACTCAAGCCGCAGAGCGAGAGCGTGGGGATAGCAACACGCACCATTTTACAGCCTTGAGGATCGCAGATCCCGCACCTCCCCCTTTCTTTCCTCTTCAACAAATATGAACCTTCATTACCCTGCAGAGTATAGGTAATCAAAGCCATAGACAGGCTGAAAGAGAGTGCAGGAGAGTGCCCTTTCCTCTTATCCACTGGCATAATTAGGGTTTGTAAAGACTGCACTTAATCCCCACACTTTCATTTTCTTCTCCTTCTGCAAGGTGCCGTCAACTCAGGAAGCCCATTGATGACCAGACTAAAGATTACAGAACGTATTAGCACAGCACACTGTACTCCACCTCCCTGAATACATCAGCATGGAATTAATTACAAATCATCTGCACTTCTATCAGCACAAATAGCTGTCCAGGCTGACTTTAAGATCGGTTTCGATAAATTATTGGCCTTTTTAGCAAAACTGGCACGTTTGGAATGCTGAATATACTTCACTTGATGCTGTGCATGTTTGCCATATGTTTTATATGCTAATTCCTAGCCTGTGACGATAAAGGTAATGATATTTGTGCTGCGCATGAATACAAAATTCACATAACATTTCTGCCTCATTCTATGTCCATTCATCATTGTGCCTCATAATCAGATAACTGCATTCAAGATAAATGAAGCCAAAGATACGTGAGAAAACAACACCTGGCCATGTACAGGTGCAGTTAGGCCTGGATTTACATGCTAAGTCATTAAATGCCAGCATTTATGAGATGTCCTATACTGATGGACATTAAATGTTTGCCCAGCTGGGTCACTAATACTAATGAGCTATACTACCACATAGGGTTCAACTCACTCAGAATTTTCTTGTTTTTCTACAGCACTGTCTGAATAGTAAGGTGTGATGAAACATATGGCTAAAAAACATTTATAGTATTGTGTAACAGTGAGAATCTACCATTATTATTTATTTATTTGTTTGTTTATATATTTATTTATTTAGCTTCCAGTCAAAACAGCCATTAAAAACATTCACATTTCAGTATCAGGGAAAAAATACACAGAAACTTTGAATTTCAACTTCAAATCACTAACATTTTTTTTCCAGTGGTGTACAGTAACTCAGTAAGTGTAATGTGTTAGTGTACTGTGAGTAGCGTGTCGGTGTACGGTAGCTCAGTAAGTGTAATGTGTTAGTGTACTGTGAGTAGCGTGTCGGTGTACGGTAACTCAGTAAGTGTAATGTGTTAGTGTACTGTGAGTAGCGTGTCGGTGTACGTTAGCTCAGTAAGTGTAATGTGTTAGTGTACTGTAAGTAGTGTGTTGGTGTACAGTAATTTAGTAAGTGTAATGTGTTAGTGTACTGTAAGTAGCGTGTTGGTGTACAGTAACTCAGTAAGTGTAACGTGTTAGTGTACTGTGAGTAGCGTGTTGGTGTACAGTAACTCAGTAAGTGTAATGTGTTAGTGTACTGTAAGTAGTGTGTTGGTGTACAGTAACTCAGTAAGTGTAAAGTGTTAGTGTACTGTAAGTAGCGTGTTGGTGTACAGTAACTCAGTAAGTGTAACGTCTTAGTGTAAAGGTTTTTTTACTTTAGCTCCACTACGTTTCAAACTCTAATGCCGTACCGTTTACTCCACCACATTATGGCCAAATCTGTCCTTCCTTTTGGCTTTTGTGTGCATAAAAACATAACACGTCCAAATGAAAGAAGGGTGAAGCGACCCCACTAATCAGGTTACAGCAGTCACTTTGTTTTGAGCTTGTTTGGACCTGTTGGACAGAGCTTGGTTCTAGCTAATTGAAACTGTTCTCCTTCAGTGTTTTGTACTCATGATCATTTGAATAGACATCATTGTCAGAATAATTAGTGACATTCAAGGAACCTCTACTTTTACTTGTAGAATATTTTACCTTGGGTATCTCATCATTCGACTGTGCCATCATGTAATCATATTCATCATGTATGATGCAGACTGAATATATACCAAACCACAAAATGGGTTAGTGGTACATTATGGTCAGTATGATGTACATTGAGAGGCAGCGCCTCTATATGGAATGCCAGTAATGATCGCTCATTGATTAAAGTTTGAGGCATAAATTTTGTCTCCTCTGCAGACCAGTTTCTGGCTCCTGCAGTGTTGAATGTTATAAACTGCCATTATGATTTAAAAATGTATGTAAACTTTTCAGCTGCGAATGTGATCAGATACAGGCGTTTACATGTAATTATTCTTCTAATTAATGCTGTATTTATAGATTACTCACCTTGTTCAATCAAATAGTAAAACAATGCATGTTTTCATGTTAAGTTGCATGTTTACTTAACATTAGTTAACCATTATTAATGTATTCCTTCATGATCATTAGTCAACACTTAATGTAAAGTTTTGCCTAAAAGTGAATAACATCCTTAATGTACTTAAAGGCCATTTTGAGTGGTCTCTGGACTTTTGCACAGCACCGCATGTAATGCATTCAAGTCTGCGAGGGCGAGTTGTCCTGGCCCCGGCACTGAAATCCTTCTCTGCAAGAGAAAGATAAAGGGGCTGCACTCTGGTCTGGTGAGCAGATCTGTTTTTAAGGTTGTACATTTGGTTACAGATGTAGCAGATCAGGGCAGATTTTTATCGTGGGTGGTAAAATCTTTGCTTGGGGGAAACAACCTGCATGCATGTGTAGATGGAATCTGTATTTGGGCTTCGTGAAAGAGTTACCGCTCCTATTACTGTTTCCTCCTTTTTGTCACTGCAGAACTACTTGTACAAACCCACCACCTGGGTTGCCATGGCAATGCGGCTCTTTGGGCCGGGATGAGAGGGGTTTTAAAGCAACAAAGAAGAAACATGAATCAAACTAATGCCAGTCCTGACGAACAGTCAAACAGTTTGTCAGGACTGGCACTAGGCTGAGAGTTTGTCAGACTGGCAGCGTTCTAAAATCCCACTTTCTTCCCCCCCAAATCACAGATTGTCTGGAAATCAAGTTTGATACGGCTTGCATCTGTTCTCTTGTTCCTGCGGTTTCGATGACAGTCTCTGCTTCCAGTTCCAAAAAACATAAGACCCCTGCCAAATTACGGATGAATAATTTAATCAGGCTTCGAACGAGACGCAGTGCCGACACTAGACAATATTTGGAGGAAGACATTTTGAACATGCAAATAAGCTCACTGGACAAAAACGGTAGAAGTAAATTCAGATTCCTGCAGATGGCGCTGCACGAGGATGATTAGGCTATAAATACCTGCAGGTTGTGCCATGGGATTCATAGATTGAGATGAGGTGGCACAGTGCAGTGAATGGGAGCGATTGCATTCGGGCGTGCCAAAGGCCGTAGTGTGAAGTAAGAATCTGCAGGTGTATGGAAGCGTATGGTCATACAGGTTTACCAGCAGTGGCTAAAATCCCAGTCTACAGGAAATTCTCCTCAGAATTGTACCAGGGAAGGCATCTACCAAATCTGGCCCAAATGCACAATTCTTTGATGCAAGAGTGGCTAAACATTGATGTGGCCAACTTTTCCAGTCCATACCAAATCCAATCGCAGCTGTTATTTGTGCTCGTGGAGGTATTACACACTATTAGGTACAATTCAGTCACAGGTGAGCTTACAGTAATATCTAAGGATCTATGACTTGGCTTTGTCGCTGCAATAAGCAAAGTTTTTTGTGTAATTAACAGTGGAGGACAGTGACTTTTAACTTTAACTCCACTACATAATGGTCAAATCTGTCCTTCCGTTTGGCTCATGTGTGCATAGAAACATAACATGTCCAAATGAAAGAAGCGTGAAGCGAGCCCACCAGTCATGATCATTTGAATAGACATCAGTGTCAGACTAATTTATGACCTACTATTAAAAGATTGGTGGACTGAGAGAGACACTAGAGTCTCTTCACCTACAGTGAGTTGATTAAGAGTCTAGTTCCAGAAATGATAATAGGACATTAGAGCCATAATAAATCATGTTACTTTTATTCTCCATATTTAAGTACATTTGAAGGTAAATACTTTAGCACTTTCATTCCAGTGGAGGTCTAAAGGGAGGAACTACTGGAGGAATATTTTACCCTGAGTATCTCTACTTTAGCTCAAGTGTATGGTTTGTGTACGTTGTCCATCACTGCTAATTAATTCTAATTATCCTGATTGTTGTTATTGTCACATTGAGTAACGTACCCTCTCAGTTTTTTCCCAGACATGCTGAAACGTGAACTGGCCACCCAATCATTGCCTATCCTGGCCAGCTCCTAAACCGAGGCGAAATGAAAAAAAGAGGAAGCCATTCAAAAAGTGTCAGACATGCGCCTGACATGTTGTCCGGCCAAGGGAAACCTATCAAGAATGTACCAATGTGACTGACACCCCACCCTCCCCCTGGTGGAACGATGCCAAAACAGCACCCTGCCTCTGCAGGGAACATGACAAGCGTAAAATATCAAATGCCAATTAAAGTCAGGACAAGAAGTCAAATGAGTGACATTTAATTCACCTGAGTCTGAAGGCAATAATAAAAAGAGAGAAATCCCCCACCCCCAAAACTGAGATGCTGGATCTGCCCCTGTAGCACAAACAAAGAAAAGACTCAGAGCCACACAGATCACTTACGAAACCGATAGGAGGAACAAAGGAGGTTTCATAACGAACTAAATTAGGTATGCGGGTATTTATCTTTGGGAAGGGAATTTGAATTTTAACACAGTCGTGATTGCAGCCCGCACTGAACTAAGCTGAAGTAGTGATGCTTTTATGATGCACCTAAAACAGGCTTTGTATTTTTGGAGGCTATCAGTGAAAAACATTCCAGCAAACTCTCACTGTTCAAACGACCGTCATTTTCATAGTGCTGATCTTTCATATCGCAAAGTTCTGTGGTCTTCGTGAACTTTCAATTTGCATTAATTTTGATTAAACATCCAAACTTCTAGCAGAAGCCTAGACAATAGTAATGCTTCATTATACAGTTCAAAGCGCTCTACGCTTTCTGTAATTATGGAAATGTCCCTTAATCATAATGTTAATGGTGGAGATAGCAGCAATTCTTACTCCTCTACCCACTCCCTTCATATCACTGAGGGAGGGGGGGGGGGTTCACTGCAGAATATAATGACTTTCAGTACGGAAATATCAACTTTTGATACGGCCTTGACACGATCGACAGAAGCCGACAAGTATCGGAGACTACAGTTCTATTCCACAAAGTTGTGCACTCGGATGAAACAATACATTAGGAAGCCTCCGGCAAGTGTATAAACATTAATGAAATCATGTAGGCTTCAAAAACTTTGTCTAGGCGAGGGTGCCTTGCCACCGAATGATGGGAAATAATTGGACTGGGACTACTGCTATGAGACTGAAGGGGGAGAAAAAGAAAGAACAATGTTATATAAAAAACTATAAAGCAGCACTCTGATCAGCCAGAGAAGGAGACGGTCACTAGGTGAAAATAATTGGAACACGGTCTGAGAGAAATTCATAAGGAGAGCAAAATAATGAATGAATTGTGGAATATAATTGCATTAGCTCCAGGGCAGAATATCAATTGCCTAAAAGTAAAATTTGATAAGTCACTAATTAAGTTAGCGTCCAACTTTCTCTATGACCATTCCCAGCAAAGAGTTGGGCTAGGCTTATAAGGGAATTTACTGATTTCTCCTAATTTGCCACAGACTGACAAAACGGAACAATAATTTTCCTTCAACCGTGTTCAAAAGCTGACATTCGTTTTTATAGAGCGTGACATCCAGTATCAGAGTATATGAGGTTCAGGAGTCAAACTCCCTGGATTTGGTACGAGAGGACAACTGTTCACTGGATGTTAAAATCAGTTAATATGCTCTCTGAAGGAATGTTAAAGGTGACATTGCACCCCTTGTCCTCAAGTTAACACGGTTCCCTGGGGTCCTAATGAAATGTCTGTCACATGCATTGGTCAAAATATCACATGGATCAAGTGCCACAGTTCCCTTCCCACCCTGTCTAAACAGCCCTGTTCAGAACGTCCAGTTTGAGTGCCTGTTACTTTAAATCGTAATGAGCCACTGCACGCTCTATGCCACTCCTCTATGGGGTGTGCCGATTAGTGCACAAAACGAGAAGCACTCTCTAGAGGGTCTCATTTTACTCTCAATTGCATCTGATTGTATTTGCGTTCCAAAGGCCATACTGTGAAGGAAGTACAGTCATACAGGGTCTACCAGCAGTGGCTAAAATCCCCGCCTATACGAAATGCGCCTCAGAATTGTGCCAGCTAAGGCAGCCACCAAATCTGGCCCAACGTTCAGTGTCTGAACATTGATGTGGACTACATCCAGAAACTTGTACAGTCCACACCAAATCAAATCGCAGCTGTTATTCATGCTTGTGGAGGTACTACATGCTACAACTCAGTCACAGGTGATCATTTTTTTGTCTGTCGAGCATATATTATTAATGTTAATATTATAGATCCTGCAAGTAACGCCAAGATCTTTTTCTAGAACTTTACTCCTCTATTGATAATATAACCTTAGGGTAACCTTAGGGTTAGCTAGTGCTAACTGGCCAAATAGACACATAGCATTATTAATACTTACATTTAGATTGTTTTCAGTTTTGCTACAGACAGTTGGCATTGATCGCTCTTTTAGCGAAATTGTCATTGCTAGCACTGCACTGTACTGCGCTGTACTGACCCAGGTTGGAAAAGCAGCCAGACACACAAGCCTAAAGTAAGTTTCTTATTCACCAGCTTCTTGGTCAACATTTTTCCAATCCACCATATATGGTGCAACAGTCAAAAACAGTTGCTGAGGCGCCAGAATGTAACTGCTGAACCATTTAAGGTGGAACAATAAGACACTGGGAAAGAAACCAACTTTAGCTTTGGGTCAGACACATAGGGGTCAGCACACACACAGGTTTTTGACGAGTGCAGCTGGATGCTGCCATAAAAAATGCATTTTTGTCAATTCAAGTGAAGCTGACAACCTTGTTTAGCTGTGTGTTAACCAGCGCTTAGTTCTTAGCTTCCACATAATGCTAGTGGCTCCAGCACTTGCAAGAAAAAATGGCGAACCTTTGCAGAAGTACCTCTGGGGTCGTGGGTGGAGATTCTCAGATGGGAGCAGGGATACTCTGAAGGGAGCCGGGATGCTCAGATGGGAGCCGTCCCCATTTGACACAGGAGTGGGAGCCAAATCTGAATGGCTTGTTGAATCCCATGTTTTCTGATCTTGTCAGTTCACAAAAGACTGACTGGGTTGTCTATTTTACAGTGTGTGTTGGTAGCCGTTCCAGGTTCACAAATGTATAAGCACAAGTGCTGAGTCCCACTATAAAGGAGATATTTTGCGATATGGTGTTATCCACTGAGCATTTTAGTGTTGTTTTTAGTTCATGGTATTTTCTAATAGATGTCAAGAAAGTTCAGTGTTTCTTAATGAGGGAGTAAGAATAACTAGAACACTGGTAAAGAACATAATATAATAAGACATGCTATGTTTACATTAACAGTGTGGGGGTAGTTACTCAAAAAGTACTATATTACAAAAGACTAATGACTTCTCTCAAACTTTAATGGGATTAATTTACTCTCTTTCTGGGAAAAAGTCATCATATTAATCACAACTTTACTTTTGTGTAAGTCTCTAAAACAAATATGCTCCAGGGGAAAAGCACATGGAGAAAACTCTAAAATAGATGAAATTTATTTAAATTGCGATAAACATCATAAGCAGTAAAAGAGTTCAGAAACAGCTGTCTTAAAATGAAATGTCCATGTATAAAATGCAATGCTGTGAAAAGAGTTGGCGTCAAGTCAAGATGCAAGTTGATTCTATTGTTGCAGAAAGTAGCATGTGTCAGGACAAAAAGACTCCGGAGCGACGCTTGCAGAGCTAAAAGCCAAAGTAGTTTTATTAAATAACAATAGCGAACAATCCAAACAACAAAATCAGTAGTAAAGGTAGGGCTTAGGAACGTAGTAAGGGACAGGTAGGGGTCAAAACCAGGAAGAGCAGTCAGCGAGGGCAACCAAGATGAAAGGGTTAGGCGAAAGGGGAAGTCGGAGAGAGTATGCAGAGGTCGAGAACCAGAGAAGTAGTAGATAGGAAAATCCAAAAGGGTGAACGAGGGACAAAAGGAAGTCAAAAAGCCAGAAATAATGCTCAGAATTGCCAATGGGACGACAAAGCTTCGCATGGGGAACACACAGAAACATGGGGTATTTAAGAGAACGTTAATTGGCTATTAGAATTCAGGTGACCGGGAGCGAACGGGAACTGCCGATTGGGGGCACGTGGATGCGACGTCATCGAGCGTAGCCCTCTGGGAAGTGGAGTCCGGAAGAGCGAAAGGACCAGCGAGACCCAGAGGCGTGACAGCATGGAGATATCCATATTAAAAATGCCAAAAGAAAAGAAGACAGGAAACCAAACAATTAGAGCAACGCTTAGATCTTGTGTTGGTAGAAACGAGTGTGCATCAGGCAGAAGTTTAGGATACACAGTTTACACCCACCAGACTGCTTATTAATACAACAGTACTGATTGCTTGTGTGTTGTTATTGCGTATGACTGATGAATGTGCTTCACATCATTGTTGAAAACAGCATGAAATCAAAGCTTTACTCTGCTTATTTTTAATATTATAAAAAAGAAAGATCTCAAAACTGAAACAAATCATCAGAACAGAACAATAAACTACAAACAAAAGCCTACACAGAGATATAAACAAGAACCACAAACAGTCAGGTAAGGTAATGCAGGACAGAGAAATGAAGACAGCACAGGGGTATAAATATAATGAGAACAAACAAGACACAGCTGATAGTAATGACACAATGGTCTCTGTTTCAGAAACGTCCATGCTTATTCCAACATGGGAGTGCAAACAACAGCATGGCAGCATAATACCACAGTGCAGTAAACACTAGAAAAGTGTGGTTTGATAAGCTCAAGTTACAGCAACAAAGGCCCTGTATGACTGTACAGTTTGTATGACAAAAGATCAGTTTATTACAGTTAAAAGAACAGTAGATATAACATAGTGCTAAACTTGTTCCTGTCCCAGTTATTTTGGAACTTGTTGCAGGCATCAAGTCTGGAATGAGTTCATACAATAAAACATGAAATGTTTATTTGTGCTGTTTTCAAATGAACACAGGTCATAGAGAATTTACTCATCACTGCTTTCTGTTTTATTAATATTCCATCTACTGCCCCGACTGTTTTTGGGTTGTAAACACAATGCATTGTGTAGTCAATGTTGTTCTTAGAGATGTGTAATCAAGTCAGCATACTTTAATGTGGTTACAAGAATTTAAACTGTACTGCTGTACAATAAGACGCCATGGTGACACAGTCGGTAGCACTGTGCAAAAGAGCAAAATTCTCGGCCAGGCCGTCTTGCGTCCTGTCTGTGTAAAGTTTGCATGTTCTCCCCGTATCCGAGTGGGTTTCTTACCACAGACCTAGGACATGCAGTCAGATGAACTGGAGATGCTAAACTGTCCCTAGGAAATTTGAGAGTGTCAATGAATGTGAATATCTGTGTGTCTGCCCTGAGATGGACTGGTGGCCTGCCTTCTGCCCATTGACCACTGGGATAGGCTCCAGCTCCCCTGTGACTCAGAAGTGGCTTAGAAGATGCATGAATGAATGCCCTACAATACTGTACCACAGAAAAAAGGAATTTCAACACTGTATAAAAGCAGTTTGTTTGTCTTATGTTAAGTATTTTGTCTTCATTTGCCTTGGTTCAGGCAAGGACGAATCTCAAACTGCATTTAAACAGAAGTCAGTATTTCTCATGGCCTCTCTCAGGTGTGTTGTGCATCACCTGTATTGTTTTATTAAGAACTGTTTTCCTTTTCCGCTCAGCGTTGTCGCTGCAGATGTTTACCTGAGCTGATTTTTTTTGCCTTTTTCTTTATGTAGTCTCTCTGGTTTATTGGCCCTATTTTTATTGTTTGCTGTGTTACGTGGACTGGCAGTTAGAATAAAGCTTCGGGTTTTGCGCTACTCCCTGCAGCATTCGGGCATTTTTCTCCTCAGCTCTGTAGAGCGCTGCCATTCCTCCCTTCCACGCAGCATATATAGAATAAGCCTCAGAGCCTGTGCTGTTATCTTCAGTGAGAATAACATGCTTTGAATCTTGTAGAAAGCCTCTCTGGCACATTTAGACTTATCTCATGAAAAGCTTGTTTTTTTAGAAATAGATATAGTTAGCGAATTTCTAGCGAAGTAGCCATAGTAGCAATGCTGCTATGAATTCTTATGTGTTCAAGACTGCTCAACAACTGGATTCCCAGAAGGCTGTTCCCTGGAAATTTGACGCTGGGCGATGGCTCATCAGTTATTGTCATAATGCATATAGACTGACGTAGTTCTATGCATAACATCCAAGGACTATTAAGCGATCTTCGGAGGCTGTGATGGGTATGTGCACATACAGTATGTGGATAGTTGCATGCAATTCCCCCTCGTGCTGCCTCTGAGCAAGAGCTCTAATCCTGAGATGATTGTTCAGCTCAATTGATTTCCTCTGACTCAGGATCCTTGCAGACCCCAGAAGATAAATCATTTAGCTCTGTGGGAGAAGGTGGAATAATTCCAGGACAATATAAAGATCCATCAGGTTCTGGAGTGTAGCCTGAAGGAGAATATAAGAAATGTCTCTCTATGCTTCTATTCCCTGAAGCGCTAAAGTCTGGACACCCCACACCCTCAAAGGTCTTCACAACTCATTGACCTTTCTTCTGTCTTTCTACACACAAGTGCATGGCCTAGACCTGTAGACCTGCTGTTTAGCTCAGATATTGTCTCTCTGGGAATGGATCTGAACCCTGGATGATAAATATGCCTTCAATGAGGCTTTTTCAGCAAACAAAAAGACTCACTTCCAGAAATAGCTGGCACTGGTTTGACTACTCTCTTCTCTAAAAACAGTTCCATTTTTGAGGTAAGTGTTTAGAATGCAGGATGCAGGTTGGAACCCAGATCCTGAGGATGCTTATGACTTATTAGAAGTAAAGTTTTTTTGTTTTTGTTTTGTTTTTTTCTAAAAGAACTGAAAGATGTTTTATAATGAGTTTTGGCTTGTTGTTTTAATACAGTGGTGCTTGAAAGTTTGTGAACCAATCCTATATTCTGCCTACATTTTCTATGTTGAATTTTCTATATTTCTGCCTAAATTTGGCCTAAACCTCAGTCCCAAGGAGAACCCAATCAAACAAATGAGACAAAATATTAGACATGGTCATATATTTATTGTGGAAAACTGAGGATAGTTTTGGTGGTCTAGCAGGCTCTCCACTGTTGTTTTCCAGGGTCTCATTTTCTCTACAATTTTTGATCATTTTTGGAATTCTAGTTTTGGAAACTCTGTTCCTTCCAATGCATACCCCTCTATATTTTTTATCATTACCATTTTTCTTCTTCCTTATGCAGGTGGACTATCTGGCTGATCTACTAATAAGGAATTACTAAGAATGAATAACTAAATCGATGATTTGACAGTAATTTAAATAAATGAAGGGTGGTCTTTCACCTTTGGGTGGTACTGTTTGTCAATGACTCTTTTTACATAGTATAATTTAGTCATGTGGGTAAGTTATGCATGCTTGGTATACGTTAACATATGTATGCTTGAATTACATAAATTTAGTATGTGTTAGTATGTGAGCAATATGTTTTAAAGCAATCCATAGATCTTCAGTATTTAACATATCACTGCTGTTGGCAACAAATCTTGTATCTCCATAATGATAACTTTACAGGTAAAGGGAAAAAAAACCTTCAGTTTTAAACGTACACAAATGAGATCAAACACTGAAAAATGACAAAAGTGGAGATATGAGGTTTTGTTTTCAACAGCAGCAGTATGCTACATTCTGTTCCATATCATAATCCAATCATGTTTTTATATTTCATATCTGAGCTTACAACACAGTGATTTAAGAAAGACAAGTTCAATTCTGCATCTTTCATGTTGTCTAAAGAAAATACCCAGATCAGTGGCGTGAGTTATTCTGAGGGAAGAGTGAGGGAAAAGTGGTTGTTGCGCTGCCAAATGTTTGTGCTTTCTTACCACATGTTTCTCGCAGGCTGGGAGTATCTGAGGTCTTGTAATAAGCACTCATGCTGTTACTGCGCTTCACAGAGAGTGAGCACATACATCTATCTGACAAGATGAACGTGGAAGGATTAGGTAGCACAGGGAACTTAATTCAGTGTGCGCTAGACGGAAGTGTCATGAGAGCGAAACAGGTGCAGTCGTGCTTTAGTTTCAACATTACAGGAAAGAATTCGAGAAGAAGATAAAAATGTCCAAAGTTTATGAAGAAGGAGAAGAACCCTGAGAGTTCCAGCTGGAGAATATATCAGCTATAACAATCTATCATTTCAAATGTGTATACAATTCAAAATAATGCTATACCACAATGTAAAAAATGGATTATAGCTGGGGAAATCATCTGAAAACTAGTCAATGCATCGAATGTTTCCCATTTTGGACAAATGATATAGAATTAAAACTGTATTATTCTATTGGCAGAGTCATTTGCTTTGGGCCGTGTATCTTGCAACAAGCTAAATGATCAGTAACACTTTACTGTAGGGCATAAGTCTTACATAAGCTCTTCATGAGAACTGATCAACCTGCATAAACATTCATAAGGAAACTCTCCAATATGTACACCTGACACTAAGTTGTACTTTGCTGCATATGGCATTTGCTGTTTGCACCTCAGTTCCTTTAACATTCTGACACAGTTACTGCTTTTGCACATCTTGCATAACTGTTTTACTGTTTATGCACATATTGTATTGTTGCTTTTATTTGTCTTTGCCCAATATATATATATATCGTCGCTGTCCAAAGAAAAACAGGTATCTCCAAAATGGCCACTTTACAGGAGAGGCCAAAAACCTCATTTAATTTGAATGGGAGTCAATGGAACCAAACGTCTTTCCAAGCAGTTTTGGGCCATTTCTGTTAGTCCATTCTTCATGGAATTTCCACACAGTGTAAACAGCAGCTCGTGTGATCAAATGAGGCATAAAAGTAAAAATCAACAAAAATGGAGATACATGTTTTTCTTTGGACAGCGACGATATATATATATATTACTGCACTGGAGAAGCAGCTTGATAGTGTTTCATTATACTGTACAACCTTGTATTGGTATAATGACAAGTTAAATTGAAATAAATTGAAATTAATAAAGATTATTTTCCAACTCTGTTGTCAAGTTAACATAACATCTTTGTCTGCTGAGGTTTTTTGCTTCACATCACTGTTTGTCATGACGCTTTCAGGAGAGAAATCATATAGATAATGCTGATAATATGACATGATGTGGCATTTTCTGTGTCTCAGTTTCAGTTTAGCATTTAGAGAATTCAGAGGGAATCTATTACACGTATTCGAGTGCCATTGTTTTATTTTTGAGGTCTAACGTATGCTGAAATATACATTTACATACTTCAGTGTTCCAAAGCACTATATTTTTCTCATACTGCACATCTGTATTCACCCTCTTTGAAACACTCGGTTAGAGCTCATGTGTTGTTAAGCCCCACCCCCAAAAGATCCCAGTGTCCTCTGATTGACTGTTCTGTTCTGACTGGTCAAGCGCCGGAGTGGTTGAAAGCAGTAGCGTTGTGTGAGGGTGTCCCAAGCTTGCCGGTAGGTGGGCAATAATGATTGTGTTACGAGATGGCAAAGGATTAAAGGGCTGGAATTCCAACAAGGCATATCAGACAGCTGACTAAAGTGGTTACTGTAGGAGAGAGCATCTCCCTCTGCCATGTACTTGGAGATTTGCACCTTTTGCAAACCATTTACATGCACAAAAAGTCACTTTAAACTGTGAAATATGCTAAGCTACAAGGTTGTTTTAACTGTTATACACAGTAAATTGACCAAAAGTAGTGTCTGGCACAACTCAGTGTACCATACAGTTAAAACTTCAGACAAATACTCAGGCATCGATCTTGGATGGAAAGCCCTGGCTCGCAATCCATGTTCCAATTCATCCCAAAGGAGCTCAGTGAGATTGAGGTCAGGTCTTTGTTCAGGCAACTGGAGTTCTTCCACACCAAAGCCATCAAACCGTGCCTTAATGGACCTTACTTTGTGCAAAGGCGCACAGTCACACTGGAAGAGGAAAGGCTCTTCCCCTTGTTATAAAGCCAAAGGCACTTGAAATGTCTGAAGTGTCTACATGCATTGTAGCATTAACATTACTTTCACTGGAACTAGAGTACAGACCCTGGTCCAGTGGTGCTCTGCTTTATATCCCCTCCAGCTGAGCCCTGGCTTGATCTTAGACTTGTGTGCAGCTGCTCATCAATGGAAACCTATATCCTGAAGCTCCCTAGGCACAGTTCTTCTGTTGATGTTGCTTCTAGAGGCTGTTTGGAGAAAGTGATGCAACAGAGGAAAAGCCATTTTTACTTGATATCTGCCTCGGCACTCAGTTGCCCCGCACATATCTTTTTTCCACCAACGGTGGAAACTGAAAGTCCCATCTTGAGCCATTCTGCACTTTTCCACTGCAAAAACTGGTTTACAGCCAGCAGAAATGGTGCTGTTAGAGCCTCATGAACTTGCTGGTCTGGAACCGTGGAACCCATGATGCAAGTACTAAAAGGGCTGTCACCACGTAAAGTGGCTGAAGCAGTCATTTTCCAAAAAAACAGGAGAATGAGTGAAAACAATGAAAGCACCAGGAAAATGACCAATCAGTGGTCTGCTGAAGAAAGAGCATGTTCCACCATATTGGTTTATGCATTATCTGTCTGGACTAAGGACTGCCCACATCCAGATACGTAATCGCTCGCTCTCAAACCAGTGGAAAAGGGGCCTGATCTTAACGGGTTCAGTAGATCCTAGGAACCAGTACCAGCTCTGGCACAAGCACTGGCACTTTGTTGGTCAAAAAAGAGGTATCTGTGAGATTAAAATAAGTTAAATATTTATTTAATATTCCTACAATAGTCTTATAATAATTATTATAAGATATACTGAGCAGACTTGGGATGTTCTCGCTTGCTAAGATATCATTTTCTATTCTGCATTGTTAGAAAAGGGCAAGATCTCTTGCACTGACCTCATTAGAACATTCGAGATTCAAATATAACCCCCGTTCAGTGCATCGTCCTTTGGATATTATGTAACATCTCTTAAATCTCTCATTTGCTGCTTGCGCGGCTAAAGTATCCCCTCGTGTGCCCTTACTGATGAGAGCTGACCACGGTCCTTATCTCTCCTTCCCACCGGCCAGGGTGTTAGCACCAGCCACCTGCAGCTCCTCTCACTCACTGCCACATTAAAACTGAATAAGACAGATGGTGGAGCTCTGGTGATGCTGGAGGGTATTGCAGTCTTGTTAAAAGACAGATTTCAAACTGTGGGCAAAATGCTGTTTTAATATGTATTGATGTGCTGGAAAAGTAGCCTCTGCTCCCGCAGTGGAGCTCGTCCATACATAATGGCTGAAATTACCTTCATCCTGTGCTGCGACTTAAAGGAAAAGCAACCCCAAAAGTGTTGGATTCAGTAAGACTGAAAACCCATCTCCAGGCGTTCATACATATTTGCCCCATTTATAGGAATCGGATAAAAGACAAATAGATTGTGCTCGCGTTGTATGACAAACACATTTGGCCTCTGAATACCTGCTAAACAAAGGAACAAAGGAGCTGTTAAATAAATGACGTCGAAGGACGAAAAACGAATTTTTTGCCCCTGAAAAAGCGACGACGCCATGCTTAACAGTTTCATTACTGGCAAATGAAGGTCGGCTGTGTGCTTTGGCTCATATTTCTCTTCAGCAAGCTGCTGGGTTCCTTGCACGATAAACCAAATCTTTGCCTCATCAGGGAGAGCAGAGGCCAAGCAGGCAGGCATTTGCAGAGTAAACTCTACTAACTACACAAACACCGGGTTCATCTGGGTTTCCGCTAATAGCTTGGCTGTAAATAAAGGATGTGTGGTGGAGAGCGAGAGGCCTTTTCTGATGTGGTGGAGAGACTGAGGTTTTTCCCTGCCAGCAGAGTCATTTATGACTCACTACTCCTCTTTATGTATCTCTATCTTTTTTCCCCCATTTGCTCCCGCCTTGTCCTCAGTTCGCTATGCCTGCGTTTCTTCATAGTTTGCTTCCTCCAGTGCTGTATTTTCTAACTCTCTCTTTGTCTGTCATTTTTCTTCTCCGTCATCCTTTTCGTTTTTCTTATTCGTTTTCACTTCCTCACTCCTTCATGAACACATCTCAGCCTTCCAAGGGACCAACATATGGCACAGGCGGCTAGCTGAATGTAAAAAAGCCGAGTGCTCCTTGGTGAGGGGAGATTATTCAGGGCAGTTGGGGACTGCCAGGAAGCCAGAAACTCAGTCTAGAACAGTCTATTGAAGCACTCCAGGAACTTAGGAACATCTCCCTCTCATTGTTCCAACTGCCAAGCAGCCATTTTGGGACCCGTCAGGACTCGCTACGCTAAGCAAGTCACTCTTTGTTTCGCAAACCGGCGAGATTGTGCCACCAGAAGCGCTAAGAATGGAAGACGTGCTGAAATATTTACTCTAAATGCTGGAAAAAAAAGACATGGGGGAAAAAAGATGAATTCCTTATCAAAGCATTATCGCTTGAGTGCTGGTATTTTTCACCATGGTATCATGGTTCTATTTCGCTTTCTGAATGCTGACAGACACCACACCCACACATCATCCAAAGGCGTTTGGTTTCTGTTATGCTCCTTCTCTCTCTCTCTCTCTCTCTCTCTCTTTCTTTGTCCATATCTGTGTATCTATACATCTATAAGCCTAAATCCAAAAAAGATGGGGCAGTTGGTTAAATGTAATTAAATGTAAGAAATTAAAGAATAAAACTATACTATAATTGTATAACTGACTACGGTGCCCATAATAATATAACAGTATAATATATATATATATATATTATATTATGTATCTGCCAAAGGTTGACAACAGGATAACTCATGAAGGGAATCACTGCTCGCTTGAATAATTTGCATGTCTCATGATGTCAACCCCACCCACCAAGTTTCATTCATGTCAGTTGATGTTCATGTTGTTTCTTCAAAACACTGTAGTGTTGCACATGCGGGCAAATGCTTGTTTAATAGGACGTTATAGATGGTAGCACATAGACATAAACTAAACCACAACCCAACACGATAAGCCACAAAACACATACATGCATCTTAACCTGTACATCGTAACCTGCAAATGTGCTCCCATGAGCCTCTTCCCTTGGCTGCTATACATCCCTCCCACGCTGCCATGACCAGTGGTGGATGCCACAGTATGTACCCCTCAGGATTAAAGGTGCCTTCACAGAGGTGCAATGTCCCCATGCCATTGGCACTACCACCTTGCTACCACAGATGCACTACCACAGATGCTGTCGTTTGAACTTTTGACAGCTGGGATGCTTCTATAGTTTTCTTTGGCCCAGAGAACACCTCCATCATTTCCAACAACAATTTGAAATGTGGACTCGTCAGACCACCATGTTTCTAGTTTGTGCCAGTCCAGCCTAGATGAATCGGCAGTGTTTCTGGATGTTATTGATATGTGGATACAGTAACTTACAGTGTTTATTGACTAGGGTTTTCAGAATATTACCGGGCCTATATGGGTGTTTGATGCACTGCTATCTGATCATAGATCACAGACATCCAGTATAGTTCTTTTGACCTTGGTCTTCACTCACAGAGATTTCTCTGACATTTTCGATGGTGTTACTGCAGAGGGTGAAACACCTACATTTCTTACTGTTAACCCATTTTGTGGCAAAGTGGTGAACCTCGATTACATCTTTGCTAATAAAGGATTATGCCTTTCCTGGATGCCCTTATTTACAGCCAAGCATAATTGCACCACCTGTTTAAGATCTATGCATCAGTGGCAGCTGGGGCTTTCTGACACAGGAGAAGCAAAGATGGCGATGATCTGATGTCAAAGAGGTCATTCATAAACTGCCAAACTGTCAAAAGTCTGGAACTACACACCAAAGCTATTAATGAGTATTTTACTCAATAGTTCATTTTAAGGAACAACATAAATGATAATGAAATGATAAACTGTCTATTTAGAATTACTTTCCAAGGTTTTACTGCCTCGAAATTTCACCACCGCTTTTGACACATGAGATGTTCTGTACGGTAATTTATTATTATTACTTCAAGTACCACTTGTGGTATTTAATACTTCATTCTTAATGGTTTAGAGATTTGCTAGTCACTAGTTACTTACCTACTAGTTCTAGAAAAATCTAACCCTGTTTTTTTTTTCAGATTCTCACACACGCCCATGAACACACTCAGGACCAGCATGTTAGAGCCACTTTATACATTTACTAGCATCCAAATTAATTGTATCTTATTAAAATCATTGATTCAACTTGTGAATGTCAATTTTCTAGCTAATCTTCTAAAATAAGGTTGGTAACATTAGTAGTGTTGGCTTACTGCTTCAAAAAGCAGCTATAACTGCTAAATGACACACTTACAAAAGTAACTAAATATGACCTACTGTTAACAGTTAACTTACCATTTAAAGGAAAATGGTGGAATCTTTGAGACAGTTTTTGCATGATTCTCCTGCAACATTCATTCATACATTCATCTTTTGAGGTGCTTACTCCTTCTGGGTCATAGGTGGTGCTGGAGCCTATCCCAGCGCTCACTGTGTGGAAGGCATGAAACACCTTAGACAGGCCAACAGTCCATCGCAGGGCACACACACACACACACACACACACACACACACACACACACACCTGTATTAAACTGCAGACTAATTATAATTTTAGGTGATGTCAGTCATGCACAGTACAGTGTTGATATCGGCAGTTTGCTATGAGATCGTGTCCCTTTGAAACACACAGAAGCCATGCCAGACGAAAGGCCACCTAAAATAATATATGTAAATGTCTACAGTCCAGGAACTGTATTTTGAGTTTTGTTAGCCTCATAGACTCCTTGCTGATTTGCTGCACTACAACAGTATGTATTTGAATTTGCATTTAGCTTGCATTCAGCAAAATAGCACATGCATTGTAGCAGAGCTCACCAGTCAAACAGTCACCTTGCATGCTTAAGGTTGTAGTTACTTCAAGGTGCTGCAGATGGTGTTGCACGGGGACAGTGCTGAATTTGTAGGTGTATGGAAGCATACAGTCATGGGGTCTACCAGCAGTGGCAGAAATCCCATCCACCAAATCTGGACCAACTGCACATTTCTTTGATGCAAGAGTGTCTGAAAATTGATGTGGCCTACATCCAGAAACTTGTCCAGTCCATGTCAAATCACATCTATCTATCTATCTATCTATCTATCTATCTATCTATCTATCTATCTGGGGTTAGGGTTAGTCTCTGTCTCTCTCTGTCTGTCTGTCTTTTGTATCTTTCTCTCTCTCCCATCACTCACATACACGTTGGAATATGTAGGAATAGACTTAAAATAACGAGGCATCTGTTATATCTGCGGCATCTCGTTTCTCAGTGTAAAGGTTTCCCAGACACAGATATCCATATGATTTCTATTCTTTTACCTGAAGGCAAAAAGATTAGAGGCAATACACCCCAAAATAGTAACAATCTATGCTGCACTGTGATACATGAGACAGTCAGACAATTTCAGAGAGACAAGAAAGGGGAGTAAGACCATAACACGATGACTCTCTCCTACACATGAAACCTGTGTGAGCTATCTGTCAAAGCCAGGAGTTGATGAGGCTGTCCAGTGCTGAACTGATCCAGTTTGGATCTGCAGTAGTGAAAACCCTTGCTGTGCAGGAACTGAGCTGAAGATGATGTAAAGATATTGCAATAAGTTTCTCTATAAAGCACATGCATCATAATTCATGCCTAATGCATTTTACATGGAAAGACACATGTATCATAATAAACGTACAGCCTCCTGACGACTGTTCCACTGAACACCTGTGTGTTAAGGACAATAACCTCATTACACAAAATGCATTCATACAGATAACAACATTAAACAAAAGAGGTTAGCAGGTAATAACAACATAAATGTTAATAAATATGTTAAAACATAACAACATGACATAAAATGGATTAACCTACAACATATATTCAGAACCTACAACATATATTCAGATAACAACATTTTTCAAGTTAAAACAGATATTATGGTTCAAATAAGTGTTAAAACATAACATGACAAAGCACACTCACTGTCAAAAGAATAGTTGTACCCAGAAGGAACTGTGGGATTGTAATGCTATTGGGAAGGAAGATAAAGGTTACCAGGAACAGTAAATGATGATAAATTTAGACTGATATGGGCAACATTTATTGGGCTACACATACAGAAGTAGTGTCTCTCAGTATGGTGTCGAGCCGCCGTGTTTGGTAACGCAACATGCCAGACGTCTCGTAGAGGTTCCTAATGGTGTCCTGTGATAATCCATCCCGTGCAGATTGAATATCCGCACACAGTTCCTGCAGATGTTGTGGTAGGGGTAGAGTTTTTCCAATAGTGTCCCACACACATTTTCAACTCCATGATAGACTGACATGACACCATGTCTTTGGTGATGTTGACGTGGTGTTAAGGGCAGTTGCTGTAATGGTCTGTGTGCATGTAGTCCTGCATCCTGCAGTCATCAGCCAATGGTGCTGGCACTAACATGATGACACATGACGGGCATCACTGCTCACTGAATGTCCACAATTGTGGCTGTTGGGTCACTCCGCACATGTCAAACAATCTGTCAATTTTACCTTTCCATGGTTCGTGTAGGTCCTTCATGTCACTAGGGTTTGCCTTCTTCTATCACTGCTGCCAACAGCATGCTATGATAATATCCACATGACCGGTATGGCGTGCATTGCGTCAATGAGACCATTTTGCTTACCAACGCCCTACATTGTGACTCCTCCAACTGCTCAAATTGCTTTTGAGCTCTTCTCTGAGGAATACTGCGCTTGCAAAGAATGCTACCGATAAAACAGAGTCAGAATGGAAAGCACATGCATCTGGATGACCTCATACAGTCAGTCTGGTATAGTGATAACGTGCGTCCTTGCCTACATGCAAGACCAAACGTCAAACTTAAATCACTTGCATGTCTCACAATGTCAAACCTACCCACCAAGTTTCATTCCTGTCAGTTGATTCCTTCTGGGTGCAGCTATTTTTTTTTTTTGATGACTGAGTACATTAATGAATAACAACATGGCACAAATGTTTTCAGACAAACACCACAAAAGATGTGTCGTTATAATAATATCATTTTGAGAGCGTAATAAATGATAGAATTCTGAAAGGTTTTTATTTTGAAAATACCGGCTGAAGTATATAGTATATGAATAAATCAGGTAACGTTATTGTGCTGTGAATAAACGGCATTATAATGCTTTGCCAGTCGGTGCAGACCGTGAGTCTTCCACTCAGCCAAATATAGCAAGTGTGTCGTCTTAAATATTGAGCAGAATCCTAACGAGAGAATGTTAACATGTGTCAGCAGATGTGCTAAGAGACTGAGATAAAGCAGGTAAGACGTCAGCATAGGGGCATACAGCCCAGCAGGTGCTGCTCTGAATACATCTAGGTCCCTCACAGTCATACTCAAGACAAACAAAACAGGCACCGCCATCCACCCACTCTGACAGCCCGGAGATTCACTCGGCCGGGAACCTGAAAAATCTTCTAGGGTGGGTGGCATAGGGAGATACTGTGAACACAATTGGCCTACCCTCATTCTTCTCAACTGTTGCGCCACTGATTAATTCCTTTTTATGTTTCCATTGCATTTAATTCAGTTATCTGGGAAAAGGGTAACCGGGAATTCCTCCGGTTTAGCATTCAGGACGAAAGCATCTAATAACACTGGAAAGGAAATGTTCCATTAGAGCACTCATGAAAAAATCAGTGCTCCACACATCAAACCATTGCTAGGGGGCAGCTGGAAGGGGAAAACTAATAACCACACTGTTTGGTTCCATGAGGAAACACAGACTGTGGGAAAGACATCAATATTTCTGTAATATTATTAATATTATTTAGACCACTTCTTAATACCTTTTCCCAGTAATCCCTGATGTGGAGGGACTCGCTCCTGTTGGAGTCAGCACCATGCTGGCATGGCAGGCAAGCTCACGTCTGCTCCAATATGGATATGCCACAACGTCTTTCTCAACCACCTGCCATGCAGCACTAATAAGCTCCTCAACCACATCAGAGAGGAATGCTAATCACTTACGTCTGTCATATTACTACGCAGACCCACTAATTGACCACTGCAGTCCTTGGCGGCTTTAGCGTCCCACATTTGTGAAAGTTGAGTACAACTTTGTTATTGCTATACTTCTCAGCACATCTGAACACTTTGTCAGTTAAAGGCTAACTTGAATCCACATTAACAAATTTCCCCAAGTACTTGTGGATGAAGTCGTACAAGTGGATAGTGCTTATGAAAGCTCTTTCTTCTCTAACGGGATAACGATGCACTGCACACTCTGTTCAGAAGTAAATAATCAATGTGTTAATTAAAATGCAAACCCGTTTAGGGTTTAGTCAGCTCAATGTTATTGATTGCTTCTTTGTGAAGTTACATTCACAGACAGTGGTACAGCACGTGTCATTAATGGTCAATTTGGAATTAAGCTTGTAAACTCAAACGTATCTTTACTGGAAAGAATTCATGTAAAGTTACAGTGGAAATACTGCACTAATATAAAATCCTTTTTGTGAGTCCAGACCTTTCCCTCAACATGTAGTGGTAGAACGAGGGAAGAGTCATTTTTTTGTGAACAATTGTTGTATTATATTTATTTACAGAAAGTAACTAAACAGAAAGTTTATAATGCTAACAACATTGCTAATAATAATCAGAGTAATATCCCCATTTCACCCCCCAGGGTATGTTGGTATGTTACAAATTTGTTAAGTTGTTGGTATGTTATGAAGTTTACATTAAGGGCAGAATACCGACTACCAAGAATTAAATTAACAAAAAAGTAAAGATTCAGTAAAGATTCCCTGGTTTGGAAGCAATAGTGGTGAGCCAGCACCTATTCTGGAAGGTATAAAAAGCAATCCATCCATGGCCCCCACGTCCACTAAGGTAATTTCTTCATATATGCTTGTATGTGTATATCTAATTAACACTGATCAAAGAACAACCTGCTAATAAAATTATATTAGAAAGGCTATCATAATAAATATTGTCCTTTTTTTAAGTAAAGGAACATCTAGGAGTGTGAACCTATTTCCTTTTTTCTTTAAACTTTATTTCACCTTTTACCAAAGTATTTTTTTACCAGAGTGCTCTCAGACAGTTCTGGTATACTAGCATACTAGCTGAAAATAAGAAAATTAAGTCTTCGTAAATTTAGGTATTTAAAAGTAGGCTTATGCCAGCCGTTCTGAACGAGATGTATGAGAGCCTTATGAAGTGCTTATGAAATTCCCAGTAATGTATTTTAAATTGCTCTAAGCGCGCTGGACAGTTCGTTGGTTCTCTCTCTCCGTGGTTCGTGTAGGTCTCCCAGATCCTTCATACTTGCACATATAGATACTTGCACATATAGACTGACATACTGTTATCTTCATCCATATTGTATATCTGTAGTGATTGTATGTATATATACAGGGGTTGGACAATGAAACTGAAACACCTGGTTTTAGACCACAATCATTTATTAGTATGGTGTAGGGCCTCCTCCTCCTTTTGTGGCCAATACAGCGTCAGTTGGTCTTGGGAATGACATATACAAGTCCTGCACAGTGGTCAGAGGGATTTTAAGCCATTCTTCTTGCAGGATAGTGGCCAGGTCACTACGTGATGCTGGTGGAGGAAAACGTCCTTCTTGGTGGTATGCTGACATTACCCTGGATACCGTGGCTCTTGATACATCACAAAGACTTGCTGTCTTGGTCACAGATGCGCCAGCAAGACGTGCGCCAACAATTTGTCCTCTTTTGAACTCTGGTATGTCACCCATAATGTTGTGTGCATTGCAATATTTTGAGCAAAACTGTAAAACTGTGCTCTTACCTGCTAATTGAACCTTCACACTCTGCTCTTACTGGTGCAATGTGCAATTAATGAAGATTGGCCACCAGGCTGGTCCAATTTAGCCATGAAACCTCCCACACTAAAATGACAGGTGTTTCAGTTTCATTGTCCAACCCCTGTACATATCAATATTCTATGCCCTGTATATACCCTGCATATCTCATCTACCTCAGCCTTACCATAGTGCTATATGGAAATGTGTACATCTGAATATATCATAGGTTTTATTCATAACTTTATATTACTGTTAAATAAATATATATAATTTATAATGTATATTAGGATAACAGAGATTTTGTGCTTAGTATTGTATATATTTATTGTCTAATGTATATTTTTTGTATCTAAGTACTGTAAGGGACATCGCACCTAAGTTTTTCACTCACCTTCACACCTGTGAAAATGTGACGTGACAATAAAAGTGATTTGATTTGATTTGATTTGATGTTGCTTGTGCATGCCTTCTTCTATCCATTACTGACAACAGTGTGCTGTCGTAGTATCCGCACGGCCGGTGTGCCGTACAATACGTCAATAATCCCGCATCCTGGAGCCTTACGACGTGACTTACCTCTAACTCTTCCAACTGCTCAAATTACTTTCGGACTTTTCTCCGAGTCATACAATGCTTGCAAAGGACGCTACCAACACAACAGCATGAGTCAGAATGGAAAGCACACACAACAGAATGACCTTATATAGCCAGTCAGGTACAGCGATAAGGCCCGTCTTTGTGAGAGAAACTTTAATCATGTGCATGATAAAACTCACCATCGCAATTTATTAAACAGTGTTTACTATCATGAGAATATCTTGTCTTCTAAAGTTGTCTTCTGACTTTAAAAAAAGGCATTTTGGACTTATATTCACAGTTATTCACATCTAATTGTCATTCAGATGCCAGAGTCACATGTTATACAGAGGCTGCAAAGGCAAGTGTTGGCTTTCGGTGTATGTAAAAACAAACTGCTAAAAAATGTCAGGTTTTTTCAAAACAGCAACAGTAGCTATTAATTAATTACAGGGAACTTACAAAATAGTATACATCATTGTCAACAGCAGCGTTTTTCTTCAAAGGCTGAACTTGTGTGTGAAGTAGAACAGACTAATAGAAGCACGACCCAAAGAAAGTTCGTAAAATCAACACCTGCAGCAAGTCTGGTGGTGCCTATTACTGATGACACAAAAGGCCTTTTATTGAGCTGCACAGGCAGAAAGTGGTTACTCAACATGCATTCATTAAGCTTAAGCCAAGTCAACTAGCATTCAATAAGCTTAGTGGGAGTAGGCACAATCTCTCCCAGCAGACAGCACGCTGCAGAGCAAGCATGTAGATATGATGAACGTCTCAGCACCCGTCTAAAAAGGAGTGATGTTTCAGCTTTACTCAGAAAGGAAAGCATACAAATGACAATAATGAAATAATACGCCTTTACTAATAGCCACAGTAGCGAAGGTCACAAATATACACTCATCATCAAAAGAATTGTTGCACCCAGAAGACAGTGTGGGATTACAGTGCTATTGGGAAGGAAGATAAAGATTACCAGGAACAATAACTGATGATAAATTTAGACTGATATGGGAAATATTTATTGAGCCACACATACAGAAGTAGTGTCTCTCAGTGTGGCGTCTCGCCATGGAGTTGCAGAGGTTGCTAATGGTGTCCTGCGATAATCCAAGACAAAAGCGGGAATTGTCACTTAAGATGACTCACTGCCATTCTGAGTCACGCCATGACAGTCTGGCACGACATCATTGGAGTCATAAGAGGATGACTTATGGAGGGCATCACTGCTCGCTGAATGTCCACAATCGTGGCTGCTGGCTCACTCCATGCATGCTGGACAATTCATTGGTTCTTTCTGTCCCTCTTCTATCCATTGCTGCCAACAGCGTGCTATCGTAGTGTCTGCATGGCCGGTGTGCTGCGCAATACGTCTACTACGAAATGACTCCTCTCGAACTCTTCCAACTGCTCAAATTACTTTCGGACTGTTCTCCGAGGCATACTATGCTCGCAAGGGACGCTACCAGCACAACAGCGTGAGCCGAATGGAAAGCACACACAACAGAATGACCTTATATGGCCAGTCAGGTACAGCGATCAGACCCGTCTTCGCTTACGCCAAGCAAGAAACTTAATCATTTGCATGTTTCACAATGTCAAACCTACTCACCAAGTTTTACTCCTGTCAGTTGATTTCTTGTGGGTGAAACTTTTTTTTTTTTTTGATGATGATGATGATGAGTGTATCTTAGACACAAATGAGCAGGTCAGTGTGGTACATTCTGGTGATGAAACAGAAACCATGATAAACCATGGCTGCAAAGACAGTTCTCTTCAAGACCAGCACCCACTACTTTGTTAAATACATATAAATGTGTTCTGATGAATTGTGCTACCTTGTAAAAATGTCCTTCCATAGAGCATGTCTGCAGGTCAGCCCTGTACATGAAACCCTAGGTCGGACATTCGGAAAGCTTAAATCACCTTAATCTAAAAAGCCTACCAGCGTTAAATCTACAAAGTTAAAGTAGCTTCTTTTCGTTCTTGGTAGAATTTTCCTATTCCACCTTTAATGGTGCAGCAGCTATAATGCTTTGGGTGGCTGGATGTATCCACTTACAACAATGTAACACCTACAAATCATGTCTGAGAGTTAATCCTTTCCTGACTTCTGAAGCCTAGAAAAAAATCATACATACAGGGGTTAATAATAGAGGTAGGACAGCGTAAACATCATTACCAGAAAATCATGGCAGCATAAAATGATAATTAGGATATTTTGATCATTTAAATCAGCTTATCAGGGGGAAGTAATAATATTAAGCTGAGTCTGAACTGAATTAACAATAAAAACAATAAAGAGACATTGTTTGCCCTCATGGTCACATGCCGCTACCTTTAAATGTTAATGCAACTTTGATATGGATGTCATGTGTTATCCATATATTATATAATATATCATCATATGTATATAAGACATTAACTCTGTTATTATAATAAAGTGAGTCGAAATATCCTGCTAATTTTATTTGTTCTTTTTATTTGTGGGCGGTGCAGTGAGTTGCGCTGCTGGCTTACAGCAACAAGGGTCTAGGTTCTATTCCCGGCTGGGGCATCGGTGGTCCTTTCTGTTCTCCATGTGTCTGTGTGGGTTTCCTTCGGGTGCTCCAGGTTACTCCCACAGTGCAGTAAGGCAAACCAGAGATGCTAAATTGCCCCTAGTTGTGTGTGTGTAAATGTGTATTTATGTGTCTGCTCTGCAACGGTCCGGTGACCTGTCCAGGGTGTTTCCTGCCTTCTGCCCAGTGAGCACTGGGACAGGCTTCAGCACCCCCTGTGACCCAGAAGGGTAAGCGTCTCAGCGGATGAACGAACGAGTGAATGCATTTTAATTGTGGTGAAAAGATTTCAGTTTGTGATCTCAGTACATTTACAGCACATCTTAACAAAACAGTGATACTCACCTCTAGTTCAGTTACAGGTCAGCAAGGGTAGCAGGGTTAGCAAAAATCCAGGATCGTATGTTCAAACAACACTCTACCTACTACGACTACTCCTCTGCATACTACATCCACCTCCTTCATTCCTAAAAAACAGGTGAAATGTGCTTTTACACCGTGTTAGACATTTGTATCTCTTTCTGACACGGATGGGCAAACATTTAACTTCTACTCTGATGATCATTTAGTCGTGTCATATTTAAGAACTTCCCTCTCCAGTCTTTTGTCTTCCCTGCACCCCTACACCATGTAAACCCTGTAATTTGCACCCTGGCTTTCCCTCTTTAAACCAAACGGTAGCTGTCATCATGCGACGTTTTCACCCTTGCCAGTAATTGTAGAGGTGTCTTAGAGCACTCAGTCATATGTTGTCCCGTAAGCTTCCTTTTACTGTCTTCCTCCTGAAAATATGCACACGTCTTAGCAGAGTGAGTCATACGCAGGGCTGTCAACAACCTTTTCAAAAAAAAATGTTTTCAGCTTCCACTGCTCAAAGGCTTATTCATAGATAAGGCTTAATTTGACACGAATTAAAAGGCCATATGCGCAACTGAATGGCACCATTGCGAAAAGCCTAGCTTTCCCTTTTAACCCGGTTTATCCAGCGTCTAGGATGAGCTCCCTTAGACTACACTAAGCGCCAGGGCCGATGTGTCACCCTAAGTCAATACCCCTCTTAAGCATTACACAGATAGATATGTACCTGGAATTAAAAGAGACCCCATAATCAACAGATCAGACCGAGCAGGGCAGAGGGGCATTGGGGGCCCATTGATTCAAGGTAACAAATGGAGGGCTCTGTATGTGAAGAGACAATTGGAGAGGAGCGCTGAGATTTGTTTATAAATACTTTATTCCTCCTGGCAGGAGGGAGCTGAGGTTTTAATGAAACTGTCAGGGGCGGTGAAACCCTGACGAGAGACCACACACCACTCCACATCACTCACACACACACAAACACGCACGCACACACGAACAGGACTGAACTGTGGCCCTTGCCAAACATAATTATGTCCACATTACTACAGCCTACGATCCCTCTAGATCCCCTCCCCCACACACATCTCGCCTTCGTCTTCTTCTTTTCCTTTTTTCCTCCCTGCAATGCGGTGCTAACACAGCAGCACGGTTCTTCATCATTAGCCAAAATGAGCTTGCATAGCATAAGAAGTACTTTCTCATTCCAAAGCGTTAGGATTTCTATAATCTGGTGGGCGAGGTGGGATGGAGAAGACATAGTGATGGAACAAACTGCAAATATGCATCATGACAGCAGAAATACAGAAGACTTCAAGCATGTGTGTGTGTACTCACAAACAACGGTTAGTTTGAGATGTTTTGTGTATTTATGTAGACTATATGTTATATAGTTTATTATTATTATTATTGTAATAATTATTTTAACCATAATTATTATTATTACTGCACACAAACACAAAGATATATGTATCTCGTTGTCTCATTCGATATGTGGAAAATGGGTCTCAAAGCAGACGTGTCAAAAAGGACCGATAGGCATTTGGGTGTGCCAAAGGCCATAGTGTGAAGGAAGTAGCTGAATGTGCAACCACAATTCCAAAAACATGGGGATGTTTCTTAGCTAGTGTAAGAAGGTTAGAGTCTAAATCTCGCCATGAGCTCAGATGCTGCCCAAACAAGGGCCAGTGCTAATACCTAGAAAGAGTAATACAGCATAAGAAAACTACCTAACAATCTCAAGCCAGCATTCATACCTAGAGAGAAGAAAGGTTATGCTCAGTAAGTCATATTAAGTCACATGACTGGGTATAAAAAGAGATGCAGAGTCTCTCAGAAGTAAAGATGGGCAGAGGTTCACCAATCTGCAAAAAAGTGAAGTAGTGTTTCTCAGAGTTTCTCACTAACGCAACATGCTAGACGTCTCAGCATGGAGTTGTAGAGGTTCCTAATGGTGTCCTGCGATAGTCCATCCCATGCAGCTTGAGGTACAGGTACAGGTATAGTCAGGTCCAACGATAAGGCCCATCCTTGCTTATGCTACATGCGCGGCAGAGTGTGAAACTTGAATCATTCGCAGGTCTTGCAATGTCGAAACTACCCACCAAGTTTCATTCCTGCTGGTTGATTCCTTCTGGGTCCAACTATCTGTGTAACTATCCTTTAGATGATGCGTGCATCATTACTTATTTGATTATTTTAAGCCTAATCATAACTTGAAAATCACTAAGAAGCAAAGAAATAGTTTTATTCTTTTAGTTTTAAAAGATTGCGCATGTTGACCGTTTACCGATCCTGACATTGCAGGTTAGTCCTGTCTTCTCTAGTTTTACTACAAAGTCAGAGCATTTTGTCCTGAAAGTGTGTAAAAACAGACACACACGTACACCCTGTACAATATGTACCCACTGTATATATATTCAGTAGTTGAGTAGACCAAACAATGGCGAGGATCCATTTGCATGAGGTGACTGAAAGTGCGCCATCGGATTTCTTTCATAGCCTCCTTGCTGAGTCAGCGAGCCATCCCTTCACAACATTCACATCAAAAAAGACAAAGACACAGATTACCATTGCTTGTAAGGCAGGTAGCCATTAAAGGCGCACGCTGGCCGGTATTGATTCCGATGGACAGCTTCCTTTGTGGAAGCCTTAAGAGCCATGTATAGCAAAGCAGTGCAGTCCAGCCCTGCATTGATCTACACACATTATGCACAGTGAATTCATAACAATGATTGTAAATGACTCACTCTCTTCAAGTGACCGCGGCTCAGGCAGGAATTTTACATCTCAATTGGGAGCTCAACCCAGGGACTTAGTTAGACAAAGACGTAGTATAGTCATGCCTGAATCGGAATTCTCTGCATAATGAGTGCACTCCTTCTTCTGCGGTGTGACCTTTTCAAAGACTTTGTGGAAATTGCACACACTCACTTAGAGGGCAAACAATCTACTCAAAACAAACACTCTAAATAGTTAATGCTTTAAATGCCAAACACCGGCTTTGTAGTGAGAATAAAGCAAATGACTTGCACAGGAAAAATAGAGCGGAAATCATAAAGCATTATTTTTTTATCTTTTGATGGGAGTGTTTGAAGTTATTTTCCGGTTTCAGAGGAAAGCGTGATTCTGACTGATTAGGTTCCCTTGCTGGGCTTAGATCAGAACAAAGCTAACCTTCCAATCTGAGTAATGTCTTTTTCCCACTGGTCCCCAATAACCATAACGCATGATCGCTAGTTTAAATCACACTGACAACTTTCACATTCGTAATTGTTATCTGGTAAATTGCACTGACATGATGCATTAAGTAGCCTAAACACAGACATTTCACATATCAGTCGTAGATTCAGTCTATTCAAGGTGAGAATACAGAGAGAACCCTTTAATTAAGCTCTTGGACCACCTGAATGAACCCTTATTATGATGTTATGCACATTCGTAAGGTTAAAATAGATGTTCAGATACAAATGCATATCACTGTTCATTGTTCAAGGCCATTGTTTAGCTGCTTCACCCACCATCAGAGAGCTTCTATCTAACTAGACATGCAACACTGGTCTGTGGGATTGTACATTCACACTTACATTTAAGGCATTTAGCAGATGCTCTTATCCAGAGCGACTTACAACCGTGCATAGTGTTCTGTCGGATAATGTTTCCCAGCCAGTATAAGAAGGTTAGAGCCTAAAACTCGCCATGAGCTCAGACACTGCCCAAACAAGGGCCAGTGCTGATACCTAGGGAGAACAATACACAGACCTATACAAAGCATAAGTGCACTACCTGGCAACCCAACCCAGCACTCATACCTAGAGAGAAGAAAGGCTGTGGTCAGTTTAAGTGCAAAAACAAATTATTTCAACATACACATCTATTAGTGCTCACTCACTTAAGTGCTTTACAAAGAGATGGGTCTTCTGTCTGCGTTTGAAGATTACAAGAGACTCAGCTGTTCAGACAGCCAGTGGGAGTTCATTCCGCCATCTGGGAGCCAGGACAGAGAAGACTGTAGCAAGTCAAGTTTCCCCCTGTTGGTTCTTCATAGCCTGGCAACCTCAAATAAACTTTACAGATTGCTATAGCATATCGTAAACCTGAAAACATGCCAAGCCCAGTTTCACAAGAAATTGGTGGAAATTAATTGTCACTCATTTCTCAAACCAAAGACAACAGAGGCGACAACTCAATGAATGTACTGCCAAACTAGAAAAGAGCACTTCCAGCAGAGGAATTGTTCAACCAAATATTTTGTTGCCACTAAAGCTAGCATCAGTGCTGCTATGGGGAGTGAGTTAGCGGCCAGCCAACCCTGAAGTAGCCAGCCAACGTGGGTACCCAACCCTGAACACCAGGGGGTATTTCACACACTGAGACTATCCATCCATTCAGTTATTCTTTTTTTTTTTCAGCAAAAGCAAGAATGAAATCAAGCTGTTATTGATAGCACTTAATAAACACAGCTGATACAATGCCAAACTTAGACAAACCAGTTTAGATTCCCTCTCTTTTCTTGTCAAGGTTTTGTCAAATATCTAAATTCAGAGTAGCTACTATTTCCACTGTTAAACTAAGTCAGGGAAAAGACTTGGAATACACTATCAAAGACGATATTATATAAGAAACAATTCGTTAAAATGCATCTCTTCTTTTAATAGCGGTCATAAGTGCGTTCAGTTTAATATCATTGATTGTGTGTGCTTCACTGCTGACAGGTAATACAAATGTGATTGTGTCTATGTACCACCCTAGATATGAAGTAGTACTTTGCTTTAACCTTGTTAGAAAACAGTTTTAGGTCTAATAACAGAGGTCACCAATGTGGATATATCCCTGTCACCCAGATTTAGTCGCCACACTTTCATTTACAGTCCCACAAATTCTGGGTATAACATACGAATAAGAAAATTACACTGACGTTACACTGAAAGATGTTCCAGCTATTAAGCAGAAAATACGACATTGGAAAATGTCTCAAAATTGAATAATTAATTGGAGTTAAATTAAATGTTGGTTAAACGTACACAAAATTTTATTGGCAGTATTTACATGCAGAGATTTGAATTCATTCCAAATGTATATCAAGACTGAGGCATTTCTATGTACACTCTATTCAACAACCTGAAAAATTCTTAGCTTGCATGCGCACTACAAGCAATCATATCCAATTACACACATATGTAGAGTACCACTTAGTCTACATGCATCACATCAGTCCAGTTAGAGTGAGACGAGCAGACGCTTTATGTCCACAAACAATGGCAACTATTTTAAGTCTTTTAAAGCTTGGAGCAGGCAGCACGGTGACCCAGTGAGTAGCGCTGTCCCCTCACAGCAAGAATAAGGACCTGGGTTTGATCAGTCAGGGCATCTGAAGTGCTTTCAGTGTGGCGCTTACGTGTTCTCTCAGTGTCTGCGCAGGTTTCCTTTAGGTGCTCTGGTTTCCTCACATAGTCCAAAGACATGCTGTCAAGTAAACAGGAGATGCTGAATTGCCCCCTTGGTGTGAATGTGTATGTCAGTGTGTCTGCCCTGTGATGGACTGGTGACCTGTCCAGGGCCTCCTGCCTTTTACACAATGATGGACTCCAGCACTCTCTCTCTCACTCATCCATCACACACTTTCTCTCTCTCTCTCTCTTTCTTTCTCTCTCTCTCTAATTCCTCTTCTAAACCGCATAAAGCAAGAGTACAGCTCGAACCATAAACTTTGTCTCCTCTGCAGACCAGTTTTTGCCTCCCGTCATGTTAAACGTTACAAACTTATGAATGACAGAACATACTTAAACATTCCCATTGGGAATGTAATCGGAAACAAGCGTTTACATGTCTGTCATTTTTCCATTAAACTGTTTACAGGTTTACCCACCTCGTTCAGTCAGAAAGTTTGTTTAGAATGGGCTTAGTCAGACTAGTCTGTTTCAAATTAGATGTATACATGGATGTGTTCTGTTCTGATTCAGCTATTAGTCAGATCATTAATCGATTATCAGCCTGCTCGTAAATGTGGCTAATATAATGTGACGTGTTTAGACAAGACAGTACACTGGAAACACTTCCAAGTACCAGAGAGTAGTATGGCACAAAAAAGACAACACGTAAGACAGAAAGGGTATGTTGTATGTAGAGTGACATTATCTAGAAATAAAACCTGGGCTGTGAAACAAAGCAATCAATCTTGTTATGGCTTCACTGGGTTCTTTCTAATCACTTGGATATGATGGTAGTGGTGGTGTGGGTGGATTGGAAGAGCTTCAAATTAGATCTTGTAACCTTGATATAATGCTAAAAGCTTAATAAACACAGTGTATTGATATAGAAGCCATAATGCATGCTTTTTCCTGTCTAATCTCCTACCTCAAATGATAGACCTTTCCTATTTGTGTGACCTCATTCTCGCTTGCCGGTTTTAAATTTGGAGACGTATTACAGCTTTTATTCCTTTTTCAGCAGCAACTGTTCTCCTTCTCCTACTTCCTCCGCCTAAGGGCAGCGTTTTCCGAAAGCGAAATAAATTTTCCATTCCTCTGTTTTGCTTGCACCGCGGGGCGTGTTGTTTTGCATAACCATATTTAGAGCGCTAAGGTCCAACGGCTGGCTGTGAGGACGCTGGATTAATGGTGGTGTTGCAGCAGGTCTCAACCAGGTGAGCAATGGCGAGCTACTCCCGTTCATTTATCAGATCTCTAAGAGAGCCGACGTGCCACAGTAAGCGAGGTTGCGGATCCTGCAGCTTGGCCCATGTAAATGTTTGGAGTGAACAAAGCAGCCAGTCACATAAATATGAATAAACCTCATCTGTCCAGCTCTAAATGAAGTTATGGGAGTAATGGCATGGAACACTGCGATTTGTCATGTTTTGGAGTTAATAAGAAAATGTACACAAGTATATTTACCATACTCTGCAACCTGTCTCCTGCTGAAATTAAATCAGTGCTTAAGAATGCCAAGACACAAGAAAACATGCATCCATAAATATTTGCATCCATGAAACGGCGCTTTACGCCAGTGCAGTTTCATGATACACTGATTATACCAAGCAGAACAAACTCTAAATGGCTGCGTTGTGTTTGGTGTGGCACTATGTATAACACCACAACCTGCCAGTAAGCTGCCACCCCATGTGGGAGACTGGGGTTCGATTCCCGCTCTGGATGACAATACTGTGCTACACCAACAAGAGTCCTTGGGCAAACACTATGTTGGCCTACCTGTAAGCCATGGATAAGAGCATCAGCTGAATGCTATAAACGTTTATAATGTAAAACTGCAAATGTACAGTGTTGACAATATGGTGCTACTTCTTCATCCTCTCATGTTGGACTGATGGCAGATTGACAGTGATTTGGTATCGCCTCAACAAGGTACAAAGAGGTGATGAAACAGTATGGGCTGAGGCTAGCTGGTTAGCCTGCTTATCACTGCAACACAATACATACAGGGGTTGGACAATGAAACTGAAACACCTGGTTTTAGACCACAATCATTTATTAGTATGGTGTAGGGCCTCCTCCTCCTTTTGCGGCCAATACAGCATCAGTTCGTCTTGGGAATGACATATACAAGTCCTGCACAGTGGTCAGAGGGATTTTAAGCCATTCTTCTTGCAGGATAGTGGCCAGGTCACTACGTGATGCTGGTGGAGGAAAACGTCCTTCTTGGTGGTATGCTGACATTACCCTGGATACCGTGGCTCTTGATACATCACAAAGACTTGCTGTCTTGGTCACAGATGCGCCAGCAAGACGTGCACCAACAATTTGTCCTCTTTTGAACTCTGGTATGTCACCCATAATGTTGTGTGCATTGCAATATTTTGAGCAAAACTGTAAAACTGTGCTCTTACCTGCTAACTGAACCTTCACACTCTGCTCTTACTGGTGCAATGTGCAATTAATGAAGATTGGCCACCAGGCTGGTCCAATTTAGCCATGAAACCTCCCACACTAAAATGACAGGTGTTTCAGTTTCATTGTCCAACCCCTGTAGATGCCTTTGACATACCGTCCAAACTGTTATTTCTTCACATTCTCTTGATATTTTTAGTTAATTTTGGAATGTTTTAAACTTGTAATCTCTCAGCAGCTTATAATCAACAGCAGCTTTAATTTAATGGCAAAGTGATTAAAAGATTAATACCACAATTTCTGTATTATTGACACCATTTTTGAATACTATGACCCTACTGTCTGTAGTATTCCTGGCTGATGCTAAGCTGCTCATGTGCTGTTAGCAGGTGGTTTGAATTGTTCAAATTCATACCTGAATTCATACCTGAAGCAGACTATGCTGGACAATTCTCAAAGACAACCTGGGGATAAACCAACAGCAAACTAACAAAAGCAACAGTGGAAAACTAGCAGTTCCATCTATTTGTTTTAGACTCATCAGCTTGTATTTTCTGATAAAAGACGAAATGACAAAATGCACTCTGGAGCTGACATAAGCATACAGTGTTCACTGAAGCCATGGTTGTAATTTACTGTGACTTTGCTGTGCAGCTTAAAACATTAGTCAACACCTCATGGTTTTAAAATACTTACGGCATAGAGAGGCCATCCTTCATTTATTTAATTTCCAGTCAAAACAGCCATTAAGTACAAGCTTGTTCAAGTACAGTTCATTTTTTCAGGCATCCTTTCTCTCAAAAAACACATTTAACAGGAAATTACACAAAAACTAAAAGCCTCAAAAACTAAATACAGCACCAGAAAGTACAGCATCTAATGTGCCCACCCTTTATTACTGCTTCCATGCTTCCATATGAAACTAAAAGAAATCTGCACACCTCTTAAGTTTGGTCTTCTCACAATTCAAGTAAACTCAAACTTATTTAGTGATGCTGAGGTCTGGACTCAGAGGTGGTCAGTTGTTCTAAGAACACCAGCAGCTTCTTTGTCTGAGTTTCAGCATTTTTCCTTTCTTGCTGTTCTCGGTGAGAGCTTCTTGACAGCTACACATGTTTTCCGTCTCAGATAGCAGTGAGTTGTCTTCACACAGTGAAAGGATGGACAGAAACACCTGTGGATTTGTTCAGATCTGAAGGAAGAGGGGGCTTTAAGTACTGTCTTTCTGATGGTCACCCAAGCTGTGTTTAGCTCGACAAACAAGAAACAGTGGTGCACTGAGCACTCTGTTGCGTTACGCAAGCCTTGCAACTATGGCAAGTTAGAAGGCCAATCTTGGAGTACTTTTCAAAGACTTTTTGGAGGCTGATTTAAAAAAAAAAAAAAACAAACAAACAAAAATGCTGCCTTTATCAGAATTCATTGTGTGCATTGCCTTTAGGTGGTCTCTGGCTTTTGCACAGCAAGTTTGTGCGCAGTGTGGTCAGTTGACATGTTTTGCTGCTTTTAAAATAAGTGCATGGTTATTGTTTATTTGCTGGACATATTGGAAAAAAACTGGAAAAATGAAGTATAATATATTTCTCATTCAATTTTTTATATGTTAAACTAAAAAAACAAATAGAAATCATACACTGAACGTGCAGGAAAATACTGTCTTCTGAAAGTGAAAAAGGAGTGATTGCATTTGGGCATGCCACAGGCCATAGTGTGAAGGAAGTAGCTGAACGTGCAGGTGTATGAAGGTGTTCAGCCATACGGGTCTACCAGCAGTGACGGTAGTCCCAGTCTACAGGAAATTCTCCTCAGAATTGTGCCAGGGAAGGCATCCACCAAATCTGTCCCAACTACGCAATTCTTTGATGCTTTGAGTGGCTGAACATGACAGATAAATTAACATGTTTTGCTGCCTGAAAGTGAAAATAAGTGTGTCTTCTACAAGGAAAACATTTCTGCACATTTTGATGCATGAATAGTGTTTATTTGCTGGATTTGTCATATTGGATAAAATGAATCGTCATATGTTCCTCATTTTACTTTTCCCCAATATGTTCAACTAGAAAACAAATAGAAATGGTGCACAGAATTTGATGCACCATTACAGTTCTCCGTGGAGGATGTGTTAACTCATTTTCACTATCAAACACTCGACCGGAGGTGTTAAAACTTTTACATGCGGCTACATCATAAAAAAACAAACAAACTCATCAAGCAGTCTCCAGAATACTAATATTCCAAAGTCTAGCACCTTCTAGCCCAGCTTTCTTTCTATAAGCACGTCTCACTTAAACACATTTTGTCATTATGTAACACATCTTAAATTAGCCAGACTTAGAACGGAATCGAAGCTGATGGAGGAACATTATGCTGAGTAACGCGGACATTCCGAATGCACAAAATTAAGCACATCATCGGAGATTGTTGATTTAACTCTTGGGGACATGTAGGGCACCAGCTATGATGGTTGCTCACTGATGCGTTCCAAATGAATAATGGTGGACCACGGCAGGGAAGCCAGTCGCTAATCCATTTCCATGTTCTCTGTGGTGATAGTTCATTAACTGGTCCACGGATGTGTGGTTGCTGCTACTTTTATCTCTTCAGAAGCCCTCCCCGGGGAGCGCCATCATTTCTCCACAGCACTCTAGGAAAAAAGAGCGGCCGTGTGCTTTGCGCCAGCGCAACTTTGAAGGAAATAACAGATGGTGTTGCGCCGAGGAGGAGATTACCAAGGTTAATGATACTGAAAAATTAGCGAGATTGATGCATAATTACAATGATGGATGGAATCAAAGGCACCCACTCGAAACTCCATTAGACTGATCGCGTCTCGGCAGTTGTTTGTGAGATCTTAAGAGACAGAGCCGCTATCTAAATGTCAAGCGATAGGACGGATCACGAGAGCTCATTGTTACGTCCAATTGAGACGTTCTGCCATATCAGACCTCTCAGTGGAGGGATCAAGGTTAAATCACTCCCCATGCTAATAGTCTTTTGATATTGACAAGAGCGTGACGCTGATCACGGACCGCGCAATTTCTCCTGTTAATGACTAAAGCCAATGGCCCCATGTTTACATAATGTCCTCTGAGGAGTCACTAATGAATTCTTCAGTGTGATGACACAACATCCTGACTGCCTGCATATGCCTCAAATAGGAGCTGTATAAAGAACACCGTACTGTATAGCCATCATTCTTCCACTGGTCTCACTTTAGATAGCAGTTGATTATACACTCTTCCACTTACTGTGTGACCCAGCGAGTCATTCCAGGACACTAAATGCTTGAAACCTCTCATATAGAAACTGTAATAGACGTTACACAAAAAGATTAACCATTTAACTGGCCAGGCATTTTGCCCTCTCTACAGGACAGCTCTTTGCTCATTAAGTATACAGAATGTTTCCTGTCAATTGATGTAAGCAAGTCAATCTGCATGTTTTGGTTCATGCTGGTCTAGGCCCTGCACTCTATTGTGTACTAACTCTTACCGCATGGTCACACTATCATCAAGTTAGTCTCTTGTGGTTATACTCAGTACTGCTCTTATTGTCTCGTGTGATCGTGTACACTGTCAAGCTTCTGACAAGAAACTATTTGCACCATACTGTATGTCTATAACTGTTTTTGTTTAAAATATGAGCCGCTGTTATAAGTTCTTCAAGCTTCTTCCATATTTTGAGTGATACTATTGGAAATAAGCTCAATGGACAAAAAAGGTGGTAGTAACTTCAGGCTCCTGCAGGTGGCGATGTATGAAAATGATGGGGCTATAAATAGCTGGAGAGTTTATGGTAGGATTAAGAAGAGTGGTACAGTACAGCGTCTTTTTCGATGTGTGGAAAATGGGTCGCAAAGCACATGTTAATGATTGTATGGTCATACGGGTCTACCAGCAGTGTCAAAAATCCCAGTCTACAGGAAATTCTCCTCAGAATAGTGCCAGGGGAGGCCTCCACCAAATCCGGCCCAACTGCACTACTCTTTGATGCAAGAGTGACTGAACACTGATGTGGCCTACATCCAGAAACTTGTCCTCTGAATGCCAAATCAAATCACAGCTGCTATTTGTGCTTGTGGAGGTATTACATGCTTTAAGTATGTTTTAGTCACCTGTGTTTGTTCAGTGACCTTAGTTGTTCAAAATGTTCAGAAAGCATTGACTTAACACCTCGGGCATGCATTGATCCAAGGATTTTGTTTTTGAGCCAATCAGTTAGATTGTCGATTCACCACATCATAATTAATTTGCTTAAAGTTGAGAAAATTGCAATTCGCCATCTCATTTGTCACTCTGTCACCAGGTCGCTTGCCACTTACTATTAAAGCATTGCTAGAAATTACATACTCCTCCAGAAGAAATGACTGCATACCTGTCGCTTTGCTGCCTGCTAGTGTGAATATGTGTTTAGGCTGGCTTTACACAGTGAAATATTAATGTAACTAGCTTCATGCTGTCTCCAACATAGTTTCCATGCACTTTGACAGTTGCAATTAAAAAACAATCAAAGTTGCATGCAACACATTCAGTTATTCCACTCGTCAAACTGAGCAGCTCATATTTTGTTACACACCGTATAGTCGCTGTCCAAAGACAAACATATGTCTCCATTTGTTGTGATTTATGCTTTTAACACGTCAGCTGACGTGTATATTGTGTATGTGCATAATTTCATGATTAGACATGACAGACTAACAGAACAGAGATGCTCTTTACACTGACTTACATTGAAAGTGAAGAACATTTTTGTCCTCTCCTGTAAAGTTACCATTTTGGAGATACTTGTTTTTCTTTGGACAGCAGCAATATAATTCTATAAGTCAGCTGAGGGGTAATTTACATATATTATGTCCAGTTTTTAGTATTCGTTTTTTTCTGTCATGTCAATGCCATTGATAATTGCCAGTCAAGGTTTTTTCTATTTATATTAATGTTTTTCTGTTGTTTTTATATTAAGCAAGTTGAGTTCAGTTCACTGTGTGTTTTTTTTCACAACTAATTCATTAAAGACCCAAATACATTTGAATTAGAGGGCATTAAAACAGGAGAACATCTGGCTACGTAGATTACATTAACAGGCTAACAAAAAGAATAAGCGCAGTTTCAGATGTGTGGCATGCAATTTAGTCTCAATTAGGTTTCAAGCAACTGAAGTTGCATTAAAGTATCATTGCGTAAACCAACACCCCCCCCCCCTCCCCCCTTAGTCTGTTCTTACATAGCAAAACTTTAACATAACTAGTTGCGATAAGCATAACTGTCATGTACCTCAACACAACACTATTATTTTGCACAACTGGTAGCTGATATTTTTCATGTCATTCTGACTATATATAATAATTTGCAAGCATTATTTAGTTTATATTATTCTGTTTTAGTTTCAATCTTTTGTTACTGGAAACAACAGGGTTTGAATTACAGACTTGTACTCAAATCCCTGCTTAGGCAGTAAAAGTAGTATTTTGTCTGCCTTTTGTCTGCGCGTGTCTGTTGCATCTGAAACATTGCAGCCCCTGCTTGGTAAGAGTGTTTGCAATACTGTTAATTAAATTGTAAACCAAATCATATACTTCCATATGTAACTAACTATGTAGTTAATCAAGCAACCATGTAATTTAATAGTAATTCATTAGTATAGATACACCGTACTTTAGGGGTAAATCTGAATGCTATTTTAAGTTCAAGGAAAGGGCTTCACCAGGCTCATCCTTCTGAATTGGTGATAAATCTGGCTCTTTATCTTTTGAAGAGCTTTCCTCATATCAAATAGAGGAGGGCTCCAACAGTCAGCATGATTTCACAGTCTTTGTGCTATCCTCTACAGAACACTCAAACGTGCACTCACACTCTCCCTTTCCCCCATTCATCTTGCCGTCAGATCCTGCCTCTGATCCTTAAATATAGATCTTCTCTCCACAGGTGTTGGTGGAAAGGTTGTGAAGATGGCCGCCGTGATGTTTCATGTCTGACCACTCCTCGGTTTGAGAATACTAGAAGAAAAATTACCGCTCTCTAAAATATATCCTCTTTTGTCTCTGCCTATAACTCTGCTCTCCCAGCTATCCATCTCTGAAAAAGCTTTCATGGCAGATGCTGAGCTGGATTCTCCATTTGCATGTGCTGCCGAGCCTCCTATAATGCAATGAGTGCAAGCTGAAAGCAAGCTTGAAAGCGAGGGGCCCCTAAAGACATCTTTGTGGAACATCAGAACATCAGTGAGTGCAACGTTCATTGCACACACCAAACAAGTGTTTCATCAAGGCAGAGTACAACTACTCATTAAATATATGCCAAAGAACTGCAGTCTTCACTTGGTCACCTTTTCTAGTATGTCTATAAATTCTTTCATACTTAGCAGAGAGGGAACGTTTAACAAAGGAAAGCTAGTCAGGTCACAATCAATCATTACTTCTACTTCAGTTTGCATTGGCTAACATGTTACATTTACTGCTAATTTACATTTCCAACAAACCCCTGCATAGTCAAAAATATACTCATCATCGGACAAATCAAGCCAGTGATAGCATGCGTTTCCCTTTTAGATGAAATTCTCCATCCTCAGTATATATATATATATATATACTCATCATCAAAAGGATAGTTGCACAAATAGTTGCACCCAAAAGGAGTCAACCGACAGGAATGAAACTTGGTGGGTAGGTTTGACATTGTCTGAATGGCAGCGGGTCATCTTCAGTGATGAGTCCTGCTGTTGTCTTGGTGCAGACAACCAACGAATCCGTGTGTGGAGGCACCATGGTCAGCACCAAGGTGAACCAGAAGACCTGGTGTCACTCCACCCCTACTTTAAAATCTGCAGGAACTGTGTGAGAATATTCAAGCTGCATGGGATGGATTATCACAGGACACCATTAGGAACCTCTACAACTGCAGGCCGAGACGTCTGGCATGTTGCATTGGCAAACATGGCGCCCCAGCGCCATAGTGATTACTGACCAAAATGCGTTTTTGTCCTAACTTTTAGCACATTTTGGCACATTTCCTGCCCTGCCGGCATGAGTATACTATACTCCCCAAGCACTTCATTCAGAACACCTCCTTGTATCTACATTCATAGTCCATTTTATCAGCTCCGCTTGCCATAAAGAAGCACTTTGTATTTCTACAGGTAGAGACTGTAGTCCATCTGTTTCTCTCTATACTTCATTACTTTCAACCTGTTCTTTAACTGTTCTTTAACAGTGCAGGTATTATGTAGGTGGTGGATTATTCTCAGTACTGCAGTGACACTGACGTGATTAGTGTGTGTTGTGCTGGTAATAAGTGGATCAGACACAGCAGTGCTGCTGGAGTGTTTAAACACCTCAGTGTCACTGCTGGACTGAGAATAGTCCACCAACCAAAACTATCCAGCCGACAGCGTCCTGTGAGCAGTGTCCTGTGGGCAGCGTCATGTGGGCAGCGTCCTGTGGGCAGCGTCCTGTGGGCAGTGTCCTGTGACAACTGAGGAAGGACTAGTGGATGACCAACACAAACTATGCAGATGAGCTATTGTCTTTGACTTTACATCCACAAGGTGGACCATCAGTGTAGGCAGTAAGAGGACACATTGTTCAGCATAACACACACTAACATGCCACCACTACGTCAGTATCACTGCAGTGCTGAGAATGATATCCCACCATAATGATACCTGCTCTGTGGTGGTCCTGATGATTGAAAGAACAGGGGAAATATACATTGTGTACACTGATATAAAACAATAACAGTGTAGATTAGCCGGGTTATTATCCATTGCCCAAGTTACGGCTCATGAGACGAAAACTTGTATCGACAAGACTAAATACTTTCTGAGTAAGCCCTGTGTCCTGCCAGCGCTCGTAAAAGGATGTCTCGGAATGTGCTCTGTGCTATTTTATAATTAGCTGTACATTTATAATGTGATTTTCTACTCGCCAGCCAAATTTAGACCATCACTAAATGAATAGCCGCGGAGCTTGAAAGTTTCATATGGTTAAATTTACAGTCTCGTCTGTAGTTTATAAGTTTGTCTCGTTTGAGGCTGTGAAAATTATTTACCACTCTTACGGTCAAAGTCAGCACTTTGGTAAGTGAGACTAAGGTCAACCGAGGCTAATTCCTTGTCTTGATAAACAAATCTGCCGTCCATGATTCATTCACAAGCGATGAAGTTTTAAGCACTTTACAAGCATGCGGACAATACTCTAATAGCTGTGTGCTGCCAGAGTTTGATAAGTTCTTCCATCAGGAAGCTTTTCAGTTACCTTAGATATGTACCGTCATCGCATTCTTCTCCAGCTGTACGAAAAGTGACATTGCTATTGCCTACTGATGTGCATCACTCTGGTGTCATATCCACTCTGTCTCTGTAAACATGCTAATGTCATGTTATTGTACACAAACGGTAACACCACACTCCCGAACCAACATAATTACTTCTCATTTGCAGAACTAGATTAAAATGTTACCACATTGAAAAATGAAATGCAGTCAAGAATGCTGGAGGAATTACAATGAGAATAATCCAGCAAATTCTCTTCAAAGAGAATGTTTTCTTTCTTTAACGTTTTCAAAGAGAACATTTGTTGTCTGTTTCTTCTGGAGACTACAGTGCCCACAGCTGTCATTTCTGTTCCAGCCGTTTCAGAATCTGTGGTAATTACATCCATCAAGTCAGTGGTAGCATGCGTTTCCCTTTCAGACGAAATTCTCCATCGTCAAGGTTAACCGACAGGATTGAAACTTGGTGGGTAGGTGAGACATGCGAATGATTCAAGTTTCACGCTCGGCCGTGCGTGTGGCATAAGCAAGGACGGTCCTTATCGTTGTACCTGACTGACCCACCGCCCACGATTTCGGACATTCAGAGAGTAGCAATGCCCTCCATGAGTCATCCTGTTAGTGCCAGCACCATTGGCAGAGGGCTGCACGACGCAGGACTACATGCCGTTACAATGACTGCCCTTAACACCACCTCGACACCACCAAAGACTGCAATGTGTCGGGCTAGACTGTCATGGAGAGCCCGAATGGTAGCAGGTCATCTTCAGTGACGAGTCCTGCTTTTGTTTTGGTGGAGACAACCATCAGATCTGTGTGTGGAGGCACCGTGGTCAGCGCAAAGATGAACGTTTTGTTGTCACACGTCACATGTCCAGAAGGCCTGCTGTCACTCCACCTCCACCCCTACCGCACCATCTGCAGGAACTGCGTGAGAATATTCAAACTGCATGGAATGGATTATCACAGAACACCATTATGAACCTCTACAACTCCATGCCGAGCATCATCCAGCAAATTCTCTTCAAACTGAATGTTTTCTTTCTTTAACATTTTCAAAGAGAACATTTGTTGTCTGTCTCTTCCGGAGACTACAGTGCCCACAGCTGTAATTTCTGTTCCAGCCCTTTCAGAATCTGTTGTAATTGCATCCATCAAGTCAGTGGTAGCATGTGTTTCTCTTTCAGATGAAATTCCTTATCCTCAAAGAAAAAAATAACAAATAAGTAAAAGGCAAAACAGCTTTTCCTCCTGGCTCAGTTATTAAACACAACCGATCCACGCGACAAGACCCTGTAGAGCTTAACAATATTCATAAAATCAATAATCACTCTAAATCAGGTTAAAATCAGACAGATGATGCATCATGTGCATGTCGTACAGATACTTTCAGGTTTCCATGTAATGATACGAAACTCAGAGGGAGCACCATCTGTCCCCTGCTCTGTCAGAGCAGAATTTCCCAACACGTTTGATTCAGTCAGCAGCGATAATTCATCTTAAGCTGCGCCGCGAGTCCTCCATGCCCTTCTGACTGGTCGGGGGCCGTGCTCCAATTACTCATAAAGTTTCCACGTAGCTTGGGTGGAGAATTAAGCAGCCGCTCGCTCCCCAATCAATAGTCCTCAAGCACTGACCTGTCTTAACATGATAAATTATGCACTTGATGGTTAATTTCCCTACAGATGGATTATTGACATTGGTTTTAGCAAATTAGATGCGCACATTTATACAGCCCTGTATTTTCTTATAGAAAGACAAATCACTACTGTAATATTAAATATTGATGGGATTGATTTGGGCTAATCTTGGGCATCAATATCGTAATCTTTCCATGTGTCTGTCCAACAGCATCGTTTCCATACAATGTTTTCATTTCATGATGGATGGCAATTAATGCTCGGAGTATGAGAATATTATCACTTTCGGAAACAAAACCTCATATATTTTTCAAAATGTCTGCATAATTAAAAGGCTGAGGAGTAAACAGAGTCAGAGTGGTGTTACGTGAAACGTTTTATTCTGAAGAAATTTATTGATCCAGAACTGTTCACAGTGGTGGTGATGGGAGCCAGCAGTCTGAAGCAGTTAATGCGGTAATGCGGCTTTAGAATAAGACTATCCTTATAAAGCATTGCTAAATAGTTTCAAATGAATTTATTAATGATTATCAATTAGATCATCAGCACCTCAAAATCATTAATAAGCAGTTATAACACATGAATAGGAAGGGCAACAATGATTTGTTGATAGTCTAACAGTGAACCCACATATACTGCTAAAGCTTAGATTTGGGTGTTTACTGACCCTAACTTTGCCTTTTTCCATCAGTCAGCATTAAACCTGTAAGCTTCAATACATATTCACATTTGCCCTTCTTAGTCATGTGTTATAAACGCTTGTTAATATTCATAAGGTGTTTATGGCTAATTAATAACCATTAATAAAGGGTAGCCTTATACAAAGCTATACCGTTATGCCTCTTAACACCTTCTCATAGAAAGTTACAACATGAAATGGCTGCAAATGTGCTGAGACACTGTTTTTCCTTACTTTTGCGAGAAGGTTTTGGTCTGAAATATATTTAAAGAGCTATTCATGGTGGAGAGGGACATGCATGGCATTACAAGGCAAAATAACCCCCAAAGAAAACTTGATTTTCCTGATTTACCACTATATTACCAGTATAAACATGAAACACATACAACTCAGATGACATGAGAAGGTTCATATAGCTTGTTTTGGACAGTAAATAAAATGATTACATTTACATGGTGGACATTGCGACTTCAGACCACTCTGACTTTGTTCTAATCTCAACCAAAATGTTTGCAGAATTGGTGGAATTCCCCTTTGAAACACCCAATGGAACTTAATGTAACACAATAAGAATTTTTTATTGTTCTGTTCACCATGAAAAAAACAAGATTTTGTGTGGCAGGAACGTTATATAATAAATAAGTAAAGCTCAGACCGTCTGTGTCCCTGTCTATGTACCCGTCTATAAATGATATTGGCTTTATGTTGTAATTGCATTGTTTAATTACATTGTACATGTCTCTGGAGAATGTGACAGCTTTCCCAACATTTGATTGCCTCTTTGAACGAATGCACTGCAAGCCCTGCCCTTTCAATCGACCATGCATCAAGCCGCCGTAAATCTCCTTCGTTTCCATCTGATGTCAATTAATTTCCTTACATATTTGATATTCGCAGCAGCTCTCGCAATAGAGGGAGGCATGAGGGTCAGAGGTCGTCTGACTTTCATTTAACTGGAGTGGACAGGGCAGGAGGCCGAGGAGCAGGCGGGTGGAGAGAATATTCACAGGCAGCGTAATTAACTAATGAGCATGCCCCTCCGAGCCAAGACAAGACTGATGGTATGCCTGATTGGCCAAGATGCCGGTAAGAGGGCAGGATGTGCCCATTCATTCTTTGGGCCAGTGCTGACTGACAGGCTCTTGTCCTGCTCTTTCCCCCCCATTAACCAAAGGCCTGATGGTAAGATTCTGACAGGCAAGTCCAAATAACATTTGATAAATCAAGCCATATTAGACTGATGAGTCATAACACAGAAAGTCTTGATAAGGGGCTTGAAAAGGATTGTTCAACATTTTGGTAATGAATGCTTTTCTTTTCTAGTCAGATTAACTCTGAATCATTTCCTTCAGTGTCTTTTATTTCTTTTTTTCATGATTTTGCTCTGTTTAAAGCTAATGTCACCACCTTATATCACCTCAATTTAAGATTTGGAAGATTGGCTCTTTAGCTCTTTGTACTGTGAATGTAATTACAAGGAATTCAGAGCCTAGGACTAGCAGCTAGTTTAGAAATAAACCAGATAACTGTTCATTTATTTTAGTCATTATACTTTCACTTGGGAGGCAAAGCCAGGTGGCTTAAAGGGCCCATGTTGGGGGAAATTGGACATTTTCACTTTATTTGTTTGTTGTTTACATAAAGCACTTTTATGTATTACAAAACCACTGCAAAAGTTTCAACACAAACAGTTCACTTCCCAGTCCGCACAGTACATATAGGAAAACTAAGCTGCCTGTTTTGAATTCATTGTTTTTGTGATGTCACAAAAAAACAACACATTTAATTCATTTTAACTTTGTGGTCAATATACCAATACATAGTTGTACAGTATAACAAAACACTATCAGGCTTCTTCTCCAATGCAGAAATGAACCATAGATAAATAGTAAGCAATAGTGCAAAGACAAAACAACAGAGGCACAATATACAGTATGTGTATAAACAATAAAATAGATGTGCAAGAGCAGGAACTGTGCGTCAGAATGTTACTGAGGTGGAAACAGCATTTATCATATGCAGTAGAGCGAAATACAGCATAGTGTTAACTGTACATACTAGAGGGTATGTTGAGGTAGCCAGGTGTGCAATTAGGTAGTGGGGGTGGTTTAACTGGGGTGGTCAGGGCTAGATCAGTAACAGTCTATAGTGTTGTAGGCATGTTCTGGTAGGTGCTGCCAGTATGGCGAGTTTGACAGCTCTTTACATACAGTGTCATGCAAGTTTGGGCACCCCTGGTGAAATTGATGCAAATGTCAAACCTTTATTTTTTTTGTTAAGCTTTATAAATACCCTGACCACTCAAAACTTGACCCAACAATAAGTAGCCATAGGGTCCTCGGCTGCCTAGCAAATAAAATAACTGATGCACAGGAAGTAGGAAAAGGCCAAGAAGATTGTAAAGCATTTTCAGATTTGTAATGTAATGTAATTAGGAAGTTGAGGTCTGGAACACCATGAGAACTGCTTATTGGATTGCTAGAAAGGCAAATCAAATGACTCCCGTTTGACTACAAAAGACTTTCAGGATGATTTAGCAGACGCTGGAGTGGTTATAGACTGTTCTACTGGGCAGTGACACCTGCACAAGCATAACCTTCACTGAAGAGTCATCAGAAGAAAACTTGTCCTGTGTCCCCAACACGAAATTCAGCATCAGCTTTCAGTGGACTGAGGACTGAGCCCTTTTTGGCCACAATGACCAAAGGCATGTTTGGAGGAACAAGGACGCACAATTTCTTGACAAGAGCACCTCTCCAACTCCACAAGGGTGGATCACTTATGAATTGGGGCTTGTGTTGTAGCCAGCGGCATGAGGAAATCTATTACTGGTAGATACCAGCAAATTTTGGAAGCAAACTTTACACTGTCTGTAAAAGGCCAAAGATGAGAAGGGGATGGCTTCTATAACAAGACAATCCTAAAATGACCTGTGTCATCCCTAATGATCCTAAACACACCTGAAAATTCACAATCGGCCACCTCAAGAGGCACAAGTTGAAGCCTTTCCCCCCGCAGTCTCACGAATTTGGGGGATAGACCTTAAAAGAGGAATGCAGGAACCTTTTGCAGGGAAGAACTGGCAAAGATTCCCCAAACAAGAAGTGAAAGACGTTTACAAGCTGTGGGGACGTACAGACTGTGCATGGGGCCCAATCTATCTATTTTTTCTGTTATTTTGAAGCTGTAAAAGATGGAAATAAAAAGGTAATATTGCATAATACATTAAAGAAATGCATCATGTTTAACTTTATCCCCTATGGAAATCAGATCATCTTTTATTTGCTTAGCTGTACATGGTAACAGACATTCTGCCCAAACTTTTGCATGTCATTGTATATTTACCCAGCTATTCAGTCACCAGGCTGATTTAGGTTCACCCATTTGCATATAAGTTATCAAGAGTGTTTCAGCCTGGACTGCTTTTTAATAAGGCACAACACAAGAAACCCAATCAGAACAGTGCTCATTTACATATATCAGTTTTAAAGGCACAGGAACAAAGTTTGATGGGAAAATGCTCACACAATAATGAACTGGCACCTAAAACCACACTGCACATGGACAAAAATCTAAATGCATAAGTCCTCTGCAGAGAGGCACAGATTATATGTTCTATATTTCAGGCAGAGTTCTCAAAGTGCAAAGCATTTTCAGTTTTCCTGCCCCAGCACAGCCGATTCAACAGAAGAAGGGATTAAGAATTACCTGACAAGCTGCATCTTAAGTGTTTGCGCAAGAAAATGCTAAAGAGTGCAGTGGTGTCACCCACCAGGACGGGATTTTCAGGAAGCTGCTTTAAGGGGACGCAGCTGGTGGGTCAAAGTCTGATCCTTCATTTAGCCCAGTGTCTTGTCTGTCATTTTGAGTCAGCCTGCAGTGACTCAGCCTCTCTGAAGCTAAGCCCAAGGTGTTGCATTATTGTTGTGAGAGATGGACTGATTGTGTTGTGTTGAAGTATTCTATCTGACATCACTCTAAATAAAATGGACTGGAGCTGGTTTGGAGTTCCCCGCCATTCAAAGACAAAGCGTGTGTTTCGTTAAGCAACACAAAGCCCAAAGTTTGTTTGTGATTCAGCTTGGTGCTCAGTCATATAAAATGCCAGATATCCCATTGTTCTCTCTTCTGAAACACATCTGTGTGTTTACTGGATTCCACCAGCTACTTATGCAGTCAAACTCTGCTTTTTGTTCCAGGAAAATTACAATGTTCTAAAATACATAAATAGCATGTATATATATATATATATATAATAGATTTAACATCCGCGGCGCATGACTTTGACTCCTTTTGAAACTCACACCTTTGATGAGCTACAAATAAAGCCAGGATGGGAAGAGTCTAAAGCTTGATGCACTGTTTTTCCACATAAGGACAGGAATGTAAATGAGTGGAGCTCTTCGAAAGTGTGCCAGCAATGTTCCAGATCTCCAGCAGAGCACTGATAGTTTATTTCCAGCCACATTCAAAATGACGGCAAATGAAAATCCAATTATTCCCACCTGCCACACTAACTTACTGGTGACACCCCAAAAAATGGAGGTGTCAGATATAATATTGTGTTGCATACTTGCTCCACCAGAACTCCAGTGCATTTGTTTTAGACAAGCAGGATAATGAGAGGGTCCCGCTCACCTCTGAAACCACAATTCTCCTCTTCAGCTGCTAATCATATGCGTAATAACAAATCTCCCAATTTGTCTGTGAACTCTGCGCTTCTCTACATGACTTAAATCACTGGCCATCAACTCTAGATGTGGCTGCACATTATTGAGAGTGGGTAAATAGGGAGTGACATGAATAAACATGGTGCGAATGTGCACAGGAGAGAAGTCGAGGTCAGTGGAGTTGTCTAGGGTAAGCATCATGCTGTGTTTAACAAATGTGGTGTCTGTGAACTGCATGTCTGTGTTCTTGGTATGGTAACCATGAGATTAGCAGGTCAGGTAGGGCACAAAAGTGCTTAGCATTTCATCTCTGCAGTTGGTAAGGACATAGGAACTTGCAGTAACAACTTGTGTACTTTGAGTGCAATCATCCACATTGTCACAGCATAAAAATACACTCGTCATTGAAAGAATATTTGCACCCAGAAGGAAGTGTCAGATTGCAATGCTACTCAACAGGAGATAAAGGTTACCAGAAACAATAACTGATGATCAATTTAGACTGATATGGGCAATATTTATTGAGCTACACATACAGAAGTATCTCTCAGTATGGCATTGGGCCGCCATGTTTGCTAATGCATTTGCTAATATGGCCGTTGGGTCACTTCCTGCGTGTCACACAATTTGTTGGTTCTCCCTCTCCATAGTTCCTGTATGCCTCCCAGGCTCTTCAAGTCACTGGTGTGTGCCTTCCTCTATTCACTGCCGCCAACAGTGTGCTATGGTAGTATCTGCACGACTGGTATGGTGTGCAATATGTCGATAACACCATCCTGTTTCCTGGAGCCCTACAATCCGACCCCTCTCAAACTCTTCCAACTGCACAAATTGCTTTCGAACTCCTCTCTGAGGCGTACTTTGCTTGCCAAGGATGCCACCATCACAACAGCATGGGTCAGAATGGAAAGCATGTGCAACAAGATGAACCTATATAGTAAGTCAGGTACAGCGATAAGGGCCATCCGTGCTTACATCACATGCACAGCCGAGTGTGAAACTTGAATAATTTGCAATTTTTTTTCTTATAGGTTGTGTCCCTCTGGGTGCAACTTTTTTTCCTACGATGAGTGTAATTGCCCGTACCCGTCTCTAAACAAAATGAGTGTAAATATCACAATAATCAATGTATGTTGACGTGTTCCTAATGGTAGCCTGTAGCTCATGCAACAAATGTAGCTTAAAGGCATAATAAGAATCACATCTGTAACATGGAAATAGGGTAGATATGCCAGACTAGGAAATGAGAAATACATGCTGTGAAAATAAAATAACTCTTTTTTTTGTAAAGCCTGCAACAAATGCAATACTGTGTACAGTCTGAGATGATTGGCATCAGGTAGGCAGTGCTAGTGGTATTGAGAATTGTAGTAGACTGGCAGACTTCATCAGACAAAAAGACCTCCTTTCTCCAGAACTTCAACTTTCAGAATGTGATGAATGTACATAAAATGCACCTAATAAATAATTTCCCTTCAGTCCTATAATATAAAAGCCTTTAACAATATTAGGTGAAGCACATCTCCTGGAGGTTGAATTGCTTAGCTAGGAAGATTAAAGAGGCTGGAAAGTCACCCTGCTCAACAGTAAGTGGAAATGGTCCCACATGGACCCACACTATTCCTAGGTTTGATCTTATTCAAGGCTCTGAATTCATTTTGCCATCTGACCACTTCAGCTGGAACAAGACCGTAGGCATCCTGGATCTTTTTCTGGCCATGAGAGTGGATTTCCCTGTGCAATGTCACAGTAGGGCATACAGGAAGGTGGCTAAATGGTGCTCTAGAGTTTTCTGGCTCAGGCATTTGCTGATGACAAGTGTTCCTATTGCTGGTGAATTCTTCCCCGGCCCAGTTGAAGAGCAAGCCTACAGAGAGAATATAAAACATTCAATAGAGATCCCCAAGTTTCTTCAATTGCCTAACTACTTCCACCACTTCTGGTTTTTATGAGTACACCCTCTTCTGGGGCATCATACTTCCCTTTCAGTAAAGATCCAATTACTGGCTCCATAGGCAGTGTACAATACCTTAGACATGTCTCAAATTGGGGCTGGACATGACTGAATAAATGAGTAAGGAGTCACCAGTTCAGTGTATATATCCTCAAGGAATTGAACGCTTGAGGCAACTTCATAAAGCCTATGGGGAGGTGAAAATCAATTAATGTGATGCTCCTCTTCTCCAAATTTTACTGGCTATTACTTTCAGACAGATTTTAATAGGTTATATTCTTATTTTTGATGATTACAGATATTTTAGATTCAGTTGAATTTCAAGTTAAGCCAGTACTAACTTAAGACATCCAAGACATTCAGGAAAAGTTATAGGAAAGCCATAAGATTGTGCAGGTAGGGATAATAGATCAAAAATCTGAGCCATTAAGTGCTAAAAATTCTGGTAGCACCGCATATTCCAAAAGACATTCTGTGAAATTCAAATAAACCTAAAGTACAAAGCACAGCCTTATCATTCCCAGCTGCTGGTACCAGCGGGATCTAATAAAATTTCATTCCAGCTTTTTCATAGACCACAAGAACTGATGAAGAGAAGATACTACTGCTCACTGTAACTATATCATACTTCAAAAAGTTTGGATATGGGAAAGTCAGCAGCAATACTGGTATATTGGTACTGATACTTGGTATTTAAGGCAGGTGTTTTAGGGTCAGTTAAAATGATGCAGCCTACATCCCCTTCACTGTGAACACAATACCATGCAGTATTTTCCAAGTAAAGACTTTGTTCTGGTAGAGTTAACATGGGCCAAAGGACTTCTCCTCTGGAATAAACTAACTCTGTGCTTCCACTGTTAGGGCTACTGGGTCAAGGCTAATCTGTAGTTTTTAAACTGACTAGACAACTTACACACTGCAACTTACCCTTAGGCAGTCCTTCTAAAATGATCCAGGGCTTTGGCCACTGGACCACTAAGTTGACTGTAAGGACCTCAAGAACACTCAGAAATAGGAATTAAAGCAGTAGAAGTTAGTAATCCTGGAGACTGAAGGACACCTTCTAATTGCACAGTCTTGTAGTAGTGACTGATGTTAAAGCAGCATTATGCAAGGATTGGTCATTTTTGTTCCCTATACGTGCAGAGTCCAATTTACATTTACACCACTGCCATAAAAACAGTACAAATCACACTTTCAGCATTTGTGCATTTGTTGACAAGCTGAAGGAAACAGAATCTGACTCACCAAATTCTGCTGGAGTTTCAGCAAGACAACATCAGAAGAGAAGGATCCATGTCAGCTTAGATATTTTTTCGGCAACATTACAGGGGGTTCAAACTTTCATGTCTTATTTAGTGGCGATTAACAAAAACTAACCAAACCTTTTGGTGTAGGATGAATTTACTTCTTTGCATGCTATCCTGAAACTGGACTGAGCTCACATGACCAGAAGAACTCTGTAAGACAGGGGTGACACAGGTTACAGCTTATAAATCTTTCATATATATACACTTGTTGTATTCCTGTTAGTTGTGAGCCTGTCTTGCCTCCTTCTATCTCTTTTAGATCTTGCCAATGTGTTGAAGCCAGTCCGAGATCTACTCTTGTCCGGTCTCTTGCTCTGTCTCTCTCTCTATATTGCTTCCTCGCTTGCTCTGATGGATGCACACCCTCTGCCATGATGTTCATGCTGGGAAACTGAGCTAGCATTTTCCTATGGCTAGGTGAAGTTGTTGCCATGTGACATAGTGGTGTTCCCATGAAAGGTCTTGTGTATGCTTCTTCACGGCTACTCAGCACTATAGCCGCTGTTCCAGGCCCAGAGTGTCAGAGATGCTGCTCTCGCTATTATAAGTCAGTGTGCCATCAAAGTGATTTTCAAGCTGCTATTTTAAGGTATAAAATAATCTTTAATAATTTTCAATATTTTCAATAATATATTTTTAATAATTTTCAATAAATTTCAATAATTTAATAATCAACCTTTGGTATCAATTGGCTGCTCTTCGTCCTCAAATTCAGCAGGAATAAGGATGCTGAGGAATCTTACAGAACTATGATTTGATAGGATCATGATCATCTGGAAATCTGGTTAAAATGAGGTCTCATAAAAATGTCTATTCCAATGTGACCAAGAATTATAGAAAGCTGGCTCTGGATATTATTGTGGTAGGTGATGATTTTTCTCTGTAGAATGTGTAGAAGTGTGGACTTTTGCCTCCATGTCTGAACTGTTAATGTCCAAAATTTGTTCCAGACAATTAAGCTTTGATTTTTTCTTGGAATGTGGGAATGTGGTCTGGGAGATAAACTGCCCAATGCACTGGACACATTCTTAAATTGGGATCCGCTACAAAAATGGTGGAGTGGTAGAAAATGGTGTGAAATCAGATTAGAACACGACACATGGAAGCAGAGATCAATACACCAGCACAATAAGCCATGGTCAAATTAAAGCTGGATAAGCAACTTACACACAATCTCTACAAACATTATTATCCTTCACATGGTGCTCGGGTGAGCCAAAACTAAGCTTTCTTTAATATGTCTGAAACTAAAGTATGTCATCATGCAGGGATTCAAAGACTCAAGCTGCAATGGCAGCAGCCTTACATGTTAACCTCCATTCCTTTAAAGATGGAGTATACCATTAAAATTCAATAAACTTTTTGTCAGATTCAGTGAATTTGTCCTCACAGGCTGGGGCGAATTAATGCACAGGCTTACCTGGTCTGAGGCCAAGGAGCCCCAAATAATTCAGGGCCCCTGATTTTTTTCTTCCTCTCTCCAAGAACTACCCAGACTGACGACAGGCTTATCCAATAGAATGGAGAGAGAATTTTTAATTATTTTTTTCCGTTAAACTCCGCCTCTTTCATCAGTCCCCCAGTTGCTGCACTGCAATTGCTGCAGCATGCCGGTGTTTGAATTTGAAATAGCGGTCTGTTTTAACTGGGTAGTTATGTCACCTGTGTGTGTTAAGTGGACGCTGCTTGACGCTGTTTGTGCAGACATCAGTTTTCATTCATCTAGTAGATTTATCACGGTTTTCTACTCATACTCGCTGTTTTACAGCTAAAAGGCACAAGTGAGGCTAAAACTGGATTCTTATTTGGGAGTTTTTTATTCCGATTCTCCAGTCCACCTTAAATAGTGCAGCAGTTACAGTCACTAATGTAACATAAGCGCCAGAATACAGCACCATTTAAGGTGGAATGGGAATTTCGAAAGAGAATTTGGCAAAGCAAGCTTCAGCTTCGTTTGGGAATAGACTGCCTGCTTAGTGCACATTTCCAGCCATGATCTGTGTTGATTTTAATGGTTTGATTCTTGACTTAAGTTGATTTGTGCAGGAACGAATGACAGCGCAGGAGTCTCTGGCAGGTTTTCCATCCAGCAACGTTTTTCTTTGAATTTTGAAAATGTGCATAAAAAACCTGAATGGAAAACCTGGAATTCAATAAACCTGGAATTTTCACTAAAGCTGAAAAGTGAAATTAAAAGTGATTAAAAAGTTTTTGGATAATTGTTGATGTTGATATAAACAATGGTATACAACGTATGAAAAACAGTACATGCTTCACCCGCGACGCTACAATCCACACACACTGGCAGCTTGTAAACTCTATAGTGATTCTCTTATCTGTGGACGCAGGTGGCCGGTGACTGGAAATGATTAACTCTATAGATGTACAGGTCATGGTATAGCTTTTTAAAGGCAACTTCTGACATTCTGAAACGACAAATCCAAATCTTGTTTGAAGAATGGCTCTGCACACTGCGCTTCCAGAACTGTCTGGTGCATTTGGATTCCTGGATGAAGGTGGAACAAGGTCAAAGTTGGCTTCTTATCTGAGCTTCTTGTCTGAATCTCCGTTCCACCCCAACGAATGAAGCTGAAGTTTCCAAATTTGATTTCTCATGGTGTAAGGATGTAATCGGCGCATCATTTAAGGTGGAATTAAAAATTAAAATAAGAAGCCAATTTAAGCTTTGCGAAGGTGGATGATGTCTGAGTGATATTTCAGCCCTCAACCTGGCTACCCTGACTGACAGCGGCAGTGTGTGCACCTTCATTAAAAACAAAGGTTTTAGTTTTTTTTTTGTATGTAAATAGACCAATAGAGCCAATGACCACCTGAACACCAATGGCTTATAAGCAAGTAGAAGTGTTCCTGCTAGATTTCCTTTTTATATGTGTGCTGGAAGAAACTTTGGTGTTGGTACAGAGCTCTGGCTCTGTAAACGGTACATAAACAGAGTGGCTTGGACCGAACATCACAACATTCTTCCAGCCAGTCAGTAACGGGAGATCTGAATCTGAAGAACAAATATTCAGAAAGAAGCTTTTAGATCAGGCAACGCGCGCCGGGCAGTGAGGCGTTTCATCGGTGAAGAAGTCTCTAAGAGGCCGAAGCCAACTTTGTTATTAGTCGCCTTATTGTTATTAGAAGGTTCCCGTTCCACCTTAAATGGTGCTGCAGTTACATTCTGCAGGTCATATCTATTTCCCTAATAAAAACATTTCCTGAAGTTTATTATTACATATTCAGGTCCTTTCTGCTGTAGACCTGCTGTGTGAACACGTAGAGCTGTAATTAACCGTAATTAGCAAAGTTTGTTGTCAAAGCTTTGAGCATTCATTTCTGTTAGCATGTTAGCGTCTGTGTGCTATTCTTAGCTTATACTGCACTAGTTTCGTGGCTTACAGCTTTGGCAGAGGCTGAAAAGACAAGTAAGACTCAATAACTACAAAAGCAATCATATTTCAGCCCTTTTTATCACATATTCATAAATGCTTTCATGAAGCATGAGGATTGTTATGCTAGCTGAAGGCACTATTTTTTGTTTTTGCCCACCATCACAGCCCCACTACCAGTCCCCCCCCCCCCCCCTTTCCCTTGGGGCTCGATTTATCCGTATGTATTAGTGGTAATACAAAGTTCTTTCCACAACTGCAGACATTGTGTATAGGGAGAACATAAATTACAAACAAACCAAATTATGAAAAAAACAGAACATTAACAAGGGAAAGGATTGGGGAAAGAAGAAAAGAGAAGAGGGATAGAGAGAAAAAAAGAAAAAGGATTGTAATAGGAAGGAACTAGAATTTAACTGCTGCACTATTTAAAGTGGAACATAAAAGTTTGAACAAAGAAGTTGGACGAATGGGCCAAAGTGTAAGCATTAAACCGAGTTTACAGGCTAAATGAAACTCAGTCACTGTTACCACTGAAGCCAGCGGCCACTGTAAGGAGTTTATTACAGAAAAAAACATGTACATCGACTACTGCTAGAAGGCTACAGTGGTAGTCTATTATGGTATCATATGGCAGGATCATTGGATGGGTCAGCGGGTCAGTTCAGACATCAACAACTGTTCTCCAGAATTGTATGCATTTCCTTTAACACAAAGGTAAAATTAATAACCACTTCATCAGGTTAAAGGCAATATACTATTAACTCACTCAACATATGAATTCAAGATATTGTCGCTGCCCAAAGAAAACTTTTATGCATCATTTGAACACAGTAGCTGCTGTACACACCATGTGAAAATTTACCAAATTAAAAATATCTGGTTCCATTGACTTACATTCCAATGAAATCGGATTTTTGCCAATCAGGAAGTTGCCATTTTGGAGATATTTGTTTTTCTTTGGACAGTGATGATGAGTTTTATTTATTTATTTACTTTATTCTTTCCCATTAATTAAGTGGGTAATAGTTCTGAAGAAAAGTGAAAGAAGCCAGAGAAAATGCAATATGGCTAAATGAAACTTAATAAAGAACGAAGAAACAAAAAACCCCATGAATCAGATTAATGACACTCCTTCACTTTCAATCCTCACTTTCCCTTAAGCCAGAGGAAAAGGTCTGCAATCAATTCTAAAACACAGTGAAGCAGAGGCACCCCAGTCTAATACATCAGGTGGCACCTACGTCTCCCTGTACAGGATCTTATTCACTGTTTTAAGGGAGGAGGTCTCAACTCATAAAGCTCCTGCTGATGCCTCCTCCTGCCCCCTACATGGACACAGAGGGTCCACTCTGACCAATCTGCAGACTTCAGCGTTCCTTGGCCGATGATGTACGGCTATTGCTAGTGGCTGTAGCTCACAGAGGAAGAGCGAGCCTCCCCCTAGTGCCGCTAATGATGATCAAACAGGTTGTGGCGATGGCTACATGCCCCCCGCGTCTGTCTGCTTTCCATGCCAAACAAATTATTCTAATGCTGCGAGCATGAAATTAAACCTGCAGGGAGGGATGTGCTTGCTCAACCCAAGCCGGAGGAAAGGAGCGGGAATGAGTGTCTGTGTGAGCGTGGCTGTGTGGATGAGTGTGTCTTGTGTGTGTGTGTTTACTTTTCACATTAACATGCTCATTTCTCATATTTGATGTCTGCATAAGTTTGTACCAACATCTCATGTCTATGTATGAGCATTTCTCTGACCCCGTATCTCCTCAGCAGCCTCTTTTGTCAAGTATAAACTACCAGTGTGACTAACAGCTTCCTGTTCCACAGGTTTATATGCTGTGATTTCTTCACGAGACTGTGCTGAGCTTTGCCGTATGACCTGAGACAGAAATGCCAAAATGTAGCCTATTCCCTGGTATCCCGTTAAAAGCCCTTTCCTGGAGGTTAGATAAGCCCTTTACATGATTCTATAGTGCAGTATAGATACAGAACTCTGCAAAAGGCATTGCCATTTGTTTATTTGATTCCCAGCTGAAATGGCCATTAAGTCCTCATTCGGACTGCCAGCCCAAAGTTGAATTTTCCCAAAATCGAATGGTCAACATATCCAGCTTGTATCTCCACTCTTTGCCAAAACAATAGTTGCACAAATAGCTGCACCCAGAAGGAACCTTTGTGAGACACGCGAATGACTCAAGTTTCACGCTGTACACGCTGACGTAAGTTGCTGTACCTGACTGACCCAACAGCCATGATTGTGGACATTCAGTGACCAGTGATGCCCTCCCTGAGTCATCCTGTCAGTGCCAGCACCATTGCCAGACGGCTACACAACCCAGAACTACATGCACACAGACCGTTACGACTTCTGCCCTTAACTGCACCATGAATGTCGTCAAAGACTGCGATGGTGTTGTGCCAGACGGTCATGGAGTGACTCAGAATGGCAGCGGGTCATCTTCAGTGACGAGTCTCGCTTTTGTCTTGGTGGAGAAAAGACAGTAAATATAATCTACAGGGGTTGGACAATGAAACTGAAACACCTGGTTTTAGACCACAATCATTTATTAGTATGGTGTAGGGCCTCCTCCTCCTTTTGCGGCCAATACAGCGTCAGTTCGTCTTGGGAATGACATATACAAGTCCTGCACAGTGGTCAGAGGGATTTTAAGCCATTCTTCTTGCAGGATAGTGGCCAGGTCACTACGTGATGCTGGTGGAGGAAAACGTCCTTCTTGGTGGTGTGCTGACATTACCCTGGATACCGTGGCTCTTGATACATCACAAAGACTTGCTGTCTTGGTCACAGATGCGCCAGCAAGACGTGCACCAACAATTTGTCCTCTTTTGAACTCTGGTATGTCACCCATAATGTTGTGTGCATTGCAATATTTTGAGCAAAACTGTAAAACTGTGCTCTTACCTGCTAATTGAACCTTCACACTCTGCTCTTACTGGTGCAATGTGCAATTAATGAAGATTGGCCACCAGGCTGGTCCAATTTAGCCATGAAACCTCCCACACTAAAATGACAGGTGTTTCAGTTTCATTGTCCAACCCCTGTATGTATACAATTAAACACACATGTTGAACACACAATGTTATTAAGGGGTGGGATTTGATTCATAGTAGCAAATATGTCCCCTCCAGTGTCAAGGACTTTGGGGTCCTTTTGTTGTCTTATCACAGTGGAAGGATGGACAGACACCCTGTGGATTTTTTCAGATCTGAAGCAAAAGTGGAGGTTTCATCTCTCAGAGATGAAAGCAAAAAAAATTACTGCACAATTCCGTTCTCTGTAAATGTTCTCTGTCATTTTAAGAACTCCACTTTTGGAAACTTCTATTTTTTCACTTATTTTCTTTTGACTTTCAACTTCCTTACACGTGTTGTTTACCTTCTATCTCATCTTCTCAGAAATGACTCCTGAAAAATTAAAAACTTGTACTTGAAGGCCACTTTGACTGCAAATGGAATGAATTAAAAATGTTCTCTGACTTTTGCCCAATAAAGTAGATGAAAGAACGAACAAGAGACTGTGCAGTTAAATGCATAATCACAGATAGATAGATAGATAGATAGATAGATAGATAGTCCTTCTTTAAAAAATGACATTGGCTTTCTAGCAGTGACGTCAGTTCACAGTGAAGATGAATGAGGCAGAGTGTAGAGAGGTTTCTATGGTTTCTGATATGAGAGGCTGTTTGTGGCCCAGCTGTTCCCTGCAGCTGCTGCACTGTGCCCTCTTCATTAGCTCCCTTCACAGGCCACTCACTCCACATTCAGACCCAGCCAAGGATGAATTCAAGGCAATTGCAATAATAGGTTGGCCAATCGGGAGGCTAAACACTGTCTTCAGATGCAATTATTTCTGGCCTGTTTTCCACAGCAAAAATGTCTGAAGCTGAAAAGGCATCCGCACTGCAGTCCAGTAGGTGCAGCGTGTGAAGTACGTGAGGTCACATTCTTTGCCCTACTAACCTGCCACAGCAGTGCATTTTGTGCAACCGAAGGTTTTAGAGAGCAACCCTCATTCAGCACGTGGTGTCAGTGCAATGCAAAGAGCATTTAATATGGAAAATTGCATTTCACATTTTGATATGGTATGTAAACATAGTCCAAATGTACCATTCATAGCTCAGTCGATACATGACAATGAGCTCCAAAACACACGGTCTGTATGCAGATGGTCCCTGTGCAACTTCCCTTAACACCACGTCAGTATCACCAAAGCCTGCAGTGGTGTCGTGCCAGACTGTCATGGAGTGATCATCTTTGGTGGAGGGGGTCATCTTTAGTGACGAGTGACTAGTGATGACCACCAAATCCACCATGGCCAACTGCAAGATAAGCAGTTTGTTGTTACACCTCACCCGTCCAGAACGCCTGGTGTCACTCCACCTCCACCCCTACCGCAAAATCTGCAGAAACTGTGCAAGAATATTCAAGCTGCATTAGCAAACATGGTGGCCCGGCGCCATACGGAGAGACACTACTTCTGTATGTGTAGCTCAATAAATATTATCCACATCAGTTTTGACAATGAGGTTAAATAGTGTTTCCAGCCTGGACTGCTTTATGGATGAGCCACAATAAGGCACAATACAGCCAAGCCCTGCCAGTCCAAACAGAGCTGATTTTCCTACATGGATCATTCTATCGGATTTAAAATCAAATCTGAAACACATTTCTGACTTTTACCTGAACTTTTGCATTGAGACATCTCTCTTTGTGTACATTTATTGAGTAAAGGGTTTTTTTTTTAAGTTTTTTAAAATTAAACTCATGTTAAATCAAAATCTTCCAACATCACTGCAAAGGGAATAAAACACATCTATAAAAAAGTACAATTATAATAGAACTGAATAGAAATGGAAGAGAAAGTAGAAGATAAAGCCTTATAAATGATGATTTTGTGAATATTTTGCTTATTACTATCTCAATTAATGCCCTGGGTTTAAATAGATCATAACCCAATCCTTACTGTGAGACTACAGTTTGAACTAATTTGGTAGAAAGGCCTTTATCAGTCTTCCAGGCGTAATACCAAAAGCGCTTTATTCTCAGGGATAAAGAGGGGCTGATAAAATGAGTTACGAGTGTTTGTGATTCATAAATGTTGAAGTGGACGTCAGGGAAAAGAGAAAATACGGGCAAGCGTAAGAGACGGGCCCTTTAAGCCATGTTTTCAGAAGACCCGCTTTGTTTTTATCTCCAAGTCTAATTAGCCGTGCTAATTCAAATACAAGCAGTGTACATGTTGTAGTAGTAATTGATTGCATCTGCGCTTTTGTGTCATTCCAAGCTAAGTTTTTCAACATGACTGCACAAGTGAGAGTTTTTTGGCCAGCTTCACTTATGTGCCCTCCAGCGCCAATCAGATCCGCTTCATAAGAGCTTGGAGGTTAAGATCTTTTTTCTTTCTTTAAGATCTGTTGGTTTTTTTTATATACAGTATAGGGACTTGAACCTGCAGTCCTGTTATACACTCATCATCAAAAGAATAGCTGCACCCAGAAGGAAGTGTGGGATTGCAGTGCTATTCCGAAGGAAGGTAAAGCTTACCAGGATCAATAACTGATGTTAAATTTAGACTGATATGGGCAATATTTATTGAGCTACACATACAGAAGTAGTGTCTCTCACTATGGTGTCAGGGCTCCATGTTTGGTAACGCAACATGCCAGACGTTGTGAGGTGGAGTTGTAGAGGTTCCTAATGGTGTCATGCGATAATCCATCCCATGCGGCTTGAATATTCCCACACAGTTCCTGCAGATATTGTGGTAGGGGCGACCTCCACACATGGATTTGTCGATTGTCTCCACCAAGACAAAAGCGGGACTCGTCACTGAAGATGACCTGCTGCCATTCTGATTCACTCCATGGCAGTCTGGCACGACACCATTGCAGTCTTTGGCGATGCTTACGTGGTGCTAAGGGCAGTCGTTGTAACGGTCTGCGTGCATGTAGTCCTGTGTCATGTAGCCGATTGCCAGTGGTGCTGGCACTAACAGGATGACTCATGAGGGCCTCACTGCTTGCTGAATGTCTGCAATCGTGGCTGTTGGGTCAGTCAGGTAAACCGTTACGGCACATCGTTAGGATGTCTCACGATGTCAGACATACCCACAAAGTTTCATTGCTGTCGGTTGATTCCTTCTGGGTGCAACTGTTTGTGCAACTGATTTCAGGACCATGAGAGTATAATCCAGCAGGCTGAGTGATTTTTTGTAGATATTAATTCGACTGACAGTTACGGTTCAGGGTCACAAAATTGCCAGATTAACAGAAGGGTAAACGTCTGTCCAGCCTGGAAGAGAATAGTTTGGATGTAACCTAAATGTTTGTGCTCTTGTTTCAGACTAAATATCCATTAACATCCAGATTCTCTCTCTCTCTCTCTCTCTCTCTCTCTCTCACTCTCAGTTTGTATCTCTACTAATTAATAAAAAACGTCTCGAGGTAAGAAGGAATTCATTCATTTATTTATCTGCATCGTGGGGGTTGCTGGAACCTACAGTATCCCAAAGCTCATTGGACAGAAAGCAGGAAACACCCTAGACAAGCTGCCAGTCCATCGCAAGGGTCAAGAAGGAATGAAAACCAAAACAACAACAACAACAAAATCAAAACAACTAATAAATAAATAAATAAAAGCGAATGAATGCTGTAGACCTGTATAACCCTGCCCCGAAGCAGGAAGATGCTTTTTCATTTCTCTAGAGTTTGTGATTGATCTTTATTATAGCCTGCTGCTGCATCCAATGCACACATGGAGACGGTTCCAAAAACAGCATCCCACCGATCAATGGATGAAAAAGGCAGCACAGCTTGACGCCTCATAATTATGTTGGCGGCAGTATATAAATAAATAAATAAGTGAGCAAATAAATAAATAAATAAATAAGGTGAGGCTCCGCTCGGTCTCTGGAGGCTGCGCGCCATAATTAAAATGTAACTGTCTGGCTCTGAGGCGGGTTGGCGAAGCACGGAGCAGGTGCGAGTGGTGGGAAAATACGGGAACTGCACAGAGAGAGGGTGTGTAGTTGGAGTCAGTGGGTGTGTGTTCATGTGTGCATGTGTTTAACACTTTATGGGGAGCGATCGTCCTCAGAATGATACGACAACAGAAAGATTTTGACATAATGGGGACAATTTGTCCTTCACAGCAGCTGCAGATACGAGCTGGAAAAGGTGTAGCCACTGTTGGAATGTTACGGAATGCTAGGATGACCGGACGTTCCAGGGAAGCTGTGCCCGGAAATGTCCAAGGTTTTAACTGTGAATTAAAACACGCTGGAAGGTCCTAGGAAATAGCTGGCAGCAGGGCAGGTGTCTCGTGTTGTGCATGATTTGGCTGATAGAGGAGTCTGCATCTGTCTACTAACCCCTCAGTTGTACTTGCTTGCACAGTTTTACAGAGTGCTGCTGTGTCAAGTGAGTCCAACATCCTTTCAAGACATGAGTTAACCCAGAGATTAAAGCAGGGCTGGGTTACGGGACTTGGGTCGTAGTACCAGGTAGTATTTGTATAGGCAATATGGTCTACTTGAATGTAGCTACCATGCCGTCTACAAGCAGTGGATCATTTTATTAAACTGTGCTGCCTTTTTCAACCATCCGTATATGACATGCTGAAACCAGCCATCACTGTCACTCCAAAACTGGTACTAGACCAGGGGTGCGTTTAGGGTGTGGCTACTGGCCATGGGTCTTTTTTTAAAACACTGGATCTTTTGTGGTAAAAGATTGGGGTTTTACATTTACATTTACATTTAAGGCATTTAGCAGACGCTCTTATCCAGAGCGACTTACAACCGTGCTTAGTGTTCCATTGGATAATATTCCAGCTAGTACAGGAAGTTCAGAGCCTAAAACTCACCATGAGCTCAGACACTGCCCAAACAGGGGGCCAGTGCTGATATCTAGATAGATCAACACACACATATATAGAGCAAAAAGAGCACTACCTGGCAACCCCAGCCCAGTGCTCACACCTATAGAAAAGAAAAGAAAAAGGTCATTATAAGGTCATTATAAGTGCAATATAAGTGCAACACAACACAAGTACATACACACAACTTACACCTCTACTAGTGCTTACTCAGTTAAGTGCATTATGAAGAGATGGGTCTTTAGTCTGCGTTTGAAGACCCCGAGAGACTCCGCTGTTTGAACACCCAGTGGGAGTTCATTCCACCATCTGGGAGCCAGGACAGAGAAGAGTCTGGACGCTTGTCTTCCATGAGACTTCAGGGATGGCGGTTCGAGTCTAGCTGTACTTGAAGCTCGAAGGGCTCGAGGTACAGATCGGTTTTGTCCCTGGCTCATTCCTGCCTAAGCAGCTAGACTAGTGACTTTTGACACTCTTTTACTTAATGATTTATTTCTAAAAAGCAATGAGAGGCGAATCTCGTGAGGGGGAAACCAAGAAAGATGAACCCTTTATTTTTACCTTCATTCTTTTCGTCATGGAGCGTTCCATAGGTTAATTTTATCTTCACTCACCATGGTAACTACTGTATTATTTTCTTGGTTTATGAAATTACTTAGTTGGTACCCATTTTTATCACTCTGTTTTCACCATTTAATGACAGTACAGCAGTTACAATGTTCAAAATACATATAACCGGAACTTTATATTTCATACATAAAAACACTTTGACTGCTGAACTGAACTGGAAATGTTCAGCACCTTCAGCAAATAAATATCTGCATTCAGTCCGTATTGCGTTTGGGGGAAAAAGGCAGTATTTAGAATAGAGTTATTGTTTACATGTATAGGAGGACACTTGGATTAATCTTTAAAGAAAAAACACCATCATTACCATAAGAGTATAGAGACCCCCATAAGAGAGACAACGCTGAACTAAGCGGTGAGGACGGGAGACGGTGGGGACAGGAGATGGTGGAGTCGGGTGGTAAATCCTGTGTTATTTCCGGGAATGAAATGTAAATTTCCTGTCAAACTGAGTGCCCTCACATGAGGTGATAATGGGCAGCATTAGATGAGCCGTGAAGTTGCTAAGCCCTAATTCATAACAATGTAGTTCGAGGGCCATCACTGTGGTCTTAAACCAGAGAACATTAAAGCCTGTGCACTGTCTTGAGAAGCAGTCATGCTATGCCAAACCAAAAACATGTTTGTAGGCAAAGGTTTTTCATGCAAAGGGTCGCAGCCACAAATATATGACCAGACTTTTCCAGTTTATACAACAAGATGAATTGCAGTTTGGTTTTACTTCTTGTGGGCCCCTCCAAACCTGCCTGCTGATAATTAATCTATTTCTTAATTAAGTACATTAAAAATAGTATGTCCTCTTGTTGTCAGCTTCTTAGTGTAAAAAATAATATACACTAATACGATTTACGCCAGATGAAGTTAAAAGATTTCTGCCTTGTACTACTTTTGGAGAGAACAAAGGGTTAAACCTCACTAAAATATATAGTGAAAATCTAAAATATATAACATACGCAGTGTTGAATGAAGTACTCCAACCATGTAGTTAAGTTAAAGTAGAGAACCCCAAGGTAAAAATACCTCCAGTAAAAGTAGAAGTTCCTCCTTTTAGACCTCCACTTAAGTAAAAGTACTAAAGTATTTCCCTTCAAATGTACTTAAGTATGGAGAGTAACAGTAACATGATTTATTATGGTCCTATTATCATTTCTGGAACTAGACTCTTAATCACCTCAGGTGAAGAGACTCTCTCAGTCCACCAGTCTTTTAATAGAAGGTCATTAATTAGTCTGGCACTGATGTCTATTCAAATGATCATAAGCTCAAAACTGAAGGAGAACAGTTTCCACTAGCTAGAACCAAGCTCTATCCAACAGGGAAAACAAGCTCAAGACAAAGTGAGCGCGGTATCCTGATTGGTGGGCTCGCTTCACGCTTCTTTCTTTTGGACATGTTACGTTTTTATGCTCACATAAAAGAAGGACAGATTTGGCCATAATGTAGTACAGATACAACAACACATTACACTTACTGAGTTACTGTGCACCACTGAACATACAACACATACTGTAGATAACCTCGTAGGCCAACATTCCAACAGCGGACCCCTGAAGACCCCCATGACACTTTGAACCCTGCTAAAGATAAACTCAACAACTGATTCTTTCCAAACACTTCCTACTAAAAAAAAGTTCCTACTATATCCTGAGTACAATGATAAATCAGTGTGATGACTCTGATTGTGGTTTATCTCAGTGTTACTAACTTTCTGGACATGTTCATGAGTAATACACTTAGCATTTCTGTTGCACTGGACTCATGCACGGGCATCATTATGCTGCACGCACTTTATTACCAGATAATTCCGAAGACACCCACTTTATAGTCAGCTTTAAATTTGACAGACCATTTGCATAGACTTGTTATTGGGATACGGCATGCAAAGACAGGAATACAAACATTTGTGTGTGGGTTTATGTTTATGTGTGCTTATTTAAGCTCATTTTGCCATTCAGGCATGGCATCCCTCCCATCCTGCTCTTTTAATCTACACTATTCATGGTTGCCAGGTGGCAGGGCACGTAAAAGCCTCCTCGCTCAGCCACTTTAGCTGCCGAGCGCTCACGCACATAACAGTCGGGCCTAATGATACTGAACTTCTAGCTAATCCACTTATCACCGCTGTCACAAGATGGGGCCTTGACTGAAAGCACAAGACCTAGACAATCACATATCAAATGCTTAGCCTAATTCAGAATAGCAAGTGATTTTCGAAACCCGGACGTTCTTTTGAAACAAGGTTTCTGGTCTGGATGATGAGACGTTTTTAGGTCCATTAGGCTGCAGGCCTTTCTTCAGAGGCGCTGCGAAAGTCGACAAGGGAGCAAGCCTAGAAGCGAAGAGCCTCACGATGTGAGCGAGCCGCTGAGACGCTCTCTACTCAGAGCATGCTACAGTTTTTTATCCTTGCCTGTTGGGAGGGCCTCTGATGTTCTATTTATATGACCGTGATGTAACAGCCCATTTGGACGGCAATGTTGAGATGCACTCCCATTCTGAAACAAAATAAGTAAGCCCGTGCTGATCTAGCGGCAGATGTGAGCAAGACAAAAACCTTCTGCATCACCACAGACTTTTACAGAGAGCGGGGGGAAGATGGAGGTGGAGGGGGTAACTCTAAGGGGTGACTGGCAAAATGCTCATAAAAGAGTAATTGGTCATATGCATTCAAATGAATAACCACACTGCCCTCTAGAGGAGCGTGATTGATACCGATTGGAGTGCTGCCAGAAGGGTTGCTTTTGGATGCTCGTGGCAGCAGAGGGAACGCTTCACACCGCCTGCTGTCATGGTGCGGGCACCCAGAGTGTTTGCACCTCAGCTGCAGACAAGACTCCACTAGCCCAGCTCCTCCAAACACGGCGCAGTCAGCTTACTCCAGTCAGGCCTCCCCTGGCTAGCAGCATAGCAGGTTTGCCTGACAGTAATAATCTGACTCCAGCTTTGTGAAGTTAACCCGGTGAAAGACGGGGCGAGGTAAGGAGGAGAAAGCACTGCAATGCTTGTATCCTGCCCTTTCTGTTTGCTGTGATAAAGCTACCCATTCCTCCATGCTGTCTGGGGGGCATGTTTGCTGGGGGGCAGACGCTCATGAATGCCAACACACAAATTGCATCCTGTGAAAGGCTAATGACGGTCATCCACTGTCATTTCCTGCACTCAACACAGAGGGAAGATGTGGGTCAGGACTTGTAGTGTTACAGTCATGTAGTGCCATTACCATCCCTGAAGTTAAGTGCAGTCTTAACATGACTATCCTTGGCTTAGTGTGTTCCGGCTAACTCTACGCCCCCCATCTTATCTTGAAGGTTACAGGGATATGTCTACACTGTGCATGCATGATCCCCCAGTTGGTCTGTAGATTCAAGAGGCACGGAGGAAGTGAGCATAAGATGAAACTCAACAGTGCCCCCTTCTGTCTCTTTTTAGAACCTGCAGTGACATGTTGCTGTCGACATGGTGCTTGGTTCTCTGTGGTGAGATGTAGACTATGACCTTTAAAATAGCCACAGATTTTACACACCCCACACCACAGTACCTACCTCAAATTATGAAAGCCTCGACCTCTATTCACTGATTTACAGGTGGGCATTTGGAGTGAGAAAGGTAGTAAAGACAAGGGTGTCATGTTGCAGTGTCCTGGAGAAGCTTGACGGAGTGTCTGTGGTGGTCAGTCGGAGGATGCTTGAGCCCAAAGGTCTTCTCTCTCACCTAGGGATCAACAAATGGACCTTGCAGCTACTTGTTCTGGGTTCTGGTGTGAAGCTCTGACAACTCATGGTCGCAAATAAAGAAGATGCCAGGCTTGCATAAAGAACCACTGTAACAGGATAATGATTTTAATTGCAATATCAAAGTCTGTCCACTAGAGGTCTACATCAACCTGTAAGTTGTAGTCTTGGGCCTTTATTTATTTTATTTTATTATTTTTTTTATTTTTTTCATATTTAGAAGTAATTTTTAATCATATTACAAAAATGTAAAAATGTACCCGTACGAGTCACATGTCACATATGACACATGAGTCACACATATACATATACATCACAATATTAACAGTTCACAGTTTTATAACAGTTATTATATATATATGTAGTTTTGCTTTCAATAAGGAACATTTTTACTTTATTGTTTACTTCACAGCATGATGACAGCAACTTTAACTGTTTATTTTGAAGGCTGGACACCAAGCTTATATAATACAATGCTGAAATAGAAGAAGAGAAGGCTGTAGTGTAGATTATTACACCAATATAAGGTATGATCTCAAATATAATGGAACACTTATTTGAAAGGAATTTTTTCCTTACTTTTCTTTTCTTTCTTTCGTTTCTTTTCTTTATATTTCTGTGATTTCTGGGGCCCTGGGAAAAAGACCGGAACAGGGTCCCCACCATGCACATTTTCCAATAAGTTGAGACTCTGGGTTCCCCGAGTTGCATATCAGCAAGTCAAATCAACTTAAATCTAGTCAATATATCCAATATTTCCTATTTTACTTAAGTAAATATACAGTATTATGTCAAATTAGTTCACTCTGTGGCAGATAATTTGGTTTATTTTAAGAAATATACTTGAAACACACAAAACTGTTGTCAAATTTTGCTGGTGATGAAACTGGACATAAGTGGGGGCAGGCTTTTAATTACTGAAAACAGACTAGAAAATACACAGAAGAACACAAAAGAAGCAAGAATCTACAAGAATAAAAGGTGAACATGAATTTATAAGAAAACAAGGGGAACAAGGTGCAGGGTAGACACGGAAATAGACAAGGAAAGATTAAAAAGTGATAGATACACTCTAGACACAAGCAGACACTGCAGTAAGCAGAGGGTCTGGAGGTTCTGCAGTGGCAGCAACTGGAGGTTTGACTTTAGTGGCCTGTGGGTCTGGAGGCTCAGTGTCAGTGTCTGGAGAGTCCAGAGGCTCGGTGCTGGTGGCCGACTTTTCCAGAGGCAATCGTCAGGTCCTTTGGTCACCTACAGTGGCAACCAACAAGTCTAGAGGACAGGTGACAGCTGACAGGTCTGGAAAGTCCAGAGACTCAGTGGCGACCAGCAGGTCTGAGGGTTTGGAGATGGTAACCAGGTCCACATGTGTGACCCACCAAGACAAATTCCTTGTATTGGTAAAGTGATTCTGTTTCTGACTCCTGACCTCTTGTTTAAAGTGACTGCCCGCTGCATTCAGTGTTGTGCTGTTAATGCTTTGGGTGATTGACTACATGTGTCCCCTTTGTGGAGTGTTAACAAACTTTCAGAAAACCATTCATTTCCTGCTTTTTGAGCTTATTGCTTGGTTTTTTGCAAGACCTTTAGGGGCTGGACCTCTAAAAATGTTCATTCTCATGGGGGGCTTCGACTAGAACTGTAAATAAATGTAGCTTCACAGCTGACTCAAGACTATAGGAGACATTTACCAGAATGTGACTATCCCCCATCTTAGATGCAATCCACCTCAGTAACCTGGCCTGTAACTCACTCATAAGTGTTTAGCAGGCTGATGTTTCTTCACAAGCAGAGGCTATTAGCTCTGAAGAATGTTTTGTATGGATTGTTATAAAACAACAGGATCTCACGAGTGCATGTTTATGGGTAATTATTAATGGTATTACTGCTGCATACAAAATACAAATGATGCTGCTTGAACATTTTATGAGGAAGACACTGTGTGACTTTGTTTATTCATAACTTTAAAAAATATTTTCTTGCTGTGACACACGAAATAACAAAAAAAGAAAAAGCCCATTGGTCATTTTTTGCTTTTACTCCACACTCTCAGTTTATAAACAAAACATACCCAAACATACAGGACAAACTGTGATGAACAGAGATGAACTGTAACTGTACAACATACTGTTGCTGAGGCAGCTAATGCAAAACATTAAATGGAAAACATTAAATCTACTTAGAGTAAAATAACTAGCCTCACATGCGTCACATGCAGCTCTTTTTTTAGAGTGGTAAATTTATGGTTTTGCAGCTTCTATTAATATTCCTATTCATTAATATGTATGCGGTGACATTTGCACTTGGATTGGGGGCTTTATTAGCCCATTTGGAGCAGCCTTGCATGGACCTACCACTTAATAAAGATGGGGGGTGGTGCACCTTTAATCAGTGACAATGATTGGTTTTGCATCTATCTCCAATAACTACCAACCAACATATACAAAAAGCATTAAATTCTTTTACTTATTTCATCAGTGCTGAACAATGATGTGGTAGGCAATGCAGTGAGGGTTGGCCTGTGATTGAGGGAAAATGCTGACCACTCAAATTACTACACAACTACACTCATCATCAATTGTATAGTTACACAAATAGTTGCACCCAGAAGGAATCAAGCAACAGGAATAAAACTTGGGGGGATGGCTCGGCCGCACATGTGACGTAAGCACAGATAGGCCTCATCACTGTACCTGACTGACCCAGCAGCCACGATTGCAGACAGCTTGCAGTGGTGCCCTCCATGAGTCATCCTGTTAGTGTCAGCACCATTGGCAGACAGCTGCACAACGCCGAACTACATGCACGCAGACTGTTGCGATGGCCTAAACACCACATCAACGTTGCCAAATGTTGTCATGACAGACTCTGATGAGTCCTGCTTTTGTCTTGGTGAAGACGACCCACGAATCCGTGTGTGGAGGCACCGTGGTCAGCGCAAAGATAAACGGCTTGTTGTCACGGATCACATGTCCAGAAGACCTGGTGATACCACCTCCACCCCTACTGTAAAATCTGCAGGAACTGTGTGAGAACATTCAAGATGCATGGGATGGATTATCACAGGACACCTCTACAACTTCATGCCGAGATGTCTGGCATGTTGTGTTAGCAAACATGGCAGATCAACACAATACTGGGAAACACTACTTTTGTATGTGTAGCTCAATAAATGTTGCCCATATCAGTCATCATTTATTGTTCCTGTTAACCTTTATCTTCCTTCCCAGTAGCATAGCAATCCGACACGTCCTTCTAGGTGCAGCTTTTCTTTTTTTACCCAATCAGTAAGCCTGTTCACGATTTTGAGAGAGTGACACCTGCCGTGCAGAGTCCATCTCCCTAAAGAATATGTCTAATTACATTCCTTCTGGCCTTCTCAATAGAACTGTAGGGTACAGTCATGCACTGATAATAATTAGGACAGAGTGTGTCATTATGGTTTAGTAGTTACCTGCTATTACATAAAATGTATAACATAATGTTAAATCGTTTGAAGACGGTCATTCATGCATAAATGCATTCTATTCAGGTAAAGAGAGCGCTCTTCATTACATGAACCATATAGTATAATATGGTCAGTTTCAAAGCATAGGTGATAATTAAGCTTCATGAAACACGCAATTGCTGGTTATATGGCAGCTTGAACAGCCTGCAACGAATATGAGAAGCATGCAGATGTGCACTCCAAAGACGTTTTCCCATGATTAATAATGCATGAGAAATATGTAAGTGCAGATGTTATTCTGTGAGGAAATGTCCTTGTTGTTCCTGAAATATGTATGATAGGGATGGGGAGGAATGAAATATGCAACAGGACTATGGATATAATCTAGTGCGCTTATAAAAAGGAAGACATCAGTCATATTGCGTGGTATTTTTATAAATGCCTTCAACAACATTCAGATGATATCCTCTCTGATAGGAAGCTGTGCATGGGACAGATTCCTAGCAAGAAATTCAGTTTTTATGCTTCTGGTTGTGCTCTGTATGTGGCATAATGATTGTATTTTACTCTTTACAGTTAATAATAAGGTACTTAGTAATCTGTAGTGGAATGGATTTGAAAATTAAACTTGCATCTTTTCCTTTAACTGGCTTACAAAAGGAGAAGTGAGGTAATATAGTTATGTCTAGTAGTGTACACTGTAGTGTACACTAAATTGTTACCAGCAAGTTTTACTCAACTCAAAAATTACTTTGATTGAAAGAATGGTTTGATTGAAGTCCTTCCTTAGGTTGAATAAACCTAGTTCATTTGACTGTAATAAATTTGGGTACTTTTTTTTTACAGTGTAGTAGGCCTTGCTGTTAGCCTTGAGCTTTTTAGATGATTCCCAGTACATGGTTTATTAGTAGATTTGTGAGTGTTTTCTGGTGGTTAATGCTGTAATTATTCAGACTGACCTCTAGGGGGAAAGGAAAGCTGAGGTCGCCTCACTGTAATCGTGAGACATTGACAAAAAGCCATGGCCTGATCAACCATTGCTTAATTTGGGGTTCATTTGGAGATAATTTACTGTGCAAATATAATTTGAAATGCATATGCACACATACACACACA